>OZ010652.1:107200221-107825221 GCA_963932375.1 Phania funesta
CTTTATGAAATGGACTTCTAATTTAACTTTCAATCAAAACCCACTTTTCAACGATTTTAATTAAACTTCAAACTTCAACTTGAAATCCCCATATGTATTAATTAAAAACTAAATCACGTCTTAACGGTTTTTCGAATTTAAGAGAAAAGTGCAATATTTTTTTTTTCATATTTATTTATGTTCAAATGCAATTGAAGTTGTTGTAATTCCAACAAATCTGACATTTAACATTTTTAACATGAAAAAAAACAGCAAAAACTTTATAAAAAAAAAATAAGCAACCAATGAAAAAAAAAATTACAGAAGAAAAATAAAGTAAAATGTTCAAATTAAAAACAAAGAAAAGAAATTAATTTTGCCATCATTTCATAAGTTATGTACAGAGAAAAATAGACATAAAGAAAATTTAGTCGAATTTGTTTAAGGTTGAAGCTGTCGACTAAAAGGAAATCCAAAGGAAAAACGTGAGAAAAAATAATCAGTAAAAATACCACTGTCGTTTGTGTCAAAATCATATATTTTCTGATTTAATTCATTTAGCTACATTTCCGTAATTTTCATTTATGATAGCGTCTATTAATATACAAAAATAATTAAGTCTGTCCGTATCTTAATAAGAAAGATATGATGTTCCCATCCCCGATAATAATTAGTGGAGTAGTGCAGAGCCTGAGCAGATTTTTAGCGACGGCAGCTATGAAATTTATTTATCCATATTCTTGGTAATTTTTTTAGTAATTTTCAACCAAGTGTCGGTCGGGCCGTCTGACAAATATTATCTGTAAACTCTGATGGTTAAATGACATTTCGTGACAATGTTGCCATAGTTGCGATATAAAGGTAAAAGAAAATGTATATAGAAATTTACGCCAATTATACCGACAAATTTAAAATTGATTAAAGATTTAATTTTAAAATAATGTTTGTTTCTTCTTCTTGTAGCCAACAGAGAGAAATTTTTTTGTTAAACCCCTCCTCTATTTTAAATGTTTAAACGAAATTTGTTTTAAAAATTTTTTAATTTTTTTTTTGGTTCCCTTTTTAATTTTAGTTTACTTCTCATACTTTCGTTTACCTCTTGCGCTAAGTTGTCATTATTCAACTTATATACGACTATGATCATAATTTATTGTTTTTTCAACTGTCTATACAAACTATGACTAATTACAGTTTAACGCATATGCCGAAAAAAAAATGATTTTAAAAGTTACAGTAGTTTGGTTTAGAAAACTTTTCAGCAACGATAAGGACTGACTAATTCCACAAGCATCAAAAAATAATTTAAATAATTTATTTAATTCACACGCTGAAAAAACTTAGTCTATGCAAGTTCCAAATATAACGCGTACTTTATGATTTTTAGGAATACTAAAATTAAGTCATGATAATTGATTTTAACCAGATTTCGAAATTAGGTTCAACATTTTCAAACGAAATAAATTGAAAAAATCTATACATTTTGCATAAGAACAAGATTTTCTTTTAGTTATAGGGCTTCGAAATTAAGTTTGAAGTTCGGAATTGAGTTCGAAATTTCGAACATACTTAAAAACTTTCGGTCGTATGGATAATAATATTTTAGTTTTGGTATGAAATAAAATTTAATTAATAACCACTTTGGGCTTAAGAAAAACCTTTTTATTTCAACTTATGCATTCATTGAGGATTTTCTACTTTCCACGCCGTCCGTTAATGAAGCTAATGATGCACACAAATTTCCCAAATTATCCGTGTAGTTGTATTCTTTTTAATGAAGTTTTTGATAAACCAAGGAAAAAAGAAAATGTCATTTTAAAATATATTATATTTAAAAATTTCGCATAAATTTTTTTTAAAATTGATTGAACTTCTCTTTATCTAATTCTAACTCGCTGGTGGTGCTTCAAGATGACTTTCTGCCCAAAATCCGGATTTCCGAACACCATTGCCAGCACTCAATTAGCGAACTCACGGCAGTTTCTATGGTCATCCGACCGTAAAATAAACCTGTTTGCCTCGGCCTAATTGCCCAACTCAGCTACGGGGCTATGATTGCTGCACTTCGCACAAATATTTGCCTGGTTGGTGGCTTAAGGTCTCAAAGAGTGTTCTCACGCTCAAACATTTTCCCGGTATGACTTATTGCATGCACACTAAAGTCAGAATGACGGCCGACCCTATGACGAAACTGAATATTTATACGGCTGAATGTCTTTGCTAACTTTGACAGCTTTTGAAATATAACAATTGGAGAAACTGTTATTTTCACATGGTCACCCTATATTTAAAAAAATTATTTTTTTCGGTTAATTTTAGTTAATTAAAATGTTATTATTATTAAAATCATCTCCGCATTTTGGAGCTCCAAAGCAACACTTCTCTTAAAAAAGTTCTTTACCCAGAACTGCTTCAAATTTTGCAAGCAGACCAGATCAGACTGAAAAATGGCCGGTTTGTTTCTAAAATGTCCTTATGTTGGCTCACTGTGCAAATTAAGAACTAAAACACATGCTTCATGAATACAACATTCATTGAGTGCACAAACTAATAATTTGCCTTAATTTTTTTTTATTTTAAGTTAGAAATGAGTTCAAAGCCTCTAAAATAATTTATTAAATTTTTTACCTCAGCCCTTTTTGTTAATTTGTTTTGAGTGAAGAGAGGTGTGCAACAATTTACTGTTTAGTTTTTTATGGGTTTAACCAATAATAGCATTATGTAAATTATTACCAGTATTTAACTGGAAACCCCATTAGTTGAGCTGTTTGATTTTTATTCGTTAAAGTCGACATCAACACAGTGTCCGATTGGGTATAAAATCCAGTTTTGTTTTGGTCAAATTCCAAAACCAGAAATTTAAAAATCTAAAACCGACTAATTGAACAAAGATTTACGTAGTGAAAAAAAGCTGCTGTAAGGATTTTAACCTTCCAAGAAAAGGATTCGATAATCCTAAAAAGGTCAGCATGACTTCCTCAGCGCACCGAAATCATGAGGATAAATACCTTAGTTATTAAAAAATACAAATATATAGTACGACGAAAAGAGAAAATGACCTCAAGATGCCAGAGAAATCCTAAGAGAACTCCTGGCAAATCAAAAGTCTCCGGTAGAACATTTTCCTCGATGTGTTATTCATACGTTGATAAGAGAATCCAATTATTGGCCTCAGTTCTGTAGACAAACACTTAATCCAGTGGTTCGGATTGTTGTTCGTTCTGCTCTAGAAACCAAGAAAAAAAATATTTTCATGCCACAAAAACTCGGTGCTCCGTACAAAATTCCTTAATTCTCCAGTAAATGCCTTTGAGATGGGGGTAGTATCTTTTAAGGTGTCCAGGTGGAGAGACACAGAAAATATTTCATAGTTTTGATGTCCTCATTGCATGTCCTCCAGACGCTATTGCCTGTTCTTTTTGTTCGAAGCCCTGTTACAATATACATACATGCATATGTATCTAATCTTGCTAATTTCAGCCTTGTTCAGCTTCAACAGGTTCTTCATTTTATCTACGCTTGGCCCACTCCACACGATTTTAGTAATTTTTTGTGTTTCCACTGTGCAATGTGGATCATCTTTGCACTTAATCGTTCTTTTGCAGTTCAATACCGTCCTTTCCCTGACTCTTTCGGCATGATCAGACGGGGCAAATGTTCTTCCTTCATTTGTTGAATTAGCAAATATCAGTGACGTTGCGATTGGTCCTATGAAGTTTCCGCCATCATTATTTAAAAAGTTATTCGTTTCGTGTATAGAACCTTGATTTGGGTTTCGCGTAAGCCCCATACTACAATTGAGCAAGTTCACAGACATTAGATCTGCCATGATGTGCTACTCACTAAAGTACCACGAATTCTACCTGACAACTGTCACAAGCTGCTGAAGAGCTATTTAACAGATATAACGTTTAAATTACGGCTAAAGAATCAATTCTCTAAAAAAGTGCAATGCTCTGCAGGTGTTCCTCAAGCTCCATACAACGAATATGCAACAATCCCAGTTTGCAGATGACACTGCTTTTATAAGTGTTAACCAAGATTCGATAGTTGCATTTTCAGCTCTACATTCATGAGCTAGAGGACTGGTTAAAAAAGTGGAAGAATAAAAAGGTAAATCCGTCGAAATGTGCTCACGTGACGATTTCCCTCAAAATGCAAAATTGCCCACCAATAAGAGTAACAAATAATGTTCCAGCTGAAACGCACGTTAGATATTTCGAGGTATCCAACTGGATCGACGCCTAACTTGGTCTCGCCATTTTGAGGCCAAAATAACGGCCATAAAGCTGAATAAATTAACTACGCTCGCTAATAAATCTTTCTCCACCTTATATTTGGAATACAAATCCGTTATAAGCCAATGTGGTCATAAAGCATTCACCTGTGAGGGTACTGGTTGTGCATCAAACATTCAGAAGTTACAAAGAAGACAGTCTATGATTTTACGACTTATCGTTTGCGCCCCTTGGTATATACGAAATGCAATAGAGATCTAGAAGTTCCCACTATACAGGAAGAAGCAAAAATATACACGTCCAAATACGTAAACAAACTAGTCGTCCATCCCACCACTCGAGTACGCGATTTACTGCAATTTTATGGGCACCAGAGTTAAAAAAAAAATCAGTCACATTTAGCCTGTCGTGACGGCTGGCAGTTTTCTTTTAGAAAGTTTCAATAAAATAAAATTAAAGCTTAAACAAATTGTTGAAGTATTTAAAGTTCTATACACAAGAGGCAAATATAAATATATTCGTTTGATTAGGTTCGTTATTGTTTCCTGCCTAAATTATCTAAAAATCTTTGTATCGTCTGAACGTACCAGCAACAATCCAAAAAATTTTAACAAGAAACTTTAATTTCCTGCCACATTATGGAAATATTTATATAAGAAAGTCAACTATTAAAAATAAGTTTAACATCCAGAAAATTTCTAATTAAAATCCAACCATCCCCTTTTCCATCTTTAGATATTTATAATTAATGTTTAAATATCTTCATACTACAAATCATAATTCGATTTTTTTTTTAATTTCTTTTTTTTTACTCAAACTCACAAAACAAACATTTATGATTATAATTCATATAAAAAAATATGTGTTTTAATGCCACTAAAGAAAACTAATTTTATTTTTATTTATTTATATGGCAGTAGTGCAGCATTAGATATTAGATATGCTGATTAATAAAAGCAAGAAAAAAACTATTCAAAATTAAAAGAAAAAATTTAATTAAAATATTTCTCACTTATCTCTCAGCTGTCAATTTAACAGTCCAGCCCGCTCATACTTCTTCCATTGGAGTTTTCTTTATATATTTGCAACAAACTTTGTTGATGGACTTGTAACCAAAAAAAAAAAAAACATTTTCTTTTCTTTAAAAGTTTATAACCCGGCCAAGAATTAAACAATTTAATCATAATCATCTCAGTTTTTTTTTCGTTTTCTTTCTCATGATTGATTTTTCTTTACGAACACAGCTTTTTTTCTCAGCGGTTTCTTTTTTATTAACAGCATTTGAAAAATTGTTAATGGAAGAACGTTAGCAGCAATCAAATGGAGTATTTTCTAAAAAAAAGATTTTCTTATTAAAAGAAACACAATTTAAATTAAAGTCGGCACTTCGGAACGTCGTTACATTAACGAAGAACTGAAAGTGTGTTTTTATTTTTTCTTTAACACCTAACATCTTTCTTCTGCCTCTTGTCTCATGCAAAAAGATGGTAAAATTGATGATGTTGTAGAAGAATGTTCAAAAAAGGATGCCCCGAAATTCATGTAAGATTTTAACATGCCACCTTTTGCGTTGAAGTGTTTCTCACAGTGTCGAGTAACATTTTGCAGAGTCGCACTGCCGCCGCAATCCTCGACTTAAGGGCGGCTCCAATAGCAGCTGATTTTTGCAGCTCAGTAGATTTTTTATTTACGTTTTTTTTTATTTTTTAATATTCTTGATCGTGATTAACATTGATAAAGAAAAATTCAAGTTGAAGTTTAAATATGGGGTGTTTTTTTTGCCATTTGGATTTTCGGTGTAAAATATGTCGGCGTCAAAAAAAGATTCGTGCCAGGTGGTAATGCTAATCATGCTGATTAAGGTTTGCCATTTCACCATGAATAGACTAACATACGAACACGTTTGCAAATCATTGAATTTTATAATAAAAATTTGTGTTGTGTGAGAAATGTGTTTTTTATTGCAAAATTGTCTTCAGCGACGAAGCTCATTTTTGACTCAAATGAGTACGTCAACAAACAGAACGGCAGCCAGAGGCCGTTCAAAAGCTGCCAAAGCACCCAGAAAGATGCACTATTTGCTACGGTTTGTGGACCGGCGGCATCATTAGAACGGTGACTTTTTGCTTGCCCAAAATGTAAGAATTAGATTTGGTTGAGATGTTGTGTTAACAAGACGGTGCCATATGCCATACGGCAACGAGTTACCATGGACCTATTGAGAGGCGAGTTTTGTAAGCAATTAATCTCGCGTTTTGGAGTAGTCCATTGGCCACTAATATCATGTGATTTGACCGCTCTAGACTATTTTTTGTGGGGATGAAAGAAGTCTCTCCTGTGCAAGAACAAGCCAGCCCTGGAAGACATTACAGCTACCATTGGTGCGATAGCGGCTAAAATCCAAAAATTGGAACTCACGGATGGACCAGCTACGGCGTAGCCGCGAGCAACATTTACTTGAAATAAATAGTTTTTTGAAAAGTAACTGGCAGGCATTCATAAACCATTAAAAGTTTAAAACAAAACATCAGCAAATTTAGAACTTTATTTAACTGTAGCGATATCTTTCAGATCTATAGCAGGGTCTATCATGCATTTAGATGTGTTGCGAAATTTAGAGTTTTTAATTTTAGACTTATTTGAATTTAACTTTTCTTATAATTTCTTTTTTTTTTTAGTTTTTATGTTTTTCACTTTTTTCTTATTTGCATTAAAAATATTAGATTTGATTAAATTAAGATTTTTAAATTTAGATTTTTTAATTTAATTTATATTTTTGTGACCTCAAATATTTTTAATTCAATTTTTTTTTAAATAAGATTTTTTTTTACATTTACATTTTTCTTGTACATGTATAAAATTGTTTTCAATGTAAAATTGTTTCAAATTTAACATTTTTTAAAATTTAATTTTGGAATTTAGATTATTTTTTTGTGCAACTTCGTTTTTTTGTTACTATTTGGAATTTCGTTAGCAAAACTTGCTTTTCGATTAAAGTTTATTTTGTAATTCCAATTTTTAATTACATATTTATACATTTTGTACATTATTGGCAAATTTTAAATTATTTTGAGAGTTTTCGGTTTCATGTAAAATTTTGCTTTTTTATAAAAGGATTTTTTTTTGGTTTAAAATAAATAATCAGCCGATAAAAAAAGTAGCCGCCACTGAAAAAATGTAGACGGCGTGCTTTTCTCAAAATTTGGTTTTGGGCTAGACCATATATTTTTTTTAAATGGGGCTGGTCAAACAGTGGCCGTTACTGGACTGGTGCTCTGGATATCGCTACAACCAACTAGTTCATATGAATTATGGACATTGAAATTATTTCTGTAGGGTTATTGGAAACTAAAGGGGTATGTATGTCGACAAGGCCTCCTCCAAATGTTTTTGAAGAAGGGGTTTTTTTCACTATATCATAGAAAATCTAAACACATTCACGCAAAATGCCCTGTGCAATATTTCACAGAAAACTCCATACCATGTTTTTTATGTTACAATCTTGCGTAGAGTTTTTGGACACCCTTTAGTAAATTTTTTTTGAACACAATAAAAGTAAATAATTCTTTTTTTTTATATTTTTATTAAAGAGAATGTGGAATGTAAGATTATTCCTGTTCATACACATATAAAAAAAAACTTGCATAGAGATCGATTATAAAAGATTAACAGAAATCCATTGAAGAAGACGGCGACAAATTTAGTAATGGTTCGGCTTTAGCAGCTTTTAATTTCACAATTTTAATCAGTGAGCTCTACACTTAGAAAATAAAATTTCCCTTTCCGCTTGTAGATTAATTAAGTGGGGCAGTAATTTATTATTACATTCTGTCTGGCAGGGTTAAATATGTTTCAAATGGGTTTCGCTCAGTGAAGGTGACGATGACACTGGAGCAAAACATGAACAATTTGATGTCACTCTGAGCACGTACGTGATTCAAGCATCAAAGTGACGCATACCTTTTTCGATGGTTCTGTGTAGGAATCTCATTGACTATGACATTAAACTATAGCCTTCTCAGTTGCTAAGTCTAGGTGTTCACACTGGAACAGCCTAACGGATACTTGATCCCACAATAGTCGTGTAGTTGACCGACAAGCGCTGCCTGCCTGCCCAGGGCATTTTAAAACTTTCTTGCAGCCTAGTAGTTATTTGACCGTTGAATTTTACACAACCTGCATGATCTATTTCAGCGTGATTTAGCGATAAGAAATACGAATAAAAAATGTTCCGTAATTAATCACGTTTCACACTGTGGTTAGAATGTTCTAATGAATAATTGACCATTATATTTAGAACCGAGAAGAATAAAACGAAAAAGAACCGCATGCAATTGTCGTAACATTTTTCCGCTGAAAGTGTTACATGTATTAACATTGTAACTTTATCTTTTTGTTTAATAACTTCTATAAAGCTTTCAAGTTTAGATTTAAAAGACGTCATGATGATGTTTAAATAAAAAATTTTAAATTTGATGTTAATCATCATTTGTTCATCTAAAAAAAAGCCGTCTGGTGGTACACTTTTTTTTCTCTTTGCTTTTGATATTCTAATTTGACACTGGTGTGTTTTTTATTTTAACAATTCTTATGAAATAATAAAAAAACATAAAATTACTATCAAAAATGTTGAAGTCATAAACTCCAGAAACAAGTTTTGTTATTTTGTTTTTAGAAGTTTAATTCGGGAAACATTTTGAAATTTATGTAAGATTTGTTTAAGATTTAAACTGAACTATAATTCTATTATCTTCAAACACAGATAAGTAAGAATATACCACCGCGGCGGAGGAGGGGTTCTGCCATAATGGCCTCATTTATAGAAACCGTTTTATCGCATGATATATTTTTTATTTTCGATATAACTTTTTTTTATTAAAAAGCGTAAATATGTTTACAGGCTTCACCACAGCTTGCAAGGAAACTTAAGTTAGCTATTTTTTTTTCTTACTTTATTAAAACTCCTCTTCATAGAATTTATATACTGCTGGATACTGGTTAGGTGGGGGAAGTCTGATCTGTCATCAAAGAACTTTAAGGGGAACTCTCATGCAGGTGTGACTCAAAAAAAGTTCAATAAACTCGAACAAAGGCGTTAAAATCGTAATTTTCCAAAAGAATCCCAAAAAGGGACGCGTTCTTTAAAAGTTAAAATACATATAAAATGGAAAACATTAATTGTTTACACAATGTAAAAAATGTATACATTGAACAGTAAACGATTAAACACGCGCGTAATTAAAAGCCAAATGGAACCTTTACAAAGGTTTGTGAATTCACATAATATAAGAATTGTAAACAGCTTAAAATGACATTAATTTTGTAATTCAGAGAACTTTTTCACGTTTTTTTTTTACATAATGTCAACAATGTAAAAACAATAAAAATGTCAAGTTAACTAGTAAGCAATAGCCTATGTTACTTTAATTAAAACAGGTTCGAAGTAAAGTATTCTTTACATCATGTAAACTATGTAATAACAACAATTTTGTAAAAATTAAATTTTCACCAAAAAATTTTTTTAATTCGTATTGGCTGGCCACACATGTCATTAACATTTGAAAATGATTCCGGGCATATGGCCAGCATGGCTCTTTTTGACGAAGCGCATTTTCGACGTAAAATTTTGATCAAACTGGCGCCATATGTCACGAATAATACGAACAATGTTGGTCTCCCAAAGCGCGTCAATTGTGGCTGCTTTATTAGCATAAACCAGTAACTTTACGTGGCCTTACAGGAAATAGTCAGAGACCCTAGACGCCAATTGACAGGTAAATTTTTTGAAATAAACTCATCGCCAAATTTTAATAAGTCGATTGTTGCGGTCGCCGTATGGCGCGTAGCGCCATTCTGTTGAAACCACATCTCGCTCGGATCAATATCATCCATATTTTCAACCAAAAGCTCATTGATCATGGTGCGTTAACGATCGCCATTGCCCGTAACGAGAGCTCCGGCTTCATTTTTGAAGAAATAAGGTCCAAAGATGTCAACAGCGTGTAAAACGCACCAAACGGAATATCCTTTGGATGTAGTGGAGCCTGTAGGGTCCGTTATGGATTGGTCTCACTCCTTAGGCAGCAATTTTGTTTAATAACCAACGAGTTAAGCCAAAAATGATTGAACACAATTTTGCGATAAAACATAACGATAGTTTTGTGGCTTTAATTTCTGCACCAGCCGGATTTTAATCGGGTGTAGGCCAAGGTCTCTGCACACTTTTTCTTCGACATGTTGGTGTTCTTGCTTCATTTAGAGAGTATGCGGTATGAAATCAATTATGTGCGCCATAAAAATCACGAAGTCGTGTATAATGTGCGCGAATTTATTATTGTTTTTCAAAGTAAATCTGTGGTAGCGTTGTTTAAGCGTCAATCTATTTACAATAGGGGAACTCACTCTTGGTTGCAAACAACCCTTGCAAATGTAGCAAGTGTAGCAAACTAAAATTTGCTAGACGTGAGCAAATATGCTATGGCAAAAATCATTGCAGATTGGTAATTTGAAATGCTAAAACAACTGTTTATTTCATTTTATTATTAAATCAAAACAACTAGACACCTGCGCTTACAAAGTTTCACTGCGGTAGAACCGTCTCAACAACTGCCTTTGAAGAATTAAAATTGAAGCTAAAACTGTTAAAAAAATGTTTGCTATAATAGTAAGAATTAAAATATCAAACAAAAGTCAATTAATTGATAAAAGTTTTGAGAAAGTGTATGCACACACCAAATACTTTATTTGCGTAAACATTTTAGAGGCGGCGTTAGCGTTAATATACTGGCTGCGGCTTAGCTTATTACATGCGACAAAATTACTTTATGCAATGTAACCAAATAAATAATAAATTAAAAAATGAGTGGTGAAGAAATCAAAAAGAAAATTAAAAGAATAAAACAAAAGCCAAACAATAATCGATGAACTGATGAAGGACTTAAAAAAAATATATATATTGGATTATTTACTAGAGAATCAAGTAGTTGAGGTTTGTTGTTCATTTCCTTTATTTTCCGTAAAATCAGCTGTTGAAATAAATTTGCTAAACGCTTAAAAAAGACACTCACGCTTTGTGGCAGAAAATCATACTAAGTGTGCAAAAATTGCAGATATGCAACGATTTCCGCTAATGATTCCACAGAGTAAACGGCGGCTCATAAATGTCAAAAAGTGAGCACCGGATAACAGTTCGTCGTTTGTCAGTTAACCTTTTTCTAAGTTCTATAGGGCTTAAAAACGCCCTCTATATCAATTAGACAAGTAAAAATTAATTGTTTGCATACGTTATGAATTTCAATTTACCAATATTTTTAATTGTTTACATAATGTAAACAATATATTAAACTTGTTGTTTTTATTAGAAACTGGTAGATTTTGGCAGTTAATGTCATCTAGACAATCCACCATGGCATCTTTTCGGATTCCCGGATTTACACTGACATTCCGGTGCCCCTAAAACTTAACATTAGCCGTGTCAGCGTTTAAATGCTACCTGATCTATACAACAGATTCATGTAAAATGTTAGATCAGCGTTTCATTTAATATCAACACCTGTCCGTCTCTATTGGAAACCCGTATAAATATCGCCAAATATATAGCACAGAAAGCCACATTAGAGAATTAGCAATTAATTGGTGCCTGCTGCTAAGAAACTGATTCATATAAAAGTATTTAAGAAATGTCGTATTACCTACCACACCAATCATTGTATTGTTTGAAGTGTTAAATAATGCAATTAATTGCTGCCGTTTCTTTAAAACGATTCCAGATTTCCCTGTAAAAAAAAAACATAGACTACAAAACTTACAGGAAACCTGCTTGCTGTGCGTTTTTAACAAAATCAAGCCTGTGTTTCCTACTCCAGTCACAAATTGACTTTACTAAACTTTATTTTACTACTTTAAATTCTTAGACATTTTAATTTAGTTTTTCTGTTGTTTTCGTCTGCTGTTGTCTGTTTCTCCTTGTCTGTCTGTCTGTCTGTCTGTTTAGTCTCTTCTGTCGTTTCAAGTGTTTAGCTTTGCTTATTTTTTGAAAACTGACAATAGCAGCACACAGCGGCTGTCTTCTACCCTGACTGTGGCCTGTCGTCCAATATAAATGCACATGGACTTTCATTGACTACTGGTGGTGGCATGGCTTCGAATCAGTCGTGTGTGTGCTTAGTTAAGTCTCACTTGTGTTTGCCATGAAGTTTTTCTATAAATATTTATATTTTTATTTTTAACACAATTTCTACTTTTGTTTTTCTTTGATTTAGGAATGTTCCTTCCTCCCTTCCTCCCTCTTTCGCAACTTGTTGTTGTGCGACAAGTAACAAAATAAAAAAAACATAAATTCCAGTTTTATTATCAACAAAGTCCGCCAACAGCCAGCCTGCCAGTCGTTCCTACACTCGTTATTTGCCAGACTTTAAGACGACAAGTGTGTAAACGGTTTCTTAGCTTTCTGTGTCTACATATTTACAGCCTAAATGTTATTTGGCTTGCCAACAAATTGTTTAATAATAAATGGATCTATTCAATCAGTTGGGTCTCGCATAGTCCATAATTTTTAATTGTTACGATAGGGTTGCAACAATTTTGAGTTGTAGTTATTTATTTAGTGGGTATGACATTCTTTTAAATGTCTGTCTTGATTATCGCTAATATTTAAATGTTTTATCGTTAATGATTTTTATTTGATTGAAAAAAATTTAAATTTTTCACACAAACTTTGAGTTTCTCAAAGCCAATGAAACAGCAGAAGACAAGAACAAGACAACAGCTTAACACACTGCACTTTAACTCGCAACACCGCCTACACTCAATTTAACTTCTTCTTTATTATGACTACTTTTAATTGGGTTACAATTAAAAAAAGAATAAAATAAAGTAAAATTGTTTAACAAGAGAAAACGTTTAAAAATGTAAAGAAAAATAAAACGTGTGAAACGTTTAAAAACTGGTACCCCGGCCGAATACAAAATTCTACTTTTTTTTACTAAACATTTTTCATTGTTGACATTTTGTAAATAATGAAAACGAATAGTAAACATTTTCTTTGGTAAAAAAGATGATAAATTATCAAAATGTAATTATTATTTTTACATGAAAATAACAATGAACAAATTCAAATAAATGTCAGCTCAAATTTCAATTGTTTACATTTTTTACCTCATGTAAAATACACACGTTATTGCAAAATCTTGTCTGTCGTATCCTTCACGAACAGAACTAGAAAAATAATACGTAAAATGTTCTTTAACGTATTTTCCTTTTCCTGATAACCACCAGGACTCGTCTGTCAATGTTCGAGGTTGATTTGAGATCCGTGGTATACAATGGGATTGAGATCTGGAGATTGGGAATATGTATATAGTTGTTTTGGGACTTTATATAGTAGCCATACTTATGTATCCTACAGACAAGCCCAGTTTTGCGGCACTATCATTTAAATTGGTTTTTTGTAAGTCGGTAATTTCAATATTTCCTACTCCATTACTACCCATACACCCATAAATGATTACTACCTCCGTGCTTTAAAGTAGCTGCGAGAATTTGTTTATTTAGTGCCGTACCTTTTTTTCTTCATTCAAACTGACTGCATTTTATACTAAAGACCCAAAATTTTCTCTCGTCCCAAATAATAACCTTTTCCCAAAACTCTTGTGGGATCTGGGATACAAATGGCTTCTTCCGGGCAACTCAGCCTTTTTAAGTAGTTTACATGCTGTGTCACTGAAAACGTCCTTTTTGCGTCTGTTTTCAATGTCTTTAGCAATATCAGTTGCCTTCAATTTTAGATTAATTTTAACTTTCATTTAGTTAGGTCGTCCAGAGCGTGGTTTTGCTGCAGTGGATCTTTCGATCCATTTTGAACTTTGAAAAAACGTACAAGTTTTTAAAAACTCACTGGAAATAGTTAATAAACTATAGCATGCAATAAACATATCTATAACTGCGGCCAATGAGACAAAACGTCTACCCTGGTAATATTTATAATCTCTTAACTAAAAGGGTAATTTTAGCACCCTCGACTCTATTAGATTTCGTTTCGAATCAAAACATTTTCGAAAGGCCATGTATTATATATACAACTTCGAATCGAATTACGCAGTAACCCATCTAGTGTGGTGAATATTTTTTCGGTATAAAAGGTACTTTTTTTGTCCTCCCCAAATTGAAAAAAAGTCCCTAAAAAATACTATACCAAAAAAAATCTGTTTTTAATTAAGTTTTGTACTAATTACGGATTGGTAGAGACCATTTTATTATGCACCTATATTTTTTATACCATTTACAAATGCTTTTCAAAAAGCCATAGTTTCATAAACTTCGGAATTCTCATTTTGTGAAGTAGAAGAGCTTGCACTATCCATGGATTCAGTGTTAAATCTTTTAAATTCATTCACTAGTTGGTTTTAAATTCTGAACAACAGATTTGATTTACCTATGTTCAAGTGAACATGTATTCTTAATACGTTGAGTGCCACGTCAGTCACCGTTTAGACCGCGTCAGTCCCCCCGATGACTAAGAGTATAAAATATGATAATAAAGGTAAAAATTGAACAGTTTTTCAGAAAACTTCTATGGATTTTATTGCAACAAGGTAAACATAAAAATGGTTGTCCCTCGCAAGTGTCACAAAATGTTATAACCTGTTTGTTCAATTTTCGTGCTATTTTTCTGCCACTCTGTGCCGCATTTTCTTAATAGCACGATTTGCAATATTTTTGCACTGCTGAAACTTGCGCGGCCTAACGGGGAAGTCCCTATAAAACCGCGTGGCACTCAACGTGTTACTAACGCCTCTAGGAGTCTACACTGCACACTGCGAAGTTTACTTCTTGTGAAATTCGTAACCGGAATTACTTGTACACCTTCCGGAAAGATTTATAGATATAAGCTTGCACTAAATAGGCTATTTGACTTTGTTTGGCAGCCTCCACCTAGTGTGGTGAATATAATTTCTGTATAAAAGTAGTAGGGGCTTCTGATCGAAGAAATACTCGTCCATGTTAAACGCCTTTTTATTTTGGCTCCTGTTTAGGATTAAGCGTTACTCTATGATTTTTAGAGTTTTGCAATATTATTATTTTAGGACTTTTAAATTTTAGAGATTTTCTCGATTTCTTTTACTATGACTTCGCGGTTAGTTGGTTCATTTTGGCGCTAGTTGGCTAGTTTTTGTGCTCTCTCCAAGTGCAAATCTTGGGTGAAATTTTTGTGTTATTTTTACCGATTTTAAGGAATTGTTTCCAGTTATGATTTTAGTAATCTTTAAAATTAATGAGTATATTTTATATCTGGCAGATCACTCATAAGTTATCGTGAAGAATAAAAAAGCGTCTACTCTATCATTCACAGATTGTACAGGTGTATGTGTGTGAAGATAAATAAGGCAAATCAAATACTTAAACAAAAATATAGCATGCGATAAAATATGTCTATAACTGCAACCAATGTTTGAATCTGTAATTGAAGATAATAAAACTATACTGTAGTAAATTTAAATAAGACCAGCACTTCCTCAAATAAAATTTCAATTTAGGTCACTTAAAATCTTCAAAAAGTTTTACATAATTTTCAAAAGTTTTCCGAATTAAACTTCTTAAACAAAATTACAAAACTTGTGTGCTTACTGGAGTTTATGACTTCAACACTTCTTGTAGTAATTTTATGTTTTTTATTATTTCATAAGAAATGTTTAAATAACTGTGTTTAATTAGAATCCCAACAGAAACGAAATAATAAAAGAACGTGAGGAAAATGAGTCAACACTTTCACGATAATTGTTACACAAGTCTTTTGATGCAGCATTACAGATGCATGACTGATGGTTAAAATCAAGTTCATACATTTTTTTTATTTAAACATCAGGTTCTGAAACTAAACTAGAGAAACAAAAAATTAAAAATATTATAAAACAGTTAAGAAAAGTTACAACGTTAATAAATCTAACACTTTATGCGGAAAAGCTTAACGATTATTGCATGCGATTCTTTTTTCGTTCTATTCTTTTCGCTTCTAACATAATGGTCAATTATAACGAATTTAATTGAGCATCAACAACGTGTTGGAGAAATGTTCATAGCATTACGAAGAAAAATATTTGATTTTGACTTTTGTTTCATGCTGCAATTAAAAGGCGAGAGGATAAAAAGGTTGTGGAAAAAATGTTAAATATGGCTGAATGCTCAAATTTCAACAAAGAACAACATGTTTTGTGGCCATTAGCTTTAACAGTCTCTTTACCAGCTCTGTTTGTATCATCGAAATCATTTGTAAAGAAAATCTCTTAGTGCACTAGAATGACCAAAGAAACCTTGTCGATCACCTAAACGCTCGATCATAACCAAGGTCGGTATCGTGATCAGGGAGAACCAAAGAAGAAACGTTGCCGGTAGCGCAGTTAAATAATTTATCTAATGTGTTGCAGTAGCGACTGACAGCACATCTTGGAGTAGTAGTCGACCGTAAATCAAATTTGGACAGACTTACCAATTAATAATGCTAGGGTGACTTATTATTAGTTATCGACTATAATAGCACCGCGACCTAACAGATCTATTGTGCAGTCCCATGCCTAACTAACACGATTCCGGACTTTTTGTAAATCTTATTGTGGGCTTTATTTTAATGGGTTGTCTGGAGCTAGTATCCTACTGCCTAATTAGTAAAGTATACGTCTTGACACCGCAGGGCAATTGCGCAGAACATGTTCTGTTGTGTCCTGTTCCTCTTGCCTGAATCGGCAGGAGTCTCGCTTTACCGCACCTATTTTATTCACGTGATAGTTAAGTCTGCAGAGTCCTGCCAACAGTTTAATAGAATTTCTATCTTAATAATTTCGGGGTCAATGAGTTTTTCGGCTGCCGCGCATGCCTGTTGGAACTCTCTAGTAATCAAGTAGACCTCCTTTCTTCCCTTTGCATATTTAGGTTATTTGTGAAGTATTATTACCCCACAGAAGGGTTATGTGCCTATGAAAGGAATATCTGCGCGTTTTTTAGCCAGATATTCTGGCATTTCACTGATAATGTCCCAGTACCCACATTAGATTCAGGCTAGATGGTGGAAGGAACCCATATTTGAAAACACTAAACAAATTTTGTCCAGTCTAAACAACAGACCTCAAACCAGACATCTGACAATATTCTAAAAGACGCAGTTTAGAGATATCGTGGCAACGATAAGCGAATACATATGACAGTCTCTACATTAGTCACTATTCTCTCCAGTTTCGGACTTGCCTTTTAATCCACTTTACCTTCCTTATTTCTACGCATTCTCATTCCTTGCTGCTATCGAGAAGTTCGCTGTCCGAAAGAATGCATATTTCCGTACTGCGAGTGCCCCTAGGTAGACACTTTTTAGCACAGGTCATATGAGTGGGGATAGGAGGTCTCATATTTAGCAGCTCAATATGTACAATGGCGTGTTTGTTTCTGCCAAAAATTTTACATGTATCTTGCCAATTCTGCATGCTTGTGTTCTTATCTAAAGAAAAAAAGTATGCAACATTTACGAAAAACAGAAACTGAGTTGCACCAAAAACTGGCGCATGTGTACCATTTTTTGCACTCGGTGAAATACTACTCTTTTTTACAGCTCTGTATTAACTACATTTTTATACAAAAAAGGAATAGAGTTTATTTTTGTGTTGAAGTCTTATTAAATAATTTGTTCCATTGCAATCGTAAGGGTTTGTGCAATCTGAAAAAAAGTACTACCTTTTAATAAGGCGACACTTTTTTCAGAAAGGAAAATACCATAAATAAATCAAGTAATCTAGGATTTACATGAGTAGCCGCCAATGTTGGCACAGCCTTATGGGGTTAGCACCGGGTGTATTAAAATGCGACACCCAACGCACCTATACTCTTGGTATAGGTAGCAATTGAAGATCATGGATGACTGGTCCCTGATCCAACCTCTTACTGTGGGGTTCAGCTACCCATTCTCCAAATGTCAGTAGAATGCCTTTGTACAGCTTGCGTTGCAATGCAACGTTACATTGATCTTGCAACTGGCTCTTCCCGCGATTAGGGTATAAACCACAGCCATCACGTGCACTCCGGAAGGAGCCTTACCAACAACCAGTCTGGAACTTGCATCCCAGGGGCTACTGGTTTCCGTGGTACCAGTGTTTATATCCCTACTAATCGAACTTAGGTAATCCTTTACCTTCTTCCAGTTTCTTCCCCGTTAAGAATGCCTCAAGGTGGTCGCCATAAATACATGCCTCCGGGACTTATTTATGTCAATTGGATTTATGAATCCATCTATGGAAGTTGCACAATTTTTTAGTCCTGACCTCAGTGCTCTCACAATCGATTTTAAACCACCGCTGAAGGCTACCGTTCGTTCATCATCGGCGGATGCACTGAAACGAAGTTTTTTTTAAAATAAAATTAGTTTCAACTCTTTTGTCCAATATAATAAATCTCGAATATGTTTTCCCACAAAAATGCTTATCATTTTGTTTTGTCCCTCTTCCATTCGAAATGTTTAACAAATTCTGGGTGCGCCCTTAAGCTGCTGGTGGTGCATCATATTGAATTTAAATAAAATTCACTTAAAGTTAAATAACCAACACCTGCAGTTTTGTTTTTGACTTTTTTTTGCTGATCCTGCATTTTTTTCTTTATTCGAAATAAATAAATGAAAAATACAATTAAACTTCATTTGAGGTTTTAAACAATTTCTTCCAAGCAATTTCTGTTCCAAGCAACTGTTGTGATTTTGCCAGCAAATTAAAGTGAATGTTTTAGCACGATTTTCAAAGATTTTCATTTTCTATTTCTAATTTAATTTCATTTTGCTTAAAATGAATATCAACTACAAAGAAACGCAAAAAAACCAACGATGTTCCATTGACAAGAGTTTTTTTTTTTTGACCTGGCCTTTTACTCTTCATTAAAACTCATTGGAGGCTGACTTTATTGGCTTTAATGCAGACTGATTGCTATGACTTACATCGAACTTAATATAAATTAAATTTCATTTTTGAAATTGATTTTAACACTTAGTTTCATAATTTTTCCTCCTTCATCATGGCCAAATTGTTTGGGAGGAAAGAAAAAGACTAGTTTGATTTAAGAAAAATACCTTGAAAATTTTATAAATAATGGCACGAATTCAATTAATGGAAAAAAAAGAAAAACTCAAAATTACCGCTCCCATATGTTTTATACACAGGTCAGGGTGCCCCAGTAGGCTAGTAGGGTCGTGGGTTCGACTCCCACCAAAAACTCTGGTCTCTTTCATCACAACGAGTTGAAGTTCTGTGTTACAATGATCAGTAATTTACTTAAAGTTAGTATGTAACTTGTAATTGTATTGTAACTTTTAATAAATAACTGAAAACAACAAATAAATATACTCAGGTCAGCTAGAACTTAAAATAAAGAGTGACCAGATAAGAACGATATGAAATAAAAGAACTAACGCGGTGTGACGTGATATCAAATTGATTCTGGCTTTGTATTTGAAGCTACATTATGAAGCCGTTATTTATGAAATATAGAGCACAAACATTAAATTGGCCGCTTCGGCTTTGCTAGCAGTGCTTAAAGCGGTCGGTCAAATTTGTGATGACTTGCTGCAATATGTGCGGCATTATTCTGGCAATAGTGTCTCTCATGTTGGCCTCGAGCTTGTTCAAAGTGGTTGGGTTGTTAGCGTGGACTAAAAAGAACTTGAAGTAGCCGTAGAGAATGTGTAATCGAGGGGTTTGAGCTGCCCGCCGTCAGATTTTTCCTACAAAACTTGGAGCGTTGCGTCGCTTGTATTACATTTAGTTCCGACGTCTGGGAACAACAGCCTTGTATATATCGATGTTGTTGAGCTCTTGTTACAAAAAGTCGTTTAACATCGCTGCATACCGAAACCCAATTATGCTAACAGTGTTTCGTTGCTCATTTGTAAAGAAATAAATTTCGATAATGCCCTAAGCCGCACCGAACAGTCATTCTTTGTCGATGCAATGATACTTGGCCGCTCACTTGTAGATTGTGTTCGCTCCAATAACGGCAACTTTGATTCGCTGTTGAGCCAAAAATTGGACTCTCATCGGAGAAGGTGATTTTTTTTACGAAATTTCGAAACTCCGGCCAGTTTGAGTATTCAAAAGGTTTGATGTGATCGCGCGGCTTCAACTCTTGTCTTAGCACAATCTTCTAGCGATTCAGTACCAAATCCAACCGCAAAATAACCCGGTTTGACGCTTTGGTATTACTCAATTCAGATACTGGCCTGCTGAATTTACTTTTATTCACCATTCTCTCAAACATTTGTGGGCATATCTTGGCTATGGCCCGCACCATATTGTCTACCAATTCGTCCAAAGTCGTATAAAATAATTACTTACCTAGTGAAAATAATACAAGTGCGTTAAATTGCACGATCTGGTTGGCCAATCAGCTGGAGTGTTTCGAGAAATAACGCATTCTGTTTAATACGTCGATTGCTTGACGCGATGTTCTGTTGCAAAAACACGTTTTCAGTGAACAACTCATCCATTACATCTTTGCGGATGCGTGGCAAGCCAAACTTTTTACAGAAATAAAAATAGATTTGCCAGATCCGATAAACGTATAACAGTTTATACGATCCCGGTAAAAATATGGAATCTTTCAAAACAGACCCCTTACATTTTATCGAATTATTTTCGGTACTGAGAAAGAAGGTCTTGCAATTATTTTTCGCATAAAAACACCCATTAGGACATACGTTGTTATTTCTGAACACTTTTGAAAACTATTTGTTGCTTAATTTGCAGTCTATCATGACTTATAATTATTTGTACGGCCTAAAAGCTTTATGGATGTTTCCTTAAGTACCACTTTTGTTAAACGAAAATCACCTGCGCCGACATAAGTGGTTCTATCTGCGCACAGTCTAAGTGCTCGTTTTTATGGCTCATCTGCGAGTACAGTCCAAGAATTGTCATGCCGAGCCTGGCTCTCTTGAAAATTTTGATTTAAAAATTTCGCGTTTATTTATGATAACCACAGATATATGATCATTTTGTAATCGATCGAGGATCTCATAGAGGGTCAAATGATGATTTTCTATCGCAGAGGCGAACATATCTAATTTAATGTATGTACGTTTAACATATGTACTCGTATTTAATTAATTTAAGGAAGATTTTTAAGTATTTTTTTGCTAAAGAATTTAGTTGACTTTTCTTTCAGTGTTGAATATTTTTCAATCAAATGTAGGTGGTTTTCATTTTAGTTGGTTCTCATGTTCATTTTCTAATTGAAGTTAGAAAATGTCACTTTTATTTAATGAAAATTAATTTGTTTTAATTATAAATAAAACAATTAATTGAATACAAATTAATTGACGATTGAATAAACTCTTATTTGGCAATTTAGGAAAACTTAAAATAATACAAAAAAATCGTTCATATCATCTTTAAAAAATCATTAACACAGAAATACAACAAACAAATTTAATTTTGTATTGAATCGCATTGGAATGGATTTTTTTATTTCAATAAAAGTAAAACTTGCTGGTTTTCTTTACCACACAATAGTGGCTTGCAACTGACAACGCAACGGACGCGACTTAAACAAATGTTTTCCACTCAAAAGATGCTTAAGAAACATGAAAAATATCGGGCGGACCGATGAAGTGAAGAAAAATTAAAACTTATTCAACAAACTTCTCAGTTTCGATATTAATTTGTATGAATTTTTTTCGAACTGTGGGGGTGATTGTAAAATATTTAGCATAAAATGGTTGCTTGCGTTGAGTTGAGTTAAACAGGCAGCTTTTTCCCAAAAACTGGGTGAGTAGATAAGAACAATAGGAAAAGAAATTTAAATAAAGCAACGGTGTGAGATGATATCAAATTGTTTCTGGTTTTATTTTGAAGCCAATTATGGCATTATGTATGGAAGAGCATGTCAGTGCTTCAAGATGCTTCTGTGGCCAACACATATCTAGCGCCGAATTAGCAAACCCACGGCTATGGTCGTTCCGGCTTCAATTCTGGCGTCAGCATAATTTTATACGACTGTAGGCCGAAAAATAACCGCTTGACAATGCCCAATTCCACTGATCTCCGCCGAGTCAACATTTCTGGACCTTCTTCGATACTGGCCGCTGCGGCAGCTATGTACACCCAATATCTGTCTGATTAGTGGCTTAATGTGCAAACCTTTTCCACTGTGCGACGACCAACTTCACGACAAAATTCAAGTTGCGTAATTAACAGCTGAAGCATTTAGTGCTGTTGTGTATTCAAAATCCGCAATATTTTATCTTTCATCCGCAATATTTTATCATTCCACTCGGAATCAGAACAGGGGCGATTATTTCGGCAAACGAGGCATGACGGAATCAGAATTTTTTCCGAATATATTGACAGCTGGATGACATTACTAACTTTGACAGCTTCTGAAATATGACAATTAGAAAAACTATCTTTACTATTTGGTCAGCCTATTCAATTGCATCTAATTTTACTAGTTATTAAGTTTGGCCCCTTAGTTTCAGTTATAATTAATTTTAATTGTAATTCGGAAAAGTTCAATTACACATTACATTTATTGTAATTGAAATTGTAAGTGAATCCTACCAGGTCTGATAGAAATAGCAAATATTTCGTTCATTATTTTACTCCTATTTCGGGAAAGGAACAGAGCAGCGAAGTCGGGTGGTGAAGGTCATAAAAAATTTTATTTTTATCAACTGTTCTGCGGCGCAGTTCCCCTGGTGGTGAATAGATGCAATATAGATAATTAGAAGCTCTTACGGCCATTATGTTAGCTCGCCGTTGCTATAGAGTAGTATCAGCATCAGCTGCAAATCGCACCCCCCGCTAATTAAAGCCATAACATGCTTACTTGTCAATCCGCTACCACGTACACAAATGTAATTTCTGAGAAGTTAGTTCACAAGTTTTGCCGCCCCTATTAACTCAAGCCTTTCTTCAGTACTTGTAAATACCATCTAACTGAGAGTTGTAGGAGGCATGGTGATTTTACAATAAGTATACTGGCAGATGGTGTAAAAGAGAGAAAGAAAGGTGTTATAATTGTTTAAACTGAGGGTGTACACATGATACGCGTTACAGTGTTCAGTTCAGTCCCCAAAGCGAATGGAATCGCCATCATAATGGCAGATGGTATTGCAATGTAGTGTAAACAGCGATGCAAAATCGTAAGTTTAAGAACTGAAATACAGATGGAGTTGCTGCGTATTTTGATTCGAAAGAAAACCTTTTCGAAACACAATTAGAATAATTTCCGTTTTGAATCATATGACGCAATGATTCCCCAGATCTTTTTAGATGCTAAAATCATTTTCATATACTTGAAAAAAAATGCGCGATTTGTTCAACAATTTCTTTGATTCTGTCCCACTATGCCTTATTAGAAGTGTTTAAAACCAGCACCATCATCATCATCATTAAAAATTACCAAAGTGTGGCATCATATCGAAGAAGTTACAAATTATAGCCGTGTGAAGTATAAATGTAAAATGTAAAGCAGA
Source organism: Phania funesta (assembly GCA_963932375.1). NCBI lineage: Eukaryota > Metazoa > Arthropoda > Insecta > Diptera > Tachinidae > Phania > Phania funesta. The sequence continues at coordinate 107,223,931 of OZ010652.1, forward strand.
GAGGCAGCCTTTTAACAAAAAACTTCATTTAACATAAAACAGATGCAGAAGATGTGTGTGTTACAACACCAAGCCCTCTTCAAGAATATTATGAATGCTGTTTGTTGATTTCTTCATCCATCAAACCAAACAAACAACCAACCAACCAAACCATTCAACCAACAAAACATTATCATTTGCTGCATCAGCAGCATCAATGTTGGCTGGAGTTATTTCTTTGTATTCGAGTAGATTTATTTTGTTTGTTGTAGTACAAACAATATGAATTTGTATCTAGTTTGTTTGTTCCATAATGCAGTGAAGCCTTTTTTAGTTGTTATTGCTTCTAATGATCAGAGCACCAAATAATCAAAAGACCTAACAACAGTTACGGTCGAAACCAGAAAAGACAGCACAATAGTTTTATGTTAATCCCCATTAACATTGCAGCCCAGATGGTCATCAAGAAGCTAAAAATAAAAAAAGAATTTTTGAAAAAAAAACAAGGTATTATAAAATAAAATTTAAAATCAAATTATTATTTTAGCCGCTATTGAGATTTTAATTAAAGTTCTCTTTGATGAGTTAAAATCTTCGTTCAACTTTTTCTTTAAATCTCCAGAATTTAGTACAGGTTATCCGCCGGGAAGGTATACTACTTTGTTTGTTTATAATTTTTGATTTATTGAAAGAGAATGGATCGTATATTGATAAATGTTTTATTTAATGTCGGCAATTATGTATGGAATACAATATCAGATAAATGCCCGCCTCTATTAGCCTCACAAATGCGAACCCTTTTGAACACATTTTTCATTACATTCTCACACATTTCACGCAGTATTTCATTAATTTCATCACGAATATTTTTAGTTTGAGTTGTTCCAGCGTTTCTGGTTTGTTTCCATAAACCTTGCTTTTCAAATATCCCCATAAAAAGAAGTCCGGAACAGTCAAATCAGACGACCGTGGAGACCAATCTACATCACCATTGTGGAAAGAGATCTCGCTGTAATTCCATTGTAGTCCTGGCTGTATGCGATATGGCACCGTCTTATTGAAACCACATGTTAGTCAAGCCCAAAGCATGCAGTTGTGGCGTTAAAAAGTTTTCAATCATATCACGATATCGCTCCCCATTGACAGCTCCTGAGCACGGTGTCGAATTGAGGTTGATGGATTGTTTTGAACACTTTCTTGAACAGCAGTAATGTTTTCAGCCGATCTTGCAGTACGTTGTGGTCCATGCTTGGGCCTATCAGCTACAGTCCCTCTTTCTTCGAAATCATACACTACACGATAAATAGTGCGTCTTGTTGGGACGTTGTTGCTCCCCAAAAATTTCACGTAACTTTCTCATCGTCACAGTAATCGATGATTGATTTTGATAAAATGTTTTAACGATTAAAACACGTTGGTTTACCGAATATTTTTACATAATAAATTTGCCACGCCTCTACTTCACGACTGCCAAATATGAACTGTCAAGACTAATGTTTACCAAAATGGCGGCAAAACAAAGTAGTATACCTTCTCGGCGGACACCCTGTATTATTTTTGTTATTTTTACACCTCGCTTTGTTGAATTCCATAAGGTGTAGTATTTTTAATTTCTATACGTAAAATAACCGATGGATGACATTGTCTGTACGTGTAAAGGTAGGAAATTTTATTCTCAATAATAGGAAAATCTGTACCCAAGAAAATGAAAACTGCTTATTTTTCATGTGGAAAAATTCCGCGGATTTAAAAAAATCCTGAAAAACTGATATAATCGGGAAAAAATACTATGTCGGAAATAAGACATAACTCGAAAGAGTTATAGCCTAACAAAGTTCCAAATTTATAAGAAGGATAAAAGATATTTGGGACGAATTTCCGATCTGAGAAAAATAACACTGAAGATGGCTCATAGCCGAAACCAAACTTGACAAGTGATGAAGCAAGTTCGTTCCTCATACATACATATATTATTCGCCAAAGGAACAAACACAAAATACAGGGTGGTACAACCAAAACGCACGATGTTAATTGTAAATAAAACCAAAAGTTGTCAGAAATTTATCTTAATATTTTCTTATTACGATAAAGGATCTATGACAATTATGAGTGAAATAAAATATCGGTCAAATGCCCGCCACGGCTTCGGTGGCCAGACTCTATCCAATGGTCGATATTTTTAATGACTCTGAGACATAATTAAGGTTCAATGTGTCGTTAATGTACCGAATTATCTTATCCTTTAGCTCTTGAATTGTTCGTGGCTTATTGACGTAGACTTTTTCTTTTAAATAAAGATGATCGTGACGGCCAACTAATATTGCCACGACGTGAGTTAACACGACCATGGAATTTCTCGCGCAAAAGATCCACTGTGTGGCGAGTTGCACCAACCTGTTGGAACCTCATATCATTCAGGTATCCTCAATTTCTGGCCACAAGAAGTTCGTTATCATCTCGCGGGTGTGACTCACAATTAACATCGTGCATTATTTAATTTGAACTGAAGTTTTATAGAATAATTTTGTGTTAAAAAGTTTAAGGTGAAGTTTGAAATTAAAATCTTATTTAATATTCCCAGCTGTTATAAGATAATATGTGCATGTACCGTGGACTGTTTTTGGAAAAAGGGTAAGATTTCGAGGTTCTTTGCCGGGCAAAAATTGAAACGTGTTCGAGCAAGACCCAGTTAATTTTCTTTAGAAATATATTCCAATAACTCGTTTTTTTTTACAACATAGAAACAATTATATATTTACATATGTATGTACATACGTAAAGGGCATAAAAGATTCGTCATAGCTAAATATGTATAAATCCCTACTTGTTGTGTAATTGACAATTGTAAATAAGTATGTGCATTATCATTTGATCAAAATATAGATATGTAAGTATGCATTTCTTTGTAAATAAATTTTAATTATAAAATAAATATTTTTAATTCTTAAACTTTTTTTTTAATTATTTCTAACCTCAAAAACATTACACTTTCGCTTGATGACAACAGACAAAAGGTTTAATAAAAGCCTTACAAAACGCACTTCTCTGTAAATATAACAATGTGTCTGTACGAGTGTGTTTGTGTTTATGTGTTTACATTGTATTTGAATGTGTGTATTCATACAAACATTTATTGTTGTTGTCAGTTCTGCTTTCTTTACAGTTACTGTTATTGAAAGTAATATGTGCTATTGCTAAAAGTGTCCGCCCGAATTCACTTTGTTAGGCCGAAGCTGATAGTCGACAAAGTGTCGAAGCAGATTTTTTTTATTAACTTCATCAAAGTTATACTGAAGTCTTTCTCAATTTGATGAATTCATGTTTATCAAAGAAGAAAATCAATTTCAGATTTGCTCATGCTGTAGAAACGTAAAGCATTTTTCCATTCAAGAGGTCCTTGGAACATTAAAAATATAAATGCTACTCCATCTGGTCTCTATGATGCTTACAGTGCGTCTCCCTCCACCAGCCGTAGAGGCGAATATGTGTTGATGATGTTCATGTTCATGTTTTCACACCACATGACATAAGTGGTTCCACCATTCCAATTATAAGTGACACTGTGAATGATGCTATGAAATATCGATCATCTTCCGTAAAGTCTAAAATTAAAAATATAGATATTAGAAAGGACCATATTTAATGGAGCTTTCTCCCTTGCTTTTGAAAGATGTCTGAAATCGTTAGGAGCCCTCAAACCAAATTACGCAAATTTTATCAAAATTGTTTAAAAAACTTAATCGTGTCGTGTTTAAAACCTTATCCTATTGAGCAAAACATTATCGCGGACCATCCGTTTGGTTTTCGTACAAGGCATAGTACTATTGAGCAAGTCCGTAGTATAGACATCGTTATTAGATCAATAATCAATAATGTTCAGCTTTACTTATAGACGTTTCCCAGTCGCTCGATAAAGTCTGGCATGATCGGCTACTCGCGAAAATTAATTAAAATTCTTACAAAAAACTGCCACAAGCTCATGAAGATCTTTTTGATAGGTAGAACTTTTAAGATAAGGTCAAAGGATTGGTTTTCTAAAAATGGCAAAATCTCTGCAGTAGTGCCTCAAGATAGTATACTAGGGCCAACAAGCCCATATACATACATGTACACTTTGCTAACGATACTACATTTATACTCGTAAGTGTTAATGATGATCCGAATGTTGCATATAGCTTTAGTCCCATATTACTGAGCTTGAGGACTGGCTAAAGAAGTAGAGGATAAATGTAAATCGATCCAAATGTGCTCACGTAACGTTTTCCCTCGAAGGCAAAATTTTTCACCGATAACATTACCAAATACAATTGTTCCAGTTAAGTATCATGTTATACACCTAGCTAGACGTCTAACTTGGTCCCGCCATATTGAAGAAAAACTAAGGGCTATAAAATTGCGAACAAGTAAACTACACTGGTTGATAGGACCTAAATCAACCTTTTATACAAATCCGGCATATGGCATTCAGCTATTGGGGGTACTGATTGTGCATCAATCACCCAGAAGTTACAAAGAAAACAGTGGTATATACGAAATGAAAATATCCACGGAGATCAATAATTTCCCACTATCCAGAAAGAAGCAAAAACGTACACGACCAAATACATAAACAAACTAGTCGTCCATCCCAACACTACAGCACGCGATGTACTGCAATTTTATGGTCACAAGAGACTTAAAAAAGACACGTTGAAGCCTTTGCAAGAAGGCTCTCCCTCCCTACCCTATATGCTTCCTTTTGAAATCGCGATATTTCAAATATAATCGGACGTTTGAATGTAAATTTCCGATATAATATCTCACACATCAAGAAAAAATGCAAACGACTGTAAAGTGTCCACTTTCGCATTTTTCAGAATATGCACGTTTGTCTTGTATAAGCTTTTATTGTGCCAAGGAACATTTGATCTAAAAATCTTTTAAATGACGGCTGTTAAACTGTTTCGAAACGGTTAACAGTCAAAGTTTTCAAATCGCATCTTTCATATTATGACATTTCCAAATATGTTTTTACTCTTTGGCATAAATAATTTCGAATCTTGTTTGTTAGCGGCCATTCTCTTTGTTTTTGTGTAGAAACAGAGACCGACTCGACTGACTGACTGTTTGCATTACTGTCTATATTTATATTGACCCAAAGCTAAGCTTTAATTACACTGACCCTTTTTACAAACAAATATGTTGTTGTTGCTGTTATGTTTGTTTTTTTATTACTATTTTACTTACTTCGTTCATATGACCAATTAATGAATGATTGTGCTAACAGTTCTCGTTGTTGTTGTTGCCAACTAGAAAAAATCTCTTTAAAAAAAGAATGTAATGACATGACTTCCTATATAACATTTGTATGTATGCACCTGAATAGGTATACACACATACACATGTCTACACTTGTGTATGCTTTGTATATACATACATATATAAAAGTCAATGTTGCCAAATGTGCAGATTTTCCTTTTTTTCTGCAGTTCTCACAAGCTTTGAAAAGTTTTTAAGTTTTTTGTTAAACATTTTTTTAAAATAATTTTAAAGAATTTAAATAAAAGAAAAATAATTCGCCTTTTACTTCAAGTTTACTTTGTTTTATTTGGCTAAGTAAATATAATTAAGAAAAAGTGCAAGGATTATTAAGAAATTTTAATTGTTTTTTTTTATCAATTATTTTTTATTTATATTCTGGCTTCTTCGGATGAATTAAGCGGTCAGGATGCTCTAAAAAATAGACCAGCCATGTTAGGAAAACAAAGGCTGTGTTGCCACTTGAATACATATTTCTTTTTTTTTTTAAATTCATAAATTGCAATATGAATATATTAAATTAATGCAGAGATATTATTAATTGAAAAAATCCTAATTTTCAATTGTTTGTTATAAAAATCATGTAGAAGAATTTTTTTTATTAAAAATAAATTTATTGTTTTTCAAAATAGTCGCAGTGATAGACGACACACTTTTCCTCAAAACGATTAAACCAATTTTTAAAGTAGTTTTTCCACTCTAAGGGACCTCCAAAACGTGAATTTTAAAAGCATTAACAACAGCTTGCTTCAGCCGCCGTTAAACCTCGGCCACGCAATTTTTTATTGCTACGCGGAAATACCAAAAAAGTTATTAGAATGCCGAATCAAGGCTGTACTCATTTATACGATATTTTCACTGCTAAAGGTCATAACGATATAAGACTTAGGAGTTAGATCTGTCAATAGTTCCATTTGCGCTTAAAACCAAGGGTGGTATATATTAAAATAAAATAAATTTAACATAAGATTAACAGTTGTGTTGATTTTGGGGCTGAAAATTTCATAAAAGTATAGCTTCCATGCGATCAGGGATTAATTTTGTGGATCAGCTTTTGAATTTTTTAGTTCTTTTCGCGTAGGTTGGCCAATTTTAAGCTGTTCTTTCAACTTTCGCAATTTCATAATGCATTTAAATTAAAAGTAACACTCACCGCAAAACAGTAAATTAACTGTTCTCATTAACTCAATTGATGGGCGCTTTTTTTGTTATTAAGTGTTTACTTTGGCTCCTTTGTGTACTTACCCTTGTTAAGAGTCAAACTTCATATGTATATACTCGTACAAAATTAAATTCAATTTTTTACATTAAGTTGAGCCAATAACTTAAAGAAAAAACAATTCAAGCCACCAAATTGCATTTGACATTTTTTTATTGTTCTGAGAAAAAGTTTTTATTTCCAAAATTGCAAGTTTTTTTTCTTAACTATGGCAACATTGCTTACTTATAGTCAGCAATAAAAGAAGAAGAAACAGAAAATCCATTAAAATTATAAACAAAATTCACAAGAATACATAAATACCGTCTTCAGAAGAAAGTTAACTTAAACTTAAAACGTTTAAAGTAGTAAAAATTAAAAAAAAAAATAAGTTACAACAAAAGGAAAGTATTTTAATGAAAATAAAAGTTATTAAAAATATGTAAATACATATGTGCATAAGTACTCGTATATACATACATACATACAATACGTATTTGTATGTATTCAAAGATTTTTTACCGAGTTTATTTTTCTCTTGCCGACAGTCATTAATGAATTTTGTAAAAATGTTGGTTTAAAGCGTTTCTAATGTATCCGCCGCTGGCAGGTAGGCTGCTTGTTATTTTGTATTTATTTATTTTTTTCAAAGGTAAAACGTTACGATCATCATTAACTGAAAGTTTAAGTGCAGTAAACAAGCTGTTAACTTCAACTAATTATTGACAGGTGTCATAAAATTATTATAGTTGAAGAATTTTTTATTAAAGTATCGGTTTTTATTGTATAATTCCTTTTTTTTTTTATTAACGAAGAGATTTTATGGGAAAATAGTCTTTGTGCCAGTCGGCGGCTACCAATTGACTAGTTTAGTTTAAAGGTATTAGACCAATCTTTAAACAGAACTGAGATTATGTCTACTCACATGAAAGTCCGAGATTGTTCTTTTTTAAGCCTGAGAGAACTTCAAATTGTAAAAAATAACACAAAACAATAAAATGTTACTAGAAAGATATGTATTTAAATACATGACAATAATATATGCAAATTACTTCGGGCATATGGCCACAGCGGTTGTTCTTAAGGAAGCAACACACCCGTTAAGCCCAAAAATGAGCGTTTTCCCAGAACGCAGTAAGACATCGGATCAGTTGATGGCTAATTTTCAAAGCAAATCTGTATAATTTGGTAACGTTCTTCAAACGTGAATCTAGTCATGATGGTTTGCAAGAGTATACAGTGATCATAAATGACAGTTAACCCTTTTGTAAGTTCTATCGGGTTTATAAAAACAGCCTATACATAGACACTGGCGTGCATTGAAATCTAAAACGGAAGCACCAGTTAGAGCTTCTGCATATTATAGTTAAGAAAAGCCAACATAAAAAGTGTCCGGTACAAATATTTAATCGACAAAAAAAAAAAAAATATTAAAAAAAAAGTCCCCCCAAAAAACTAAAAAAAAACCCCGACTTTAAATTTAAGGGGCAAATGCAACAAATTAAAATAAAGGTAACAGCCAATACAATTGTAGAATGTACTGTAATTTCGAAAACATCAGTTAAAAAATTAAAGAATCGCAAGAAATTCGAAAAAAATTAGAAAAACAAATTAGAAAAAAAAGTGGCGAAGAATTCCAAAAACATCAAAGAAATTATATATTCTATTATAATGTATTATATAATAATTGGAAAATTTTTCCAAAAGGTGCCATAAAGTCTCCGAATCTGAAACTGTTGAAAAAATCGCCAGGTCGGGAATTATTGTGCTAAGAAAACGCCAGACAAGTAAAATTGTTTTAAAAAATCTTTTAATGATGTGATAGAGAGCAAGAAAGAGAGAAAGAGAAAAGGGAGATCGATAGAAGAGAGCGAGAGAGATAAAAGGGAGATCGATAGAAGAGAGCGAGAGAGAGGGATAAAAGGGAGTTCGAGATAAGAGAGAGCGAGAGAGAGAAAAGAGTGAGTTGAAAAGTAAAGAATAAAAACGGGAAAAATATTCACTAAAGCTGTTCGGATGTAAAGCCAACCTCAAACCAGTTGCTGCTCATGAAAGAATAATTTTCCCTTAGTCCCACCTCCGATATATCGGATGCTGTACCGTCTCCTTTTCCTCTTCATTCCGACTATTGCAAGAATAATTTGCAGGCAAACTCATTCTTTTTACGTAATTGCCAATTTTGCAATTCCCAGCAATCTGTGTTCCTTAATTGAGTCGTCTAAAATCTTAATAGATCCCTGCTCTTGAACCCTATCTAAGCTTGGCCAAATTAGCCTAGTGCTCCGGCATGTGGGCTCTTTCCACCATCTAGACTTAGCCATGTCATATATGGCTTTATGAATTAGCTTCTTACATTCTGAGAGGGAAAGCCTGCAGCCTTGCTCCGTTCTCTGCCAGCTTGTCAGCTATACAATTGCCCATGCTGGTTCCATGTCCACGGACCCATTCTGGAGTAATTCATCGCCATTAAATTTAAGGATACCACCCTGTATTTCTTGAGCAGTCTAGATGTCGAATAGACAGCTGTTAGAGACCTGATTGCAGCACTGAGTCGGTGAAAAAATTCTTTAGTACCACAACCAATTCGTCGCCCGTAACATAGCTTATATATTAGCTTAGTGAACACTTTCATTGCGAAGTCTGAAGGAGATGTTGAACGCCATTTCCTCTATGTACGCCTATTCCTTTATCGTATTTGGACCCATCTGTGAATATTTGCAAATGGTTGAAACTTCTCGAGAAGCACGGCTTCGGAGTGATATAATCTATGAGACCAGGAAGATTGCTCGAAGTCTCAATGATGCTGGAATGGCACAATAGTCTGAAAGTTCCAGAGCGTCCTGTTTAGTACGTCCCACTGGTAACCAGCCTTGTCCATAGCCTTCCCACCACAGTACGGCTCTATAAAATAAGACGGATTAATCACCGCCTCAAATATGCTCATGTTGTGGGGGCTAATGTCCCATGTCGTTCCTATGGCCTTATTGCAATTATTATAAGTAGCTGTCATCGCCTTTGTGCTATCTTACTATCCAAAATAACGGCCAAATATTTTGCTCTACCTGACACGTTAAATTCAGACTGATTCATTCCAGGTAGTCTGAAATTCCGTTTATGATGGATTAGTCGTCAAAGGAACAATAATTTTGAAATCTTTTCTATTAACACTTTGTTTTATTTTCTTTCTGCTTTAAATCTTATTTAGTGTTTTTTACATTTATTTGCTTGCGATGAACAAAGTACCAAGTAACTTTTAAGCCTTAATTTTTTAAAGAACTTAAATCTTGGAAAAGTTTTAATTAAATGGCTTCTTTAACGTTTCCCTCTTTTTCATTTCACTCGTTTTTTTTCGATTTTTTTCTTCTATTAACGCTGTCGGCAAAAGCAGCAATTTTTAAAACCGAATAAAATTTCACGCAAAGTTCTTTTTGATGCAATAAAAATTCTTCCCTCTTTTTATTTTTGCACCAAAACTACAATTAAGAAATATTGCAAAAGTAATAGAAATTAATACAGCGAAAAGTTATAAAAATTTAAAAAAAAAGTTTCATTTCTCTTTTTACAACCAAACTACACGAGCATAATTATTTATTTCTTTTTACTACGATTTCTTAAACAAAAATTTAACTTTTTCTTATTTATTTTTTAATTATTGTTTGAAGTAAATTTTAATGCATTTTCTTACACATTTCTTTCTCTTTTTTTAATTTTAGGTAAGTTGAATACTCCAACTGGCTGAAATTTGTTACGAATGTAAATTGTTGTAATTTAAGTTGTTGGCTGGTAAATTGAATTGAACTTGCTGTGTAAGTTGAATAATTTCTTAAATTTTCCCTGTTAATTATCTGAAAAATGTTACTAATTGCAGCATATTTGGAGTTTGTTTTTTTTTTTCTTATATCTTGAGGGGGAAACGTTATTTTAATGATGATAAAAATCATTGGTATTTAAATACAAATTAATTTTGTTGGTTTCAAAAGAGTGAAAATAGTTGTATTGTTTTAAATGGGTTAATGTAAACGCACTTCACTCGTTGTTGTTGCCAGATTTGACGATTTTTGTACTTAAAAATTACCTTCGGACAATTTGACTTCTGTGCCTCACATTTGACGGTTTTTTTTATGAATTTATGTTTTAATATTAGTTTACACATATATACGCTTTTATTTCGAAATATTGTATTGATTCGTCCTGAATCTCGTTTAGCATTCTTCTATAATTGCAGTCTGCGTTTTAGTTTGGCATTACACACCCAAAGCACAGAGGAGACCAGAGATGTAAACTTTGACTTTCGATAATTGCTAGAATCAGCCTTTTTTGACATGGTCAGTCTCTAAAGAAAGAGACAAATATAACATTCAAAAATAATGCGAAAAGTGATCAAAACAAAAGTAAAAAAAAAACAACCAGAAAAATTTAATAATTAAAATTGAACTTATCTTTTAATATTTAAAACAAAGTTCATTTTTTCCATTATACCGGCAATTTAAAATGCAAGTTATACAAAATGTTTTTATTTTTAAAAATTGTTCTAATAAATTAAAATTAGAGCTGTTCTTGACCTTTTTTATATTTAATTTATTAAAATTGTCCAAGCTTGAAGGTCTTTTTTAAAAATTATATTTTTATTTTTCGATATTTCGCTACTCCATTGTGTAGATATCACTTTTAGATATAAGAAAAATCCAAAGTTATACTAAATCGTTAATTAGTTCAGTTAAATTTTAACAATAATAACAAAAATGATATTGAACTCCATGAATTTTTTTATTGAGTCCCATAAAGACTCCTCTGTATCAAATGGCTTTCCTTTGTCGTGTATTGTACTAATAATCCACCCCAGACATCTTGCATTTTATTAAAATCAAATAAATATGGAAAGCTTATTTAAAACTTTACATCTTGCTCACGAATCCAATGTTTTACACATCATACGTCTCGTATTGGTAGGTTCACGGTATGGGTCCACATACTTTTTAAATATATTTTTTGTACGATGCTCCAGCCTTATTTCCGATTCCAATACCAAGTCGATAGTGCGTAGTGCCTTTCTAAAATATTTCTTCTACTCTTAAGTCGTAGGAATGAAATATGTATCCATCTGGTCCATCGATATTAAACATTTTTCGTCTGATAATATAACTTGGAACCACTTATCCGACCACGTCATTAGATTCTTTGCAAATGGAAGGCTATCAAAACAATCGCCATTGAGTGGTAGTTTCTTCTGAAGTTTTCGATGAAGCAGAAATGGACAGGACTTTAAAATACGACAAACTGTTCAAGGACTTGCTTTAGCCCCGCTTTCTTAGCGAATTTTCGTAGCGGACATGCACGAATTTGCAACAAGTCGGCCAATTTTTTGCGTTGTCGCTTCGGTGCATCCTTTTATATTTTTATCATAGCTTTTCTGTTTAAGTAACTGTCTTTCCTCTCCTTATTTTTCTGCTATTAGGATGGCATTCAGTCCACTGAATTTTAAAATTAAAATTTGTTCCTTTTCGGAAGTGTTACAGTTTTTGATCGTGCCCACTTTTGTCCTAAATTTAAAATAAAACTATTGATGCAAACTTCTCAGAACACAAAGTGACACTGAAGATGGCACATAGCCGAAACTGGTTTATCTTCAAACCAAACTTGACAAATGATGACGGAAATTCGTTATAATAATCATCTACATTAAAAAACTTAAAGGATGTTGTATGGTATAGAATAATTGAGTCGTCCACCAGTGAAGAACTAATTAACTTTATTACCAAAGAACTGTTATAGTATTCTGGCATTGTTGCATAAAACTTGGAAGTATTTACGGCATCACAAGTGCCAATGATGTTATGATCCTTATACGCCATATAGACCCTATATGTGTTTCTAGTCCTAACTTATTTTAAAGTTCATTCATGCTTCGATTTTACACCGATAATAGATGGCGTGGGCCTTCGAACAATACTGCAAATCATTATCATGTTTACCCGGAATTAAAACATCTACACAATATGTAAATCACTTAATAAATAGAGATTGGTCAAAAGTCTGTTCGAAAATACAATTTGACTATTTAAATTATAAATAAAGATGCTTTCTCAAAATGATTTTAACTTTGATTTTTAACACACATTAACATCTGGTCACCTTATATTAAATTTTCATGAGCATTTCTTTTTCAAGCAAGGTCACGTCTAATCGAATTCTAATCTACACGTCAATAATTATTTTATTCATTTAGTCCACACAAAATTCCTTGATAATATAAGTGTCACCATTTAAAATATCTTGCAGCAAAAAGAACCAAACAACACTTTTTATCTTATTAAAATATAATTAGAGAAAAAATGTTGTAAGAAAAGAAGAGGCAGGCAAGGTAGTATCTTAAAAATGCTGCAACAACTAATTGCAAATGATAATTGAGATATTGGTTAATGATAATACAAATAAGAGTAGGAAAAAACAGCAGCAGCGAGGCATCAGTATTAAGAAGACGACAAGCAGATAGCAAAAACGGCAAATGGCTTAAGATTAAAGAAAAACGCAATGCGCCAACGTGTCTTGTTATGTGCACCCTGCACTACTCATGTAAATACACACATACGAGTACTTACGATGTTGTAAATTTACAAAGATAATAAAAAAAATTGGAATTGGACCAGCAGTATGCTTTATAGAATACTTTTAAAAAAATCTATTTTGAAAAGTATTTTTAATGAAGGCCACCATTTTTTTTTTACAAAAAATGGTACTTTTAAAAAAGGTACTTTTGAAAAAGGTACTTTTTAGAAAGGTATTTTACTAAAAAAGCTTGTTTACCCCTTTTTAAATTACTTGAAAAAAACTAAAAACTTCTTTAAAGTAGGCGCTTTAGAAATGTACTAAAATAGTACTTATTTCAAAAAAGTACCTTACCCAAAACAAAAAAAAAGCAGCTATAAAATATAAGTTTTCAAAACCCTCTTCTTCGTTCATAAAAGGACTTTTTTTGTTTTATTAGCAATAACCAATATTTCTGGAAAACAATTTCTAGACTAATGCATTTTTTAATAGGTACCATTAATACTTTTAGAAAAGCACTTGCTTTAAAAGGATACTTTTGAAAATATATAAACTATAAAAGAGGGATTGAAAGATACTTTTTGAACGCGGTACTTTAAAGCAAGGTCTTGTGAAAACGTCCTTTTTATATGTAATAGTTTTTAACACTTTTTTATTATGCACAATTTTTAAGGTTATTTTTAAAGTCGGACCGAAGTCAGCTTTTGAGTATTGCCATTGTTCGCCAAATAGTCAAAATTATTCCAAACCGAAATTGAGTTTTCTTAAAATTAAATTTATAAAAAAAAATCATAAAGCTTGATTTGAGTTCATACTTATAAAATTCAGAATTCAACATTTTAGAATTGAAATCCTGCTCGTATCTCTAGAAATGTAATTTGTCGCTTAAAAAATGCTTTGGTAAGTTTAAGACGAAATCAATTCTTATCTCGCTCATGGAGTACAGAAATAGAACATCCTATGTTTGTGAAGTATCTTCATTTTAAAGACAGATTGAAACAAATTTAGTTAAGAGTGCTGCTCAAAAAAAAATCCCAGGGCGTAGAAACAGTAATTTTAAGAAAATTTAAAATGAAAAACCGGCGGCAACCCTTATTTTCGCAGTTGTATATAGTTTGCGATATTACGAAAGGAAATGGCGCCAAATGGGTATCACATCAAAACTGATCATAATTTTCTGATTACTAATAATTAGCTCGGTATTATGGCCTTGTTGACATAAGTATGTACTATTTTTTTTTTTTTTTGAGAAATTTTGAATAGAAATTTATTTTGTACACCGGTTGGTTCGCTTACTAAAGATTCGCTGCATAATCGGTCTTTGGTCGACCGCAAGTATTTTTTCCTTTGTGGTGTGACAAACACCGGCTTCGCTTACTACAAATTTACTGCATAATCGGTCTTCGGCCGGGCGCAAAAATTTTCCCCTCTATGATACGACGAATACCGGCTTCGCTTACTTAAGATTCACAGCATAATCAGTGTTCGGCCGGTCGCAAGGATTTTCTCCCCCATGATACGACGAATATCGGCTTTGCTTACTAAAGATTCCCCGAATAACCGGCCTTAACAGTAGTTTTCATTTAAAATTTAAGTTTTTTTGTTTTCGTCTCGAAAAGCTTTCTTAAAAGTAGGCAAAATATTTTTGGTTAAAATAGAAAATAAGGATTCAGAATTGATTAATTTCTCGAGATGTTGATTGGGTTCGCTAGGAAATTTTATAAGCTTTCTTATGATGCCCATTTCGTCCCATTGCGTTTGGATATATCGCCAATTATATATACATACATTGGGGGGCCCATAACTCTCATAGTAGGGATTGCCACCGGTGTTCTCATCATTTGTAATTTTTTTCATGCGTATTGAATTCGGTCTTCCGCCAAAAGCCAATTTTTAGTTGAAACAGATTAATCGGTCGGCCACTAGGTATGTTGATCAAAACATATTATTATACAGGGCGGCGCAAAAATAACCTTCCGATGTTTTTTGGCTGTAATTTAAAAAAAAAAATGAAAAACTTTGATTCTTCTTGTGGATTATTTTTATTTGGTCTTTTAATTTTTTTACATCAAGTCGAGAATATGATGTCATGTAAATGGCCGCCGCCACAGTTGATTGTCATTTGAGCCCTTTTTATGGCATATTCCATCACTTTGGCCAAAACTTCCGGCGATAGGTCCTCACATTCTTGACGGATATTGTCTTTAAGAGCTGCAAGAGTCTGAGGCTTGTTGACATAAACCCGCGACTTCAAAAAGCCCCACAAAAAGAAATCTGCAGCGGTCAAATCAGGCCATCTTGCTGGCCAGTGCAAATCGCCAAAACGGGAGATTAGGCGCCCGGGAAATGCATCCTTCAGCATATCGGTTTTGGCACGTGCAGTGTGTGCCGATGTACCGTCCTGTTAGAACCACATGTTTTCCAATCCCAATTCATCAAGTTACGGCAAAAAGAACTCGTTAATCATTGCTCTGTAGCGCTCACCATTCACAGTAACCGTTTGGCCCGCGACGTCGAAGAAAAAAGGTCCGATGACTCCTCCAGCGAAAACAGCACACCATATAGTGACTTTGAGCGGGTGTAATGGCTCTTCGTGGGTTACGCGCGGATTTTCAGTGCCCCAGAAGCGTAAGTTTTGCTTATTTACGTACCCGCTAAGATGGAAATGCGCCTCATCACTCATGATTATTTTTGATGAAAAATCATCTTCCTCTTGGTGGTGATTAAGGATGGTTTGAGCGTATGTTAGACGCGATTGGCGGTCAGCAGCTAACAGCTGATGCACCGTCTGGACTTTGTACGGAAACAAAATCTTTTACCAAAATTCGCTGTAAAGACCGTCGACTGATACCCATTTGCGTGGCACGTCGTCTGGTCGATGTCGACGGCGCTTCCATGACATCCTCGGCTACAGCAGCAATATTCTCTGCAGAACGGCTACTCCGGGGTCTGCCACGCCTGGCAGCATCTCGTGTTGTGCCAGTCTCTTCGAGGCGAGCGGCTAAACGTCGCAGTGTTTCACCAGTAGGCGTTGGACGGCCAGGAAATCTGCGACGAAATTCACGTTGTGCCAAAGTCACCGACCGATTATTGGTCAAATAAAT
This sequence comes from Phania funesta, assembly GCA_963932375.1. NCBI lineage: Eukaryota > Metazoa > Arthropoda > Insecta > Diptera > Tachinidae > Phania > Phania funesta. Next base: position 107,240,056 of record OZ010652.1, read on the forward strand.
AATCACCAATATTCCGCGTTCTGGAGCAGTGTAGCGTAACATTGTTTATTAACGTGTATTTCGCAAGTGTTTACTACACAAATGTCAAAACAGAATTGACATTAGGGGCAAATCGCAAAATTTATAGCATTTTCTGATAGGAGGACTACTTTTGCGCCACCCAGTACATAGTAATGTAAAAAGTACTTTTTAAAAGGGCACTTGTTTCAATTAGCAGCATTTCTAAAAGACACTTTTTCCGCTTCAAAATAATTAGAAGTAGACCAAATACAAATAAACTTTTTATTGGTGGCTTATAGGGCTTAACTAAATCGATTTAGATCGATTCAATATATTTACTATCAATAAAATAATACATTCCACAAGACGTATAAAAATATCAACAAGAAAAAAGTGTACAATGTTACAATGACGTTTGCTAATAATGTGGCATGCCCCAAAGCGACGTCGAGGTAGTGGTAACAACTAGAAGTAGTAGGATGTTGTTATTTTTTATTAGACCGGCAGCTGTAGCAGGCACAGTAATCAGCGGCGAATTGCATGCTTAGCAGGTTGCCACAACTGTTGTTTTCTTACTTTTTTTCACTCTATTAGCCATGATGCTGTGAAAAGGTGCTCCAAATGATAGAGAGGCAGAGGGAGGCCGCAAAACTGTATAAAACTAATTACTTATTACAACAACTGACTGTGCGGATAATTACTATATTTTTTTTCTAGCTGTTTTTCTATTTTGTCTGTTCGGTTTCTTGCTGCAAAAAACAAAATTGCAGTTGCGAAAATGATTTTAATTTGTTTTTGTTCCCCTCTATTTGCGTTGTTTTTTTGGGGGGCTTTTTTGTTTTTTTATCTCTCACCACCAACAACGACTGCATGCCACTCTTTGACAACTCGGAAATGTTATTTGTTGCATTTGATTGAGTAGCCGTCACTAACGGCAGAAGCAACAAATACACACAAACAACAACAAAGTCTTGCAATAAAAAAGCATTCAACCAACAACTTTATGCGAACAGCTAATTTAACATATGCAGCAACACATAACAACAACAACAACAGCTTTAACAACAGAAATAATTGTAATTTGAAGACAGCAATGACCATGTTGGTTGACTGTTGTTGTAAGCTGGGGAAACATTGTTGCTGTTGTTGTTGTTCATATATACTGCATTATACCTGAAGTTGTAAAAAAAGCTTGCATGCAAAAATTGCAGTTTTCTAAAAGAACTGATTCTTGAGTGGATTTTATTTTTGCGAGATTTTCGTAAATTTGATAATTTATACAAAAAAAATCGGTTGAGTTTTTGGGATCGTCAGACCCAACAAATAAAAATATTTTTTTGCAAAAAGTACCAATTTTCGGGTTTAATAAAAAATTCGTTTTTAGCGATTTTTACGACTTTCTTTTGACACGAGTCATGCATGGGTCTTGATTTAAAAATTCCCCTTAGAAATTTAAGCTAACGGTCTTTTTATAAAAAAAAAAAATTTATTCAAGAAGTAAACAAAATACGCTTAACGGATGTGTTAATAAACAAAATTGCCGCAAATATGAAGTGAAACCAATCTACAACAGACCCTAGAGAGACTCGATTACATTCAGAAAAATTCACCATTTAGTGCGATTTACAAGCTAGTGACATCATTGGACTCTATTCCTTCAAAAATGAAACCCACCATAATCAATGATTTTTTGTTTGAAAATATGGTTGACATTGACTTATTGAAATTAGAATTCAGCGATAAGGTAATTCCGAGAAATGGACCTGTCAGTTGGCTTCCAAGGTCGTCCGAGTTGACACCTCTCGATTATTTGCAAGGGAAGTCACTGGTTAATGCTGATAAACTAGCAATAAATAACGCCTGGGAGGCCAACATTATTCGTGATAGTACGTCCAGAATGGGCTTCGACAAGAACAGCCTCTGTGTCCATATGCTCGAAATCATTTTCAAATGTTAATGCTATGTCTTGATCTTTCGAATAAACAATTTTTTTTTTTAATTAAAACTTGATTTTTGCGGTTTTTTTACGATTTAAAATTCCATTATGCCAAAAAAACCAGGGTGAGTTGAGGAGATTTTTATTGATATTAATGGTATCCCGACATATACCACAAAGGCAAAATCGAGTTGCATTGTAAAAGAAAGTATAAGAAAAACTATTGAGAATTTGCTAACAAATCGGACTACATTCGTTGAAGGTGAGCGTGTGTTTTCGATGTCGAATCTAAAAATCTTGTTTTTCAATTTCATAGATGTCATCATATATGTGATTTATTGATAAAATTAATTGACTTATAAAAAAATATACTTCTCTTATTTGTTCGGAGCGGGAATTCTATTTATTTCTTTAATTGGGACCCAGTGGCGAAACAAATCGATCTCCTTTAATTTTGTCACCCTTTTTTGGTGAAGGATTTTCGGCAAAATTTAATTTCCCATGAAACCTCCACCACCGTGGTACAACACCGTGGAGAACATTCTTAAATAGCACGATTTTTATAAGCGTGATCATTAGAGTTTTCTTTGGATTCTTCTTTGTTTTGCTCTCACCGCCCATTTTATTCTACAGTTACGTATATTAGTGAGTAAAATTATAAATGTATGAATGAATTCCTTTAAATGCCCGCTTGTTTTTACCCATCTAAGTTGTTGGTGGTTTATTATTATTTTTTTCTTCTTTTCTTTTATAAAATTGTCTACCAACTTCTTTCTATGTGCGTCGGGTTTAAAAAAAAGCTATAAAATAAATGAAAATGTTTCAGAAGCAGGTCTACGACTACAGCAGCAATAAAAAGGTGTTGCTTGACAAGGTGACACCCAAAAGCGAAGTGAACGGCGGCCAAAGCGGTGGCGTTGGCGCATTAATGTTACAAGTTTATGATGACCATCGTCGTACTGATCATTAATGTGCTGTTGATGCTGTTGTTGTAGTCATTCCTTTTATATGTTGTTGTGTAAATAACGTGCCATTGAATTAAATTATTAGCAACAGTTGTCTAACAGCAGAAAAACTCCTAGTATTTTTATAAATTTTTTTATTTTTTCGTTTTCAATCTTTTCTGCATTTTCGTTTGACTTGCACATTTTTAATTCATTCGCTTAGCGAGTCAGTTATTTAGTTATTCATTCGTTTATAACCGTGAAACAGTTAATAAATTTATAACTTTTAAGACACCTTGGGCAAAAAGTTGTCTAAAAATTTATTCCATAATTTTTTATTTTATGACAAATTAGTTGTCCACTTTACATTTATGTTGCTGGTCGTTAGTTTTTTTTTTTTGTGTTTTTTCCTCATGCTTTCCGTCTTTTTTTTTAACACGAAAGCAGAATAAACAGGTCTTTCGAATAGTTTTGTAGAAGGAACTCCGTTAATACCATAATAGCGAATCTAAAATCTGTAATATACTGTAATGATCCGATAAACCTTTACAAACATAAACACACCCTATATGCCAAAATACACAAGCATTAATAATAGGTAGGTAAAATATAATACTGACACTCGCATTATTAGTACTGGGTACCCAAAATATTACGAAAGACAAAACACAAAGTTATATGTACGTCATAATTCTCATTTAGTTTATAATAAATATTGGGTATAGTGTAGAAGTTTTGGCCCGGAGTCGAACCGTAGACCGAATTTTTTTTCGTATTTTTCTTGTCTTTACCGTATTTTAGTCGTCGCATGGTAGACGAATATAAGGTCTTCGGAAATTATCTTATTTTCTTCGTACTTAACTCGTATTTTGTCGAAGACAAGGTGGTCCCCCGAAGTTATCTTGTATTCATCCGCCCTAATTTGTTGGGCACATATCTGTGTTCATACACTACCATCAACGTATTAAAGGGAGCGCAGAGACCTTTAGTGAAACCCTCAGAAGGCTGAACCTAATTCCCAGCTGGAAAGTATAACTGGTTTTACAAACATATACAGGGTAGGGTACCAGATTTATATTTTCAAACTTAAATAAAAAACGTAATAATTTACACAAAGTTTCATTAAGAGCTTAAGGAATATGTTTCTAGTTATTCCTCCAATATTTTATTGGAAGTAGGAATGTTCATTTCACTAGCTTTCTAAATGTTACTAATATCGACCGACCCCATTCCGCCTAGAAAGTATTCAAGATATCACAAGACGCAATAAAACTTTGGATGTCCGGTAATCGGAAAATATTAGTTGCCGTCGATTTTTGCATTTATTCTTTAAGAGTCGCCGCTATTAGATTTTAACCAAAAAATTAAATAAGCAAATGGCGACTTTGCCGTCGATTTACAATTGCTTGGCCATCAATTTGACCAAGCGGGCATCTCCATTTTAAATAAAATTTTCGTTTCAACCTCGTATAATTATGACGGCAGTCTTGTTTACAGCGCCGCATGACGAATAAATTATATTGAATATTTTTATAGTGGTTGACTGCCTGCTGCACACATTGATTTGTTGCAACGAGCTTAGCTCGCTTTTATTTTTTGCGATTGAATCGGATCAAAGCAAATGAAATTGATTACATACGTAAGAGTATGCATGTAAATTATAATCGGAGACATAAACTTAACTCGTCGTTAATTTACATGCTTTCTACATTTTTCCTATCAATTTTCTTTTACGATAACTAATTTAATTGTTAACAATGATAATTACAAACGGAAGCTATCGATTTTTCAATTTCAATTAAATTATTTAATAAAGTTTTTGCGACAAAAAGAGTTGTTCGATTTTTAATAGGGAATGGGATAAAAAATATTTAAATTTAACTAGAAAATGTCAGTAAATGTCTTGCATTAAACAGCCATCAGGCATGTGACAAGTTGATCAGATGCTTTTAGTTCGTCGAGATCCTGCACGTTTTCAACGCTTAAATTTAAACGCTTTTTCGAAGACCATTGGCAAATAAATTGTTGTATGCCATTCGCCATTAACAGTTCTTCGATCCTCTAATGGAATGGTTGCGGCGCGACCAGTACAACCTAAGACGCAAGCGATCAGTTTCTTTGAATTTATCCAAGTTTCGTCTCCTGTAGCAATGTTGTATACGGATTTTGAACGTCCTCGGTTAATTTTTTCAACATTTCCCGACACCGATCCACACGACCCTTTTTAGCGCTTCAGTTAAATTATGCGGAATCCACAGGGAACATATCGTTCTCACAACCCAATGTTCATGCAAAATCGATTGTATTGCAGTCTGCGATATCCTAAGAGACGCCATTATCTGCCTGTAAGTCACATGCCGATCTTCTTTAATCATGTTGCGCACCGCATCGATGTTTCTCGGAATGACATCCTATTTTGGCCGACCTTCTCGACATTAATCACTGACGGACGCACGACCGTCGGGCGATTCATTACCAAAAGTTGCACGAAGCGATTCTATGCATTGTTGTTGAGTAAGGGCTTTTTTTAAATCATAAAAAATCGTCCAACGTAAGCCTTCACGGGTGACTTCCTTTTTTGCTACAACTTATTAACGCCATCTATTGTTCGATTGTAAAAATTTAAAAGGCAACCCTCGTCTTAAATTTGCATTGTCTTTCAAATTTGGAATTTCGTCACGATTTTTTTTCTTACAAAATAATTATTTTCCATAACAAAATTATGTGATATTTGACTACCGATAGCTTTGCAAAAATTCATCGAGATATGCATATCAGGCCTCTGAGGGTGATCTTTTTCAAAAATAACCTGTTATTTCATTATTGATATTTAATTTTACTCTAGAAAAAGAGAAAATATGGCAACATTAAAGGTTAAAGATAATTCCCAAATATATATTTAGAACGAATTTCCGTACATCTCTTGTCAAATTTAGTTTGGTGACAAACCGGTTTCGACTATGTGCCATCGTTCAGTGTCGTTTTTCGTTCTGAGTATCTATAATAAATCACCCTATCGGAAAATCTAAGCAAGAAGTAATTCCCAAAAGCTAATTTGGTATCTCATAACGTTCAATGCTTTAAAAAATATTGAAAATTAATGCATTAAATTATATATTTATTATTTTAACAAAAAAGTAACCAAGACTTTGAACTTGCCATTGCAATTGATAAATTACAATAAAGAGACGAATGACAAAAAAAAAATGGATAATAATCACATTAATTTATCGTTTTCTCTGTCATATTCGTATACAACTCCTATTCTTCGTATCCATACAAGACAATTGGAAAATAACAATTATTTGCAATCACAGGAAAATTATTTAAAAAAATTGTTTTCTTAAAAATAGTAACAAATATTGATTAAGATTCATGTGTGTTTGTCTATAAAACCAAGTTGGCCATGACTTTAAGACGGTCATGTGCAACGAGGGCTACAAATCAGTAAAAATTTCTCAAATATAGACCAGGAAAAGTCGCGGATTAATAGTCTACTGATTTTGCAAAGAAGTCTCACGTGAATGAACACAATTCATATGTCCATACAATTAACTGTGTAAATATTCGCATTTACCACAATTAAGAACAACGAATGGCACGTATGAATGTAGCGGATATCACGATTCAGCAGAATACAGCCTACTGATTCCCATATAACACCTCGCCCCTTCCGCACACATTATCGTTGATACCTAAGATAGACTTTAAAGTGCCGGCCTCTACATAAGGTTTGTACTCAATTCATCGTTATATTCCTCAGATATAATAGACTTGTGAACGCTGTTTTTCCAATCTGGCAAGGTCTTCAGTGAACACTTCCCACCGCTTTCAATTTTTACTGAGTGAATATGATTCCAAATGAAATTGCCGAAACTTCAATTTTGACAATAAAGCAATTTTTTGAAAATAACAATCCTTTACTTTACTTACTTTCTGAAGTTGGTATGCTGGGATTCATGAGGGAGTGCATTTTAAATTGACAGAAGTTATTACCGAGAGCCCGAGAGCAAAAGAAAAGTAATGGAAATGCCCCAGGATATTTTATCTAGAGCCATACTTTCACTTTCGCCGAAGTGCTTTACACATGATCAAAGACCATAGCAAGTCTCCCGCACATGCTATCTAAACTGCTGGATTCCAAATAAATTACAAGATGAAAGTAAAAAAAAAAAATTACTCCTTCCCTAGGTGGCACACACCCTTCGATTACTCTGGTGCATGGATTAGACTGGACGCTCAGAGGTTAGTGTCGAACAGTACCGGCTTCATTCGGTCCATACTTTTTCAAGGTGAGACCATCAACGACGAGCGCTGTGAATCAACGTAATCAATTTATTTTGGACCGAATTGAGAGAGATAAACGTTGACGACATGTTCTTTTAGCGGTGCTACTTGCCACACAGAGAATGGACATTGAGCATGAAGCAGTCGTGAATCAGGGGGTAAGAAGAAGGAAATTTCTGCCTTCCAAAATTTAAAAAAAAATAACATTTTCCCCATACAAAATGTTTAGAAAAATTCAAGAATTGTTTGTTTTGCTTAATACTTTCCCCTCCAAAGTCTTAAGCTGGTTCCGCGCCAGCCCTAAAGAGAGTTTCAGGGTATCTTTAGCTCTTGCGGAGGTGAATAGGCCAGCAACATCGTACGATTTGACTGCGATAAACTTTTTCTGGTGTTTTCTGAAGCCCTTGCCGACCGATGCCTCCAAGGTTAACAGAACACGTGACGTCGCGTAGCCAAGACACCAAAGTCCTTGAAAATTAGATTGGCGGACATTTGAATGTCTTACATATGGCCTTTTCAAATAGAAAAAAAGATCGCTAATTTCACACAACTTATTTAATTTCATTTAAACGTCGACCCTTCCTTATTGGAAGGCTCATTGAAAAGCAGTGTTCAAAAGGTTTTTTTGCTAAAGTCAGTCTATATTTTAAAAGGGTGATCAAGAGTGTTCAATTAAAGTCTTTACTTCGCAGCTCATCCTATTAAAAGAAAGATTTTTATCGCAGTCATTCAGAGTTTTTGATAGCAATCAAAAACTTGCCTTCACTTCGAGAAAGTCCATCAGCCTGTGGTCAGAAAGTTTTCAAATCTTTGTCGTTTGTTATTGACGACAGTTGACAAAGTAAAAAAAACCGCGTACCAAAAATGTGTAACTGTGATGTGGTCAACTGGGTAATTTTTCTCCTTACTGTTTTCTGAGTTTTGTTTTATTTAATTTTGACGAAAAGAAAGTGATGAAATTTAGTAACGAATAATCTCGATAGTAGTGACCACATTAAATTCAATTATATGGTATGAATTAAGCAAAATTACATCAATTTCAAAATCTTAAATTAATCATAGGATTTTTGTAAATTTGTGATTTATTTATTTACAAATGCGCCAGATAATGAGTAAAATGAGGCAAGACTGGAAACTATTAAAAAATACTTTTTACAAGATAATTTCTAAAGAAATACAAACACAAAAGCAAACAAAAAACAATTTGAAGTTCGTTAAGGGTCTTTGTTTAAATATATTTACAAAAATTTTCATTAATTTGAGATAAAAACTCATTTAATTTCCGGCAAACTAGACGGTTATGAAGCAGCAAGTAATGACTACTGAGTTTTTTTTTTTGTTTGAAAGTGAAAACACGATGTGTCTTCGCTATCCGCGGGGGTGTTACTCTGTGATACGAGCGAGTATAAGCCCTTATGTACTTAAGCGAAATGTTGATTGTGATAAAGTGATGTAAGTTTTTTGGTTGAATTTCTTTACATTTTCTTTATGATATTTTAGTTTTCTCTCTTTTTTTTTGTAATTTTGTTAAAGTATCGGGTGATTTTTTTTTTGCTAATTTGTTTTTCACTGTAAAAAAAGAAAGATTCGTGACATGTGGCAATGCCAAAAATGCTCAGTGATGTTTGCCATGTCACCTTGAATAAACTAACAACGCTTGCAAATCATTGGGTTTTATTATCAAAATTCGTGCTTTGTGGGAAATGTTTTGTCTATCGAAAAATTGTATTCAGCGACGAAGCTCAGTTTTGGTTCAATGGGTACGTCAACAAACAAAAGTGCCGAATTTGGTCTCAAGAGCAGCCAGAGGCTGTTCAAAAGCTGCCAATGTAGCCTGAAAGAAGCACTGTTTGTTGCGGTTTGTGGGCCGGCAACATCATTAGATCGTATGTTACTTCTTCAAGAACGATGATAATCACAACTTTGCAGTCAATAAAGCAAGGTACCGTGCGATGAATACCGATTTTTTTCCAAAAATGAAAGTATTTGGTTTGTTGACATATAGTTGCAACAAGACTGTGCCACTGGTCACACAGCCATACAATGAACCTATTGTGCGGCGAGATTGGTGAGTAATTAATTTCGCGTTTTGGAGCACTCCATTACCCACCAAGATCATACGATTTGACCCCACTAGACTATTTTTTGTGGGGGTGCGTGAAGTCTCTTGTGTACAGGGACAATCCAGCCCAAATTCCAGCCCTGGAAAACATTACAGTTGTTGAAGTGATGGAAAAGCTATGCCAAATTTAAAGCTAATGGATGGACCACTCCTACGGCTTAAACGAGAGCAGAATTTACACGAAATAATCTTTAAAAAGTAAATGGCTGGTATTTATTTATCGGTGCAAACAAATATTTCATTCCCTATTTAAAATTTTCTGTTAAAAAAATCACCCTATATTAAAAACAACCCATTAGAACCGTTGCCGAATGACTAAAAATTATGTCCAAGCCTTTATGAGACAAGCACAAGAGCAAGTTTCTGATGGATAATTAACATTACTGAAGTCTTACAAAAAAAGTCGGAAGCAGCTTTTAAAATTATGTCAAATCGATATAAAACGTAAAGAAATGTTAAGTCGTAATCTGGCACCTTCCAACACTATTTTTAAATGCGTTTTGTGGACATTTTGGGACAAAGGCTTTTCAGCAATGTCGAAAGCAAAAGTTAATAAACTGAAGAAGAAATAATGTTTAATTAAATTAATGAATGTGAGTATAGTCTTCTAAGCTACTGTATAATTCAGAATGTGGCCTCAGAAAACCGAGCCAAATGTAGCCGCCATTTTACTTAACTAAGTAAATATCCTTGGCGGCCGAACAGGTGGCCAAGCTGCTTTTTAAAATAAATTTGAATAGTTACGCTAATTGGCACCTTAATTCCAAAACGCTTTAGCTACAAAAATATGTACGGATTTACTTTACGAAAACTCACTTTTGTTGTTGCTTCTCCTGAAAACAGTGTTAAGTTCAGTTACGGCTTTTTGAATTTGAGGTGACGTTATTCATACGAAATTCAGTTGAATTAATAATAGAATCGAATCGGCTTAAAAGATGAAGTGGATTTAGAATTTTATTTGCAAATGAATCGCATGGACCGTTGGCATGGTAAGTGGTGACTATGGGACCAGGGCTGGGAACTTTAAAAGATTTTAGCATGCTTAATCTTTGCAGAATCAAATTATATGTAAATAAATGTGAATGTAAGTCATATTGAACATTTTTTCCTTTTTTTTTTTTTTTCTTGGAACAGTTTTCAAAGGCTTGAATTTACAGAAATAATTGTCTAAATTTGAACTCATTTTAATTTTTTTTTTGTACTTGTAACTTTTTTCGTTGTAATCATAAAATCCTTTTCTGTCGTTGCCAAAAACGTAATAGTTTACTCGTGCTAATAAAATATGTTGTTTATTCTCATTATTTGCAAACAAATCTTTTAATTCTATTTTTATAAAATTTTCTTGAGAATAATAGAAAAAAGCGGGTAAAAAAAGAAAACATAAAAAAAGGAAAATTAAAAATATTATTTGAATATTTTTAGCTTTTCTTCTACACACTCTCGTGACATAGTCCCTCACTTAACCATATAGTGCCAATGCTGTACAGGCAGCGTAGTGTTGTGTGTATTTTTTGCTGTAAGCAGCGAGTGCACAGAGGTGAAACTCTCGTATTTTATATAAAAAAAGACACTTTTCACACATACGCAAGCTGTGTGAGTTCAAAATATATTAAAGAGTTCAACACGAAAATGTGTAAAAAAATAATTAAATACGAGGGCGGTCTCAAAAATAGCCGACCTAATAAAGAAAACGCAAGAAATTTGCTCAAAATATCTTTATTTCTTAACATATTCTCCTTTTAGGTCGATGCCGTTTTCCCAGCGATATTCAGTAGCTTCAATAGATATACTGTTTAAAGCAAGAACTGTCTAGCTTCTTAAAATAGCTCTCAACCGCCGACTTCACTTTTCGTCTTTTTATTGTTGCCAATTCTTTTACCAACGAGCAGTTTTTTTTTTCAAGTTTGCTAAATTTGGAGAATATGGTGCTTGATGAAGCAATTCGAACTTTAATTCATTGATGTTAACCATCGCAAAGTGGATGACTGCACTAGTGCATTGGCTTGATGAAACAACACTTTCTTTTTCGTCAAATGCGGCGTTTTTTCCTTAATTTCATCACGTAAACGTTTCAATGCATAATATCCGCCGTTGATAGTTTTTCCTTTTTGAAGAAAAGCAATTAAAAGTATCCCACGCGCTTGTCAAAAACAGACGCCATGACACGATTTCCCTATTCCACTACTTTGACAGTTTCTTTGTCTCAAATACTTTGACTGTCTTTATCTCAGGTGTGAAATGGTGGACTCATGTCTCATCCATGGTTACGAATTGACGCAAAAACTCAGTGAAACATCACCAAACACTATCAACACATTTTTTGCTTTTGTGTTATATTGTGAGCCAACGCGGCACCCATTTGGTGCACAGCTTTCTCCACTATTTTATGCCACCCAATATTTCATAGTCGAAAAGAAACGGATCAGATTCAACGCCTTTCCGTCCGGCTATTTTTGGGCCTGCCTTCGTAAATCTTTAGACCTATCAGAAGGTTAATAAAAAGTAAAATGTGGTAATTTTTCCATCAGGTGTCTGAATATAAATCCACTATTTAAATTTTATTTCGTGCCAGTTGCAACTCTCATACAATATAATTTTATTTTGAGAAAAAAGCCCTTGACATGGTCAACAATTAGGCGAGTGGTCAAACAATTTCAAGGAACTATGTCTAGAATTAAGAGTTAGTCTCCTTTGCTACGACGGAAGTAATCCATTCGGCATCGTTCTCAACAACTCCAAATTTTTCCGAACCACTATGCAGCGAATTTTAACGACAGTCTACCACCTTCATCCGCTCAATATTCAGCTTACTCAGAAGCTCAAGCCAGCAGGCCATGTAAAGAGCTCGTTCAATAAGTAATGGAGCAGTGTGAAGTGAAGGCCTATTTTTCGAAAAAAAATTCACCTCCGATGAAGTGCATTTCCATTTGAATGACTGTGAATAAACAAAAGACTATAGCATCCCACGAAACTCTGATATCAACTAACCACCAAGGTCATGCGATTTTTTTCTTTAGGTAATTACAAATAAACCTGAAACCATTCCAGAGCTCAAGATCCAAATTAAACGCCGCATAATCGTAGAGATAAAACTACATCTATGTCAAAAAGTGATTGAAAATGTCATAAAAGGAGCAATGACTTGTCATCAGAGCCGCAGGGGCTCAATCGGAACATGTCTAGTTTACAATACCACAATATCAAAAAATTCGTGTTTAATTTTTAAATGTAGTACTGACTGCACTCTTCTTGCGACTTGCTTTTATTTGCGCACACTTTAATTGTGAATATTTGGTTTTAATATTTTATAACAAATCCATTGACGAAGTAAATTACGTACTACTATAGCATGTTCACACATGCGCTTTAATTGTGCAATTAGGAGATTTACGAAGTTAAGAACTTACTTGAACTCAATTCACAATTTAATTAATAAATTGAGCAATTCGAAATAAATTTAATCAGTTTCACAAGTGTGTTTAGTGAGCAGAAAATTCTGTAAAATGAACACATTAAATGTAATAGACCACTAACTACACCCACCAATTTACAACAACATTATCACGATTAAATAAAATGGTCAATCAAACCTTATTGTTACCAATTTGGCTATCTCTGTCATATTAAATGTGGCTATTGGACATTTTTTACGTAAAAAACATACATGATTACACGCTTTTTCAAACATAATTGTCGGGTCATAATATGTCAATTTAAAATTTAATTGCCTCAATTAAGGCGCATGTATGAACACACTTTTACACATTCTCACGATTTAAAATGAAATAAATCTGTGTTTTATTAAATTTTAGAGTTTTAAATTTGTCAAAAAACACCCATTACCTACAACTTACAGTTGTGCTGTGCGATTTTTTCATTACTTTATTTGGTTTAATTTTTTAAGACACTTTTAGTCTTTCTAGTATGAATAAGTTTTTGTTTTATATGCATGCACTTTTCTAACTTGATGTACATTTACGCTCAATCAAAAGTCTTATGGCCTCTTTCTTGTGTGCAAATATTTGTTTCCTTAATATTATGTTTATGTTATATTCTATTTTTAATTTTCGTTTGCAGAGTTCTAAATATGTTATTTTTTGTGCAGCCCAAAGTGTACATAAGTATATATCAAATAGGAGTATGAACGGTTTTTATAATTTAAATTATCGATAAGTGGGGAGCCCGAAACCACATTAACCACTCACAGGAAATCGCCATAAATCTTTAATCATTTGGCAACATTGTTGACAGTTAAAATGGACATTTCTTAAAAGAAGATGTAAAATGGACGTATTGCGAAAAAGTGCTGCCACGTTATTTGTAAAAAGTTAAATTGCATTCCATTCCAGAAAAGTAAAAATCGTAATTCAGAAATGAATTAAATCTATGTATTTTAGTTAAAAAAAGAAGGTGTTTAGAAGCCGATATTTAATAAATATTTTATTGTATTCATGGTGAATTTACTAGAGTAAATTGCATAAAGTAAATTTAGATTTTTCTTTTAATATTTTCTTCCTTTATACTCTGTTCCATTACTTTGCTGCTGTCATTTGTTGTGCATAAAAATTTAATTTTATCATTTCGTAGCGACTTACGAACCATCAAACAGAGCAGAATGTTTTTACGACAACTAGAACATTAGACGCACATTTTTTCCTGTTCTTGCTGTTAGTTTGTTTTAATACTTTTTAACGCAATTAGTTGAATTTATAGATTGTTGGAAAAAAAATTAAAAACAAAACAATACACGTCCAAAAGTCAGCTCAGCAATGGAAAACAGATTACTCTAATAAAGTGTCCAATCATTTGCTTAACAAAGTTGCGTTTTTAATGAGTTCATTTGTATTAGAATGGGTTTACAGCACATTAAGACAACTGGAGCGAAAAAGCTATGAACGAACGTAGGAAGACAGGCATTAAATGTAAAAGCTGTTACTTTTATTATTATTATTTTTTTTTTTTTTTTGCGAAACTGGAGTTTATTTTGTTGAATTTCGAATTCTTTTCACGGCTTTTCGGCAATATTGCTTAATTAGCTTTCTTGCTTAAGTAACTTTTTTAAAATCTTATCTTATTTAACGGCAGCGTAGTCAGAGTTTTTTTTTTGCCTCCCCGCCAAATGCCCAAGCGAATATCGCCAAAATATCCCAAATGCTAGCAACATATAAAATTGTGTAGTAATATTTGTATTTCATCAGATTGCAAATTCAGTCAACTCACTTATTTTATCATAAACCATAAAAATTACATTGTTTAAGGAATGTTGAAAAAGGTTTATTTGTATTTTAATAAATTAAATCAGAGTTTTTGTTTATTCTCGCCCTTATGGCAACGATAAATTGTTATCTGCTTAGTTGTCAATAGCTTTTTTCAATGATACTTATTTAATTTAAGAAATTAAATTTAAACAAATAAAACACAATGTACAGGGTGTCCGCCAGGAAGGTATACTACTTTGTTTTGCCGCCATTTTGATAAACATTAGTCTTAACAGTTCATATTTGGCAGTCGTGAAGTAGAGACGTGGCAAATTTATTATGTAAAAATATTCGGTAAACCAACGTGTTTTAATCGTTAAAACATTTTATCAAAATCAATCATCGATTACTGTGACGATGGGAAAGTTACGTGAAATTTTTGGGAGAAACAACGTGCCAACAAGACGCACTATTTATCGTGTAGTGTATGATTTCGAAGAAAGAGGGACTGGACTGTAGCTGATAGGCCCAAGCATGGACCACAACGTACTGCAAGATCGGCTGAAAACATTACTGCTGTTCAATAAAGTGTTCAAAACAATCCATCAACCTCAATTCGACACCGTGCTTAGGAGCTGGGTCTTCAAAGAACAACTTTGTCCGCAATTTTGCACAAAGATTTGCATTTGTTTCCATTTAAGATTCAGGTGACACAAGAGCTTCTTTCAGAAGACCATTTACGCCGCCGTACATATGCCAATAGGTTGCTACAGCTCGCCCATGACAACCCCGATTTTCATGAAAAAATCATAATGAAGGACGAGGCACATTTTCATTTGAATGGAACAGAATAGTCGGTTCGGTTCCTTCTTCGAAACTGAAAACGGCGTAACGGTAACTGTCAATGTGGAGCGATAACATGATATGATTGAAAACTTTTTAACGCCACAACTGCATGCTTTGGGATTGACTAACATGCATACATAATTGACGACATTAATTAAAACATTTATCAATCAAAAATTATAAACAAACAGGATAGTATACCTTCTTGACGGACACCCTGTATTTAATAATAGTTTTCTTTATATTTTTAAGTCTAAGAAAAATTGCTTGAATTTGCCACTGTACATATGCACCTTGCTAATTAACCTTAAACACATGTAATAAAGCTGCAAGTCAAGATCCTATGAAATAAATTGAAGTCCTATTAATCGTTAAAGGTGCGACAAAAAAATCATGCCCACAAGAAAAAATACGCATATTTATTTTAATGCAATCCTAAAAAATAAATAATAAAACATATAGCAGGAAAATTGTCAAGATGTGCAAATATCGCCAAGTATATCGCCAATCGCAATTCTAACATTTTCATCGTAAAAAGTGTTTTTATCGCCACTTTTGACGTAAAATCGTACTACGTGACAACAATGTTCAAGTGTTATTGTTTACCTCTTCTTTTTTTATTAGAAATTGTTACTGAATTCTTTTTTAATTTGTTTTTTTTTTTTTATCACATAACTTGGTTATATTAGCGGTTTTTTGTTTTCTTCACGTAAACTTTAAAACGGCTTAATATAAGATTTTTCATAACATCGAATTTTCCTTATCATAGTTTTTTATTTGACTGATATTGATATATTTTGTCATGTTTATGTGCAAGATATAAAGGGTGACAAGCAGCCATATTCGGTAATTCTCCAAAGCTAAAAATTTTTGCCTATGAATGCTATTCTATGACACGTCTAAATTTGGTGTAAATGACATAAAAACTAAATTCGTCACTATTTTAGCGCTTTTTTCCATCGCTAAATTTCACTTATTTTTTATTCTCTAAGGCCAAAATAAGCGACTGTTTTTCGCAGAAGCGCTAAATTTTAAGCAACGAATTATTTAAGATGCTAAATGGTTTAGATAAATTCAGTGTTTGCAGGAGCACAAAGAACACGCCAAAGGCTTCTCGATCGAGAAGCTAAACGCTTTTGAAGAAATGTTTAAAAATGGCGAACATGTCAGATATAAAGTTTAAACCTTCTCTTAGTTTTATAAGGTCATAAATTGAATCTAACTTTCCTCAAAAAACTATAATTCAGATATATTTTCATATAATTCACCAATAATTCAGAAATCCATCTGAAAATCCCCAAATTATTTTAAGTTCTCAAAGACCAAAATTTTACCAAAAAACCGCAATTTCACACTTTCAACAGGCGTTAAATGAAGAAACATGATGAATGAAATGCCAAATATTTTGACAGCTTATTATAATTATAATAATTAGAGAAACTATAATTACTATCTGGCCACTATATATTATGGAAATGAGCATTGTTTTTAGTTTAAGATTTATTCTGGATTTAAACTTTCTAATTTTGGTTAGTTTAGAGACATTTTAAACACTTATCTTTTGCGTTTTTTGTTGTTGTATATCGTTTTTATTTTGAAGATTTTCCATAAACACTGTTCTAATTTCCTAAAAGTTGTTGTTCCAACACATCGCACTTTCCAAACGTTTCATATCTAAGCATGCCACACTTAAACAGCGGTACTTTCATACAGTAAGTATATAAAACCAATTGCTAATTAACAAATTTTATTTTCTTAATTAGTAATAAATTGTTTTTCTTTTGCAAAGATTTTAGGAAAAAAAAATTTCAAGGAAAAAAAAATTAGACAGCTCTAATTTGATTTTTAAAAATAAAAAATTTCTTGCAGTCTCCATAAAGAGATTCTAAAATAATTCACTAAAAATTATATTGCATTTTTGTACATATTTTATCTTTTAATATATTGTTTTTTAATAAAGATTTAAAAATTCCTCAACTTCTCTTGTAATAATTTGTTTCCTCAACACTGACTTTTATTTTGTTGTTATTATTCTTAGTTTGTTTTATTTCAACATTTGTGGCCTGTACTACACATTTGTAATGTAATTTAACGGTTATTGAACTGTGTTTATAAACATTTTTTAACAAACTGACTCATTTTCTCTACATGCACTGGCATTTGTTTATATAAACATGTTTCTAGAATGTTTTTAAAATGTTTATAAACAAAGAACAATAAATTCCAGTCCAAGATTTACATATTAACAGCTGATATTATTTATGTTACACCTAAAACAGCAACAAAAACAAAATTACCACAAATTCTTATTATTTCTTCTATTTAAACAAAAAAAAAGCACTTGCTCAGATACATGAGCATGATATGTTGATTGTTTTTACAAGAGAGACTGTGAAAGAGAGAGAGAGAACGAGAGAGTGTAACTTTCCTTAAACTCTTGTATTATTTCATGCGGCCATAAATTTTGCTCAAGTACTATATATTCTGTTATAAACTTTAAAAATTTAAAGCAAAGTGTATGCATGTTTCTAGTAAAATTGTTTTTGTTTTTTTCTTTTCCATTACTTTTTCTTTTCCAACTGTTTGCAATTTGTTTTTATTCTTTTTCATTCTCCAAATGCCCAACTAACCAACCCATTTGGCGGCGCCTTGTGTTTTTGTGTGCTTGTATAAATGTGTTTGGTGTGTTTGTTGTTTTCGTATGCTTTTGCTGGATCGATAATATAAAATGTTTTCCACTTTTCCAAAAACAGTTCAGTCTCTAACTTTAACTTGCTACGTACACACTAAACAGGCGTGTGATTTTAAACGTGTTTTGTTTTTAACTTCAACTAAGGAAAATTAAAAAGTGTTCTTCCACATAACTTAACAAAAAATCATAATTTTTAAATTAACAAAAAAGAAAATCAAAAGCTTTTAAGACAATCTTTTAAAAACGAACTGTTTTATATAAAATAAATTTATTACAAAAAAAAAAAAAGAAATCAATTTTGTGAGTTGAAAAAAAAACAAATGGACTTTTTCAAAAGTGAAAAATAAGCTGTGAAATATTTTTGTTTAAATTAACAGCAAAAAAAAAAATCTCTTGTGGGTTGGTATTGCATAAAAAGGAGTATTTTATCTTTCCTAGCATCCTTTGCCCACAAAAAAAATATCCTTGACAAGTCAATTTCTTAAAAGAAGCTTTCACGAGAGAACGTATTTAAATCGAAGAGTAAAACTGCATGCAAAATCCAGCTGGAGTTTAACAATTTTGTATCTACTTTTTGCTATCTGCTATTGTTATATCCTTTTTGACAGTATTTCGTCCTTACCCAAGGCATGAACTATGAACCCTATTCTTCAAATATGCATCATATAAGAGCAAACATAAGCAAAAAGATGTACCTTTTGCAACATAATAATTGATTTTTTTCTTGCAAAATATTTGTATGGTACTTGCCGAAAATATTTTGTTCTGCTGAAAAAAAAATATTTCACAGCTTTCATATTTCTCTGACCAGGACGATTCTGTTTTAATTGAATTTTCTCTTAAAAATTAAATTTTATATTTTTCCTTTTCTCTATTAAATTAAAATTCAGAAATTGTTATTAGTGTTTTTGGGGAATTGTGTCTTTGCTAATTTATTTATTCACCCATAAAAAAGAAACACACACACATACACAGCAAAATGGCCGCCTATGCTGCATTCAAACATGTTGAACTTTACAATGTTGGCAAAACCAAAAAGAGGTAAGTTTTTGATGGTTATTTTGGCAGGATTTTAAAATTTTAAGAATGTTGTCTAATTTTGCATCAGTTTTAACGCGGCCTGCATATTTTCCAGAAATTTAAATTCTTCGAAAATAATAATAATAATGTCGGTTAGTAATGAGTTCGTAAACACCCCACTGAATCGACTAAGCTTAAATTCTTGCGAAGAGGATAGCGCAGAACTCCGTGATAGACACTAGTTTTCCATAGGTAGTTAATACCAATTTGTAAGGTTTCAAAAACTAACATAATTTATTCCTGAGAATCTCAATGAAAGCAAGGGTGATTTGTTTTAATTTAATCCTTTAATATACTTTTTTTCCACCGTAATTGGAATTTTATAAAGGAAATATTTGATTTTGGGGCGAATTTGTATTTGTTTAACAAATATCTTTTTTTATAATTCTACGAACGTTTAATTAAAATGAAAACAATAGAAAGAACACTTTTTCAAAGTTTTCAGATTTCGGCAGGTGAATTAAAATAATTATATAGGAGTATCGGAGTTTTAAAAATGTACGACGTCTAGCTTTTATTTTAGGAGGGTTAAAGTATCCACCCTATTGCACATTGATGTAGTTAGTGAATTGGAATAGGCAATATTGTGTTCCTTACATTTTAGGTATAAAGTGTGTTTAGCCTTTTTCAGTAAAACTATGGGGAATATCTTTGTGGAACGTTTTAGCCAACCCTCTAGCTCTTCGCTGTATGGTTATTTTATGTCCCTTTCTTAAAAAACGGCAGAAAAAAAGCCCTTAGGCAGCAATAGAGCGGGATAGAATGTTCTACAAACATGTTTGTCAATAAATTCTACATTAAGTCTTCATAGACACCACAGCTCAGTAATCAATTTGAACGCCAAGAATTAATTAAACCCATAAATTTGTTCAAGGGTTTAATTTTATACTTATTCACAATTAGTGCTAAAATTTACGAGGCTAATTTGCATTGACAATACGTGGTTTGTTCAAAAGAAAACGTGAAGTTTGAATTTTTTTTTTGATAAGTATTAATTGTCCCCTTCAAAGTAATCCCCCTCAGATATAATGCACTTATGCCAGCGCTTCTTCCAATCCTCGAAGCACTTCGAAAATTTGGTATGGCCATCAGCTCGTTCTTCGATTCTAACTTTATCTCATCAATTGAGGCAAAACGGCGCTTTCCTTTCATTGGTTTCTTCAGTTTTGGAACTAGGAAAAAGTCGCAGGGTGCCAAATCTGGTGAATAAGGTGGTTGAGGCATGATTAGGGTGTTGTTTTTGGCCAAAAAATCATATTCCTTGATTAATTTTTTTAAAAAGTCAAAAATCGAAGAACACACACAAATATGTCGATAATCGAATGTACACAGCCTGCGAAAATTAAAAATTCACCTTTTCTTCTGAATAAAAATTTTTCTATGGGTCACCATATAAAAGAAAACTGCAAATATAATCCGCACAAAAATCTAAATGTGAAAATAAGGCCAAGGTTCTATCCAAAAATGTTGGCCGATAAAAGTACTGAGATCAAAATGAAGAATAAGTTCTTCATATTTACAAATCCATCCCATTTCGAGGCAACTTGGTAACATTTTTCCCTTAATCCTTTCCCAAATTTGGATATTTAGAAAAGAAAATTTAATTATTTAATTGTTGCAATTAGAATATTTACGCAATTAAGGTCTTTATTTACCAAACAAGAGTTTAATTAATAAATTGAGCAGTTAGTACTTAATTACACCAAATATTGAATCCAATTCACAATGCAACTCTGGTGAAGTGAGAGTATTTGTAAACATACTATTTAATAGTTTCTTTTTACAAATGTAAAGAAAGTTCCGAAAGTTTTCCCATTCACGAATAATTTGCTTACATGTTCTTCTCATCCTTTTAAATAAAACAATAAGCTTTTGATACTTATCATCAAAATCTGAAGGGCATATCTTAAATAAGTATGTATTTAGCTTAAATGATTTATGTGGAAAAAATTAAATCGATTTGCTTTTAGCTTAAAATAAATGCGCTGAAATAAGCACAAATTTATTGAAACTTCAACACGATTGCGTTCTACGATTCGACAATCTTTTAAAATGTATGTATGTCTTCGAGGAATTGGAACTAGTTACAGAAAGTGGCAAAAGTAAATAAATTTCGAAAGCAAACAGGTCAAGAGCAATAGAAGTAACCCTGGATTATTGGAAAAGTTTAAAACTTGCAGAATTATGACAGTCATATTTTTCATAACATTTGCAATGCGACTTCAAATCGCATAGGTGTTCTCTATAGTTCACAAGTTCTAGAAGTCTGGCGATTGCATAAATTGAGCTTTAAAATGATGCAAAATTAAAGATCCATCTATTACGTGTTTTTGTCATTCACTAGATTTCACACGTCCCCAGTAGAGTTTTCCTGGCAACTTGCCGCTTTTCACATCCCTCTCTCCGCTCCTATTCTTTTAGAAGTTGTAAATGCACTTGATTTTAAAAATAACTCACATAAAATTTGAAGGCGCTCATATTTGCAGTTCTTCAGATATAGGGAAATTAAGATTAGCTTGGTAGGGCGGTGAGGTGATTACGATTCTGCCTGCTGCTCCTATTGTTATAGGATATATCCTGCAAATACACTTGATTTTAAAAATATACCGTAGCAAATTTGCAAACCATCACTTTTGTAGTTCCGCCGATGTTGAAAAGTTTATATGTACTCCAAATGGTAGGGTACCCTTATGGCGTTCGAAATAGCTCACACCAAATTCGAATACATACCTTCGTTGCTGCAGTTCGTTTTATATGCAGGGATATTAATATTTCACTCTGTATGGGGGGTCACCATTTCACAACGGATTTAAAAAGAAAGTCATCCTATTTTAAATTCCTGATCAATGGTAAAACGGTTCCAAAATTTCAAAACGATCGGTCCAGATGTTTGGCTTTCCAAAACATACATACACAGATTCATTTATATCAATATATAGATTGATAATATGTACATACACACATCTGCAGGCGAAGATACTGAAGTAGACGACAGTACTTTTTAACGCTCCTTCGTACCTCAGTAGAGTTGTGTTGATCACGAACTAATTCGGTCAATTGATAGATTGAAACAGAAAGGTGGTGTAGCTAATTTACAACTACTGCAAAAGTGACACGGAATATATTTGGGTGTGTGATACACAACAATGGCTCTTTGTCTTTGTAAATGTTGTAGAGTTCCTACACCAGCTTTCTAAAATAGTTTCTTAATTGCACGAACTAGTTCGCGAACGGTACAACTTTATTCCTAAGTGACTTCCAGGGGTTGATCATTGAATCCTGCACAGTCATTTACTTTCGATTCTAGTGGTTACTGGAATAGCCTTAAGGATAATGTTTCCTATGGCATCAATATATGTTGCGTGTCTACTTGTGGTGGAATGATAGCGTTGCCACTGAGTACTGGATATTCAGACACTTTCGCTTGACAACCTCAAACGTCGTTCTCAGTTAAACTACTCTGGAGTCCTCACCCCTCCTCACCTTATTACTTTTTGTGATTCCTGTTGTAGGAATTGACTCCGTTTAATCTTCTAGGTCCATTTCGAAGACATTCGCTCCCTCTTCCACTGAGGTTACAGGCTCCCCTTGCGTGTTGTATTTTTTTTTTTTTAATTCAATAAAAAACATTTTCACCTACATAAACATATATGCTTTATTTCATTGTAAGGATTCGTAATTGTTTTAACTTTGCTTTTAAAGCACGACTCGTATTTATTGGAATTTTTAAAGAATTATTTTGTTTGTATTAAAAGCACCCCCCTTCTATCATTATGATTTTGTTATAAAAGGAAAGTTAACTTGAGGCAACAGAAATAACATGGAAAGATTTTGTAAGGTTTCTTTTAATGATTTTCTATGTTACACTTTAAAATAATAAAATACATGAACTTAATCTACCAGCAGTCCAACGATTCTTCATTCATTCACCCTTTTATATACAATAAGTATCGAACGAAGCCTCCTTACTTCACCATCACATATGGTCAAGTTTTGAAGGCTTGACATGTATGACTTTTTTAGCAAAATAAAACGTCCAACCTGGGACAAATTTTCGGTGAAAAGGGGGTTGAAATAAATAAAAAATATCGAACGATTCAACAATAATTTGGTATTTAAACCATTTAATTATTACGGCAAAGTTTTGAGAATGAAAGGCCTTTCACACTATGCGATTGAATAAAAAAACCACTTTGCGAAAACTCAAAGCAATATGTTATGAATCTGATAAAAAAAAATATATGAATGGAAATTTGACAGTGCTATCATCAGTTTTTTGAAATTTTTGCAGCAAAGCGAAAGGTAGTAAAATTTTTTTGACAATCAGAACAATAATCATTGGATTTCTCTTTGCAAAAAATGCAAGGAAAATCTAAACACTTGTGTAATGGTCGGAAATAGGCTTAATAAGCACCGCGGAACAGAAGCTACATATGTTACAGTGTGTACAAGTATATTTGATGTATAATAAAGTGTGGCAACTATTTTCTTTGATCTTGCCATATCATGACTTTTACTTTTTACATAATAGTTTGCCCTAATTGAATAAATAAACATTTTGTTTAATAAAATAGAGATTTAGTTTAGTGGTCACACATATTTTATTAAATATTTGAACAATGTGTGTGCGTAGCTTAAGTTTAATTATTGATTTTTGTCTCTGTGTTTTTGTTTCTTAATTTTCTATGTAAATTCTGTAAAACTGTAACAAAGCGGAAGGAAAAACACTCGTGCCTTTTTAAAAGTTTATTAACCTCTACGATATTGTCTATTGCCAGTTGAGGCATTATGCGCTACATATTTATACAGTCAGAAAGCACACCAGACAGACATTTTGTTAGACGGACTTTAATATCTAGTGGTTGCATATGTATGTATGTACGTACATCTTTATGCCTATACGTACTTGTATTAAGTATATTTTATACTTAAAGTGGTGCAGTATTTTACAAATCAAAGGTAGGAGTCGATTGGTGTATAAAAGTAGCTGTAATAACAGGAGTCACATTTGGCTACTTACCATACAGTCGGGGAATTTTGTATATAGGCAAAAATTTTACATACGTAACCAGCCCAATTGCGAGTTGCCCCCTGCCCTATCATTTGTTCTCGGGAAAATGCATGATAATACTTCCCTTTTTCAAATGGTCATGTGAATAGGAGGAAAGAGAAAAATGTACTAGGGAATTATAATGAATGGGAAAAAGGGAAAATTTTCCCTGGGAATGTGGGTTTATGATTGGACTGATAAAGAATTTTTAATTTATATCTAGCCGATTAGATAAGAACGATGTGAGATATGAAATTGGTTTTGGCTCTATTTTGAAGCAACATTTACGCCATTATGTGTGGAATAGCACATCATTGAAATGACAGTCTCAGTCAAGCTGTCAACCCAATTCTTGATGACTTGATCAAATATTTGTAGGGTTATTTCGGCAAAAGCGCTTAGCATGTTAAACTTGACCTCGTCCAAAGTGACGAGCTTGTTGGTGTAGACTAAGAACTTCACGGCGACCAATTGGTGAACGCTCGCTCTAGATTACCCAGTCGCAAAATGTTCGAGCATTGCTTTTATGACATGTAATGCCTGCCGTGTTATTGGCACCCCAGTTTGGGTATATCGATGTGTTCATTTCTGGCCACAAAAAGTCAGTAACGCCCTGTAGCGAGTACCATTGACTGTTCTGCCTTTGCGAAAGAAATAAAGTACGATTAACTTGCCATGTCGTAAACCACACCAAACAAATAATCTTTGTGGATGCAGTGATGCTTGGCCGAATGTTTGCTCCTATTAGCGCAATTTTGCTTATTAATATGGCCGCTGAACCACGCATTGATCCCGAAAAAATGATTCGAACACAAAGTCCAGAACTCCGCCCAACATTCCATCGTCCTAATATGTAACCCACGGCGTTGTCTATGGTCACGCGACTTCAATTCTTGTGTCAGCAAAATTTTATACAGATGTAGTCACTCTTTAAGAATGACCTTTCTTTTGGAAAATCTGTCTCGGTTTTTGAGATCATTAAATACGGAAATTTTGCTTGTTTACAAATCCAATATCCAAAAACCGACTTCTTATTCACGCATCCATTCAACAAACTGTTCGAACGGTCTGTCTGAGCATGCTGAGGTGTTTTTATGTAACATATTGACCTTGTATGTTCAAACTTCTAGACCAGGGTCATGATTGACGCGCAATGTGCAACAAGTGTTTACGTTGATCCATGACTGATCACCCTTTATAATGGCAAAATTTCTTACCTTCATAAATGGTCGCGTGGCAAGACTGTTTTTAGTATAAACTTTTTACTATTTAATTTTATGACTTTTGATTAATTAAACTTTTTATTCTTTTTCTTCTTTCTAGGTAAGTTGACAATATTTAACAATAATATGATTGCGTACTATTATGTAAGTAGCAATAAAGTAGTTTAACTTAAAAATAAGTTTTGCTAAGCAAAACTCAACTATAACAAGTAGGTGGCAACCTGAAAGTTCTACAGCTTTTTCTCGTTTTATCGATTTTTAATTGGCCTTGTGTGAACCGTCTTGTACATAAAACAGCGTCCATTATTATTATTTCTTTTTTTTTTTTTGTGAGTGAAGAGTGAATCCCGCTGATACCCTGACAACATTTTCATTGTCCTAATATAATACATACCTTCTGCGAAAAAATGGTTCGAAAATTCATAATGTTCAACTTTGAGCTTCAAAAATTTGAAGAGCCGAGGCGTACGATTCATTCCCATAAAATTCTATCCTGCTACTATCCCCTTTTGAGTAAACCGACGTCTCAAAAACATAAGTAATACTATGTTTCGACATTCACCTAAATTGAGCCAATTAAGTTGAGTTTATAGACTTTGGTGCTCACTCATATGCAAATTACCTTACTCAATGAAGAAGTGCCAGCTGGAAATGTGTTCATTTTGTTCGTAAAAACTTATGTCCTTGAATTTGGAAAAATGTAGAAAAAGTCGGCTTAAAAAGAAACTTAAGAAATTAAAAATTTCTAAAAGAAATTTTAAATGAAGTCCTTAATTGTGCTAATGTTACTAATCGCGCAATTAAGATGTGTGTGGCCATCACATTTAAAATTTTCCAAAACCTTAGAGTATCCATTTGATCAGCGTTGCATTTTTAAAGAAGTGTGATAGTGTAGACAAACAATGGAATGAGAATATTTTACTTTTTTGACAGTCAGAATGGAAATCTAAACACTTGTGTAATAGTGTGCAATATTAATAAGGAGCTCAGCGAAATGTATTTAGTAGTGCCACACTGTCACACACAAAAGATTCAAAAGCATGTTTTTGTTTTGTAATTTATTCTAATAAATATTTGTTAATCAAATAAAAGTGAAAAACTTATGTGACGTTGTTTAAGTGTTACATTGCTGTTATTCTAGTCATCTGCTCCACAAAATGCATCCCTGATCGCATAGAATCCGTTATTTTTAAATTTTTGAAAAACATTATTAAATTGGCCAGACCTGTCAAAAATTCTGTCACACATGCATATGTATTTTATTTTAATACACCCTTCTACTTTTTAAGCTCACTTGGAATTTAGGACAGATCTCACAGCGAGTCCTGGCCTTAAACGCATCAGTAACGCAATACTGACGTATATGGACACACGCGGTTATTCATGAAAATTTCAGATATATGTATGTCTGTCGACGTACTTCCTTAAAAGTTCAGCGTCGATAAATGATGGTGGACATACCCTTGCAGACGACAGTTTTAATCAGACGATTTTTGCCAAATTTAAACACGTTTTTTTAATATTTACTTTTACTCGGCACAAGTGTCAAATCCCAAACTGCCTGTAATTCAATCTTCTGCTCTGTATATTCTTTTCCCCCCTCCTTGGGCTTACAAATAAATATAAATTGGCCGGTTATCAAAGAAATTATTGATTTCTATTGTAGAGTTTTTGCCAAACAAAAGCAGTTGTTCTGTTTGTTTTTAGCTTTTGAGATTAAAGTTTTTGTGAATTACTAAGTTTTCTTTCTATACATAACTTTTTACAAAAAAAAAAAAAAGAAGACGAGCAAAAAAGTGTTTCCTTTTCCGTTTCTGTTGTATGTACATTTTTTTCTACAACATATTTTTTGTTGTTACAAAAGTTTAATGACCTTTAAACAACATACGAACTTTAATACAATTTTACATTCGAATACAAACAACACTTTAGTAAATCTATTTATGTGTGTGTTTATACTCCCATAAACGTTTGTAGATATAAAATATATAAACCTTTTTTTGAGCACTTCTTTTTTTATTATATACATATGTATGTATTATATTAGGGGAACTCACTCTCGGTTGTAAACAACCCTTGCAAATGTAGCAAGTCTAGCAAACTAAAATTTGCTAGACTTGAGCAAATACGCTATGGCAAAATTCATTGTAGATTGGTAATTTGAAATGCTAAAACAGCTATGTATTTCTTTTTATTTTTAAAATCAAAGCAACTAGACACCTGTGCTTACAAAGGTTCACGGCGGTAGAACCGTCTCAAAAACTGCCTATGAAGACTTAAAATTGATGCGAAGACTGTTAAAATGTTTTTGCTAAAATAGTAAAAATTAACCCTTTGCACTCGAGGCCGTTTCCGTGCGGACCAACCAGCAACTCGAGACGTTTCGTAGCGCTTTTGTTGACCTTACTACCTCTAACATAAAACACACGCAAAGTAACATACAAAGCTTTTATATTTTAATATTTAATGTATTTTTACATCTTTATGAGGATAATTTGTTTAACATTAGTCTTTGTAATTTTGTTTTGTATGATATTTCACGAAACAATTGCTGAGATGTATGCCCGGCATATCGGGACAAGTATCGCAATAATATGTCGCTTGATGTGTCTTGTCATGTTTAGTTCTTTTAGAGCAGACTTTACAATCCTTCCTAACTCCTTTCAGAATGTTGTGTAGCTTTCCAATTAGGCGGTCGTTTAGAGGTTGGGGATCGAGCACGTATCTGATGAAAATCTCCAGTCAATTGTTTAACCAAGGTTTTGACATACTTCAAGTGACTAAGCGGCTGTTCTCCTCTCTGCTGTTTAGTCGTTTTATAAAGTAAATATGAATTTATGGAGCATATTTCAAGCCCCCAAAAAAACAGTATGCCACCATTTCAATGATTTTCGCAGCGAACCATGTGGTGAGCGACAGTCACCTCTCGAGTTGCGGCATGAAATCGTGTGGTGGGTGAGACTCATCTCTCGAGTGCAAAGGGTTAAAATATCAAACAAAACTCCATTAATTGATGAAAGATTTTAGAAAGTTTATGTACACACCAAATACTTTCTTTGCGTAAACATTTTAGAGGCGGCGTTAGCGTTTATATACTGGCTGCGGCTTACCTTATTGCATGCGGCAAAGTTACTTTATGCATCTCTGTAATAAATTTGCTAAACGCTTAAAAATTACACTCACGCTTTGTGGCAGAAAATCATACGAAGTGTGCAAAAATGGCACATATGCAACGAAGAGTGATTTCCCTTATTGCCACTCATTTCGTCCCCTCATTTTTTTTGTTCAATTTTTGTTTTTAATATTTATATCTATTTTGTCTAAACATGCGCTTTTCGATATTTAAAATCAAAACTTTCAATGCACTTTTTAAAAACATTTCGTTTGCACCAATAATTATTTTTAAACATAAAGAGCCAACTTCATCTATTGATTTTCTAACATCAAATGTTTTGTTCAACAAAAACTGTTTATCTTCATCCTCCCCATGCTGCCTGCTGTTTTTCTCTATGCGGACAGAATTTTATAAATAAACTTACTTTGTTGTATGTACGAGTATAAACATACATATATTCTGGATCTTCAAAATGTTTTATTTTTTTCTCTAGATTTTCCTATTTTTATTGAGGCCCGTCAAAATTTATTGCCGCATGTTGACAGATTTATATTTTCGTGGCGATTAAAATTAAACATTTAACCTACCTTTTTTCAAGTTTTTTTTTTATAATTAATTAATAATTATACTAATTGAAATTAACTTCACAAGCATGATAAATTAAGGAAAAATATTTATTTATTAAATGTTACAAATACCACTACATGTTATTGTATTGTAAGTTAAATGCAGTCGTTGTGGTCTTTGGTGTGAATCGATTGAACACACAGACCGCTGGACCAGCACACTACTCACTGGACTACCAAGTCTACTTTTATTAAAGAATTAAGAAAATTAGAAAAGCTACTTTTTGTAAAATAAATATTTTGCTAAAAGGTACTTTTTATAAAAGATACTTCATGGTAAAAGCTACTTTTTGGTGAAATGTACTTTTGTGATAAATGTGTTCTGCTAGATAAAATTCACTTTTTAATAACAGACAGAAGATACTTTCAGTTAAAGCTAAATATTGTTGAAAACCACTTGTTCATGAAATAAAATATTTTGTTATCTGGAAATTGGTACTTTTTTGCTGAAAGGAAAAAGTTACTTTTCGGTTATAGGATTTTTTTTCCGATATATTTTCAGAAAAACGTACTTTCTATAAAAGGTACCCTCTGTTAGAGCTAACTTATGATGAAAACCACTTTTAAATTTAAATTAAAAAAAAAACATTCCTTATTAAAAGTTTGACGTAAAAGATACCTTTCGTTAAAAGCTACTTTTTAATTAAAGCTGTTTTTTCAATGAAGGAAAGTTTGTTTAGTTAAAAGATTCTTTAAGAGATTAATAAAAGGTACTCTTTGGTTACAGGGATTTTTCAAGAAGAATTGATTTTTTATAAGATTTACTTCTTGACTTTTTTTAAGAACCGTATTTTTTGACAGAAGACATTCCGTTGAAGTTAAATTTTGATGAAATAAATTATTTCATATTAAAATATACTTTTCGTTAAAAAACTACTTCTTGAAGATATCTGGTTTTTATAAAAAGTTACTTTTCTAAAAGATATTTTTTTATTGAGACACTTTTTGATACAAGCACATGCCAAAGGTACTTTTCGGTTAAAAGTTATTTTCGGGAAGCGATACTTTTTGCTAACAAATATTTCTTGTTAAAGAAAGTACTCTTTTGCTGGAGATTCTTTCTGTTAAAGCAAATTTTGATTAAAGCTACTTTTATTAGAAACAAAAAATATTTCCTAATTAAAAGGTACTTTTGCTTAAAGGAAATTTGAGATGAAAGATACTTTCCGTTAAAAACAACTTTTTGACGAAATATGCGTTTTGTTTAAAAAAAAATTATGTTTTGTTAAAAGGTACTTTTGTCCACTATCACATAAACTTTTGATACAAAATACTCTTTGCTTAAAGCTACTTTTTAATCATAGCACTTTTCGAAAAATGTGACTTTTAGTTAAATATCATTTTCTAGAAGAGGTACTTTTTATTTATCAAATCAACTCTTTGATGATATAAAGTAATTTTCAATAAAATTAACAGTAGTTCAAAGGTATATTTTCTTAAGCAAAACTTTGTTTATATAAGGTACTTTTTGATAAAGGATTAATTTTGAATAAAAGCTAATTTTTTATGATGCCATTTGACCAAAAGCACATTTTGATACGGTACTTTTTGTTTAAAATCTCTTTAAGGTTAATAGTTCTTTATGCTAAAAAGTACATTTGCTGGTGGTATTTTTGATAACAAATTATTTTAGTTATTGAAGTCCTTTAAAAAAAAGGATTTTTTTGTTAAGAGTTCATGGCGGTAAAAGATAGTTTTTGATGAATATGTAGTTTTAAGGAAAGGTACTTTGAGGTAAAATGTACCTTACATTACAAGGTTTTACAGTTGAAGTTCGTAATCTTATTTTTTTATAGATATTCTATTAAAGGTACCTTTGCCTAAAAACAAGTCAAAGCGGTTGCTCCAAAACACAAGATTTATTTCTTCAAACATTTTATGTTATTATCTGCTGTTTACAATTTTCTTGCAAATTTCACCTTTAAAATACTATAATTAAATAATTGTCAGCTTAACCTTTTAAAAGTGGGCAACTGTTTGTGGCTACAAAACGTATTTGCTTTATTTCACAAAAATTGAAACAAACAAAAATTTAATAGCCCTGTAAACTTGATAACACCGGATATCTAGGCCAAAGAACCGATTAAATTATAACAAAGTTTTGTAAAGTTTTTGTCTAATTCTTTTGCAACAAATGCTTCAAACTCCGCTAACCTTAAGTTGTCTTTATCGTGTTCTATACCCCCTTAACGTGACGTGCTTTTAAACACTTGTAATGTCGGGAAAAAACTTTTTTTAGCAAAATATTTTGACTGCAGGAAAGCCATTTTTTGTGTCTTCATTGTGCAGTTCCTTGGCGTACCAGGCAATTTGTTATTTGCTGGAAATGTTACAATGTTTACCTGCCATCACAATTGTACTTGTCCCTTTATTTTAAATATAAATATCTGCTCACACACACTTTCATACGAACGTTAAAGTTATAGAATTTACGTTACAATATGGAAAATTACTTTGAAAATATTTTTATGCAATTTGGCAAAATAATTTTGCAAAAGAAATGTTTTTCTTGGTTATTTATTTCAAAGCAGTGAGATAAAAAAGTAATCGCACAGATCTAATTATTTGACTTAGTTGGTGGCAGTAACGTAACAGTGCGGAAAATGGCTAAAGTCCTATGGGTTGACCCCCCGAATGGCCTGAAATAGAGATCTTGGTGTAACTTAGCAAGTCTGGAATAATTAGGATTATATGTGTGTTCTGAGAAGGCACTTCAAGCTTGGACTGAAAGCTTTAAATTCCCCATAATTTTTCCATGTTCTTAAAACGATGTGCCACGAAATTTTCGAAATTTGGCCTATGGGAAGCTGATTTTTCTTGATTTATAAAAAATCGCATTAGAACACGATTCGAATTCATACAAATTTCAACATTTAATCACTATAATAAGGCCAATCAAATCACTACTAGCCTACGCTGCTGCCAAAGGACCCATACAGTCCTCATTCTCAGCGCGGACCAGTGCAGTAACTGAAGACTCCAAACATGAAAATGGTGACAATGGGTCGGGAGAAGTTGAACAGAATTTCCAGAAAGGAAAATATACTACAACTTTTAAAGCTGAAACTCCCGCTATCCTCATCTGAATTAGGGAATGCCTGAGTAGACGAAGAGAAGGTATATAAATCTTGATACTGACGGACAGTCAGGCAGCACTCAAGGTCTTATTGTCGTATGAAATCTCTAAATGAACTCACAATGAAGTTACATAATGCAGGTATTACCTGACGATGAGGGGTATACTGGGCACTGGAGCTACTACTGAGCAAACAGGAGCCCAACGTATCTTTATAGGGCCGAAACTTTTTAGACAAAATAGTAGCTTTACTATTGAGTCGAAATCAGCTCGGCATTGGAGAGCTATAGATCCAGAAATCACAGGCCAAATTCCTCAGAATTCTCCAGTCAATGCCTCTTAGGTTTAATCCCATATTCCTCTGGCTTTGATTTATCGCAAAATCGTTGATCGCTCTTCTAAAGTCCAATAATGTCCTTTCGGTGAATCTTTCGGACTCGATTTACCTAATGGTCATATGACGATATGTAGGCCTTGTGGTGTCACTGAGCTTTCTTATTCACTCCGTGATTTCCCGTACTTCCGCCTGAAGAACTGTGTAACGGTTTCTGTATGCAGATTCCCAGAATCTTCAGAACTATGTTTGGTATGAGAGTTTCGCAATATTAGTGCTTCACGTATCCGATCGGACGTTTTCGATGTATAGCTGTCTATTGCTTCTATTAACTCCTGATGTGGTGAGTTCTGGTTTCGATCTACCTATTTACCCATCATTCATAGGCGATTTGCCGTGAGGGTCGCCTTTTATCATATTTTGATATTTGTATACACTTGTTAGGGTGGTTCCAGTTATTCCGATTATTCTAAAGCAAAACTTTTGTTTAACCTTTCTATCATTGAGTCTCGTGCTACCATTAGCCTTAACTATCGAATATAGTGATTTCAGACTGTCGACCTTCTTTCTCATCACGGAGTCTCATGTAATTGCTAGTGGATCGTAAGCAATATGATCTCACCCCCTGGCTTTCGTATTTAACAAGTGTCTACCCGTTGTCCTATGCTTTATGTTGGCCAATGCTGGACATTAGAACAAATGTGCGCTACCGTCGCAGCCTCTTGTCTATCTCTTCAGAATTCCTCCATTAGCCAATACACACCGGAGTTCCTACAGAGAAGATTAAACTCTCCACCTCTGGCGAAGCTACATTGTTCATCACTGTCGGAATCTTACGGTC
This sequence comes from Phania funesta, assembly GCA_963932375.1. Classification (NCBI taxonomy): domain Eukaryota; kingdom Metazoa; phylum Arthropoda; class Insecta; order Diptera; family Tachinidae; genus Phania; species Phania funesta. The sequence goes on from OZ010652.1 coordinate 107,273,426, forward strand.
CAACGCCTTAGGTAGGAGATTGATCCGTCCACCCTTCGTGAGCCATTCTGGCCCGTCTTTTCCGCAGTCCTCCCTTGGCCAATTAAAACTGGAGTGTCTTCAGAGACGTCATCGATACCAAACACTCTCTGGTCACGTATGCCTGGCGTATGCTGTACCGCCGTGGATTAGGTGATTTTATTAGAGAGTGTTAACTTATCTCCGCTTGACTTACTTAACCAGAGTCGTAGCAGAGACACAAACCAGTTACCAGCCGCCACCACGAGAACGAGGTATAAGTGAGAAATTCTGACATTGTACTCAATTATAGCAAGCCATATACAATTGCGCCTGACCTTTTGCTCATTTTTGTTAGCGACTCTAGATGTTCGGTTAAAAAAAACACGAAAAAATCTCTAAATTAGAAATTGATTTGTATTATTTTTTGCATGTCTATTAGTACTTGAAGTTTTTGTTTATATAAATAAAATATTTTTTTTATTGTTTAATCAATGTATATTATTATCTTCTATTTTGTAAATAACAAAAACCAAATGCTGGCAAAATAAACAAAAAGGAAACATTGAGAAGAGAGGAAAATAAAACGTGCCTACAAATAATTATTCATGTATAATTAAATTACCGCAATTTATTACCAAAACTAAACAAGAGAAATATATTCGTAGTTGTCAGTATGTGTGTACGATCAAATATTGTGTGAATAATAAATAAAATATGGCATCCCTTGCTTCAGACTTGGTTTTAGTCGAGCGTTTCACTATTTACAGTGTCTTTCCTTTTTGGTAAAAGTTAAATTTATTTAATAGCAGGATTATATTTGTTTATGGTTGATTGTCAAAATCATGAAGTGTTGAAATTTATAATATAAACTGCAAATTTGTTTTCCCCCCGTTTTTCATTTTGATTTTTTTTTCCAATAAGCGATTAATTACTTTTGATCAAATTATGGTTTCGACCATAGACAGCAACTGGCAAACCAATTTAATATCTTAACGAAACCTGGTATTAATTTTCCATTTTTATGTTTTTTTTTAAACACACATCGTTAAATCTTCGCCAAACTCCTCCGACTGCCTGGTTTGAATATGAGAAAGCAGATATAATCTTTCCCCTTTCCACAATTTCCTCATCTTAATATTTTTATCTTTTAATATTTATAGCCCACTCTTGATAGTTTTTTTTTTTTTGACTTCATGCTTGCTTTCCTTTGGAGCGTGTGTAATTTAGTTATAATCCATCCAACACTCGTAGTTTTCTTTTATTGAGATGGAGGAGGAGGTGGGTTTATGCTTTAAAATTATTACAAATTTTACAGCACAAAAGTAATGATTAGTTTAGTTTTATGTTTCCAAGGAGTTTTTTTTTTGTTTGCACTTATCATTTTATTGGTTTGAAGAAAACTTTAAATTTATGATCATTCTTCCTTTATTTGCATTTGAAGAAAATGGATTTGAAATCAACCAGTAAACTGGTAAACAAATAATTATAAAACATACAAAACTTTTTAATTAAATTTTGAATATTTACACTCATAATTGGGTTACAGAGATTGAATACGAAATGCTTTTTTTGCTGCTTGTAAATTAGGTAAAGGGTTTATAACAAGACGGCTGGGTCGATATTGAAATGCAAAGATTTGGTAGCTAACAAAAAACTTGCCATTATTCACTTGGCCTTGATGGGCAAAAACCCTTCGTTTGCAGGAAAAGTATTTTAACTTCTTTGCAGCGTGATTGAAATGTGAATATTTAATTCTTTTGTGAAAATTTAATTCTTTGCCATTTAAAATACATATTGGCGGAGTTCGGAGAGCAGTTTGAAGGCTCCGTGACTGAAATTTTCCATGCAACTAATGAAAAATTTGCACTGCTCCTCTCAACTACTGTGCAGTTTTTTAAATAAGCTGCGTCATTTTGTTTTGCGTTTGGCAGCGACCACTTCGTGAATATCAACAGAAATGGTAGAATGTAAATTTCGTGCGCTAATAAAATAAATTTGTTTGGCTGCTGAATACCATGGGGACACTGCACCATCCATATCAATGATTTAAAAGGGAGTTATTAATTTCTGTTAGAGTCGAACAAGACTAAGTGTTGCTAACCGTTGAGGTCGCTGAAACGCGTTCGTCACGTCAGAAAACGTGGATAAATTCAATGGAATGATATTGGAAGATCGGACTGGAAGTGCGTGAGGTGATTGAGGCTGCAGAGGTATCTTAACTAAGTAGGTACGTGTGGCCATGATTTAGTTCGGCTTCAGTCTTAGCGACACAATCCGACGGTGATCTTAGTACCAGGTGTATTGAAATGCTACCACCAGCGACCCGGATCCCACCTCTTGCTGAGGGGTTTGAAGCCACCCATTCTCCTACGTTGCAATGCAATGCCACATTGATCCTACACCAAGTGCTTGCCTCAATTTGGGCATAAACCATAGCCGCAATGCGAACTTCCGAAGTAGCCCCATCAACAACCAGTTTGAGACCAACATCCCAGAGGTTATTGGTTCGCGTGTTAACATTACTGGTAGAATTTAGAAAGTTCTATCTTTCTTCAGTTTCACGCCCCAGGCAAGCCTTCTCCGGTAACAATAGATCAAGGTGGCGGGATCACTAAACAGGGATGCCTCCGAGAACAAACTAAACGGGTACATTACATTTTCATGAGTATTGCTCACGCTCGACCACTTCAAGGGAGTGTTTGACGATGTTCAACCACAATGCAACGACATTTTTGCGCCGTTTCTTAGACATGGATGAAATATGGATCCACCACAACATTCCAGAGACCAAGGAAATGTCAGTGCACCAGAACGTGCACCAAAGAAGACTCAGGGGAGAGGGTCTCTCCACCAACAAGGTGACAGTTTTTTTAGAACGTTTACGCTGCCATTTACTTGGGTTACTATGGAAAGGGCAAAACGTTCGCTGCCGCATATTATTCACAACTCTTGGGCAGATTGAATATTGATTTAAGGCAAAAGTGGCCGCATTTGGAGAAGGAAAAAAGTGTGCTATCCTGAACTGCTGCTCCATCCAGCATATTTTTCACATTTAGCTCCCCCAAGGACTAAGATAAGAGATTTGGTTTATTTTTGTTGCTAGTCGCTGAAACAAATGTCTATTTGAGGACCTGGAGGTCATATATTATTTGGAAGGATTAATAAATACTGTACTAAATGTATTGAGTTCAAAGTGTTTTTCTTTTTTAATTTAAAAAGCCACCGTGGTTTTAAATCGCGCTGTCGTACATTTTTTTTTCTAAATTCTGATAGACAACAAAGAAATTCATCAAATGTCCAAATATGTCCCTCTTTATGCATTTTTATTTTGTTAAAGAAAATGTCCTGGTTGTAAAAAAATACAAATTTTTTGTTTCCTCGCCTTCGTTCTTGCTGAAGTATTCTAAATACGAAAAACCTGACAGCATAAGTTGCATACCAAGCCCTAAATGTTAACATGTGTGTAAACAAGGCAGAGCAGAGTGAGAGAGTTTTGAGATAGAGCGTTTTTTGTACATAAATGAAGTCAAGTCTCATATACTTTTGCCTGCGCCTCGCGTATAACCAAATTTTGCTACCTTTTTTGTAGCTATAAATTAAAAAGTATGTAATTGACAATTGTTTAGGGGAAATTTGAATAAACCCTTAATAAAATGCAAGTAAATCTCTCTCTCTCACTCTCTCTAAAAGTTTCTCATATTATTTTTAAAATGTTGCTTAAGTTTCTAAAAGAATCCTTTAGCTGAGTTTCTGGTTACATAATTTTAACACAATAATAAAATGATGGCAACATTACTTCCCTTCAACAAGAAACATGTTTAGAATATTTCACGTACTAACAAGAGCACTTTTGTAAGTAGAACAAAAAAAATATGTGTCACTTTTGTGTGCAAAACAAAAGAATCACTTTTCTTTCTTGCTGCAAATTAAGAGATGCAACTAACATATCTATGAAAGTGCTGTGACATAAAAAACAGTGTAAAACAAGAACGAGGGATGCAAAACTAAAACGAGGGCATACTGCTTTAAAAGGCACAAAAATTGTTTATCGACAGGGGAGTGTGATGGAATAGAAATTTAAACCGGACATGCGAATGCACAAAATTCTTTAAAACAAAATTCAAAACGATGAATTTTTAAAACCTTAGCATCTGAAACAGAGCAGAAAAAATATTTTGGGAATAAATCGGCCTTGAAAATTTTACTTTTTCTAGTTGTGTTACTAAAAGTTTTCAACTCTTACAATTTCGACCCTGTATTTTGTTCCCTTCAATATTGTTATCGACGAGCAGAGGAGAGCCAACTACGCATCCAAAAAAATTATAAATAATTTTTGAACACATTTATTTTCTATGAAATTGTTGTGTTGTGAATTTCTTTTTTGGATACAAACAATCAGCTGTTTTCATATGAGTAAAAACCGCATCGAAATCACCAACAGTGTGATTTATAGAACAGGAAAATAGCACACGTGTGATTTTAAAACTACAAGCGATATAATTCATATAATTTTCATAACAAAGGTGTATTTTAAGAAACATTTCTTAACTCAGACTTTTTATTTTAACAAGCTGATAGCGCTGCGCCGCCGAGGATGTATTTCTTCGTATTCAGTGCTGAAAGTTGAAGAGCGGTTTTTACTACTTTTTTAAACTTGAGCCGCCGTCCAACCAAAATGCCCAGCCACTGCTGGCGAAAAATTTCGCCTCTGCATTTTTCCGTGCTATTTATTTATTTGCCGCCAGGAAACAAGATAAATTGTTATTGATTAAAAAGTTTTAACCCAAGAATTTCTCCAAAAACTCATGGAACAAAAGAAAAAAAGAAATCATTATTCTTTGAAATTTTAAAAATAAATTTATTGTAGGGTGTGTCCCGGTAAACTAGTTAGTAGTGTGCTAATCTATCGATCTGTGGGTTGGGTCGTGGGTTCGATTCCCACCAAAGGCTGGCCAGTATCACTACAGCGAGCGAAGGTCCTTCGTTACTATGCTCGGTAGTTTTAGTTAGAATATTATAATATTTTCATTCTGATCATTTCTATATATATATATGATTGATTTCATTCTAAATGGGATACTGTAAGACATACAATGTTACAATGTGATGCAAGGTAGACGAAACAGGTAAACTCACCAGCGCAGCTGAGTACTTTCTTGAACTTATTGGATGTCAAATTCCATATAAAAAAATGTTTCGCCATTTCCTATATATTTTTTATATATGGAGTTTGAGATCGGTTAAGAAGCCGGAAATACTTTGAATTCGCCGGTGAGTTTACCTGTTATCAATTTGCCTTGATGTGATGAAAATATATAATGTTATTTTTATTTTTTTTGCCGACAATCAGAACTTTTATAGGCCAATAAAAATCTACAAGACAAGTAGTGCACGAATGTACCTGCCAAGTTCAGGCATAATGCACACAGTGTGTATATTACGCAAAACCATTTGCGCTGTTTTTACCCCCCTTACTCATCAATAATTATGAGACACTTCCACTACAGCTACAATGCTGAAATTTGGTACACAGGTAGGGAGGGATTGTATTTGACACTTCCATCATACAGCTAGAGAGCTGAAATTTGGTGTACAGGTAGGCCTGCGAGAATAAGAAACCAAAAAATTCGGAAAACGGACGATTTTTATCTGGGTGGGTTCCCCATATTTGTATGGGACACTTCCGCTATAGTTAGAGAGCTGAAATTTTTTTTAACCGAACAAACAAAAGTAACTTTTAAAAAAGGACTCAGATCCGCACAAAAACATATATGTGCAAATAAGGCCCAAATTTCTATCCTAAAAATTTCGGCCGTAAAAAGTACCGAGATCAAAATGTGGACCAAGTTCTTCATATGTACTATGGGAAAAACGTTATGGGATGTTATTGTACATATGAAGAACTTGGTCCTCATTTTGATCTCAGTACTTTTTACGGCCGAAATTTTTGGATAGATAATTGGCCTTATTTTTTCATTTATGTTTTGTGCGGATATAAATTTACTCACCACGACACCACTGTATTGCAATGGGGTCGAAGAATTGGAAAATGGATGGTGAAAACAATGGTGTTCAATAATTGCCTTATGTAAGTTGCTGCCGCCTTACATATGTAATTGGTAAAATGATTTCAAAAACTTGCGAAGTAAAAGGTATCATAGAAAACCATGCGGCACAACTTTAAATGCAATAATTTGCGTTCTACATATGAGATAATTTAAATACTTGGGATTTTCGAACATATTCTGTCGGTTATATGAAATAGTGGCGGCTAGATTGAACTTTTATTGAATTGTTTTCATAGCCGAACTCAAAACATGCTTATATTTTTCTGCTGTAACGATGATGATAAATAAATATGTAAAAAAAATGGTTAATTTGAAGATTTAAGAAATTTTTTAGCGTCTTTTGCAATGCTTTTTGAATATATTTCCTTCTCTTATGCTTTCTTTTGGAAAAGTGTTAAATTCCTCAATGCATTTGCTTGTAATAATTAATATGTTGTCTTACTGGCTAAAACTGATTTATGATAAAAAGATTGATAATTTGTTGTCTTAGCCATTTTTTCCTTTCGTTTTATATTTTCAACTAATTATTTTCCTTTCCTTTTTTTTGTCTTTGCAGGTAAGCAAAAATGTGTTATTAAAAACGTTGTCAACGAGCAGAGTTATCTGGCCTGGCGCTGCTCTCCATTATGAACAATTACAGCTTTTAGCCAGGACTGTCGTTTACACTGCCCAATGGCTTGTGGCAGTTGCAGTGCTAATTTTTATTTTTATTATTATTTTTTTCTTTATTTTCTATTTAATCTCTCTATTGAGTGACACCTTGCATAAGTTTATCGTTTAAATCCAATTTTTAAACGCCTGTTTAATAATAATTATTATTAAAATACTGCAACGACAACGAAATAATATAAATTGACTTTGACATTTAACAGCTAAAAGAAAATCATATTAATTAAAGCTGAAAATGATTGCACGTACAGGGAAAATTAAATCGAGATATAAATTTGTTTTTATTAAATATCAATATTCGGTATCATTTAACATGGTAACGTTATCGCTTCGGTCCAGGCTTTTCTTGTTGTTGTATGTCTCATCTAAATGCATTTTGCATATTTTAGAAAGTCCTTTCGTTAAGTTTTTCTTCTTTAACTATCTCCATATACATATGTATTTGTGTAAGTCTGTTTATAATTTTTTCTTTTTAACTATTAATAATCATTATTTAGTGTGGAAATGTCAACAATATGAGTTGTTACTGTTGTTGTTGTTATTGGTGTATTTAACACAACAAATATATTTAAAAGTTAAGCATACATATCGTAGCCTTTGTATGTAGCCATACGCCTTTTAATGCATTAGATAGGTTGAACATAGCTAAACTTTCTTTCTAAACATCCTTTCGCTACTTGGCGTTTGTTGTGTATGTGTCAATTGCCACCGCTTTAAATTCTCTTTAATATTTTCATAAGTTTTCTTAAGTTGACAGCAACATGGAAATACTTTTACAGTCATTACAAACAAATCAATCATTTCATATTTCAAAAAATAATAAAGAGCAAACAAAAACTCCATAAGAGCGGCAAATTCTCTTCAACCTCAAACAAATAAGGTCACCCCTCCACCGTCTTTAATTGTTTTTGTAGTGCATTTAGGATTATGCTGTTGCTTACTGGGGCGCCCTGCATATCGTTTTTCATCTGATCTCCGTTATCATTCCAAAAGCGGGCTTTTTATAAAAACTTATCGGTTTTTGTAGGTTTTCTTTTGAAAATTGTAATCGAGTTTTAAAATTCGTTTTTAAGACAAAAGGTTCGCGATTGTGCGTTGCAACCACAAAGAAGAACTTCTTTTAAGTCTTTGTATAATTGTTCTACATGATATAGGGTATCACATTAAGAAGAAGAGCACTATTTAAATTTTGTGTCATTTTTAACGGGCAAGTAGCAACTTTGATATCCAACAGCTGTCATTTCTAATTATTCCGGTTATTAAAAAATGTAAGAGGGCTACACAAAAAAATAAAGCGAAAACCCATTAGAAAAATTGAAGCAGTTACACTAAGACCGCAACAGGGAGAGTAGACTTAGTGTGTCAACAAAACAAACTTTAAGGAAATGGATCTATTATGAATAGTAAGTTTCTTTTTCGTCGACGCTTCCGTCTAATAAACACATTTTAGCTGTAAGTGAAAGTGTTGCCAAACACTTGGAAACTTCAATTCGGCATCGTTCCCAACAACGGATAACGAAACTAGTGGCGAAGAAAGTGAAAGTAATTTGATCTGGATCTTGGTTACCCTACAGGCGAGGGAAAAATAAAACACTTGCTGAATTCAGCTTCGTCTTTGGCCAAACGCCATAAATTGCGGCATAAATATTTCTAATACTATTGCGCTCGAACAAGGTGGCCCGGAAAATGCTAGTTCTGTGCCTTTAGTGTCTCCAGCGAAGCATACTCAACTCAAAAAAAAACGACACAGATAAGCTGAACTTGAAGAAGCAAGTGACGGTCCAATCTCCTGGTAGACTTCATGTTATTAATAAGTGACGTTTGGTATAAAAGTAGACCACGTACTAAGCTGTGTAACGTAAGGTTTCTAAGAATACTAATGCGACAAAAGCCTCTGTGTTGATGACCGGATTTGCCTTACAGAAATGCAGGGTAATCCAACTCGACAATACATGCCCGGTAAGCCACACACATACACCTCTGTCTTTTGCAACTCATTTAAAATTTATACTGGACCAGCAAATAACCCTGTCTTAGATAATTGCCCAGATCTTAGAGCATCATTGAATGTTGTAGTTCGATTTTAGCAAGACACGTTCCAAATAATGTCCACCATATAGTTTACTTTAGAAAATTTTATACATCTCTTGGCTTAGTTTTTTATCGGAAAAGTCTTGGTATATATACGGCCATGTTGCGATACTCGCATCTCGCACAAAATTTTCGATTGTGATTTCAACTCGCATGTGAGGTGTTCTGTAACTCGCATTCGCAAGAGTTTTGGCGAGTTCAAGTCGCAAGAGTATACTGAAGTCAACTGCTGTATTTAAACTAAACTAGTTTTTAAAGAAACTACAAAGTTATGAATAAATTAAATTAATAGTGTTTTCTTTTTATTTGAGTCAAAACTAATGACATTGTTCTTTGCTTCTGCAACTTTTGGCTCTGTATTTCTTCTTATAAGAGTCATCTTCGATTGATTGTATTATTTTTAATGCTAACGCACTTAACAAAAACACTGCTGGCATTTAAAATTATTATTTTATTCTGTTTGTTTTGCTTATGTTTTGGTAAAACATATGTTTTTAGTTTTCGAACACAAGTTAGAAAAAAAGCAAATCGCAAGTAAAACGCGTGAGTTGCAGAACATGCAGAAATAAGTTTGGCGATTTGCTACTCGCATGCGAGTGTCATAACATGCCCAATAGTTTGGAAACAGTGCGAACAAATATAATGTTCAATATAAAATTATCAAAAAAGTGGAGATGGCTTATTCAGAAAAAAACGTAAGTACGGTATTTAATACCGGTATTGTAAATATGTTGTGCCGTCATACAAAGACTGGTTTTTTCCTACGTGAGCGTACAGAGCTTCTGGTCAAAAATATTTGATAATCCCATATCGAATGTAACGCGTTGGAACAGAAAAACAAATATAGGCTGCCCGAATATTATAAGAGAGTACAACAAACACAGGGGTGGAGTGGACTTGACAGATGGTTTGATTGGGCGGTATAGAATTCGTAAGAAATCGCAAAAGTGGACAAACCGGATCTTTTTTTTTTTTTTTTTTTTTGTTGGATGTGGCTATGGTGCACGCATATATTTTATATTACACTACCTAACTTTAGTATCGAAGTACCACAACCGATACCTCTGATAAGCACATCCACAACAACAAAACATTGTCGACATGAATCTCAAACCCCTTCTCCTCCACTAAAACCAAAACGAACAAATCTTCCAATAATGTTCTTGGGCCGATCTGATTACAAAAAAAAAAAAAAAAACAATGTGCAAAATGCCAGGTTACAAATCGAAAACGCAAGCTTTTTATTAAAATTGTAAAATTAATCTACAAGAAAAAATATGTTCCCAATTTTTATAAGCCTCCCTTAGTTTAGCTGTAAAAGTTTGTACCATTTAACTATTAAAATGTTATGCTAAAAATCGTATTATTTGTTTGAATAACCACGAAAATGCCCGACCCCGTCTCAAGGCGGACCTCTTACCTCTTAATAGGTAAGCGAGTACTGAAAGTAACCAAATAATTTCAGATTCGTGTTTCCCACCTTTAAATTAGTTTGATATGATATTTTGAAGTTAAACAAAAAATGTGACATTTAGAGAGTTAAGAGGCGGAAAATTGGAAAAGTCGCGGACTTTTAGACCCGCCCTCGCACCTAATAAAAATGTAAATGAAATCAATTTTTTTTTTTACTTTTAAAAGGCTACAAAATTTTCCCAATAGTGGAGTTACGTTTATTGGTTTCAATTCCATGAACACAAGAAAATGTCTCGTACCGAACAAACACTCACTCATACCCCATTATTGCAACATTCAAATTTTTTTTTTTTTTTTTTTTGAAAAGACAACATAATTGAGACAAAAAAAATGCGCCAATAATTGTTCAATTAAAATTACAATAATTGTGAACTAAACAAACAAACAAAAACTGCAAGCACAATTTAATCATTTGTTGTTACACGTAAAACAATGTCGTAGACACAGACGTTGTTGTAAATGCATACGACGACAATGTTGTTTAAATGCAAAAAAAAGTCACAAAAAAACCCTGCATAATTGTGTCTGCGTGCTTGTGCGGTGGTCGCTCTTAACATTCAAGACGTTTATTGGTTTATGGACGAGATTTGTTGATAGAGGAGGCAAATAGAAAAATACATTCGTAATGGACTGGCACTAACTGAGCATCGCTTCACAAGACACCGTTTTTCTTCTTTTTTTCAATTAAATAAAATTTAAATATTTCTTTTTGTTGATGTAAATCAATTACAAATCTTATTTTTATATACAAAGTGTTTTTTTGGTTTTTGTTTTAAATATCGTGGGATTTCAAAATAATGTATTTTTCCAGTAAATTGTTCGAAACGGGCGCTGCTGAGTTTAATTTTTATTTATTTATTTTTTTTTTTTTTTGTGGAGTTAAATAAAGTTGATGGTTTATAGCAACTTAAGTTGCAAAGTTGATATAGTAGCTGTACCCTAGATGGCCCGACCACACTTGTGATCACATATTGTTACGTTTAATCTTTTTAAAGTTGTGTAATTTTTGCACAGGTTTTTTTGGTTGTAGAGTTAAATAATACGCGGCAGAATTTAGTTTATTTTATTTAACAACTTAGATAAAACACACTTCTACCACCCAATCCTTTTTATATAGTATTTATGTATTTTTCTCGAAGCATGTAGAAGACTCAAGAATCCAGTAGAAACTTCTTTTGCTTTAAACGTCCTCATTTCTGTTAATTTTTTCATTATGATAATTGAGTTTGAAACTACGGTGTGCTTTGTTAGCTATGGCGGTGGTTTCTTTTTGTTGTTGTTGTTGTCTCCATACAGTATATATTTCCTGGTAATCCTTCAGTACGATTTTATGTTGTAACGTTGTTGTTCAATTTCCTGGTAACTTGTCTGAGCTTAAGGGTGTTATGTTTGTTGTTGTTTAAGCGCCACGCTAGGACTTTACATGTACCCATTCAATTCTTGCACCCAAGAATTTTGTAACGATAAAATTTTTGTTATCGGAAAGTTTAGACATCTGTGAGCAGTGTTGAGTACACAGCCATTTTTAATTGTCCCTTTCAAAACAACATGGTTGGTTTTTGTATTGAAATTTGAAAATTATGAACCAAAAATATGTTTTTGTGGGAAAATTTGCTTTATCATTTTATTATAAAGAAAAGTGCTGCAGAAAGTCACTTTATTCTTGTGGAAGTTTACGAAAATAGCACGCGCACTCTAAAACCATTTGGGAAGATTTGTTTGGATGCTTCAAAGATGAGGACTTTGATGTGGAATATAAAGAAGGATCGGGAAGGCTACACAATGGATCCGTTGCAAGAAAGCAATCAATGTAAAACGTAAAAAATATGCTACCAGACACTCAGCTATAGTTTTCCAACATAATAATGCTTGTCTTCATGTTACTGTATCAGTAAAAACGATTTGAAATTAACATTTTCCTATACTTTTTTTTCAAATTAAAAAATTATTTGTTTTCGCTCGATCCTCCACTTTCTGAAGGACCGAGCTTGATTCTTTTACACTTAGATTAGCTTTTTAATTTACTTTTGGCCTTAAACTAGAAACTAAATGTAGAATTGACTAAAATTTATATGCAAAAATCAACGTTACGACCTTTATTTGTAGGTAACTAATAGTCTCCGACCGATGTCTTCAACATTTTCGCCCAATCTGAGTCCAAATTTTTTTTTATTTAATTCATAAAAATTATATTTATTCAATTCGAATTCAAACTTATCAAGTTTAGATGTCAACATTTATTTCATAAACGTCATAGCTATAGTTGTCGGTGGACAAGTTTGCCTTCTAAGGGATAACCTTTCGCGAGCACATTTCGATGAATTTACATTTAATCTTCTTTAAGCCAATCCTCCAGCTTATGAATGTGAGACCGAAATTCGCATGCTAGCTTCGGATCTTGATTGACACTTATAAATGCTGTGTCCTCTGCAAACGCCAACACTCAACATGGCATTAAATATGAATAGTATCGTGTAACTACGATTAACATCTGGGGTAAATTTGACATATCAAATTCGTGAGTAATTAGCAATCTTCAAATTGCATTGCAGCATAAATTTCTTTTATGTTGGGGGATATCGAAGCAGACCGCTAATTTTATGGATCCCTTTTCGCCCGCCTTTCCTCGAATTGATTTCAGACAACCGATTTGTAATTTACGATTGATTACCTTACACTCAATCAAGTCTCGTGCTACCATAAGCCGACTGGTGACTATCGACCTTCTTCCTCATCACGTAGTCTCTTGTAATTGCATTTGTTTAAGGCTTAGGTCCACCATTGCATTCACACTCAACAAGTGTCTGCCCGTGGTCCTAAGTATTATGCTAGCCAGTGCGAGACATTCACAGACAATATATGCTACTTATTTAGCCAGACTTCTGGCAGAGACAGGAACCTGTTACCAGCCACCACCATGTGGAGGTATAAGTCAGAACTTCTGACAGGACGCTCAGTTACGGCAAGCCACATCTTTGTGCCTGCCAGCTGACAACCTAGAGCTTTATCTGAAACGGTTTCGTCCACGATATTGAATACTGGTTTCGGCCAAAATAATGGCGAATAGAGATTAAGGCCAATTCATACCCATAGCCGATTGCTTGGTCGTACACCATTTCGCTTTATTTTCCACTGGAATTATCATACGACTTCGGCTAAATTATGTTGGTATTTAAATGAATTCGATTTCATTTTAAGCTGATATAGCTTAACTGCAATTAGTTTGTTGCCGTGTCGCCTTGGCATATCATCCCATAAATTATGAAGCTTTTTACATTTAAATCTCATAATCAATAGGATGTAATAATAATTTCATTTTGATATTATTAAAAGCATTTTATTACCCAACCACGAGTATATTTTTGATGGCAAATGTTTTCTATTAAAATTTTAGCTTTCTATTGGTCATAAAAATACGAAGAAATTAAATTGTCCGACAAAATTGAAATCTGTTACAATGTTTTGACTGACTAAAGTAATTTGGAGACCAAATTGGCGAACAACAAAATTTATTAACACAGGCTTTTTTCGGTTTATTTCTGCCTTTTTATAATTTCACATACTACTTGCACTATATTGGCTGAGTGTTTGGCTGGTTTGGGTTTGGTGGGTTGATTTGATGGTTTGTTTTTTTCGCATGGTTGTGTGGCTGGCTGCGCTTAAGATAATTTGTTTAGTGTATGAATCTTCCTGTGCGGTGGCGGTGTGTTTTTTTCTGCTTACCATTACTACACGACTACTTCATAAAAACACAAGAAACCAAAATAAAATCCAAAACGGGGGCTATTAATTCGCCATAAGAGGAAGTTTAAAGCCCAATCTCATACCCACAAAATGTGTAGCCACGGTAATGTGTGTTTTTCAAGTTGCAAGAAGATTTAAACATCTCGTTCACAATAATTGTAAGATATTTTCTCGTTAAACTTGAGTGGAGAGTTAATTTTGTATTGTAGCATCCTTCGCTTTTCCCTCTACCAACTCGCAAGACTTATTTTTCTTTCGTATGTTGACATTATGTGGGCGTATGTTTATAATGAAGTTGTGTTATGTTAATTTTCTTTTTTTTTTCACTAATACTCCACCCCGTTGAAAAGCGTTTTGTTATGTCTGCCTATTGGTCTGGCTGCTGCATGCATGTCTTTTCTGCTTCCCCACCTCATGTCTGCGATTTTTAGCCATGTGCTGCTTTTTAAAGATTAATTGCTTTCGATTTTATAAAGACTTGTTGGGGGTTTTTGTTTTTATTTTTATGTCTCTTTAATTTCTTGGGGAGTATAGATTTATAAGACTATCATTTAGTTGTTGTTGCTATTTGGGGTCTTGTTTTCATGTTCAACCAATGTCAAGGAATTTATCGCCTTTAGCTGGTTAAGAAAAAATTTATATGTTCATTTTTTTTTTTTGCTGCCAAAATTCATGTTTGATTTTGCCTTAAAAATCAATGATTAAATTGAAGGCAAAGTAAATTGTATGATTTTAATGCCATAACTAGCTTGTTTAAAGAGTTACGCTTTTTAACCAAGGAAAATTAAAGTTTATGGTCTTGCACAAAACGTACTCGTAGCTCAATAAATGCCACCCGAAGTTCATAAATTTTTTAAGGTTTTTAGAAAGATTCAATAAAATAAAAATAAAGTTAAAAAAAGTTCGGTAGAGTGATGTCGGCTAAGTGACCACCCGAGATTTCCGGCAATATTATTTTCTATTTCACGACTCGAATAGTCTGAGATTTGTTGAAACGGAGTTGTGATTCAAAACACCCCGCAAATAGAAGTCTGGAACAGTTAACTCGGGCAATCTTGCCAGCCAGTGCAAATAGCCGAAACGAGAGATAAGGCGACCCAATAATGCAGCCTTCAGAATTTTGGTTTAGTGATTCGTACAGTATGCGCCGTTGCTCCATTCTATTTGAATCACATTTTTTATAGTCCCTATTTCTTCAATTTAAAACGAAGAAAGTTGTTAAGCAAGCCGTCCACAGTAGGCGTTTTGGCCCTCGGCATTTGCCGAGAAAAAGTTCCGGTGGTGCAGTTATTTCGACCGGGCTTAATTACTGGCTCTTCGCGAGTTGTACCAAAACCGATCCCTGGGCTTATTCACTGAGATGGCCATAGGCCTCATAACTCATTGATTTTTGATGAAAACTAGTTTTTCCTCGTGTTTCAAAATCCAGGATGGCTTGAGCGTACTTTACACTCAGTCGACGGGCAACAACCGAATTTGCAAAGGAAAATCTTCAAAAATGGATGTTCTACACCTGACAGCATCTCGTGTTATCCCATACTCTTCAAAACGAACAGCTAAATGCTTCGGTGTTTACCCGAGTTTCACGGTGCGTTATCCCGCGTTTTTTGAGCAGTATATAGCGATCCATGTTTCATTTGTTTTTTTTTTTTAATTTGTTTACTTCACAAACGTGAAAACAAAGCCGACGTTTTCCGATATTTTTAAAAATGATAACGTCGTACGAATGAGTGATGACTTTTGCTGCACCTTGTAACTCTCGGTTGGATACACAGGAATAACCATATATTGTTTATTTTGAATATTATTTGAGTCGCCTTGTTTAAAATGTATAACAAACTTAGTCAGCACTGACACATGTTATCAAATAAATTGGCAATTATTGATTTATAAAGCAAAGCGAAAGATGGAATAAAAAATTGTGCTCTAAATAAATATTTGCCACATAAAATTTTCCGTACGATGTTTTGAGCAAATCATTGAGAGATTTGTCTTATGTTCCGGGATGAATTTGAATGTTATTTAAGTGAATTGTACGGCTATATATGATTTTTTTTATTTTTTATTTAAAGGCGTATTAGTATTAGAATATGGATTACGTTCAAGTGTCTTACTAAGTGGTGCATTCTGGGTCATCCAAGTTTCGATACCTTTGGCACATAAATCAGATTGCATTTGGGTGATAGCAGCGATGGGAAATCCCACAAGAAAATTGAACACTTACTAATTTTTTTTTCATTTTGAAGTTCAATGCAAAGAAATCCCATAAGCAGACATTAGGTAATAACATTTTAAATCGATTTATAAACTGGTGTTCACACATACGGAATTTAGCTTACTCAATTAGCATTTGATATTGAAAATGTTTTTATTTTGTTCGTGGAAACTCTGCTTTCTGATTTTGGAAAAATGCAGAAAAGTTCGGCTTTAAACTAAATTAATTTTCGAAAAAGTATTTTTATTAAAAATTTTATAAAATTTACTAACCGCCATTTCCGTTTATTTTTTATATGTATGTTTATCGAGTTTGAAAGTTTCCATGAAGCATCAAGTGTAGTTCTGTTGGTGATGCTGTCACTTTGTTAATTATTTCTTGACTTTGTCACTTAACAAATGTTCTTCAGCTCACTAAAAACACACTTCACCAGAGCTGCATGGAGAATTTGACGTTACTAATGGTGCAATTAAGTACTAATTTATTAATTTAGTACTTTATTAATTTAGTACTTTTACATTCATATTTCACAAGTGTCTGCCCCTTGTCCTAAGCCTTTTGCAAGGCAGTGCTGGATATTCACACACAATGTGCGCCACCGTCTCAACTTCTTCCTCTGAAGTATCTTTGGACACTGACCCGTCCACCCCTTGCGAGGTCTATTTTTGTCCATCTGTTCAGAAATCCCCTATTGGCCAAGAAACACAATAGTTCGTACAGAAATTAACCTCTCCACATCTTGCGATAAATAAATAAAACATCTAAATAAATAAATACGACAAGAATTTCGACTAAAATAAATTAAACATAATGTGTTATGAATTTAATAAAACAATAGAGGTGGTTTCGCAGTTTTTTCGGAAGAACATCGGGCTCGGCAGCGGTCTAAAGAAGTGATTACGGTCAGGCTTAAAAAACCCTATAAGTGCTTTCTAGCGAGAAAATAATTTCAATATTCTTTTCGATTAAAAACATGCACCCCTCAAAGATCTTCATATATTTTCTTTCCATACACTGACTGCTACTGTTGCATAACCCTTTTCCAATATCTATCCTCACTAACGATAACTAAGTGCTTTATGTCTTCCTTCTATTTTCTCTTACTGTATGACTTTTTCCAAATTATACCATTGAAAATAATGTTAACAATTTATTTTTTTCGTGGGGCGCAAAAATACGAGGGCAATGCACAAAATTACATCCTTAAAAACCCCCTCATAAAATTTCATAGAGTTTTGATTGCCCACCACTAACCAGCGGTTATTTGTTGTTTTAAAATTTATTTCTCCTTAACAATCCCATTAGCAAACATTTATCAATACATTTTACTTTATGATTGCACAAAGCCTTCAATTATTAAGTTGCATTGGAAAATAAGAAAAAAACATTTGAAGTTAAAAAGAGTTTGATTTATGTGGTTTGCAAGCGGTCTGAAAGTATAAATCTATATAAATTGTTTGAATGGGAATATTTGTTTAATTGAGGCGGCTTAGATTGTAAAGATGGTTTAGAGATTGGGATCATTATTTGTGGAAGACAACATAATTTAAAATGTAATCTACAATATATCCTGCAGCACTACATCATGTTGTGTTAGGATTAAGTGACTTGTCTGCACAAATATTGCCCAGCAATAGCTCAGATATAACTTGACCCATGGTCCTTTTTAAATTGCCAGAAGATAAGGTAAAAGTCAAAATTTCTGACAGTGCACATGTTACGGCAAGCTATATCTTTGTGCCTGACAGTTCACGGCTAGACATGCACCTTGATTGAGGCAATTCAATTTTAAATCGAGTTATATTTTTTGGTGTTCTGACATATTCAATTTAGTCTTTAATAATGTAGAGGGATATAGTAGCAAACCGCTTACTGTGAGGGTTCCTTTTCGACCCCTTTCTTTCCTCAAATTGATTTTAGGCTCCCAATTTGTAATTTACGTCTACCTTACTCTCATTCAGCCCTCGTGCTACATCTAGCCCTTACTCTCGACTGTCGTGATTTCAGACTGTCGACTGGTGGCGACTGTCGACCATCTTCCTTATCACGGAGTCTCCTGTTAATTGCTAGAATTTTTGTAAGGAGTTCCGCAACCTCTTCAACTTTTGCGCGGCATCATTGTCCATCCCTATCGGAATCACACGGTCGAACGCCTTAGAAGTGCCTTTAAAGATTGACCCGTCCACCCACCATTGGCCAATTAAAACCCTACTCAATTAGCATTTGACGGCTGAAAATATTTTCATTTTGTTCGTGTAAATGTTTGTGTGAAATGTGTTCAAATTCACAAAAAAATGAAATGGAATACTTTAAAGAAATTTATAATTTTTAAAAGAAATTATTCATTTAAAAACCTCTGCTTTTTGCATAAAGTTCACTGTTTCAGTCACATTGGTTAATGTGACTTGATTTTGTATTATACAGAGTTTTTTTCTTCTCACTGAAGAGATCGCACTAAATTTGCTTGGTGTCATTGAGTACTAATTGCTTAATTTATTAATTTAGCGCTTGTATGGTAATTTGAGCTCAATTAAGGCCTTAATTGCATATATTTCCTAATTATACAATGAAGGTGCTTTATTATCGATAAGGTCAAATGCAGCAGGTGTTGATGGTATAGACATCCTTAAGATGTTTCTACCACAACTTCTTCCTTTTATTACGTTTATTTTCAATAGGATTTTTACAATAAATTGTTATCCTAGAATTTGGAAACTTGCAAAAATTATCCCAATCCCAAAATCTAATTCTGATTACAGGCCTATTGCAATTTTACCTTTTCTTTCTAAGGTCTTTGAAAAGTTAGTTTATATTCAGATCACCCAATACTTGGAAACCAATAACATGGTAACTGATCGACAATTCGGTTTTCGTAGAAATCACAGTTACACAACGGCATTAATAGATGTGGCAGAAGATATTAGGCAACAAGTTGACTGCGGTAAGGTTACATTTTTAGTTCTGTTAGATCACTCGAAAGCGTTTGATACGGTTGACCAGGATATTTTATGTCTCAAACTATTGAATATGTTTAATTTTTCATCAACAGCTAAAGGTTTAGTAGCATCATATCTAACGGACAGGTATCAGTACGTTGTCATTACCAACTCAAAATCCCAATGTTTGGCTGTAACCCGAGGAGTTCCACAAGGTTCAATTTTAGGCCCACTTCTTTTCTCGCTATATGCAAATGATCTCCACAAAATACTAGAGAACTACAAGATACGAATGTATGCAGATGATGTCCAATTATACATCAGTTGCAGCGTTACAGCTGTCGAACAATGTATTAACACTCTAAACATGAAGTTGCATCGAATTTATCAGTGGGCCACTGCTAATGGGCTAGGAATAAATCCTTCTAAATCCAAATGCATTATAATTAAAAAGAAGTTAGCAAAAATGGATTATATTCCTAATATAATATTAAATAATCGATCTATTGAAATTGTTAATTCGGCTAAGAACCTCGGCGTGTATATTAATGACACACTCACCTGGTCGAACCATATCAATTATGCGTGTGGGCGAACATTCTCAATGTTAACAAATCTTTGCCAGACTCATTATTGTACCCCAATTAACATTAGGAAACTCCTTGCTAAAACGTACTTAATGCCGATATTACTATACGGTTGCGAACTCTTTGCTAGCTGTGACAAAAAAAGCAAAAGGAAACTGAATGTAGCGTTTAATAACATCATTCGCTATGTTTATGGTCTGAGAAGATTTGATCATATTTTATCGTTCGCGAATCTTCTTTATGGTTTTGGTTTTGATGATTATCTGAAAGTACGAATCTTAGTCTATATGCACGAAATAATATACATCTCTATGTACGTTTAAGATTTTCAACTCTTGATAGAGGCAATAGACTACTGGCACTGAGATATCATACGCAGATTTCTAAATACCAATTCTTTATTCACCCAACCAGTCTCTGGAACGCAATTCCATACAGCTATCAGATTATTCAAAACGCACAGCAATTTAAGAAAAACATAATTAGCTATTTTTCTCTCTAAATGAAATTATCTAATTAGAAAATGCTTACTAAAGAAATTAAATCTAACCCTGTTTAATTTATTTATTTTATGCCAAGTCCTGGTTTTTTTCAATAACAATTCACTAAACATCTCATGTTGTTTTTATAAAATGTGAAACGCTCACTTCATATTTTACATTTGGTCCTGATGCTGGGTGATAAATTCTAGGCCACGAAATGATTAACCTAAACTTATAGGGAATTAAAAAGTTTACATTCCTGCTTTTTTCCTAGTTTTCTCACCAACCAACACACATGTAAAATAAAATTTGTCTTACACTGTAATATTCGTTTCCCATCACATTTAAAAAGTTAGTGTCTTAAGAAAATTAGCTAACGCTATTTGTTTTAAACACAAAATCTCTATTGTTCAATCTATATATATATATATATATATATATATGTATATATGTACATACATATTTCTTATATAAATAACGTTGAAACTAAAACGAAATCGACAACAAAACAACAAAAAAGTTAAAATCACTTTTTTTCCAACCACCCAGCAGCACTGTGGAAAACCATCATTATTATTCTTGCGATTTTCAAGTTCAAGTATTTGTAAATTATGTTTGTCACCTTAACAAATAAATTCATACAAACAAGAAAAACAAAAACAAAGAGATGTATCTCTCAACACCTTTCAATGTAAATAAGAAACAAAACATAGAAAAATGACTCCATTATACTTCATTGTAACCAATATTTAAATGGAGGTCTCCTAACCCACAGATAAATCTTGGAAATGGAGAACAAAAACTGCAGCAATAAAAACAAATCAGCATATATTTAGTAAACTGTTGTTTTAACACTTGCTGCTGCCGCTGCTGCTGATTTTTCTTCTTCAGTTTCATTTGTTTTTTCTCTCTTCCCCTGTCTTACCAACAACACTTTTTACTGTTGTAATCTCTAACGTACATTAGCTGTTTTATGCAGATCTTAACAACAATTTACAATGACTTGTAACATACAGCAACGGCAACAACATCAAGGTAACAATAAACATCCATCCCTCGAAATGCACGAAAACTATCACTTCTGGCAATTGGGTAAGGGAGCAAAGTTATTTCTGTTTATTTTTAAACAAATTTTATTTGAATAACAGTGTGAATAGTTGTTCGTTCAGTTATATTGTAAAAGCTTCACAATATCTCTCTTTAAGCGATTTAATTGTTACGGAAATTCTTTTTCGATTAATCGACTATTTCCAAAATAATCGTAAAACCCTCAAAACCAGTAAATTTCCGTGGAAATTTCTCAATTACTGGTCAAATTAATATCGCAATTTAAGAAGACTATGACTACATGCAAGGTCATAGTAAAAAATCTTGCAACTATGGTTTTAAGATTAGCAAACGTACACATTGATAGGCTAGGGATCCGAAAAAGCTGAACGCTGAGGTTTAAACTCTCGAACAAATGTACTAGGATTTGATTGAATCGTCGTACTATTAGCACGTCCCTCTTATTAAGTGGGTGAGTGAAACTGCTACGAAAAAACCGATTCACATCATATATCTAACAATTGTTCCGCCCTTTAATGTTACTCCCTCCTTTCACAAGGTCGCAGGATAAATTTCTACAGTTTAGCTTACAAATTCTGTACTTAATAAATATTATCACTGATTTCCTATCTCAGTAAATCATTTATTTGTGTAATTTAAGATAATCGATTATTTAGTTGGCATTGTCGTTTGAAAACGATATAAAAACTATAATGTTAATGACATTTATCGAAAATATATCGGTATTCTCCAATTTGAAACGAATATAGTAACGACAAAGGCACATACATATGTTACGTTCTCTATCGTCCTCAAATTTATACCAATTACTGCAAATTTTGGTATTCATCGTGTCCAAACTCGTTAAAACTAGTGATTTTCAACGCTGAATGTATATGATCCTTGCGCAAGAAACCACGGTATAGTTGCCACTTTTATTGTTGGCATAATTGTAGTCTTTCGCATGTTCCAGCTCATGCCCAAATATTAGATATAATTACAGGGTGTTTCATTAAGCCCGATAGAACTTTAAATTGTAAAAAAAAAATTCAACAAAATTATTAAAATTAAAATGATTTTCGTCATATAGCTGTTCTTTACGAAGCGCATTCTGGATGTCCAATTTCAGGCGACTTTTTCGAGCATTGCTGTTACGAATAATACGAACAATGTTGGCCTCCAAGAAATCAATTATTACTGGTTTATCTGCATAAATACTTCACACTCACACGTGGCGCCACAGAAAGTAATATAGAAGTGTCAAATCACACGACATTGTAGGAAAATTAGCAGTTTCATTTCTCGATGACAATTTATCGCAACATTTTGATTTCAATAAGTCGATGGTTGCGGTCACACAACTTGCCCAGATCATTAAAAAAAAATCATTGATCTTGGTTCGCTAGCGATCTCCATTTACCAACGCAACGTAAGCTCCGGCTTCGTTTTTCTAGAAGTAGGGTCCAATGATGCCACCAGCGTGTTAAACCGCACCAAATTCTCCATTTTGTTGGAGATTGGTTTCTCTGCATATGCGTCAGTGTTGTTTATTAACGAACCCGTTAAGCCAAAAATGAGTCTCATCGCTGAACACAGCGATAAAACATCGCTTTGACTAATTTTCAAAGTAAATTTGGGGGATTACTCTGTATTTCGATTCGTAGGAAAATATTTTCGAAATACAATGTGTTAGGCATAACGTACAAATTCGAATAATATTTTTTTTCAAATCGAATCACAGCGCAACCACCTGTATAATTTGGTAACGTTCTTCAAACGTCATTCTATTCATGATGATTTGCCAGAGTATACTGATCATAAATGTCAAAAGGTCAGCGCAGCATATAAGTTCGTTTGAACATTAACCCTTTCGAAAGTAATATAGGGCTTAAAAAACACCCTATAGATATTAACAAAATTTGTTATATGTTTACAAGCAAGGTTCTCTATTTTTTTCAGCTGTTAAAAACTTACATCATTGTTTACCTTTTGTTTATACTCGTACAGCTGTTTTTCTAAAACTTATAACTGTTTGGAAGTGCATTCATTAGCAAAGCATGCTTTTCGTTATGTGCAGCTATGTAGGAGTTGTACAGCCCTGAACGCTGTCACTATTATCACAACAGTGTTGCCATTGTTAAAAATATATTTCATAACAAAGTAAACTTAATCCTCATTTGACTAAAACTTTTCCTTTCGTAATAACCTTTTATTCCACCCAATTAATGTTGAATAAACAACTACAACAGCGACTAAGAAAACAAAACAATCGAAAATGTGGCATTGACAGGAGATGATGGTGGTGCTCCCAACTTTCGTATTTTTGTGTGAGATTCATTGAAGATGTGTTTTTCAATAAGGCTGCCTGTTATTCGAGACAAGAAAAGCTATTTATTGTATATTGAAATTGGTAAAAAGCTGCTATAGCCTGTAATGTCTGTCTGTCTATAAATGCGACGGACGGACATTAAAGTTTATTTGCTTTCATCTGCTAAATAAGTCTGTCGTCTTCTGCTTTTTCCAATATTTGTTTTACTGTTACCATTCGACAGCTTAAAAACATTGATTAATGCTCGCGGACCTCTGCTGTTGAGTAAACGACCAGACAACCATCTCTAATGGAAGTATGTGGTGTGAGGCCTTATTTTTTCGGTACTTTTTTTTCTTTCCTTCTTAATTTTAGTGATACATCATTTGTAAGCTATTGCACTTGTTGCTTAAAATACGAAATCGTTTATTTTTTCTTCTTTCAAATTTTGCATTTTCCTAATAAAATATTTTTTGCTCCTTATAATGCTGCATAATGGCTCGAAGCTGGCTTGCAACAGTGTGTTGATTTTCCTTAAAGATTGTGTTTGTATTATTTAATTTAGATCTTAACTCAGTGAACATTAACAACAAAACCGTTTGTTTTTATCATTCAAGAAAAGGATAGTAAAGCAATTTCAATGCCGATATACTAAGTTGTAAATTTTTTTACGTCAAAGAAATAAATTCAGGCCAAGGGGGAAAACATGAGTTTGTAAAAGCCTGGGAAACATAATATTTAGACAAATCTTTTGTTGGGAATTTGGAAGATTTTTTTTTATTATAATCAACGATTTTTCATTAGCTTAAATGTTATAATGATGAAGAGGAAAAAGTGAAATAGATCCAAGTGAAAATTTAATTTTGAACTTCATAAGAAAATCCCGAATGAATAACTTATTTGTTGTGGCCAAATAGAAATTAAATGGAATAATCATTTTTTTATTAAATTTATTTAAACATATAAAATGAATTTATCGCAATAGAGCAGCTTTTCATCAGATATGAAGGTTGGGTTAGGTATACAGGTTGCCTGCGACACAGGCTCACGTAGGTGCGCAAATCCACTCACTTTGTGTTAATTGAAAAGAGAAGGAAAGCCGAAAGGCAGAAAGTATAGAAGACTAGAAAGTATCCGTGGTTTATAGTTTGACAATTTGAAAGATTGCGAATTTTTTTTACGTCAATTCATAGTTTTCTCTTAAATTTCCAAAGGAATTTCCATCCGAATTATTCTTTTCAGGAAGTTTTTTTTTTTAATTTTCCATTTCTTCAGAATTTCTTCATTGACCAAGAAACACCTACAGAGATTAAGCTCTCCACGTCTTGCGAGGTTTCTTTGTCCATCTCTATCGGAATCCCACGGATCACCGCCTTAGGATACCTTTAGTGACAGACCCGTCCACCCCTCGCGAGGCATTCTTGTACATCTCTTCGGAATTAAGGTCCCCCTTGGCTAATTAAACCAGAGAGTTGATGTAATCCCACGAGTAATGGAGAAAAAGATGTCCACCCAATCAGAGCTACACTGCTAAGTCTATACCGTGGATTAGATAAGAGCTTGAACCTTCCTCCGCTCGATCTCTTTAGCCAAATTACTACCGGCCGCCAGCACGAGGGGCTACAAGTCAGAACTTCTGACAGTGCATGCAGTTACGGCAAGTTAATTTCCCAAAGCAATTTTAGTAAAGTAATTTTAGTGAGCAGAAAAACCTGTGTTCAGTGACAAAATTAAGGCACTTCAACAAGGTGACTGTATCACCAACGCAATTGGATTTATTTTTCATGTCAATTGTCAAACTCTATATACACAAAAAAAAATAAAAAATTAAAACAAAAGTAAAGATAAATTGCAGTTGAAGTTGACAATTAATAAATTTCATAAAATTTTTAACGAAAATACATTTTAATTTTAATTAATTTCTTTAAAAAATATCTCCATTTTTCCAAATTCACAAACACAAGTTTTCACGAGCAAAATTAACACATTCTCAGCTGTCAAATGTTATTTGAGTAAGCTGAATCGTATATGCATTTCAGTGCCTCAATTAACATGCATTTTAAGCCCTTAAAAAATCAGGCCTGGATTTTCTTATCTTCTTCAAGTTAAAATTTTAGTTTTTTCTATTACATTTCAGTAAAAATGTAAAAAAAATATAAGTGAAAGTTTTTTTAATTTAAATTTTCTAAAATAAAACGAAAAGGTTTTAATACCATAAAGTAGTTTTTTTTTCTTTTGTTTTTAACTGTCAAAAGCTACAACAACAACAGAAGAAAGGAAACAAGTTGAAAACTAATGAAATGTGAAAATCACAAATGCATGACGCCTTAACTGCAGCTCTTTGCCTGATGTTTTTTTTTAGATTTTATTTCAATATGCCATCATCATAATACTCGTACTATAATGTACTCGTACTATAATGTACTCGTACTATAATCATGTATTGATAGTAATGACTCTGAAATGAAAAAAAAAAATTTGACAACTAAAACATCACAATAGGGGTACTCACTCTTGGTTGCAAACAACCCTTGCAAACCTTGCAAATGTAGCAGGTCTAGCAAATATGCTACATTTTGCAAGACCATAACAACAAAATGTATGAAACTAAGATTTGCTACACTTGAGCAAATATGCTATGGCAAAAATCATTGCGGATTGGTAATTTGCAATGCTAAAACAGCTGTGTATTTCATTTTATTATTAAATAAAAACAACTAGACACTTGCACTTACAAAGTTTCACGGCGGTAGAACCGTCTCAAAAACTGCCTGTGAAGAATTAAAATTGAAGCTAAAACTGTTAAAAAAATGTTTGCTAAAATAGTTAAAATTAAAATATCAAACAAAACTCCATTAATTGATAAAAGTTTTTAAAAAGTTTATGCACACACCAAATACTTTCTTTGCGTAAACATTTTAGAGGCAGCGTTAGCGTTTATTTATTGCATGCGGCAAAGTTACTTTATGTAATTCTGTAATAAATTTCCTAAAAAAGGCACTCGCGCTTTGTGGCAGAAAATCATACTAAGTGTGCAAAATTGCAGATATGCAAGGAAGAGTGATTTCCGCTAATATATTTTGTCATGTGCAGTAGATGGTGCGCAGAGTATTGCAAATATCAAACAGGGTGTTTTGTCAGAACGTTGTAGCTTTATTAAAAAATTTCTTAGTTTTTTTTTCATAAAGTAATAGACACCTTTCTTAGTTACCGCCATCCAAACAGTTGTAAAGACAACAAAACTAAAAAAATAAATTCTAACAGCTCAGTTATCAACTTTGTTTCCACCCTGTCTAATGCAATAATCATTAGTTTTTAAAATAATAGGAATCAAGTGTTGTAGCGTATAAAGTACTAGAACATAAGAGTTGCATTAAATTACAATTCTAATCAAAAAAGAAATAGTTTATGAGTTTACAAATACCTGTTAAAGTTAACGAAAGGAAAAAGTATCTAAAACGAAGAAGAAGAAGAAGATAAAAAACAAATATAAAAACCGTGACCCAACTATGACTATAACAATACAGTTACTTGTTTGACTTTTTTTATTTTTGTGAATGAAGGGGTACTTTTAAAATCTCATTGCATTTGACAAAACACAGTGGGTTACAATAAAAAACAGCACCAATTGATTGTGGCTATAAAATCAATATAAACCCCTGGCTTCGATTGATGCTTTATGGATATCGATTGAATTATTTGGCGGAATTTAATTATCACATCAATATCTTCCGTCACTATCATGAACAAAATTAGAAAGCAAATTTTGTTCCTGCACTGCTGGAAATATGTTCGTGTTTTTTTTTTTCATTTTTGTATTCCCATTTTAATTTAATTGCGTTTAAAGCAGGTGAAAATGAGTCTATTGCATTCTATTAAACCAATCTCTTCTGTATATGGTTTCTAGCCCGCCGAATATCGCTAACTATAACAATAAATTTACAAGCAATATGTGTCGTTGTTTCTTTATCCTGAAAGCATAGACAACACAAAGGGAAACTAATCTGAATTTCCTGCACAAAGAATAGTTCACTTGAAAATGACTGAGCGGGAAACCAATAAAAAGTCCAGGATATTGTGGTATGAGAAGGGTTTAATCATCAAGGATTTAGCCTATCGTTTGCGGTCAACAGTTCCGCACTTCTGATCATTGGCGTAACCAACTAGCATCACGAAATGGGTCTGGTAAAAAAGCGGCGTATCGAAAGCCCACCTGGCCAATTCATCCGCTAAGTCGTTGTCTTTATGGCCTCTAGAACCAGTTATTTAGTGTCAAATTGTTCCACTATAAAGGCTATATTACGGCAGTTAATGTAAGTGAACTAAGTGCGTTTTTATATATGTATCTCTTGAATAAGAAAATAAAATAAATTTTTTTAACAATAACAAAATTTAGTACTGGGTACTGCCACCATTACAAGAAATTACTTTAAAAATTCGATTAGGCATTGAGAGGTAAAGTGATACTATATAATTTAATGATATTGTGGTACAAATAAGTTTTTAAATTGTGGAAATTAGCCTTTTAATATCCTTTTAAAATAGTGCCATAGTAGATTATGGCAAGCCATACCATAGCTTCGCCTTCCCTGCTGTGTCGTCGTTGCAAAAACATTTCTTCCTTTCTTATTTCGTGAAAACAAAAATTGTATTCATCTGGTCTATCGATATTAATCTCTTTTTTCTTCGTCAGAAAATACAACATTGAACCACTTATCCGACCACGTCATTGTTGTATTCTTTGCAGATTGAAAGCGCTGAGTTTTCTTCTAAAGTTTTGGACGAACTATGAATGGCCACCACCACTTTAAAATACGACAAACTGTGCAGACACTTGCTTTGCGAATTTTCGCCGTGGACATGCAGAAGTTTGAAATAATAAGTCGGTAAATTTGTTGTCTTTCTCTCTCCGCGTTGTTGCCATTTTGGCGCGTCGTTTCATGTTTTCAATATTGGCTTTCACTATTGTTTAAGTAACCCTAAACAACTGTCTTTCCTCTATATTCTTTTTTTTTTGCTATTTTGAGGGCATTAATTGCACTGGATTTTAAAATAAAAATTTTGTTCTTTTGCGGAATTGTATTCGGAAACAATTTTTAGAGTAATTTAAACCCATTTATTTTTAATTAGCAAAAAAAATACAAACATGTATTTTGACTTACATATTTAATTAAATATTAGAAAAACTGTTTTACTGTTTTCAAACATCTATAGAGTTTTCTGGCAACACTATACAGAGAAATGATTGTGAGTCATCGTAACCTAAGGTATTCATACGTGCGCATAACTGCGTATAAATAACAGTAAGTATGGTTACATACAAGTATGAAAGCAAATGCGTAGAGTTATTCACAGTTACTGAAAATTATTGATGAGTACAGTACTCATATGTTTGAGGTATCGTTGTTGTTCTCTGGTGCATAC
The DNA here is from genome assembly GCA_963932375.1 of Phania funesta. Classification (NCBI taxonomy): domain Eukaryota; kingdom Metazoa; phylum Arthropoda; class Insecta; order Diptera; family Tachinidae; genus Phania; species Phania funesta. The sequence goes on from OZ010652.1 coordinate 107,302,470, forward strand.
AATATTCATAACTGTATCGTAACTTTTATCCGAACACTGTAAGCCTATTAAACATTAAAAACGAGCAGAAAAAGTAACAAGTGCATTTATTTTTGTTTTTATGGTTTTCAGGTCTTAAATTTTTATTATTAACTTACTTAACTTCTATTTATTTTATGGCTTAACAGGCAGACTAACTTTGCTGGCATTTATTTGGAAATATACAGAAAAAAAGACAATATTTTTTCACTTCACTTTTTTCACGATATCACTCTTCCTGTAAATAAATTAACAGGTGCAGCCTTAATTCCCAAAAACAGTTCTTTCTCTCCCTCTCTCTCCCTATATGTGGATTACTTACATCCATTACAACAAAACAAATAGCAGATGTATTCGGTCACTGTGCATTACCGTTAATGTTTTTTTGCTTTTAAACGTTTTGCAGTTGTTGTTGCAGAATCTCTTAACCGTAACAATTTTCGTTGCTTTGTTTTTGTCTATTTTTTAGACTAACTGCTTTTAAATGCTCTTGTCAATTATGTTGTAGTTGTGATTGTTGTTGTTGTTTGTACAGCTATCGATTGTATTTTTTGTTGCCATATTTTTTATACTTATGTTTGGGGATATTCTTTCAAAGTCGTGGTCATTGCTAAATACGTTTCAGTCATATACAATTATTTTGTCCATTATATTTTATTAACTCAAAATATTTATATGCACATGCATGTATGTACAAACACACATCCATGCAAGCATACATACAAACGTACATATGTATTTATGTTAGAGGAAAAAGTTGTTATTGTTGTTGAATGTCAATAAATCTTTTATCTGCAGAGATGGCCGTCTATTTTTTTAGTTGTTACATTTTTTTTATTTTTATTTTAGAGGTTTGTGTTTATATACTTATGATTTGTTGTAATGTGTTGAAGAAATGAAATTTTTAATTTCCTCCTCTTCCATGTCATGCCTCAATGATTAAATTGTTGTGTTTCTTCTGTTGCATTTACATCAGAAATAAATTAAAGGCGAGACTTATGTACATACTTATGTACATATATGGAAAGCCAATAATATCGGGTGAATTTTCAACCGTTTGGGTTTTAAAAATTGAAAAAAGAACAAAAAATTTGCAAAAGTGATAAAATATTTATTTGCGCTGATAAATGAATGCCTGCGATTTTGGCACACTTTTCAAGCATTTAGGCCGGTTTCTCACCAATGGCAGATGTACAGTTGTTTTCCAGGGCTGGAATTGTGGCAGTCTTTCCCATACACCATGATGCCAAAATGGACTGCTCCAAAATGTGAGATTATTTGCTCACCCCAAACTCGCCGCTCAATAGGTTCATGTTATCGCATGCCGTGCGACCTGTGGCTCTTTCATGAAACTACATCTCAACCAAGAGCAATTCTTCCATTTTGGGGGAAAAAAAAGGTAGGTAATCATCGCATGGTACCTTCATTGACTGTAACGTTGTGATTTTCATCATTCTTGAAGTAGTAATGCCGCCGGCTTACAAATCTCACCAACAGTGAATCGTTCATGGTGATTTGGCAGCTCTTGAACTGCCTCTCGCTGTTCTTTACACCAAATTCGACAATTCTGTTTGTTCACGTACCCACCCATTCAGCCAAAAATTAGCTTCGTCGCTGAGCGCAATTTTTCGAATTTTGATAATAAAATTCAATGTCTTGCATGCGTTGTTCGTTGGAAATGTCAAACCTTATTGACCATTTTTGGCAGTCAGGAACATTTTTTTACGCTGAAAAAACAAATAACAGGAAATCACCGTATTTTCGTATTTGTTCATTAAAACTAAACAAAAATATATTTTTTAATTAAAATTAAAGAAATATATATTTTATATAGCTAATATGGTCAACGGAAACGGCAAACTAACTCGAGGTTTTAATAAAGAAAAATAACACATCTTAATGTTGTAATAGTAATTTATTTAATTAGTATACGTAACCACTTATAATTCAAAAAGTAATTTAAATCTCAAATTAAATGCAATGTAACAGACTTCGATCATATGTACGGCAAACTAACGAATCGTTAACAATTCCAGAACATAAGAAGTAAGACGGCTACATTCAGCTGTATCAAATTTGTTAGAAACCATCACACAAGTATGAAGTAATAAATAATTCACACAAACAAATAAATGAGAAAGTTAGGCGCCAAGTTCCTATCAAAAAATGTCGGTCGTTTAATGTACAGAGATCTCGATATATATAATACCATATCATTTCTATTGAGGATTTTTTAGCAACTCAAGTTTTTTATAGTTTTATTTTTGTAAAAATGTTGCAAACTTGAATGTTTAGCACTGGATTGAACAAAATCAGGGATCGATAATATTTATTTTTAAAATTTCAGAGCAGGCACAAAAAATTATCGGAGATGCATGTCATGTACACAATTGCAAGCTAGATTTTTAAAAATCGTTTGCTATAAGAAATTTTGGCAAAAGCAATTATTGTTTCTTAATTTTTTTATAATTTTTTTATTTAAGTTTTTTAGACAGAAATAAGTAAATTAATTGTTTTTTTTCGAAAAATAAAAACTACAACAATATAACAAAAAACAAGTAATTCTAAAAAAAAAAATAAATCAAAATTTAGAAATAATAATAATTATTCACGAAAAAAAGAGTCAAAATAAATAAAAATCAAAAAATAATAATTATTTCTATAGCAAGCAAGACTTTTTTGCGATTTTATTATTTTCTTACTATTTTTAGCTAATTTTTTATCCCAACTCATTTTAATAAATAATTCAAAAGTCAATTTCCGGAATAACCTTCAATGCGCGTAGCTATTCACGTTTAATGTCTTCAATTGAATCCAAACGGTTTCCCCGGAGCGGTCGCTTGAGTTTGCTGAACAGCCAAAAGTCACACGGAGCTAAATGAAACGGATACGCCGGTTGTGGGACGATATTGATTGAATTTTTGGCGAATAACTCACGAAGAATTAATGCGGTATGCGACGGTGCATTATCGTGGTGCAAAAACCAAGAATTGTCGGCCCATAATTCCGGCATCTTTTTAGGAATAGCTTCGCGCGAACGGCGCACACACTCAAATAGTATTCCTTGTTGACAGTTTGTCCGGTCGGAAGGAATTCGGAGTGCACCAGACCTCGATGATCGAAGAAAACTGTCAACAAGACCTAGATTTTTAACGTGGTTTTTTCGACTTCGGCTCACCTTTGGCATGATATTCGGCCGATTGATCGTCTGTTTTCGGGTCGTAAGCGTATATCCAAGACTCATCGCCAGTTATAATACATTTAATGGCATCCTGGTAGTCGGAAAGCATTGTTTGACAGACGTCAAAGCGACGATGTTTTTCAAGAAAATTTAGTGATTTTGAAACCAATCGTGATTTCACTTTTGTTAGGCCCGAATGATCTTTTAAAATGGTTTTCACTGATCCCTCCGATATTCCAACGATATCAGTAAGGTCTCTGACTGTTAATCGTCGATTCTCGAACATCAATTCCTTGATTTTATTGACGTGTTGATCATCAGTTGATTTTGATGGCCGTCCTGGACGTGGTTCGTCGTCGTCAACGCGTTCTCGACCCTCTTTGAATAATTTGTACCAATCAAAAACACTTGCTCGCGACATACAATTATCACCGAAGGCCTTTTGCAACATTCTGAACGTTTCGGCAGCAGAAATTTCATTCCGCACACAAAATTCAATGGAACTTCTTTGTTGAATAATTTTACTCATTGTAAAAATCCCCGAATGCGATTGTTGTACTTCAGAAAGACAAGCGTATACTAAACACTAATGATTACTTTGATGTGTTATTTGGCACAGATGTCACTGACAGTCATACCAACGTAGAAAAAAAATTTCCACGAATGGATTTCCGCGCGAAATTTTAATTAAAAAGTCTTGCTATTTTTTGCCCACAGTAGTATATTGAATTTTTGTGCCGGTAGAAACTGAAAAAAAGTATATGCACTAGCTCGCGGTCGGCGGCAAACCAGTCGACGTGTTTATTTGTTCAACAGCTGTTCCTGTAAAACTGCAACCCTGATCAAATGAAAAGTCTCAGCGTTTAGAAAATTTTCACAAAATAGTGAGAGCCCTACGACTGGCAACTTTCCATTCATACTGATTCATAACATAGTCTTTTCACACTATAACATTTTCTCATTTTCTTTAAATTTTTGACAAGTCGACTAGAATTATTTGGGCCTAATCAATTGAACAGGAGTCTGCATTGAGCTTTTATTTATTTATAATTATATTGCTTTTAAATTTTATACATATTTTATAATATTTTTTTCTTTTCTTTCTAGGTAAGTTTATAAAGTTAAAAATGGTAATAGAAGATAATTACTGAGTAAGTTTGTAAAATCAATTTAAAATTTATTGAACATAAACTATTAAATTATTCGATAAATATTAGTCGAATAATCGAGTACATATTTTAAAACTTCTTGCATACAAAATTTTCTTTATAACTAAGTTGAAGATAATCGTTTTATCTTGCTCTTTGATCGTCCGGGCAATTGATCTCGTATAAGATGTTCCGATGTTAATGTTATTAAGTATTTAGTAACTATAAATTTGTTTGCTAAAAATAAAGTCGCTCAAACATGAAACAAAGTTAATGTTGAATACATTTTAGTAATATTTTCTTTAACAGACTAACATTAAAAGTGCTAATTTTCCTAACCAAAGAAGCTTGGTTTAAATAAACGCCATTCACATTAGTTAACACTCACTAATCAAGTCATACTAGAGTTAATCGATTTGCCAAGTAAAGCAATTAAAATAAAATAATAAGTTTTCATGCAAAATTTCTTGTTCTAATCTTGAAAAATTTAACTATTGCTCCTAATGGTAGTAGTATTTTATTTGAAAGGATACTCTTAAGAGGAATGCGCCTTAACAATAGTGTATACTATCGATAAATAAAGCCTGTTAAATGTAAAAGCCAAAATACGATGGCGGGTCAATAAGTCCTTAACTTTTTGAATTTCCCCCCTTGTAGAAGCCATAGGCATCTAACATGGCACAGTGGTTTCAGTTTTGTTCACTTGGGAATGAGAAACCTTTCCGCAAGATGGTTGCCGTATTTGCCCATAATCTACTACAAAATCCAATCGTTTGGCGTTGTTGAACCGCAATATGCATGAGTTGTTGCGCCATTTTGTAAACGTGGACGAAACGTATATCGACCACAATACACCAAGAACCAAACAGCAGTCAAAACAGTGGGGAGTCTCTGTTGGAATTGGTGCCAAAGAAGTTCAAGGTGGGTTTGTCAGCCAATAAAGTCATGGTGACAGTTATTTTTATGCTTATGGTATAATCCACTATTTAATGAGGATTTGAAAAAAACGACTACATATGGCCAAGAAAACAGTTATTTTACACCAGGATAATGCAAGGGCCCTATTCTCTGGATTTAGGCCCGAGTGACTATTTCTTGTTTCCAAACCCGAAGAAATGGCTCGGCGAAAAGAGTTTTAACCTGCCAACGATGAAATCATCTCACAAACAAATACCTATTTTGATGTCCTTGACAAATTTTAAAATTACTGTTTACGCTGAATTGGTTTTATTTTGAGAGCAACATATTTTACTCTCTCACAGCTGATTGCTTTTTCTCACACTACTGCGCTGCTTGTGTAAGATAGCATTTAATAACGTAAAGTTAATGCCGTTATCTACAAGGATGCCAGACTATGAAATAATTATTAAAGACATTTTTGCTTTTTTGTTTAGATGACATTTAAATAGATCGGCTTCTTAACAAAGCATTTTTAAAAACACTATAAATAATATCTCATCGGCGTCTTCAAAATGGTAACGAATTAAAGAGATTCCTTGTTTTCAACCAAATTATACGCAACACTTGTGTAATTACAACAATGCAAATAATTACATATGTATGCATGTACTCGTATAAAATCTCATCATTTCTGTATAATTAACATATTTCTCCTATATACTCGTGCAATTACAACACATGCTACCCTACTAAAACCAACTTCTTTCTGTCGGCTTTATTAACGTAATACTCCTATGATATGATGAAAATAAAATACCTGTATAAAAACGCTAACAATTTAACGACTTCAGCAGATAGACATGCTATGTACGAGTATTGTACGGAATGGAATCTTTTTGTATTTTTTTTTTTTTTTTTGGACAAAGAAGAAAATGTTGCAAAATTCATATTTTTGTTTGGCTTGTTTTTGCTACCAAAATAATGATTGCCTTAGATATTTTTGCATAATATCTGTAACGCAACATTGCATGCTTTAAACATATTTTACACACTAGTTTTTTGCAATATAATTTCTGTATTTTTTTTTCTTTCCTTATTCCAAGCATTTTGCAAACTTTTTATGATATTTTCTCATAGTGTATTTTTTTTAACAAACTAATTTCTCTGTTTATTATTATTTTTTTATTTGCTTTTAACAATCGTAACTAATGACAGCTAAAGAACAAAATGTATTTTTTCATCATAATTTTTTATATTAAATCGTCATGACGCTTTTTAAGTTCATTGTTCTAAATACCCGGTTGATGAGAACTTTATTTTGTAATGTTGATGTTAAAATTTTTTTTATTGTTAAGTTTAAGCTAATGCTTGGTTACGTTCTTCAAAAGCGAAATTATCACTGTAAAATTTAATGTGCCAGAGGAGTTAAAGTCATTTTATCTACATTTACACGATTAAAGATTTGTTTGTTTTTACGCTAAAATAATGTAAAAAAGGTTTTTAATTTAAAAAAAAAAAATTATTCTGTTTCTGAAGTAATTTTTGTTAAAGGAAACAAGTGAAATTAGTTTTAAACTCTTTTGTCGTTTTTATATTGCTGACCCATTTTGCTGGTTAATAATGTTGCCATATTTTTGTAAAATATATTCTACAATAATCTGGTGGGATATCAGATTGATTTCAACCAATCGTTTTCTAATTTACGACTACCTTACTTTCATTGAGGCTCGTGCTAATACTAGCCTTTACACTTGACTGCAGTGATTTCATATTGTCGACGTTGTTCCTCATTACGGAGTCTCATTTAATTGCTAGCATTTGTCTAAAGCTTAGGTCCTCCATAGCATTCACATTTAACAAGTGTCTGGTCATGGTCCTAAGCCTTATGCTAGTCAGTGCTAGACATTCACACACTATGTACGCTACCGTCTCAGCGTCTTCCTCAGCAGTATCTTTAGAGACTAACCCGTCTACCCCTTGCAAACCTTTCTTGTTCATCTAATGGAGAAACTCTCCATTAGCCGATAAAAATGCAGAGATTAACATCTGCACCTCTTACGAGGCTTTACTTTCCATCCCCATCGGAATCCCAAGTTCTAACGAGAGATTAAACCGTTCAACCTTTGCGAGGCATTTTTGTCAATATCTTCCGGATTCCTCTATTTTAAGTTCCTCCAGAGAATTCATATATTTTCCACAAGTAATAAAGTAAAAGATTCACCCATACAGAGCTGCATATAGACGGGTAAGGCTGTATTAAAACTGTAAATCGACTGTTATCCAGAGTTCGCATACTAGAGACCAAGCACCCTCTTGCACACGCATATCTGGCGTTTGCTGTTCCACCATCGGTTAGAGATTTTCATAAGACAGTGTTAACTTCTCGCCGCTCGGCTTATTTAGCCAGACTCCTAGCAGAGACATGAACCTCCTACCGGCCACCACCACACGAAGAGGTATAAGTCAAAACTTCTGACAGTGCATTCCGATACTTCTGGCCATACCTTTGTGTCAGACATTTGTACAAAGAAGTAATTTGAAGCTTAATTGGTAATGCGTATTAATTTTGGCTTTTGCCCTTAGTATTTCGTATTTTCAATATTTTGTTTATACATACCCCATGAAAATTTGGCAACGTAGCAATTTTTTAATGAAGCATAATTGGGTGGGTGATATTTTTCACTCTTTTCAAAGCTAAATTTTTTTTATGAATTTTTGTCAAACTATATTTAGAATTAAATGCATAATTTTAATTTAGTCAGTTTTTTGAGTTGGTTTTTTTTAAATTTTTTATTAAACATTAAACATTTTGAATTCATGTGGGCATTTTTATAGCTACTAGGCAGGAAAAGTTTATGCGGAAATTCTAAAGTAGTAGGGGAGCAGCACAGAAAATGCTTCCATTCGTTCTGCGTGTTTCTAAACTATTTAGTGTTTCTGTATTTTATTACTCGCAATGTTGCCACATAATTTTATTATGCTTCTTTGTAGATAAATAAAGTGTCTTGCATTAATTGTTTCCGATCTTCAAACTTATAGAAAACAAAAATTGATATATCATTGACATTTTTTGTTCGTTATTTTTAATGGTCACTGGTTTGTGACTTATTCGCACAGACCTGCGACTTAAAAACCCCACACAAAAAATGTCTAGCGGGGTAAAATCGTGTGATCTCGGTGACCTGTTCGCATCTCCTCGACGTGAGGTGACCATGCACCCAAATCGCTTGCGAAGAATGTCAATGTGACATTAGCTGTTTTGCATGTACTTTGTTTGGGGTCTATTCAAGCCAGAAAAAGTTGGTAATCAATTGACATATAATAGCGCCCGCCGTTGACGGTGATGGCCTGGCCAACGTCGTTCTAGAAGAAATATGGGCTGAAAACGCAGTCAGCCCAAAACCCACACCGAACAGTGTGTCTTTGGGATGCTCTTGCGGATTGGTATCGACCCAAATCCGAAAATTTTGTGTGCTGACGTACCTGTCCAGAAATGGGATTTGTGTCTGAAGATGATTCTATGATGAAAATAGGGGCCATTCTGATAAAACAATTCTATCATTTGCACGAGTTGTTTAACGCTATATCCTTCAATGCTGATTTGGCATAACAGACTGAATAAAGGACTGCGAACTGGACAGATGTAGCATCAACAACATGACATCTATCAACTGTCAAAGTTAGGAAATCCGTATTAAAACACCCGGTGTGACTAATTGGATATTCTGTTTATAAAGGGTTACCAGCTAAGAATGTTAGGTTGGGAGATATCAATTTTAATCCGGCTTTATTTTGAAAATAAATTTATGCCATTATGTATGGTATAGCACATCGTTCAAATCGGCGCCCTTGACTTCACTTGCAGTGTTTCAATATGAATTTCTGGGCCAACTTTGTTTCTCCGGCTAGCATTTCCAGCGGCAAGTATGCGAACTTCTGACAATATATATGAATGTCCGGCTTTAATTCTTGCGTCAGCACAATCCTATACCTATGCAGGCCCATATTCAGCCGCAAAATAGGAAAGGTTGATTCTCTGGCGATGCTCCATTCAGTTGATCGACGCCGAATCTATATTTCTAGGTCTTCTTTCATACTGTCCCCTATGGCGGTTTTAAACAAGCCTCTATGTGTTTGGCTTAATATCTAAAAGGAGCTACTTCTTACGCTCAAATTTTTTCAAGTTGCGGACTAATTGCCACGGAAGTCATGATGAAAATTTTCCTAAACAATTCCAAAAACTATCTGGTCACCCTACATGTTCTGAAAACCCTTTTGCTTTTAAATCTCCACTTTTTAGGGAAGAATTGAACTAAAAAGCAGCTTTTGAATTAGTTTTTATGTTTTAGATGTTTATGATATTTTATTCAACTTTAAATTCGAATGAATTAAGTCGTCCAATTAACAGAAACTGCTTTTCGTTTTTTAGTTTTGGCGATTTAAAAAAAGAACATCCCCCGAAGTATTTAAACGAAAGTAAAATGAAAAACTCTGGCCACTCTAAAGTTAAGTTTTCCAGTTGCTGTTCTTAACAATAATTTTTAATATGTCAAGCTCTAGTTCCCATTAACTTTGCTTAGATAATTTTATGATTTTGCAGCTCTGCATAAAATTGGAAAATTGTTCATTTCTTCGCATAATTGATAAATTGCTGCTGTCTGATCACAAACAAAAAAAGTTTTCATAATGAAAATTTCTCATGCTCAAAAGAATTTCCTCAGTAATTTTCATGGATATTTAGCGATTGGAAAATTGTCTGCAATAAATTGGATTAGAATAAATCTTAAATCAATTTTAATAGAAAGTTTATTTTATTTTGTGGTGCTGCCATTTACAAAAGAAAGTCTATTTTGTCCAACTCCACACCTGCCTAAATTGTAGTACAAACAATCTTTAGACTTGAAAAAAAACTATTATTGGGGTAGAAAAAAATAATAAACTACTTTTACTACAAGTTTCATATTTCTAACAAAATTGTAAGAAGGCGCTCAACACAGCACAATGCAGCAACATGCAATAAATAAAATTTTGTTTAAATTTTTTAACAAGAAGTAGGAAAAAAGGAGTATCAGTTTCCTCTAATACTTCTTGATAGTTATACAGTGTCTTACAAAAGTATGTGAATTGTGTCATTCAATCCTATCGTAATTTTTTGTTTGTTCCCTTCATTGGACAGCTGTTCGAAATAATTTAGAACTGAACGTCCGATTTAAAAACCACAAAGAATGAAGCACCGATATGCCAAATGGGATGTATTGAGGGGAGTGGCGAAATGAATATTTTAAAGCCTAGTATAACATAATGTATTGAGGGCTGTGTGAATTGCGAAAAATTCTTTAGTAGAGGGTTAGGATGCTCGACATCAGAGTTCGTGTCTAGAACTGTCCGATTAAAAACCACCGGAGTGAAATGGAAGCCACTTTCAAGCGATATGATATATGTTATGACCGGACTTAAACTGGCGGCACAATAAAGAAGAAAGCTAAATAGGCTGTATTTAGGGGCGTGTCAAGCCCCTTTTAATGGGCTCCTTGGAATTCTCATTGAAATATCTTTTATTGTAGGGGGTGCCTGGAGCAACTTTATTGTTTTTATAGAGGTCGTCCCGATTCCCCAGCAAAAATAAGCTGAACAAATCAAAGAAAAAAGTGAACCAATTTCCAGGGGAATAGTCATTCATGATAAGAGGATTTTTTTGAAGTGAACATTTTTCGGGTAATTTATTCACGATGGCAATTAAAAATATTCCTAGGGAAAAAATATTCACTTCAGAAGTGAGTATAAACCGAGCGAAGAATTTCATATAAGAATATAAAATTAAGTCTAAAAATAATGCTGCAATACACTTTTAGATTTAAATAACATTTCTTAAAAACTCATACACTTTTGTGCCACACTGTACATAGGCATTTGAGCGAACGTATATTGGTGACAATTACAAGATACATACACACATACTTTTACTTGAACTTTTAAGGTGGCATAACATAAAATACTAACTGCCTGCTGCTCCTCTCCCAAATTATACACAGCAGCGCCTTAGCCAAACAAACAAAAAATCCTTTCATTTCAATGATAAAGGCAACTAACATTTCTTAAAAGATTTGTTTGTTATATTTGGTAGCCTTTGGGCTACAGCAATTGTAACAAAATTTCCATATATTCGTTTCAATTCAATTCTTTCTTTTTTTTTATAAATTTTCAATACCAAACTGTATTGCTTGTCGATGCAGGCTAAGTCATGAACTCGTGTGTATATGTTTCTGTCTGCTGCCTGTTGTGTACTTAACATGCAAACCTCTTACGAAAATTGTCTCTTATGGTCGAAATATTGGAAAGAAAAAGGTTTCCATTTTAATGAAGTCCTACTCGTATATTTATTTTCTTCCGTAATGGTGATTTATTTTTTTAAAGACTTTAAAATGTGTGAAAGTAGCTGTTGTTAAACCGAGTTTTGTGAATTTAGTGTTCAATAGTTGTACGTAAATTTGTACAATTTACACCAGCACACGTGATTAAATTTAAATTTTGTTTCATGTCATGACTGAAAGGTACACAAAAATTCAAATAAACCAATTCTTATTTAAAATGTTTAACTAATTTAAATAAATTTTTAAGTAATTTTCTAAACACTGTTCTAAAAATAAACAAAACGCGCAATTGCAAAGTAGGTAAAAACACTGATGCATTTCTATTCCGTCTACTTCTTTAATAGTCAATATCTTTCTAAAAAAGTCGCAATTTTTCTAAATAAATAATTAGTAGTCATTATTTGTCTGAGTGTTATTGTGTGTTTATACATGAGCCGTAATGCAGCAATTAAATTTTAAATTGATTTATAGAGTTTGGTGTTCACACATATGCAATTTAGCTTACTCAATTAGCACTTGATAGCTGCAAATATTTTCGTGACACGACAGTGATGTTTGAAATAGCGTGTAATCATAATTTATGGGTTTTTAAAATAGCCAGATTAATAGCCATTATGCATGAACTCTATCCCAACGAGCTGCTAAGCCTAATCGGCAATCTAGTTAAGCAGCCCTCTGTAAGCAGTGTAGAACAAGCTGTTAAGTTTTTTATGCATATGGCTATTAGTCTATATCGGAAGATGTTAAAATATCTGCAAATTACGTCGTACGGCAATCATGTTTGATATTTGTGAATATTCGAATATCACGAATCTGCCGTTTTGCCACTATGGCATGTCCAGCGAGATCGCTCAATGAAACCACTTGAAAGAAAAAACCATAAAGGTCCTCTTCTAAGTAAAGATTTCCATCACTCTAAATCATTTTTCTTTATTATTTATTAAAAAAGTTATTCAAAAACAAAATTGGATGATTAAATTTGCGCCAGCCAGTATTTTTAATACAAGCTTCTCTTAGCAACAATAATTGCAATTTGCAGTTAGCATTCTTTTTAAGCCCTGATTTTATACTTTCAATATCAACGTTTGTGGCTATACTTTATTTTATTTTTGTCTAATTTTTGCCCGTTTTCGTTTTTAATTTTCTAATTAATATGAAAATATATAAATTTTGTTATAAGCGAATAATATTTATGGGTGGTCCAACCTTATTGCACGTTGTTAGTTGTGAGTCACACCTTAACGTAAAGTTTTTCGCCCAACTTAATTTGACATTTGTTTCAGTGTTTGACAAATTCAATCATGGGGAGGTACAGAATTGAGCAGCGCGTTAAGATTGTTGAAGCCTTTTACGGATATTGGCGTTCAAATCAAAATGCATTTCGACCACTTCGTGATTTTTTTGGTCAGCTTAATGAACCAAATGTGTCCACAATCGGGAAAATTTCAGCAAACCGAGTCTGTAGGAAATGTGAAGACACCTGTGAATGCTCGCCCAGTTCGTTCTGCGGAAAACAATGCTGTTGTTCGCGATAGTGTGACAGAAGAACCTTTAATCTCGAATCGTGGTCGTGCCCAACAATGAAACATCTCACGAAAATTGACAAGCTTACAAGGTGCCATTGACTCAAAAGCTGAAGCCTACTAACCATTTCAAGCGTCGTCAATAATCATCGTACGTTTTGGTTGGACCACCTTATATTATACAGGGTGTCCGCCGGGAATGTATACTACTTTATTTTTCCGCCATTTTGATAAACATTAGCCTTGACAGTTCATATTTGGCAGTCGTGAAGTAGAGACGTGGCAAATTTATTATGGAAAAATATTCGGTAAACCAACGTGGGACTGTAGCTGATAGGCCCAAGCATGGACCACAACGTACTGCAATATCGGCTGAAAACGTTACTGCTGTTCAAGAAAGTGTTCAAAACAATCCATCAACCTCAATTCGACACCGTGCTCAGGAGCTTGTTCTTCAAAGAACAACTTTGGCCAGAATTTTGCACAAAGATTTGCATTTGTTTCCTTCTTTCAGAAGACCATTTACGCCGCCACACATATGACAATAGGATGCTACAGCGCGCCCATGACAACCCCGATTTTCATGAAAAAATCATAATCACTCATTATGAGGCACATTTTCATTTGAATGGATATGTGAATAAACAGAATAGTCGGTTCTGTGCAATGCAAAATCATCAAATTATTCATCAGTCACCTTTGCATCCATTAAAAGTGACAGTCTGGTGTGCAATTTGGTCAGGAGGAATCATTGGATCCTACTTCTTTGGAACTGAAAACGGCGTAACGGCAACTGTCAATGGGGAGCGATATCGTGACATGATTGAAAACTTTTTAACGCGACAACTGCATGCTTTGGGCTTGACTAACATGTGGTCTCAACAAGACGGTGCCACAACAAGTTATTTCAAGGAATGGGATATCTGAAAAGCAAGGTTTATGCAAACAAACCAGAAACGCTGGAGCAACTCAAACAAAATATTCGTGATGAAATTAATGAAATACCGCGTGAAATGTGTGAGAATGTAATGAAAAATGTGTTCAAAAGGGTTCGCATTTGTGAGGCTAACAGGCATGGACATTTATCTGATATTGTATTCCATACATAATTGCCGACATTAAATAAAACATTTATCAATATACGATCCATTCTCTTTCATTTAATCAAAAATTATAAACAAACAAAGTAGTATACCTTCCCGGCGGACACCCTGTTTGTTCAAATAAGTATTTTGTTTTAATTAATGAGAGTGTGGTTATACTTTAGTCCGCGCGTGTTAGCAGCAATTTAATATGAGAGATATAGTTTTTATTCCAAACTAGTTTTAAGCCTTTTATAAATCATCCTTTAACGCGTCCAAGGAACCAGCAGAATAGATCTTGTGCAAAACTTGTGGCGCAAATCTAGGCTCTGTAGATTTTACAAGAAACATACAAACAACGTAAGATCTGAATATCAATCAACATTAATTATTTTTTAAATGTTATTAAACTTTTTTTAACCAAATTCTTTTTAGGCCACTTAACGGTAAATGGCCTGCTGCTATTTCCAAATGAAACGATGCGTAAAATGTGGTTTTTATTAAGTTTAAAATGAAATTTTTTTTCCCTACAATTAAATACGAGTAACATGAGGTTTCATGCCGCACACCACACACCAATTTAAAAACATTTTTCTGTGGCGTTAAAATCAATTTTTTATTACAATTAAAAAAAAACCAACTATAATTGGAGGTTTTGTTAAATTAATTTTTAATGTTTAGAAGTTAGTGTGAATAAGTTTTTAAATGAAAAAAAATATATTTTTTTTGGTATGAACCTTAAATTGATATAAAAAAAAAAATCAACGAAAAATGTTAATTTCATCAAACGGATGTTTAGAAATGAACCACCTCCATAATTAATTTAAATTTCAACTTCTTTTGCAAAGTTTACTTTTTTTTTTGTATTAAATAGCTCGCTGTTGGTATTTATTACAATGATTTTCTTTTTTACACTGACTTGATGTTAATTGTAGGCTTCTCTATAGCAACATGGCCTGGGTATAATATCAAATGAGATGTGAGAGTTGAAAAATGTTTTTTTTCGTAGTTTCGGTTTCTTATGGTGGCAAATTATGATAACATGGAGTGTGTGCAACTATTACATATTCCATGAAGTATATTGTAGTTAATCTTACTTAAGTATGTAGTATAATACTTCCACAACAACTCTTAGTGCTATAATGTGTTTTTTATGTGCATTAAATTACGCCGACGTCTACGAGGGCAATCTGCGAAAGCGGTAGATTTAAAACATATTTTTTCGAACTTTTAAAATAATGTCTATGGATTTTTTTCAACTGCCTTTCATTAGAAATACCTGCGCCTGTTCGTCTTTTTGCTACTCTGTAATATGTTAAGGCACAGTAGTCAGACGGGGTAAATATTTGGTGAAAAAAACGTAACTTTACACAATGGGAAACATACCACTATATTCATATTATTTATTTATTATCCTTTAAACCGCATTGTTCTTGTGATATCCAGATCGAATAAATTACAAAGAAGTATGAGCTCAGAGTCATCTGAGCATATCCTGGTGTGGCGGTTCTGCACAGAGAAGATTTTTTTTTTAATTTAATTTCTTAAGAAAAGTTACAATCAGCCAATTAATGTTTACTATAGAGATAGAAGTAAACAAAACAGCTGGTGATTTAGCGCTATAGAGTTATATCGAAAAAAGAGCGCATTGTGATTGGTGAACGAATTTCCGTCATCTATTGTCAAGATGGGTTTGGAGACAAACCGGTTTCGGCTATGTGCCATCTTTAATATCATTTTTTGTTCTGGAACGCTCAGAAATTATTAATTGCAACGAATCGAAAAAAGGCGATTAATTTAATTTGACTAAATGACATAAAAAATAATGTACAGTATTTGCTAAAACATATCCAAACTAATTTAGTAAAATTCTCTCTCTTCTCCCTCTCATTCTCTCTCTCTCTCTCTGTATGATTCAAAGATTAAGAAGTTTTTAAAATTAATTTGTTTAAAAATCATTCTATTCCTTTCTTCCGATAGCGGGTGCGCCTGCTTTTGAAAAACGACGCTCTGATGGTAACAATGAAGTTCCAATAAGAAAACAATATTTTATGCAAGTGTCGAAAGGTAAGGGTGACACTGTTCTCATTTCATCCCATGCATTAAACACATTTCGTATTAATTCGATAACTGGGGCGTTACGAAAGGAGCTTAGGTCATCTGCAATCAAATTCAACATCAATAAAACACTTATCACACTTTCAATACTGTCGTCTGAACGAGCATTTTTCACTCATTCTCTTCTTACTGACAGTGCTAATCTGGAGGCTACTAGAGTTGATGCTGCTATTAATCCTTGATTAATCGAAAGAGAAATTTTGATGCAATTAAATTGTTAATCGCTACCATATAATGTGTTATTAATAGTTTTTCGATTACTCTTGCAATCACTAGCTGTAATATATAGTGTGAATATGAATTTTGAAAATTTAAAATTGATAAAACGAAGGGTTGAAAAACGTTTTTAAAATTTAAGGGAAATTTAATTTTTGTATCCAATCAAAATTCTGCACATCCAATGTTAAATAGATAACCTTAATCTGGCCTAAGTAGGTCTGGTTCAATGCAACTTGCCTTCCTCTTTTCGAAAAGTGTCTATTGGGCTATTGAAGCCTCGTGTTGATGCTCTCTCTTGCAAATGCTTGTTTTATTTCTATCAATATATTTTCAAAATTGGTGAAAAATCAATATTTCATATTGTACCGAAAAATGATACAAAAAGTATTTTCCCTATTATTTTTGAGCAAATATAACCCAATAATAAGTAAGAACCCAGTATTTTAAAGTTGACACCTTAACTCATCTAAGATGTAATGACTTGAACATCTTGAAGAACTTTGCTCGTAACACTATCGTCAGCTGACTGGCTGTCAGAAGTTCTGGTTATATATCCCTCGTGGCGGCGGCCGGTAGCAGGTTCATGTCTCTGCTATGAGTCTGTCTAATAAGTCGAGCGGAGAGAAGTTAACACTGTCCTTATTCCACGGTGAACCAGCATATGAAGCCTCGCAGGAGGTGGAGATGTTAATATTTGTAGTAGGAGGTCCGGTGTTTATTGACCAATGGAGGAATTTTGAAGAGATGGACAAGAAAACCTTGCAAGAGGTGGGCGGGTCAGTTTTCAAAGATTAGAAGAGACTCTGCTACCAGTCGCCAGTTTAAAATCAATATAGGCAAGAGTAAAATCTAGTATTAGCAAGAGACTCAATGAAAGTAAGGAGGTATTTGTAAATCAATTCGTGAAGCGAAGGGGTCGAAAAGAGATCCTACGTTATTACATTGCTCGAGTTTTAGCCCTCAAAAATCTTTTAAATCTTTGTTCATATTAAAGAGCCCACAACAGAACTAACCACTGGCTTGACTGTAAGTTCACAGGCATAAATACTAACGAAATTAACCCTTTTCTCAACTTTACCAACTATTAGTCTTTAAACCTTTTTCATGCTGACTTGGTACATGCTCTACATTTCATCATACACTCACCTGTATAGTCATACTTATTTCGTCTATTCATTAAATATGTATTATTTTTTTTTTGCTGCTGCTATATTAGCTGTTGAAGTTGTTAAGAAATTGTTAAAAAAGAAATCCCGTTAAATGTGTAATTTAGCTTTGCAATTTTTGAAGCGAAATTATTCCTCCATATAAGTCATACAAAACGTTTGTCTCTCTTAATAAATTGTTTTTAATGAAACCTTGCGACAAGTGGCAATGATTATTAAATTTTTTGTTGTATTTATTTTTTATTAATTGTATAGTTTTGCACATTGTTGTAGTTGCCAACCTTTTTTTATTATTGTGCTTTAATTGCCGGACATCCTTTGAAATATTTGACATTACACTGACAGAAATGCTTGTTTATAATGTGTCATCATCAACAATACATTGCAAAAATTACTATCTTTTTAATTGTAATCATCATTGATTTAAAATACTTTTTATTATAAATATTTTTTAATAGCAAATTATATTCACTGCCGCAGAGTGTTACAGTTCAAATAAGTTTAACATTTTTAATCCAATTTTGTGGTTATTTTTTTTATTTTAATGCACATTGTTAAGTTCATTAGTGTTAATTATATAACAGTCTATTCAAAAAGTCCATAGGATGACACATAGATGGCGCTACTAGATTTTTTTCCATATGAGTTCAAACGTTACGCGTATAAATTTGACAGCAATATGACTTTTGGTATTTGAAAAAAAGTGGAATAAAGTGAATTTCGAGTTTTGATACAGCATTGCTTTTTGATAAAAAAAAAAAAAAGATAGAGTGGAAACCAATCAATTATCCGAACTCGGCTCCATCGAGACAAATTATAGAGAAGTGGATTGCTAAATTTAAACGTGGTCGTACCAGCACAAATGATATAGAGCGCAGGGGATGCCCAAATGAAGCTGTTTTTCCAGAAAACATCAAATAAATCCACAAATTGATTATGAACGATCGCAAATTGAAGGAGCACGAGCTAGCTGACATTGTAAAGATATCAGATGGTAGTGTTTTTACCATTTTACACGAACAATTGGGTATGCGAAAGCTCTGTACAAAATGTGTGCCGCGTGAGCTCACAGTCAACCAAAAACAGCAACGAACTGATGCTTTGGAGCTGTTAAATCGCAATAATACACACGAGGATCCAAAAGACAGTCAGCTGAGTGGACATCAATCGACGAACCAAATCCAAAACGAGCAACGATGTTGAATAAAAAAATAAAATCGAGTTATATAATATAAAAGATTACCGATAAGATAGACAAAAAATTTTGTTTTTAACTAAAAGGTTAAGAAAATATTTCGATTTTTAATTACCAAATGAAAAGTTTAATTAGCAAATTTTCCTTTCACACGTCTAAAATTTTCCAGCACACATTTTTTACAGATGCATCTTTCATCAATATGTCATTTAAATCCACTATTTAAATTTGTAATTACTTTATTAAAGTCTTAATTATCCCATTGTGACCGGACAATGATGCTATTTCTCCCAATCAATTTGAAGTCATTTGTTACAATGTTCCCCTCTTTAAAGTAGACAAGAGAAAAACAAATTGATAGCAAACGATTAGATTTTGAATTATCCATTTTTTACTGCCGCTTTTATGTATTTACTGCGTCTCATTCCCTCTTTTCGAACGCATTATTATGGTGCATTTATTTTCGAAATGACAACAATTTATCGAGTTTTAGAGGTAATTATGTTGTTATTTTTAATAAGGCTCGTTAGGCTACAAATACCCCATATTTATCTCTTTTTAGCAGTGACTGTTTCAATCGATAACGGTACGACTGAAAGTACTTATGAAAAAGTGTTGCCATATGTGCAGATTTATGTGAGCTTTGGCGTGTTTTATCAGTTGATTAAGGGGCAAACCAAGCTTTCTTTTTAATTTTTCGGTAGTCTTTTTATACTTTCCAAAATTAAACTTGAGTTTCGGATTTTTAACTGCAGCTTTGCAAAAATATGTGAGATATTTTCCACGAAAATAAATCGTTGATGATTTTGGCGCAACGTGAATTTCTTACGTTCATTTCAAAAGATACGAAAATAAATTGCGCTTCTGTGTTACTGAGAATCCATATATTATTCAAAAAGAGCCGCTACATCATCTAGAAGCTACTTCATGGAGCGCTATTTGCGCTGAAGGGATCATAGAGCCCAAGTTTTATCAGCAGGATCGACCAATTCGACTATTTCAGACGACTTTTACTTGGTTTCTTTAACGTCGCCAATATATGTAATTAAGCCGCAGAATCACTACACTCCAATTGATAATGTCCGACAACTGTGGGAAGTTCAATTTTGTTTATTAAAAAACCCGGTAGACTACAAATGAGCCTCGTCGCTTAACACAATTTTGCAATAAAACATCGGATCAGTTGATGACTAAATTTTAAAGTAAATATGATGGCATTGTTCAATAGTCAATGTTTTCATGATGATTTGCCCAAGTATTTATATCATAAATGTTAAAAAGTAGGTGCTGTATGACAGATGGTTTGACAGTTATATACAGCAAACAATGCCGAATGATATGGTTTGAGCTAAAACTTACACTTGAATTTCTGAAGAAAAACATCACCTGTAACTTGAAGTAGGAGTTAATTGGTGTGTCTGGCAATTCTAACAGTCTTACAATCAATATATGGGTTTTCAATTTTCAGTGGCTTTACACTATTTTTAAACAAATATATGGCAACACTGTTAAACACGTTTATTTCTTTACATACCGTCTTGACTAGCCCAAAATTTGTTCGGCCAAGGAGAGAGCGTCGGCAGAATAACAGGAAGAAATTTGTTGGTGGTCTTCTGTGTGGAGAATACGTGTAGAAGTTCCTGATTTGTTCCTCATCGAGATTGTTTCCATGTTCTTAGCAAAGTTTATATACGGGTGTTTACAGATGAGCGGCACACACACACATATTTTTTTATTTTTTCTGTGTGCATTTTATTTGCTTGATGACAGTACAGTACAGCGTTGTGTGAACAACTATTCGGACAACTTTGTTTGAACACAAACAGACCATTCAACACTGACGGTCTTCACGAGTCCTATTCCCGTGCGAACAGCAATCTGTACGTTGGCAGAACACATCTATGCCTAGTCAAGACGGCTTGTTATGGATCCTGAAACTCTACCCATTCTTTATTTACTGTTGATTGAAATTTATAGTTTTTTCTTTTTTTTGTGTTTAGCTTTTCTTCTCTCAATGTAAGTGTGTCAGTATGACGTCCACTTTATTTTTGACTGTTCTAGTAAAAAAAACCATTCACGGCGATTGAGCCTTGTGCCAAAAGTACCTCCAACTTGTCTTTGCTTTTAAGTGGGCAGTTTTTTAGTTATAAAGTGATACGTTTATTTTTTATCACTAATTTCCAACTGCCGTTTATTTCAGTACAATTTTTTCTAATTGCATAAATGTCTTTCTGGTCAAATTTAAAATGCCAAAACAATTAGATATTTGTGGCGTTTACAAAAATGAAAGTTTAACCTTGGACCGATCATTAATTCAACAGTAAATTTTACATTTAGTTAATTGCCATTAATTTTCACTTGTTATAATTAGTTAAACTAAAATGTCTTACTGTCACCAGATGTATCTCGCAGGCACTTGTAAATCTTCGTTAGTTATGTTTTTAATTGCTACGTTGTTGCTTTTCATCTTCTTTGCTAGACTAAAATGACCGACCACCTGTTGTCCAAAAATGTCAATGTATTTTACGTATCTCATTAATAATACTTTTTTCGTCTCTTATTCATCCTCGTCTTGTTTGTTAATCACGTAAATTGTTTATTTAACAAGATTTTCGTAGTTTTTTTTCGACAGAAAGTTGTCTAAGACAATTTAATGTTTTCTTTTTGACTACTTATTTATGTCGGTTGTCTACACTAAAAAACTTGCTAATGTTTGTTTAAAATATGTTTGCAAATGTGTGATTGATTATGAACAATATGATAAAACATGATATTTATGTAAGCTGTCTTAAGATAAATTGCACACTTCGAATAGATGCAGTTTAATTCTAATAATAGGCGCCATTACCTGATGATAAGCAACTGTATAATTTACAGGCCATTGGTATATGTAGGGTCTTCCAACCATAATGCACAATGCTAATTGTGAGTCACTATCGCGAGATGATAACAGATTTCTTGTGGCCAGAAATTGAGGATATGCACCTCGGCGATATGTGGTTCCAACAGGATGATGCCACACAGCCAACGAAACAATGGCTCTTGCAGAGTTGTGTCGGTCACGAAATAGTTTGTTCAATTGAAAGAATATTTTAAAACACAACACAATTTATTTTGTTGCGTCATACACAAGAATTTAAAATTGGTTCTTGTTTTTATTGTTGAAAAGTTGCTGCCATCTTTTTGAAATATTCTTTTAATTGGACGAACTAGTTCGTGGCCGGCACAACTCTTCTCTTTTGCGGCATAAATTTAATAGTCAGGTTATCTCTCGCCGTGGTGATGTTAATTGGCCGTCATGTTCATGTGATTTAACACCGTTGGACTTTTTTCTTTGGGGATATTTAAAAGAAAAATAATACGTCAATTAGCCAAGAGCAATTCAAGAGCTAAAGGATAAAATAATTCATCACATTACCGACATTGAACCTCAATTATGTCTCCGAGTCATTGAGACATAATAGCGAAGTCAAGCCGTAGCGAGTATTTGGCCGATATTTTGTTTCACACATAATTGTCATAGATCCTTCTATCATAATAAAAAGTGCTAAGATAATTCTCTGAAAACTTTTTATTTTATTTACAATTAACATCGTGCATTTTGGTTAGACCATTCACATTTAGTTTTTTTTTTTTCTTCAATATTCACACGTACCTTTTTTCTTTAAAGATTTGTTTTATCCTATTGTTTGCTAATGTGTATGCCACCACAAACCTTAACGATTGCTGAACGTGTGTAATTCGTTTTAGAAATTAACATCTCATTCAATGGCTTTTTCTTTTCTGATGGAAAATGCTGTGTGAAACTTTGTAAAGGTTACCCATACTTTCAGAAAGTGTTACGTTTAATATGAACACAATAGAACAAAAACTTCTTTACAATTAAAATGTAACATATAATTAAATAATATTAATTTTTTTTTATCAACAAACACGCACTACAACAATTAATTCTTCCTCTTGAATTGTATGATGACTGCGGCTACACTCTGTTGGCTACAATCGTCGCCTTGCACCCCGCTACTTAATTAGAATGACTACGACAACTACTTCGCAAGCAGCTGATATTTAAGCATAATGCTTTGATAGATAATAACATTAATATTTATGGCGCTTAATAATAACTGAGATTACATGAGAAAACTATTCCTGATGTGATTTTGTAGCCGAAACCGGTTGTTTCCAATCCAAACTTGACGATGGGTGTCTGAAGTTCGTTCCATATATGTATAGGGAAAACTATTTTCGTACCAATGCATTTCAAATTGTTCTTTTGGAATCCTAATAGTACTAAAAAAATCCTTCTATACAAAAGGATTTGTAAAATAAATACATATTAATGTATAAAATAACGTACAACTCTGGAAAGAATCATTTTGCGCCAAAAAGTTGGAAATATTTAATTATCTGGAATGCATCCACATCGTCCAAAGCTCAAAATTGGTTATGAATAAGTTTAAAATTTGTATTTTCATTAGAGATCATTTTTAATAATGGATGTACTATACTGCTGGTTTTTCCATATGAATGTTATCGTTTCTGGTTTAAAATTAGTTTGCCACTTTAAAATCTCGTGGGCAAAGTGAACTTTATTTCTTAAAAGTTTGATAAACATTATATATAATTGCTTAGCTTTTTTTAATCCATATCAATACCCTTTCAATTGAATTTTTAGACATATAAATATCTACACTCTTTTCTACAATATGTATCATTAGGAAGAAAATGAATCTCATAAAGGTCTAACTTTCATAATTCCCATTTATCTAAAAAAGAGGAAAGAATAAAAGGCGATATTTTGGAAATAGTACCAAATAAGTCACGGGAGCATCATCTTGCTTTTGAGTTTGAATTGTGCCAAAAAAAAAAGAAAACAAAACTACAACTGTACCAATTTTGTTATCTCTCCTCAGAAATATGTAGTGACTCCAGTCATTGCTAAATGATCGCGTATAAAAACTTCAGAATATAAAGTAACCGATTATGGTAGGTTCGTCCGTGTAATATAACTCTCGGCGTGTATAACTAGTATTAATACAGAAAACAATATTTTTAAAGAAACTCAGATAAAGGAAGACTATTTAAATTTATTATTGACACTGTTGAGAAAAAGAAACGATTTTCTAACAGAAAAGCCATAGATGTGGAGACGCGATTGGCCCTAAAAGAAAACGTAGGAGTTTTCAGTATTTTAGACTACAGAAATAAATAACTTATTTCTGTTACTTGGCTGGCACAAGTTTTAATATCCAAACATGTGATTGGGCTTACAAGCGGCTAATTTCGCAAATTCGAGTATATCATACAATACAATGCAGTTGAGTTGAGCTACATGCTGTGTAATTATCACCTCCACACGTGGGCTAGCATAAAACCTTATCGGACAACTTTTACGTTTGCTTAAGAGCAGTTTGCCCAAAGCAAAACGGTGGTTTCTTGCATTACAATTACAAAAAAAAAAAAAAAAACATTCATGCTTGATTTGATATTCTGTCGTGGGGATTTGATGGAAATTTTCGAAAGTAATTTCCGTCATTCCTTTTCAAGTTTGATTTGCTCTATACAAAATGGTAAACGCAAGAAATCAGTCGTAAGATTTCTACTCTCATTTTTAAAACACGAATGAATTTTGATATTAGTTTCTCTTGAAGTTTACGTATGTAAAGTCGTGCCGTCTAAACCGCCCTTTACGAAAATAGAAATTAACCGATCTTAGTAACAGCGGCAACGGAAAAGTCGTTTTCATATCAAAGTATTTTTCGTTTGACACATTGTGGTCGGTAGCCCGGTGTCGTCTATATTGTATTGAAATTACGAATTAAAAATAAATTGGCTTAAAATTTATCTTCTCTTAACCACCTTGTTTTCTTTAATACCCACAATAACCTAAACCCCGCTAACATGAGTATAAACAATTAAAAACTCTAACTATTTTGACATAATCAATTAAAAGCAACAAGAGAAAATGTAAACAGTAAATACTTGGATTTAATAAAAACTAAAGGAAGGTCTTAAAACAACCACATGCAATTCAAAGCTTTGTGTGGTGGAGATAGGATAGATAAAGATCAGTGGTGGAAAACCAACAAGTGTGTAAAAACGTTTTCATGTATGTATTTATGTATGTATGTATGTATGTATGTATGTACAGCAGTGTAGGTAGGTCAACTAATCTTTTATTCATTCCAAATTCAGTGATGCATATAGGGTTGAATATACATTCTTAACAAAAATAAACGCTTAATTAAGCGGCGAACTATTAATGATTTTTTTTTAGTATTTCGCAACGACAAAAAAAAACAAAAACGAAAGTTCTAGTGAGTTGAGTGGGTTAAAAGAGCAAATTGATTAATACTACATTTACATCTACGCAAAATCTAGTACTTATGAGATTTTGAGTGAAATCTAGTTCATGTCCACCAGATTTCCCATACAAAACAAAATCTACTTACGAACTAGATTTTAGCAAAATCTCTCAAAATCTTGCAATACTAAATGATGCAACTATGTATTTTTTGCTAATGTACTGAAATATACAGCGCTGAACAAGAAATTTTTACATTTGTAACAAAAACAAAAAACGCGGTAGAAACAAAATATTTGCAGCAACATAACAAAATAATAAAAGATTAAAATAAGTGTTTTCAATATGGATAAAACAATAATGAATAAAGTTTAAGTAATATTACATATGTAATTATGTGTATAAAAACAATTGTAGCACGAATTTATTTAAGTTTAGAGCCAATTTTTTATTCTTTCTTCAGTCAGCTGTTTTTGTTATGAAAATGAAATCCAATAATACGTCAAAAAGCATTGGTGTAAACGGCACAGATTATCTTCGAGATTTGAGCTGAAATCTACTAGATTTTGCGTAGTTGTAAATGTAGTATAAATGAAAATTATTTAATATATGGAACTGTTTCATGTAACTTCTTTTTATGTTTCAATGACTCTTTTAAAGAAAGCGCTAACGAGTAGCATGCGCTTTTGTAATATCGTTATGATAAATAATATTAAATTATTTTATGGAGGATACGTTGGACAAAGTATATGTCGCTTAAAGGAGAGTACGTTGCAAAATAAAATGAATTGTTATTCAAAAAACTTGTGTTTCATTCAAAAAGTCACGGACTTATTGACCCGCTCTCGTACTTCCTTTTAATTAAATTTATTCATTCCGTGGCAGGCCCAGCCTTTTGGAGATTGAGGCTACGAGGCAAAATATGAATAACACCTTCAGTAACGATCTTAGGGCAATCTCTGAATGGGGCCATGCAAACAGGGTTGATTTTAATGCCACCAAAACCCAGTGTTGCTTACTGACGCACAGGCGCACGACCGAACACGCTGCCTCGTCTGTAATAATAGGTAATGTCGATGTTGAGGGATTAGAAGCTCTCGATGTTCTCGGCATGAAAATTCAGTGCGATGTTTGATGGACTAAGCACATTTTTCATGTCGCAAAAGAAGCTTCCAAGTGCCTCGGCTTTTTAAAGCGGTGCAAGAGATACTTAACCCCATCTGATCTTCTCAACATTTATGTATATTACTTACATCCGACCGCAAATGGAATACAACTCTCATGTATGGGCCGGGGCTCCAAAGTCTATATTGGAGTTACTCGACCGCGTGCAGGAAAGGGCGAAGAGGCTTATCGGCGACAGTAGGATAACCAACTCTATTGATTCGTTGGAGCATCGACGTCACGTGGGATGTGTTTCACTGTTTTATCGATATTACAATGCGAGATGCTCCAATGATATCAGGGAACTTGTTCCCGAAACCTGGACCTTTTTGCGCGAGACAAGATACTCATCAAGAGCTCACCCATTTGTAGTCGATTGGCCAGTGAACCGCACTACGCATTACCGAGAGAATTCGTTTTTTGGCCGTACAGTTCGTATGTGGAATAGACTCCCTGCAGAGGTATTTCCTGCCACTTTCAATATTGAGAAGTTCAAATCAAACGTCCACAAACACTACTCCCTCTTTCCCCCCTCCCATAACCTATTTTCCTAGTTTCGGCACAATGCACTGCATGAGT
The DNA here is from genome assembly GCA_963932375.1 of Phania funesta. NCBI lineage: Eukaryota > Metazoa > Arthropoda > Insecta > Diptera > Tachinidae > Phania > Phania funesta. The sequence continues at coordinate 107,329,438 of OZ010652.1, forward strand.
AGGGATCATCCTATTTAAAAAAAAAACATTTAGCAAAGCCAAGAATACCGCTTTCTTGGCCCACCTTAATTTTAGAATTATTTTACTGAATTTATACTTTCTCATTTATTTTTTACTTATTCTGCTATTAAGATCAACATAAATATTATTTAAAACGTCTACAGCAATAAATGTGAATTAAAAATGTTTAATCTGCCTAAAAAATAAACATAATTAACATTTTAGAATTTAATGCTGCCAGACTCCTTGATGATAATGATGATAAACTGCATTAACTTTTATTGCAATTGAATTCAAGAAAAAACTACAAAAAGAAAAGAAAAACAACAATGAAATTTAACATCTGTGCAACAGTCCATCAAAATGGATTAAAGCAAACCCACCTCACACAGCTGCATTCTGGGCAATTTGCTTGTGGTATTTTTGCATTTTGATTTAATTTTTATATACATGAATCAAGAGATTAAAGTATTCCCTGTCTGTTACTGCTGCCAATTTGAGTGGGGCAACACAAATGTCAAATGTGTTCATCTAAATCAGAATATTCATGCAATGTGATCTTTCAGTTGGGAAAGAGCTTAAACATAAACTTTCGCATTTTAAATATGTTTGAGGAATTGTTTTTTTTTTTCTTTCTTTCTTTAAAACGATTTAACATGCTTAATAAATTTGAAACCATAGAATAGACCAACAAGATTTATTGTGTCCCCTGCCAGATGCTAAAGCAACTTATCTAGCTAGACCTGCTTTCCTGAGGAGTTGGCAGATCCACATCTTTCAGTAGATGCTTTCCCCGCTCGTTTTATCTATTGCGACACAAAGCCTCACAATCCTTCAGAATACGCTCCGTAGTTTCTTCGTCGTAATCACAAAACCTACACCGGCTTTGCTCTCAATGCCAAGCGTTTTTAGGTTTTTCCTCAAACTGCAATAGCCTGTGTGGAAACCAGTGACCATTCTTAACACCGGTGACTGACACCGACCTTTCAATTTAGGCCGCGTCAGTCACCGGTGACTGACAGTATAACATATGATAATAAAGGTACAAATTGAACATTTTTTCATAAAACTTTAATGGATTTTATTGAAACAAGGCAAACATAAATATGGTTGTCCCTCGCAAGTGTCACAAAATGTTATAACCTGTTTGATCAATTTTCGTGCTATTTTTCTGCCACTCTGTGCCGCATTTTCTTCATAGCACGATTTGCAATATTTTCGCACTGCTGAAACTCGCGCGGCCTGACAGGGAAGTCGGTATAAAACCGAGTGGCACTCAACGTGTTAAGTTAGTTTTACTTAGTAGAGACATGAGAACTTTAAAGCTTTTTTGGTTATATATCGCAATTGCTAGCTTCACATGACTTAAACCCGGGAGGTTAACCCAGTGATAAATCCAGGTATTCTTGATTTCCGTCCAGATTTCCTCTCAGATTCTATTTGATCCAAGACCACAAAATGCTTCCCGCCCCACAATGACTGTACTTGATTCCCTTCTGGATAGTTTGCTAGGAGAACCCAGCAGAGAGTAACGCTGTTGGCGCTGCTTAACTGATTCAGTTTTATACGGCATTTACAGGTTAGTTTGAAGATGAACTCATATGAATTAAGTGCCTTGATGACAACCCCTCTTAATATTGAAATGAGTGCCATCTCTTAATGTAACCTGCCATCTCTTAAGGTTACCTCTGCTGAAGTTTGCTGTCACTATCTTTTATACAAATTTCTTTTCGAAGAAGTTATACCTCTTGTCCATCACATCAGGGGGTTGCATAAGTAGAGGTAAGTGTTTTTCCTTAGATAAAAGTTTCATGTGGCCGACGCAACAGTTCCTACCAGCCTCTTCCACAATTTTCATAAATTTACGTTTGGCAGCGGCCTCTATCTGGATTGTCAGAGGTGTGAGTTCAAGGAGCACTTCAATGACCGCCGTAAGACAAGTACTCATAACCCCTGTTATACAGAGGAATGCTAGCCTCTGTAATTTCTGCTAACGATATTGTCTGGTAGTTAGCCCTATCAGACCAACCCACCGCGCCATAGGTGATGATTAGTCTCTCCACCATGGTAGAATTTTGGATGTTTTTCTGCGATAGATCTGTACACCATCAATGCCCTAGTCACCTTGTCGACAGTCGCTTCCACATGCCGTTTCCGCAGAAACTTGGAATCCAGTATTACTCCCAAGTACTTGATCATACCGCCTACTCGGACGGTTCGCCAGCGTGGGAGTACCCATCTCCTAACGAAGGAAACTATGGTTGTCTTTGCAGGGTTGATACCAAGTCCCACAACAGAACGCCATTGCTTCGTCAATCTGAGTCCTTTCTGGATGATATCACACAAGGTCTCCTCTATCTTCCCCTTCGCTATAACGACGATGTCATCAGCTGGGTTTTGACATTCTATGCCTTTAGACGTTAATTATTTGAAACTTTATTATTATTAGACAATTTTAAAGAAATAAGAAGTACTTATTTTTGCCCAAAGTATTGACTCTTTTAAAAAAAATTTTATCTTAAAAAATGTTAATTTGCTTAAAGGCTTTTACTGATCACATTGAGTTGATGATCATCAACGTCAAACACACTTTAAAATGGTGTTGAAGTTAGAAAACAGCAGTGGTAGTGTAGTCAAAGCCACTACCGTCTCCGTGGATCTTTCCAGTGTAGCCAGTAGCTGTGGTAGTATAAGGAAGGAGTATTTGTTAGTTGTCGTTTCTAGTCATCTTGTAAAATACTAGATTGTCTATCTGTCCGTCTGTCTATATAAATAGTTGCAATGATGATTATAGATGGAAAATAGAGTTAATATATAAAATGATGGTGATGCTGATAATGTCTGTTGTATGTCCGTCTATTTAGCCGTCTGCCTTATTTCAAAATAAACAATATTGTTTAAAACTGCCAGTAAAAATCTTCTTACCAACAGTGTGTGGGGGTATCTTATTGAATGGATTTAAATTGATCGAAAAGAAAGTGGAAAAATATCAGAAGAAAAATTGAGTGAAGACAATTTGCAAAAGTTTCCGCCTGTTGGTTGCTTTTTATATTAATTGTTTTTTTTTTTTTTTTTTGCTATTACTGCTATGTGGGACTGTCTAAAAGTAACATGGGATTCGCAACTAACGTTTTGAGTAGATTGCGTGCCAGCAATCATAAATTTGGTGCATATAAAATTTTAGTTGCTTGCAAGTTAGCAATTTCCAATCCAAATATTGTATTTAATCGGGTAGTTAACAAGGATGATATACGTATTGCACGAGTATGTGACATAAACATTATTATAAACAATTCTTTAATTAAATAAAATTTATTTATTAAAAACTTGGAGTGTTTTCAGAAAAGTTTCTTGAACGGATGATGGTATAATTGAGCAGCGAACATAATAACAATATCTTGATTTGAAAAATATTAATTAAAAAAATCACAATAACAAGTGGGCGTAAGCAATGACAGCCACTGTTAACACTAAGACTGATATTTTAAAACGTACTCAAACTAAGGCAGAAGAAATTGGGAACATAATAGAGAAGGAGCAACTGAACTTATAAAGAATCATTGACTGGCGGTGAACTGCAAATTACTTTTCCACCACAGCTTGATAATGCTAATTGATTAAGTAAAATTAAAGTTTTGATTTAAAAACTATCGAAAAAAATCATTGCATTCGACTGATTGCCAATTCTATAACATCGAAAAAAATGTGTTGAAACTTCTAATGGTGGCTGTATTTGTTGACCCTCATTCGTTCGAAAACCGCTCTGCCAGTTTTTACTTGTAACATGCTGTCTTGACTGGTCATAGATCTATTCTGCCAACGTATGTATTGCTGTTCGCACAGGAATTTGGCTCGTGAAGGCTGCCGTTGTTAATAATGGTCTGTTCGTATTCAAATAATGCTGTCCGAACTGTTGTTCGCACAACACTGTTCTGCCATCAGGCAAACAAAATACACAATATTAAAAAAAACAGCTTTAAAACAAATAAGTGAAAACTAAATCTTTCGTCAAGATTAAAAACAAAAGAAAATAATAATGCTTTAAATTGGGGCACAGTTGGTAATAACACTTAAGCTGCCAATTCCCTCGGACCTAGCATCTCCAACTTCTCTTCGTCACACTATATGTTTATTTGAAGTTGATTTATGATCTTATTATATTAAATAATTATTTAATATGAACTATTTTTAAAACTAATTGGATTTGTTTGTTTTACGTTTTAAGAGTTCAAAAATGAAATTTGTTTATTTTTATTTTTTTCAATAACTTTGTCCAGCCTTTCATCGGCTTCGTGTGCAAAGTACGGTTAAAATAAGCCGGCGCTATATTGTGTTTCGTCGCCGTTGATTTTAGAATTTTGTCTATTAAACTAAACGGTGTTTGTTTCATACAAAATGGCGCTCTTTCAAACAAAATGTATTTCTTTTAAAACGTGTTTTCGATACAGCGTTGATTTTTAAAGCGTGTAATTAAATCAAGGAAAATGTTATGAATTTGTTATTTTATTCAAGTGATATTTTTTATAAAATGGCGTTCGTGTATCCGAACTCGATTGCACCTTTTTTTACAAACTGAATAAATAAATTTTTTTGTACCAGGTCTATGATACTTACCTGGTACGAAAATATCTAATATTCTAGTTCTTTTCCGCAATCGCTTCAATGGAAAAATACAAAAACAACTCTGTGGTCAATATTTTGCAATTGTTGCTATGCTTCAACTATGGGTTTAATCTTAAATAAATAAAAACCTTTTTTCTTTAACTCGTTGAAGTCCCAAGGGGGCATTGTGCTGAAGATTACAGAAGGCAACGTATTTTTTTTTTTTTTCGAGAATGTGCAGTGTTGCAGTAACATAATTTATCTATTTTTATTTACTATTCTAAAGTTTTGCATGAAACACTACTAATTTAGCTTTTCTAATTGTATATTTTAAGCATAGAAACAAGGCATTTCATGGTTTTTGATTTGGTTAAGCATTAATAAGTTCTTGTCCGTAACTTGTATGTTAAATTAAAAAAAAAAAAGTAACAACAACAATACACAACTTAAACACGAGTCTGTTGTCTTGCTTTTACACTAAGGCCACGATTTGCATTGGTAATAGAGAAACGATGCCCAGCGAATTACTTTTTATTATCTACTTGCTCCGTTTTCTTCTTATTGGTTGGTTCTAAAATAAAACTATTTGATTAATTAAAACTGTTTGCATTTTTTTCAATAAAAAAAGGGCTTATAAGTAAATATTACTTTTAATTAATCCAATAATAATTTCTTAACACATTAACATATTTAACTAACAGAACAAAATAGGAAATCTTGTGAGTGTTCATAACAGCTGATTTTCTGTAAGAGAATATGTACATATTTAAAAATATATTCATGCTCAATTATATACTGATTTATAATTGTTATTGTACTTGATATGATTAAAATATAAATGATTGAAAGTATGACAAATATGTGAAGAGTTCTAAAATTCAATTTTATTCATTAGACTTGGGTTAAATAGATGAAAGGCACTAAGAATGCTCATAAAGTGTGTAGCACTTCGTATCAATAATACAATTTTAATATCCTATATACATTTTAAGAGGTTTACACAACATGCATTAATTTTACAGTGAGAAATTTGGCAAGTAAGAAATAAAATGAATGATACACTGCGAATGTCTTAAATAAGAACTTTAATTTTATCAATTTTGAACAAATACATATTTCGAATTTTGGGGGGTTACAAAATTGTTCCGTTATAAAGGCTATATTCTGGCTATTAATAATGTAAGTAACAGAGAACGTGATTTCTGTTTAAATTTTAGATTAAATCCTTGTTCAGTTCAGTCAAATTTGAATAATAATAATAATAATCATAGTGAAATAACTAAATTTAGTAATAGGTACTGCCACCTTTATAAGAAATTACTTTGAAAATTCGGTTAGGCATTGAGCGATAAAGTGATTCCATATAAATAATCGACTGATATTTAGGTCCAGGCATTTTCTATTGCGTACTTTTAAAACTCCTTTGTATTAAATTGTTTTCCGTCATCGTATACTTTTCTAGCAAGCCACCCCACCATTTTCCATTATATTATTATCTGAAGAATAACAAAACCAATTAAAAGGTTCTACGCATTTTGCTGTTTTACAGCTCTGGAAATGTGAATTGCCTTGGTAGGTCCACGGTATGGGTCCAAATAAGTTTTTACATTGTGGAAACGCGCCTTCTAATATCCTTTTGTAAGATATGGCACTCCATATAATCCCTTCTCTGCTGTGTCTTTGTTGAAAAATTTTTTTCCTTTAAGTTGTGGAAATAAAAATAGTATCCTTCCGTTCCATCGGTATTAAACTTTTATTTTGTCAGAAAATACAACTTTGAACCACTTGTCCGACTACGTCATTGTATTCTTTGCAAATTAGAGGCGCTAACCTTTACGATTGATTGTCTTGGAGTGGAGTTTTCTTCTGTAGGTTTCAACAATTTATGAAAATAACAACAAAAGTACCTGTATAAAGCTAACTGTCTTTCCGTTTTTTATTTTTTTTTCTGCTATTTGGACGGCATTGGATTTTAAAGTTAAAATTTTTCCCTTTCGGATATGATAAGAACTTTTGCGCGTCCCATTTGTTTTTTGTAATTTAAAATAAAACTAAATTTTATGACATCAAGTTGTAAAAATAAAACACGCAAAATTTTTTTTCGAAAGATCAAGACCAATGCACGGCAGTCCTTGACGAAGCGCATTCTGGACTTCCAATTTTCTTCCTTTTTGAAGAAATAAAGTCAAATGATGCCACCAGCGTGAAAACTGCACCAAACGCTGCATTTTTCTGAATGTAATGGAGTCTGTAGGGTCTGTTGTGAATTGATTGCACTACATATGGATCGATTTTGTTTATTAACAAACCCGGTAAACCAAAAACGAATCCCATCTTTCAACACAATTTTGCGATAAAACCTAGGGTCCTTCGATGACGGATTTTCAAATTACATCTGGATAAGTTGGTAGCATTGTTCCAAGCGTCAACCTATTTATGATGATTTGCCAGAATAAATACTGATCAAAAATTTCAAAAAGTGAGCGCAGTATAACATTTCCTTTGACAGTTAACCCTTTCATAAAATCTATCGCCCTTAAAAAAACATCCATAACATTCGTCGATTTAGACCCACTTTTGTAAAATATTAAAATTCTTTATTCATGTGATGCTCTTAAATGCTCGTAAAGAAAAAAATTCTTTAAAAGCGGAAAACCGTTCACAATTTTCACCAAATTAATAAATAATCCAAAATTTTGTAATCCCCCCAATATCTAGTTTATATATATTCGTACAAATATGATCAAATTAAATTTGATCCTTGAATTCCGACACGGTGATTTAATGTAGACTTTTGGAACGACTTTCCGTCATGCCTTTGCAAAAATGGAAATTCATTCCTAATATCTACAAAATTAAATTTCATCTTTAAGTAATCCGCAGTGTATGTAACGCCAGCTTAAGCAAAACAAATTCTTCATGTGTTTCTATTCGGAAGAGTCAATAAGATAAAAAAATTGTTTGTTCGACATTTCGGGGCGCTAGTGTATTACTTAAAAATACTTGTTTTATTATTTCCACATACACATTATCATCAAACTTAAATAATTTTCTAACTTTTCCTTTATATTTTCGTTTAATTACAGGGTTTTGAGACCTCCAGGTGGTGGTACCAGCGACATTTTCGGTGGTGACATACCACAAACACCTCGTTCGGTTAAAAATCACATGCAATCAAATATTTTCTCATGCGAGAAAGATAGCATTAAAAATAACGGTAAGTTTTTCCCTTTACCTTCACAAAAGACATAACCTCTAAAATTTTATTATTTTATATTACCTGTTTTGAAATATTTATCAATTACATTTTAAAAAATATCCTCTTCTATCTCTTTAAAGCTATTTTATTTATAATGCTTACATTTAATATGCAGGCTTTTACAAAATAAGTTTCAACTACTTTTTTTCCAAAACAAAGTCGTTGTGTGTAAATACAAGAATTGCTTTATTTTTAGCAAATAAAAGAATCCTTCCTCCATGTATTTTTTTATTATTCTATAGTTTTGTGTTTTTTATTTAAGCTTTTAATTTATGTAATTTCTGTAATAGAAATTGTATTGATCATTGAACATTTATTTTTTCTTTCTTTTTCTTTTTTCCTTTCTTTATATATAAACTACTTATATAATTCTTTCTGTTTTTGATGGATTTTATAAAACCATAAATAAATAAATATTAAAAATCAATGCAGTACGACAAGGAGCTCACAGATTCTATTTTATTGGTATATTGTTGTTAATGGATAAAAATAAAAAAGTTTTTCCATTTTTTATTTAATTATATTTTTTCTGTCTCACCTTTTTTGTTGTTAATTGTTTCTTTGTTTGACAATGTTTTCAATCAAATTAATCTTTTGCTTAATATATGAACCATAGTATTTTTGAAAATAAGAGCCGCACACTTTTGAGTTTGAATAATAAAATTAAAGCCGAATCTGTTTTCGCTAACTAAAAATTATCGTTGTAGTAACAGCCGAGAAAAAAAAACAAAACCTTTTTTTTTTGTTAGTTTTCATTGTTTTAACCAGCACCCTAAATTTAACCGCAAAAAAATTTTTTGTTTTTTGTAAAACTTCTAAAACAACTACACCTCCGCTAATAAGGCTTTCACCATGATTCTTTTAAATACTTACTTTAATTTATAATATTTGCAAATACCAATTACACATTCTACATGATATTGAGAAGCTTAATTGATTTTTTTTTTAAATTTCACTTCGTCTAAACCATTAGGCATTGAACCCATTGAGCACAGCAGACTACACGACTACAAATGCCGCTAGCTACAAGTGTGGCCCTGTAGCCAGCTACGTAGTAATGTATTAACAGCTTATATTTCAGTGGTGCCACTTTAGAGCTTTGACTTGTTTAAAATTTTGTTTTTTTCATGGAACAAGTCTTGTGGCTTAGCGAGCGGGTCTGCAAAGTTGAAAATATAATCAGATATATCTTCTGAACTATAACGAGCACGGCAACTATATTTTAAATTAGAACTTATAAAAAGTCCTTTCTAATGATGTATTTATCAACCTCTTCATAGTGTGGAAGCAAAATAGGTCAATCGGGAAAAATCATGTATAAAAGTACATACTTTTTGTATACATTCTAAAAACAAAGAAAATAAGAGTAATTAAAACATAAAGGAAATAAACCTGCAGAAATATAGTGGCGATTAGTTTTCAACTTTTGTGTCCTGCTCGCTCAAATGTAGGTGTGCCCAAGAAGCAATACTATCAATTTTGTAATTAAAATTGAAGTAATTTTTTTTTTAAGCACTAATTTGCTTATCAGCACTGCTTTTGTTTTGTAGCCAACAAAAATAGAAACTAGTTTAATTTGACTACAACGACAAAAGCAACATGGACAACAACCTGCAGCCGTGTTGTTAAAATAATCGTCCATGTAAACGCATGTATCTTAATTTTGACAGGTTTGTAGCCGGTAGCCTGCTGTTTTCGATGTGTTTACTAAACAAATGTTCTGCAGGACGGGGCTCTTAAGAGGTAGTCTGTCTGAGTGATTAAAATCAAAACTACATTCATCACAAATAAGTTTTGTGTGAACGTCACTTATACGACTCGTGGAAAACAAAACTCTTATTTTGAGCAAAGAAATCCCTTTATTGTACTCTTTTATTAGCAATATTCAATAATAAGCTGCAATATTTACGTTTTCTTACGAAAACCACAGCAATGTTAACTTAAATAAAAACAATAATAATCAAAAGAGTATTTATTGTGTAGCTCTGTGGCTAGAACCTTCATACACATTTTGTCAATAGTTTACATGAAATTTATATTGATATTTCTTACAATTTCTACTAAATGTAGTTTAGTGTTTTCGCTTTACTGTCTCTCGTTTGCATAGGTATTGGGCCACTTGTTTAAGGAGCCATTTCCCACTTATTGTCAATGAATGTCAAAAAAGCTCCTTAAGAAACATTTTTACCTAGAGCTTTTTCTTTAAGTCTTAGAGTAGAAGGATAAATGATTTCAAAATTTATTATAAATATTAAATTCATTAGCACACCTAACACAATTGCACTTAGTTTTTGTTATAGAACTTTTCAATATTATGTAACGTGTACACTGCCAAAATTTCCACACATGTTTTCTAATATTTATTTTTCCTTTTTTGTTGTTTTTTCCAATTATTAATTTATTTGTCGCTTATTTATTTGAACATCGACATAATTCAAACAAATAGTTTTAAGTGCTTAAAACAAGGAATGGGCGATTAATCGGTCAATCAATTATGCAGAGAACTAGCTGGAACTTGATGTAAAAATGCCAGGCCTATCTATTGTTTCGATTCCGCTCTAATTACTATAGCTTTACAGACACAACCCATCCTCGTCACTTTTAAGTCCAAATACACGTCATAGTAATAAAGGGGGTCAAGTGTCCAACATACATAATTTTTTTTTTTTATATTTTTAACTTATTTTTAATTAATTGAATCTTTCTACTGAAAACTTTCTTTCTTTTAAGTATTCAAATCTTATTTCTAAATCATTATTTACTAGTTATTACCAATGGAATAACTAATTTATCGTATTCAAATCTTACTTAACCACCTACTATTGGGTAGAGATAGCCGCCTCGCCAGGCTCAATGTGTCAGTTCTTTTTAGTCTCTGGTGCCCGTCAAATTACTCTTCTGTAACTTCTGGATGTTAGAAGCACAAGCAGTAACCCCACTCCCTTGAGACACTCGTGCACAGATTTTACCATTTTTTGAAATCTTATCCTTTGACCTTATTTTAAACTCTAAATATTCAGGAATACCCCGAGCTATTTTAGTGAGTATCCCATCATGGCGGACTTTATTAAACGCTTGGGATATGTCTATAAATAAAGCTGAACAGTATTGCTTTCTTTCAAAGCCGATCTAATAATGGTAACGATTCTATGGTCTTGCTTTGAAAACCAAATTGATGATCTGGGATAATGTTTTGTTCATTTTAGATAATGAGTTTCAGTCGAGACGAATGATTTTTCAAATATCTTTGACAAAACTGAGAGTACATTTATAAGTCACCATTTTGGCCGATATCGAAGAGAATGTGGCCAAATAATCAAAATTCCGCCAATGCTAAACCTTGGCTTTTTTCTTAGTTAAAATGAAATCTTATTAACCCTTATGTGTACTCGGTAGCTCCGGGTGGGTAACTTTTTCATTTCGTTTCGAAACCACCATCTCTTGTCAAGTTTTCTTCCGAGACAAAATTGATAAGGGATAACGGAAATTCTTTCCAAACAACTACTTCAGTTAACTTACGAACCCATGAGATGGACCGAACTACCAGATATAGTTTTTGCTGATCAACCAAGTATAGCTGAGATGGAATCAAAAAATAGTTCCCTTGTTTTTAATAGGATGATTTCTCGTAATGTGGTAAAAAAATATATTGAATTGCCCCTTTGTATACTAACCATTTGCAACAGATTTGACATTTTGACAAAATTAGCCAATTACTCCGTCCACCACCCCCGCATAAAATGATTAATTTGAATCTAAAAGAATATTTTATTATTTTTAATGTAATTTAAATTTTATTTACAAATTACATTAAAAAAATTGTGGATTCAAAATTAAAGAGTTTTGAATTATGACAGACAAATTTGAAAATAAGCGATAAATTGTTACAATTTTGATTTTTCTTTTTCTTTCTTACATATATTCTTTGCTTTTTTTATAAATTCTTTGCTAACTTATAATTTTTCATATTTGTTGGTTGGTTTGGTTATGTTTCCACCTCCAAACAAAACAACAACAAATATGTTTTCTTTTTTTCTTTGTATTTCTTTCCATGCTACTTGGCAACACACATGTAGGTGATCAACCTCGCCGCGCTCAAAAGAATGTTGACTCATATCAACGTTTATTTGGTGAACCCGAACGCCCAGTTACTCCTGCCAAAAATCACATGAAGAGCAACATTCCATTTGGTTCTAAGTCTGAAGCAGCTCAAGCTTTGATTGCCAATGGCAATTCTAATGGTCATTACAATGGTAAGAGTGGCTCTGCATCATCGACCTCTTCATCGGTATCGTCGTCAACTGAAAATTTGAAAATGAATGGTTTTTCGAAAACAGGTAAGAATGTGTTTTTTTTTAGACATATTTTTCTTAATAAGCTTTTGATGTTTAATTTGTATTTTTATTTGATTGTTTTTTTTTTAATGCGTGCAAATAAGCCATTTTATAATCAGCACCTCGGTCAGTCGTTCTCTTCGCAATTTATAAAATATTCATTTGGAACTCAATGCTTTTAGAAAGAGAAGTTCACATAAGTTGTGTCCTCACACTCACCCGGATGAGATTTTTGATTTGAAAATCTTCCATACCATCCGAAGTTTGGTTATCAAAAAAGTTAAAGTCACTATTAAGGGTGACCCAAAATTAACGCAAGATTTGAAATAAATAGAAAACACAGTTCTTATTCTTGAGATTGTTAATTTTTATTGAATCGTAAAGTATATAGGATCCACGGGTCATCCAGGGTTTTGCCTGATTTTCTTGTTAAAATTTTCCACGACCATTTTTCATGCATGTGGCTGAAATTTGTTAATGCCGCGTTAATTTACTTCTGCAATGCACGGGTGTTTATGCCCTTCTTGATATAGACCGTTAACTTCGAATAACCCCTTGAAAAGAAATCTAATCGTGTTAAATCACATGATGTTGGGGGCCAATTCTTATCGCCGAAACGAATTGTTTCACGGGTTCCATGTCATGTGACATCGTCTTGTTGAAACCACATATTGACCCCATATCCATATCATCGAATTTCGGCAGAAGGAACTGTGTTACCATATGGTGATATCGAGCACTAGATGCAGCCACTGCTTGACCCACTAGCTTCATTTAATAAAAAAAGTATGTTGCAATGATGCCACCTTGTTACTAACTCTAAACTGTCAGCTGGAAAATTATTTTCTTCTAGGGTTGCCAATACTTTACTCATTGGCAGCAAATTTTTTTCTGCATTATTAACCCATCTTGTTTCGGTAACTGGCTTGTATATGTAGGATACAAGGTTCTTCTTCCAACTGCTGGAAAAAAGATGATAACACGAATTTTTGATGGTACCTTCAAAATTATTTTCCATAAATAATACATGTGCAAGAGCAGTCGGTATGTCAGTGAGGTTATGGGATACGACAAGGGGGCCGGTGTCGTGTTCCTCTCATGCAAGTGTATTTTGTTAACATTATTTTATTATTTCTTTCAAACGGACTACTTCGGTCCGTTGTGAGCTATCCATTTAAAAAAATCTCCACGCTGATGGGAACTCTGTTCTCTGATCAAATCTCCTGAGTAGTGGTCATTAATGGCAATGGAAGTTTTGAAGACATGTCACCTTATGAGAAAATTAAAATTGAAGGAAAGCTCACTTAAAATGTATTCATATTTTTTAAGGTATGTTCACCTTTGCGCCTCAATTGCACAATTACAAGTTTTACACAATTAATGTCTAAATTGAGCTGAATTTACTATACAATAATTTAGTTCATAAATAAAGCAATTACATCTTGAATCAAATTCGCAATGTAATTCTGGTGAAGTGTGTTTAATGAGCGGAAAACTCTGTAAAATAACCACATGAAATCTAATAGACCAAGAACTAGACCTGACAACTTACAACATTACCACGATTATACAAAAGGGACAACAATTCTTATTGTTATGAATTTAGCAACATATCTCCTTCGTATTACGGTGGTATTCCGAAATTTTGTGCATAAAACTTCAGAACGGATGATTACACGCTTTTTCAAACATCCCTGTCGGGTCACGAAAAACAGCTATCAAATGCTAATTGAGTAAATGAAATTTTATATCTGTGAACACCAAATTTTATAAGTCAATATAAAATTTAATTGACTCAATTGAGGTGAACATACTATTAGTCTTGCGGGAGTACAACAGTGCAAGGTTTTTCGCAAACAACAACGTTACATATATACATACATATTTAGAAAATAGAAAATAATCTTGCAATAAATTATACTCTATCCACCTACAACCAAGTGCTGAAATTTTGTGCAAAATTTGGTCCAAAACATATGTTTAATGTCGATTTCATTGCGTTGCCAATCTGGAAAAATAAAGATACGGTTCATTTACAAATAAATGCGCCATTATCCATCTATTTCGGATTCTTTCCTTGGTTAATTAAAACCGAAGCTCCTTCAGATAATTCATATAATCGAGTAATGGGGAAAATGATGTCCTCTCACACAGAGCTTCATATTCTCGGGTAAGTCTGTATTAAAACTGGAAAGCGACTGATATTCAGAGTTCGCGTACTAGATACCAAGCACCCTGTTGGCGAAGCATCCCTGGCGTATGCTGTTCCACCGTGGATTAAGGATTCTTTTATAAGAGCGTATTAACTTCTCGTCGCTCGACTTATTTAGTCAAACTCCTAGCGGAGAAAGGAGCCTGTTAACGCCCGCCACCACGAGATAATTTAAGTCACAACTTCTGTCTTTATGTGTGCCATTTGGCTGCTATTTCCATATCAATTCAACCAAAAATAAGATTCATCGCTGAACAAATTTTTCTTGTGAAACGTCAATTTCGTTGACTGAAGCATGTTTTTCGTAAAAAATCTGCACAAATTTCTGACAAAAGCCACGAAACTTGTCATCAAATTTAAAAAAAAAAAAAAATCTATTGCATACATTTAGGCCGGCCATTTATTCAATATAGAGATAAAACCATATGATTATTTCTTTGTGAAGTTATTTTTTTTTTTTTTAACTTCAAACAGGCTTTCAAGGTCATTAAAATTGTATACAAAAAATTATTTATATTTTACTTTCATCCAACTTTTCGTTGGAAAATCTCTACTTGTTCAGGGTTGTTATTTATTTAAACTCGTACCAGAACTTACCTATAAACTCAATACATTAGTGATATTCAGTATTTGGTGCAAATGGTCATGCAGTGACATAGCTTTTTTATGAAATTTGAGAGAAATGTTGTGTGTTTTGTTGTTGGTTTTCATAAAAAAGCTACAATATTTTGCTCTTGCACTTTTGCAAGACCACTTTGCACCAAACGCTGAATACGGGCTTAGGACTTATTAAATAATGTTTACACACAAACTTCAATGCAGTCAGTCAACTAGAGTAACACTAGAATAATTTGCATTTCTCTTGTCTTCATTGTCTGTCTGCTTGAACGTGGCCGATTTTAATGAAAATCAACTTTCCTTTTTTTTTATTCTAGAAAGTGTATCTAACAAATGTAAAGACTTCTGCTGGGATAGGAAAAATAGTATGCTAAAATATCGTTTTGACGGTAGCCGGTGGGCGAGCCAGATTTTCATGGAAATCCATTTTGTCCCCTAATTTGGTCAATATAATGCTCGGTATTACTCTTCAATGATCTAGGACCACTCCTTATAGATTTTGCTCAAAAATGTATGAAGCCACGCCACACAGTGCTTACATCAGCTATAGCAAATTCATGTATTCTCCTTTAAAAAACATCTTTACCTATGCGCTTAATTCTACATTTCTATCTTTGCACTTACGGAGAAGGCCGACGTTGTTGCAGGATTTGGCATTTTTTTTTCATTAGTTTGTTTAAATTTTTACAGCCTGTCTCAACACTGTAAACGTTAACGTTCTCGCATGAATTTTGAAAGACAAAAACTGTTTTGCATCCTTCTTGGGATCTCTGAAATCTTATTCGTCGGTTTGAAATTTAGAATGACAGCAAATTAGTTTTTGTTCTCTTGTAATTTAAGCGAACTTTTAACGATCGACATCGTGGGGCAGACAGCCTGTGTTAATCTTTAATCTTTTGTTTGCGATATCTCTAATAAAAAAATCAAATTCTATATTTACTTCTTTGCATTTATAAAAATATCACTTTACTCTTTTCATTTATATCAATTCTTTAATCAAAGTATTTACATAAAAAAAAATTGTATTCAAAAATAAATAGAACACAAAAATAATTAAAAAATCAAACGAAATATTATTTCTATCTATTTGTATTTGTGCTTTTAACTAATTTTAACACGCTTATAACTCTATTTCGAATACTACATTTTATTTTTTGCTTGCACGCTGCCACTTTTTTGCCATTTAAAAAAGTTTATCTTCGCAAAATGAGTAGTAAGTAATTTCAAGTTCAATTAAATCTCCTACGTTATCCATCCCCCTCCTCCTTTTCTCTTAATAATAACAGATCAAACAACTCCACGATCTTCTCGCACGACTGTTGAAATGACAGCAGAATGTAATGATCCTCAAGTCAATAAGATTTCCGAAAAAGTTACAGACGCAGAAACTGTAAAACTTCCAGACATGTCAAATTGGGGTGCCGGTGATGTTAGCTCACAAACACGGAATGATTCAGATTGTAATACTGACAATCCGAATTCTTTAACTACAACCTGCCCACCACCAAATCTTCAAGATTCAAAGGTAGTAAAGGAAGCAAGTGTTGAGAAAACGACTAGAGCCGCCAACACTTATTCTCGAAATCCTATTACTGGCATGGGTTTGAATGGCGATGGTGTGGGTGGTTTGAAACCCATGAAACAAAAGTGTAGAGGTGAAATGTTTTTATTATAAAATACACAGAAACTAGTGTCTGGTAGGCATATTTGAACATTTCAATTTTAACATAATTCCTTCCTTCCATTTGTCTTACTTATCGAAATAAGTAAAAAATAAATAAATTTAACAAGGAATTTATTTATTATTCGCCATATTTTTCTATCACGCCCCCACGAAAGTAAAAAATCGGTAAGAAAAATGGCAGGCACAATCACATGATTATCAAGAGAAAATAAGACGATTTCTTTTTTGCAAAATGTTCATAAGAATTCAAATAATGACTTCATGAAGAACAAAAATCAAATCGCCCTCCCCAATTTATGTCAAATTTTGACGACTAACTATGGATCTTTATCGATGTGTTTATTTCATTTGGCGTCTTGTATTGAAAACATAAATCATTCTTCAAAACACAAAACATATTTTTCGCTTTTGAAATCTAAATTCTGACTTTTTAGATTTCAGCACCAAAGACTTGAAAATAAATATGATTTGTCTTGTCTGGATTATATACCAACTCTTATAACCCACCCAAATCAATACAAAATATTCAATATTTAAAAAGATTCCCAATAATGTTTCCAAATCTTTTTTTTTAGATGGCAATCCTGTTACTGGTGAAGGCTACAAGTCAAATGACTTTAATCATACACCCAGCATGAATGGTGCCAATCAAATCATCAACAAAAATCGTATTCCACCCGGTGGCTTTTCTTCCGGCCTCTGGTAAATGTATGTGTGAAAAAGCTGCTGGCGCTCTCCAAAAAAAAACCTACAGCAAATTAAAAAGGAGCAACTTTAATGCAATTGACAACAACCTAAGTAAAAATATTTAAAACAAACTAGAGAGATGCCACAAAAATAAAACTAAAGGAGGATATATTACGTAAAAGCAACCATAAAAAAAACATACAAATGAACATTTTAAAAAGAAAAATAAATTTGCTGCCTAAAAAAGAATGTTTAATAATAACACAACCAGAGAAAAAAAACACTTGGGAAAAAACTTAATATTAACTAATAATAATTTTTAAGCTAGGACACAAACCGTCACAAAAAAATATTTAAACTTGAAAATAATCATCATCCATCTTGAAAAAAAAAACAACTTTGAAAAAACACTTTCAAATTAAACGAACATAAAATTATTTTTTATGCAGTTTTCAGCATAACACGAAATAATTTTGAAAGCAAATAACGAACAAAGAAGGACTAACAACTAATGCGAAAATGTTGCGTAACTTTTCAAAATGAAACCCGCTAGAATCATATAAGAGTTTTGAAAATTTCATTGTATTATTTTTATTAATATAATAGAAAAGTCAACCAACTACACACACACTCACGATTGAGAATGGAGTTCTGCAAAAACAAATTAATTTCAAATTGTATAACGAATACAATAAGGTTATTTATAATGACAGATGTTAGCCTTTTTATAACGACGGGAAATGTAAATTTTCAAATCTTTTTTTTTTAACTGTGCTTATGTTCTTCTGAGAAAAAAAAATACTGCTCAATGTAATATTTCTCAACTTTTTTATGTTTTTATTTTTTATTACCTTAAAAAAAGACCGGAAAATTAGCATTTTCGCATAGCAGCAACATTGTAATCAATAATCATTAATATTTTCACAAAAATCTAATAAAAACATCTAGAATATATGTATGTTGCTTGTATTTTGTAATACATTTATTTTATATTTTTTTTTTCATTATCAATCTTATTAATATATTTCTTAATATATATTCATCATTTAATATTAAAAACACCCTTTTTTATAATAAAAAAAATAAACTGAAATGAGTTTATAGTTTATGTCCTTAAATATGTATAGTTTTGCTTATATAAAAATTATTTTTTATCGTATTTTTTATAAAAATCATTTGTAATTTTTGCTAATTAGTTTTCAACTAACGTATCAATGAGTTTCGAAAAATGAAAATATAAGTAATACTTTACCATAATAATAAAGAATACCAGAAGATTCGACCACTCAATTGTAAAAATTAAGCAATGATTTAAAAATGTTTAATAAATTTTTCTTATATAATTAAAAAAGAACCGAAGATGTTCGTTTTATTTGTTCTGCTGGAATTAATGTTGCTTTCATACCAGCGGAAATCAAAGGTAAAGGATTTTAGTCAGCCTTATACTTCATGGCAAGATGGCATATTTTTAGGAGTTGATGTTCGAGTCAAGCTACATGTAAAATGTCCACAGGGTGACTGGCTTATTATTTTCGCCCAAAAATATGGGAAGAATTTAGGCTATGAATTTTAATTAAAAACTAGAGAGAGTAAGCGAAATAAAAAAGCCCGCTGAAATTTAGTTAGTTAAAAACAATGTTTCATTTATATAAATCAAATGACAAAATTAATTTATTTTGATTACAATGCAAAAACAATTATTAAGTTAATAACAAATGGCTTTTTACTTTCAACTTTTCGTTGTTTATTTAAATTTTTGTTACATATAGGAAGAAGTATCCATTAATATTTACGTAAATTATTTTTTCTATTATCTAAGCACAGTATTCTTTTTTCATACTGAATAAAATCTTAAGATTTTTCTTCATTTTCTTTTGGATTGGTTTCATGCATCTGGCTTTCTGTGCTGCTTTCATTTTTGGATTTAACGTTTGATACTACCGGCGGTGAATCCAATTCAATTGTTACTGGGCCATCATTTTGTATATGCACCTGCATATAAGCCCCAAATATACCATCTAAAGCAATTTGTATTAAAAAACGTAAATTGAAATTTATGAAAAAATTATGTACCTTTAATTTTTACCGCCTCATACATTTGCCCCAAACGCTTTAGAAGCGTTTGATATAACTGTTGTGCTCGTTCTCCTTGCATAGCCAAATGAAAATCTGGTTTATTACCTTTTAAACGATGGTACAAGGTAAATTGTGAGACACATAAAATTTCTAATTTTTCATCTTGCACGCTTTTTTGCCATCTTTTACCATTTTCATCTTCAAATAAACGTATTGATAATAATTTGCGGGATCTGAAAAAAATATTTGAAATATGTATATTATGCACACATTATTAATATTTTCAGGGGGCAAATTACCTCATTCGATATCGATCGGAATTTATATTCTATTCAATTCCTATTGTTTTATAGAAATTTCTATAGTATCAAATGCCGTAATTTCCACCCAGGGTTTTTCAGAAATGGAATGAATATTCGTTTAAGAAGTATTTGCAAATCATCAATGATTTTGACACGCTAT
The DNA here is from genome assembly GCA_963932375.1 of Phania funesta. Lineage (NCBI taxonomy): Eukaryota > Metazoa > Arthropoda > Insecta > Diptera > Tachinidae > Phania > Phania funesta. The sequence goes on from OZ010652.1 coordinate 107,349,372, forward strand.
ACTAACGATATATGATAAGCTACAAGAATGCAATGATTTATAAAAAAAAACTTTGGATTTAATTATTAAATCCTTTTTTTCATGTACGAGTATATACACAATTTTTATAGTTTGCTCCACTACATACATATATTCTTTTCAGCTATATCAAGCTCAAGTTAGGAAAAACCAATATAATGTTGAAAAACTAAGATTTTTTAACAGCCCCATAATAACCGAGAATTTTGTAAATAAGTTGTAGAATTGGATAAGGCGCTAAAATACACAAGCTTTTGGTGCAGAACAGAAACAAAAATAATTTGTGAAAAATTAGTTAAATTTAAAAAAAAAAAAATAAACAACGAATTGAGTGGAAAAATCGTTAGAATCGACACTCAAGGTCATGATCGTAATAATCTAGATGAGAAAAACGCTAAGAGCGATTCAAATTACAAAAAAAGAAAGTAAAATCAATATCAAAATACAAACTTAGTTGCAAAATTTAAATGTAGCAAGTCTAATAAACAGTGTAGTACCAAATATGACAAAACACAAAAATAAACAGATTACAGAAATATATCAAAAGAAGAACTCGAAAATAAGATGCAAAAACTTGAGTAGAAAAAAGTTGCAACCTTATAAAATGCAAAAATGGAAAAAATCTAGATCTAGAGCTTTAGTCCATGTTTAGGTATACTTTCATTATTAACATTGATGTACATATGTACGTAAATGCATCCAAGGAGAGTTTCGCGTTTTTTATTTTGTAAATCTAATTTAAAACTGGAGTCGCCCGAAAGGTGATTTTAATGGCTTTCTAATTATAATATTGAAGATTAATATACATATGTACATATTTATGTATATCATAAATGTTTCTCTTTAAAATACGTTATTAATCCCATAAAATTTTAAATTTGTTGTTTTTGATATACGACTTTAAACTAGATTTAGCATCAATTCTTTCAATATCTTTCTTCTCAGACGCACTTTGCTAATTAGGGAACACTTTTCTTTCAGATTCTAATATTTTGCGCAGTCTTTAATAAAAGTATTTGCTTTCAAATTCAATTAGAGAATATGGCAAAATAACTAAAAACTTACAAATATTCTACGTCCTTTTCGGTGTCATTATGTGTTATACCAATTAAAACGCATAAGCCGCGTCCAATAGAATTTACAAGTTCTTCGCCAACTTTGTGATGAATGAAACAGCAAACTTAAAGGTATTTTACAAATTATTTTAAAAACAAATACCTGTAACCTTTGCGGCGGTAACTCTTTGCACGATAGCCTTCATTGAAATTATTGTTCCTTTAACACTAAGACGTTTTTAAACACATTTTCAAATCAGATCATTCAATTAACAAGCCCTAACAATACTGAAATGCCCACATGTTTATTACCTTTGAACTAGAGTTGTTAAAATATTGGAAACAAAACACAGTGTGATTCAAATAATGTTTCAATTGTTGAATTCATAAAAAGGTGAATTCAAGTTCTTTTATTGTAATACCTTCACAAAGATAAAAATATACAAACTATTGAATATTTTATGAAATAAAAAAAAAAAATTTAATAGATTTATTTTACTAATTGTTAAGTAATTTCAATCTTTAGGCATGAGTTCGTCTTTCTGAATAGAAAGAAAAAACGAACTCATGTTTTTTCTTTCTATTCAGAAAGACGAACTCATGCCTAAAGATTGAAATTACTTAACAATTAATAATATTTGTAGTTCGGAAAAACAATAAAAGATTTATTTTACTTATTTTTTATTTGTTTCATAAATATAATAAAGTACGAAAAGTCAAATCAGCGGTGAAACAACCCCAACAATTATATTAGTATTCAAAATAGAATAATTCTGCAAGAGCTCTTTTAAAGAGGCATTATTAGAATGAAAAAATTTAGGCGATATTACTTGCAGTTGGGTTAAAAAATGTCTGCAGTTCAAAGTGAACTCTCAGGTAGAAAATCCGAGACGACCGGTTTGTTAATAATTAGAAAAAACCTGTATATCAAATAAAATAAAAATCGTTAACATTCCTTTTTTTTTTTTGAAACAAAGTGTAACAAGTCAACTATTTTTTCCGACAATTTTACAACTTTCATTGAATGATTTTATGTACATAAATGCGAAACATATCAGACTGAACTGCTTATATCAAGATCTGCCGCTGATTTGACCTTTATTTGATCGTAGTTTATTATTAAGCTTTCACAGTTAGTGGTTTTATGTTAAACATTTGTTTTGCAGTCAGCAGGAGTTCCGCCAAATGATGGTTTCTCACTGTTATATATGTTGCCAATAAATTTTATAATATCGCTGAGTTTATAATTTCCCAAAAATTTGTTTATGATCTAAAAATATTATGTAAATAAAATTATTCCTAATAGCCAAACCAAGTACTCACATCTTCAATGTATTTTGTAACACCTTTATATTGTGCCTCCACCCAAAGATCGTTTAATAACTCAATACCCATTTCATTGATTAAAGCATACAAAAAGTTATTCAATCTGGGTTCTTCACTAAGGTTTCCAATATCTACAAACAAATCTCCAATGCTAATCTTGGTTTTGCAAAAACCAATATTATTCAAGTTATAAAGATACATACATATATAAGACTTTAGCTTACTTCAATTTTTAAGTTTCGTATAGCCACAAAAAGTCCGGTTTTTAAAACCCAAGATACCGACAGATTAACATCGTCAATATGACCTCTATAAATACACGAAGAACAATTTTATTTAACATAATTACTGAAATATGCAAATTATTACTTACTCAGCTTTGTCATTACCATTTAAATAAATAATATGGGATATAAAACCTTGAGCAGTATACAATGAATTTACAGTTGTTAAAGGCAAAATAAGATTAAAGTGTGAACGTCTTAGAGGAACAGTGGTAATTTTCAAATTGGTTACATTGAAAGCAGAGAAACCAGTTAAACTGAAATCATTTAATGAACCAGTAAAGCTAAAATCAAACAGTACTGTTTATAGATTTTGTGGTTATTAGGGATGTTATAGTGCTTACTCCACCACATATTTATTATTCATGCTAAAATTAGCATGTTCTATTTGCAAAGGATCCAATGCTGGGAAACCAAATAATGGATAACACATACGGTTTCGTATTTCCTCCAAAAATTCCAAAATGTTATCTTCCATGATTGCCTTAGTTTCAGAAACAAAACAACTAATTATAGCTGTACAACTCACAAATATAGATAGCTTCAACTTCATTGTACCACGATTGAATTGTTGTGTATAATGAAAATGTGTTCCTTTGAAGAGATATATTGCACTTAAACGATTTGCAAATGTGTTCTGCTTTTTGTTAACGACAAACAAATTATTCAAAAATAATTCAGCAACGACTTATCGAACAGCGATAGACTTCGTATCAAGAGCACTCGACCAATACTCAGATATGCTTAAAGGTACTTATATATTTTTCAGATTTTTTGTTATATTATTTGGGTAGTAAAATTTTAAAAATTTCTTTTTAAACATATACAAACTCTATAAAATAAAAGTATTTCTTCCAGCCATAGAAATATGTATAACATTTCTTATTTGATTGTAAATAAAGGAGCTAATTATCTTCTGAATTATAAATTATCAATTGATAACAGTGTTGATTATGTGTTATATTAAAAAGAAATAAATACAAATATATCTTGCTGCATTTAATATTAGAACTTTTTAATTTGTTATCACTTATAAAGGTATGCCAATCAATATTTAACGAAAAATGCAACTTTTTTTACTTTTGAACAATTGTTAACATATGTATTTGTTTAACGTTGTCTTGGGGGTTCTCTTAAGTGTTCGGGTAATTCTTGTATTTCTGTTTTTGATGCATTCAGTGCTATACCTTCTGGCAAATTTCTTTCAATATATTCTAAAAATGTATCCAATGTAGATCCCGTCATTTTATGGAAGTTCATATAACGAAAATATGTTCGAATTTCATACTGCACGCGATGCTTTTTGTAAATGTGCACAGATTTTAAAAGTATCATTCGATCCTTGTGAGCTTTTCGGGGGGACCAACTGTAAAGAAATATAAAATCCATACATATATACATACATAGATATTTTAATGCTAGAACAAATTTTCTTGTTTAATATCGATTTTCTTTAAAAGGAATTTAATACAAAATACGATGCAATACAAAAAATTAAAAGTATATAAATAAATAAAACAATCGGAATTTGTCAATGATATGATGTCACTGATATAAAGAATCGAGTTCAAATACAATCTTAATTAAGGACTTCAAGATATATTTACCACTTTCCAACTTCGATGCCCAAGTGATTTGCTGCGGTCGTGGCAAACCATGAATAGCTTTTTAATACAGCAGGGTCAATTCCTCGTAATTCTATTTCCAGTTTACTAAATAGCTTATCTTGATCACTTATTTGAACTGGTGTATTAGGAACTGGAGCAGAAGGCTCGGCATTTAAAACAACTGAATTAGAAGTTTCAGTAGTTAAACAGCGAAAGGTTTTTATGGTTGCAGTTCGCAATGGTGAAAAACTTTTTAGAACCTTTAAATAATAAGCAAATGTTAATAATCTTTTATGATATATTATTAAAAGCAAAAAATTACGGATATCATAATTCTATTTTTGGTTTTCCAGAAAAATTATTGTAGGTTATGCGAGTAAATCTTTTGCCCAAAAACAGCTGTCGATAACATAAAAACAGAATGATTCATAAAAACTGAAATTGTTTATTTTTTTAGGACTTGACTAGACTTAAATCTGTTCAGCCATCGTACATGTTGCTGTTTGCATTGGAACTTAGCTAATGAAGACTTTTGCTGTTGGTTGTCGGGTCGTGTTCAAACAGAGTTTTCCGAACAATTGTTCGCACTACTCTGTTATGCCATTACACAAACAAAATACGTTCAGGGTTAGATGTTTCAGTTCGTCGAGATTGGAAAGCTTTTCATATTACATACATGCTTGGCTTTTATTTATACTTGTGCCACGATTACTTAAATTTACATATACAAATTAAAATATTATTAAACAAATTTGCTAACTTTGATACATTCAGAAGAATGGGGTGTATTTCTTCAAGTGTACTAGTTGTTGACATTTTAGCCGCACGTGCGTTTAAAATAAGCAGAGGATAAAATTTGGACGATTTTTATAATTATTTATTAAACTATATTTTAGGATAAAGACATGGATCAGAAAGGTATAAATTAATAATTCTTAACTTTAAAGATTTTATGTTGGGCGTCTTTTGCAAATTTGCTTTCCCTAGAACAATACAATGAAGAGTGTTCCAATGGCAATTATGATATTGATTCAGACTTTACTGACTATGATTCTGGAGAAGAAGTCGTGGAAGATGGTGAACCCACTACTTGCCTGTTTTGTACACAAGTGTTACCTACAATAGAAGTGGCATTAGATCATGTTAAAACGAGCCATAAAGTTAATTTTGCACAGTTAAAAGCACAATTTCAAATGGAGCAATATTCATATATAAAGCTAATCAACTGTATACGTTTGGATAGTATAACAGAAGATAAATTACAGAACGTAAAAATTCCATTTTGGACTGATGAAAAGTATTTAAAACCTGTAGCTTATGAACCATGGTTAAGTTATGGTAAATAACATCAAATCGTGTAACTCGTTTAAAATTTGTATAGAGATTATGTTAATTTGAAGATTTTGAAGACTTGAAAGAGGAGACATTAGCAGGAATTTCCTCAAATGAAGTAAATTTAAAGGCTTTGGTACAACAATTGCAAGAACAAGTAAAACTGCAGCAAGATCAACTAAACCAGGCATCGCAAGACATGGCATCAATGCGAAAAAGTTTTCATAGGATAATGGAAAAAGACGACATAAAAATGGAAGAAAATAAAGACGTTGCGTGCGCCTCCTCGTTGTCGCTTAAATCAGATGAAGGATATTTTTACAGCTATGCGCATTTCGGCATACATCATGAAATGCTTTCGGTTTTTAGATAGCATTTTTTTTATAAATTTATATGTATTTTTAATTTCTTAACTTTATTTTAGGATGTTGTTAGAACAACTTCGTATAGAGATGCGCTATTGAAAAACAAGGAACTCGTTATAGGCAAATGCGTTCTAGATGTAGGTTGTGGCACTTCCATTCTATCAATATTTGCTTCGCAAGCTGGTGCTGCTAAAGTAGTAGGCATCGATAATTCCGATATTATTTATAATGCCATGGATATAGTCAAGTATGAATGTTTAATAAATTTTTTTTTCTTAAAACAATTACTTAATAAAGTTTTGTATTAAAATTAGGAAAAATAATGTTGAAAACATAATATTAGTAAAGGGGCGCTTAGAGAATACTGAATTGCCAGAGGATAAATTTGATATTATTATTTCTGAATGGATGGGTTACTTCTTACTCTTCGAGGGTATGCTTGATACTATAATCTATGCCAGAGATCACCATTTAAAAGCAAATGGTATACTTTTGCCAAATCGATGCACCATGAGCATTTTAGGTTACGGCGACGAAACGCTCTTTGATAATCATGTAACATTTTGGAATGATGTTTATGGTTTAGATATGTCGAATATACGAAAAAAAGTTATGCATGAACCATTAATAGACATATTAAATGCTGACCATATTCTTACTGATGCAAATTGTATCGCCGATTTAGATTTGATGAAAATTGACTTCAACTATTGCAATTTTAAGTATAATTTTGAATTGAACTGCTGCAAGGATGGAGAGTTAAATTCGTTTGTCGGATATTTCGACACATATTTCGAATTACCAGAACCTGTCATGTTTAGCACATCACCTAAAGATAAGCCTACCCATTGGAAGCAAGCTGTGTTTTTTATTGAAGAACCTCAAATGATCAAGGAGGGTGATATCGTTCGAGGAGTGTTACACTGTAAAAGAAGTCACAAAAGTCCTAGATCACTAGATATTACTATAGACGTGTTTAACAAGAAATATACATATATCCTTGATTAAATTTATTTTTACTTGTATATGTATAAAGTACATATGTAAAAATTTGTTTTCAAAAAATATACTAACAATACAATATACAACAGTAAATACAATATGAATTATTATATTTCGACCATTCTTGTAATTGCTTTGAGGTTAGGATGTTAATAGTCTGTGCTGACGTAGTACTATAATAATTTATTTATTTACGAATAAATAAATTCTACCATTTATTCGCTCTTTCGAATGGTTTAGGACTGAATCGAGCTTTTATATGAGATTTTCAATTAACCTAATGACAATTTATTTAATTTCAATTTAAAAAAAAAGCAAATCAATGCTTTAATGAAAAGCATTTACTATCAGGTATGTTCTGGAAATCTCTGTTCTGTGCACAAAATTTTTGAATTTTGAACCGGCCACCCTAAGTTTCTTGCATATTATTATGAGGTACTCTAATGTGGTCTTTGCAACAAATTGTTTAAATAAATAACTTCACTGTTCTTTACGGATTTTTGTGGTTTGGCATTGTGATTTTCCGTTTCATATAAAGAAATCATATGCTTCCATGTAATTTCTGCAAGTAAATTGCACAATGTAAAATATAGTGTCTGGTCTACAAAACAGAAAATATCACACTTGTGATATCAACTAAAAGTGATTTAGAATGACGTGATTTTTAGAACAGGCATAAAATATAAATCGAAAATATAAACAATTTAAATTTTTTACGATAAATAAAAACTTCAATTAAAAACCAAATAAACTTATAGAAAATCTGTGATACACAAAAAAGTTAATAAATAATTAAATTCACCGCAAGAAATATTCAAACAAAAGAATTTAACAGAATGTTGAAAATAATTTATTATAAATAATGCTGGTGCATATTTATCTTTAATTGAAACATAAAAAAAATATCCTCAAATTGAGCACTAACTTACTTTATATTATCATTTAAAAAAGAGGCTTTAGTTAATAATTTCGAAAATTAAGGGTTGGGAAATCCAATTCAATTTCGGCTTCTACTTAAACCGTACCACCTTCCAATTCAGATGCTGGAATTTCAGGTTCTTCATCGTTATAAACGTTTTCCGCCATTTGCCAAACTTGCATGATGTTATCTTCGGAAACAGAACAAATTATCCAAGGTTCGTTGGGATTCCATGAAAAGTCAGATATTTTAGCGGTGTGACCACCGTGAATGAAAAGTAGTTCTGGGGGCCCATCTTCGGCATCTTCAGCACACTGCTCTTCACCAATTTTTGACAAATCCCAGACATGTAAACGACGGTCGGTGCCAGACGAAGCTAAAATTGTTTCATTATGAGGAGACCACTGTACTTGGAAGATTTCATCTTTATGTGACTCAAAGGAATGTAGTTTTAATTTTAAATTACGCAGATCCCACAAAGCTACTGTTTTGTCTGCCGAGCCGGTAGCCAAAATAAATTCTGAGTATGGATTAAAACTAAGACAATTTACTTCCGCTGTATGGGCATCTACTGTGTGAGATGGTTTGGAAGTGTTATTGTTACGTGTATCCCAAATCATCAGTTTTTGATCATCTGCCACAGAGCCGAATAACGATTCGTGAAGCAAATGCCATGCCACGTCCTCAACGACTGCTGTATGCCCAGTGAATATATTCTTGGCATCGATAACGCGATGTTCCTTTGGTGTTGCATTAATATCCCACAAACAAATTGTGTGGTCATCAGACGCTGACAATAAATAGCCATTTAAATTAGGATTCCAAGACAAACCGTAGCCTTCCTTTTGATGCCCACGTAGCCTTAAATCCGGTTGACATTCTCCGGATGGCTCAGGTTTACTCGGATGCTTAGTATAGTCGAAAACTAAAACGTCACTTGATGGAGTTTTTGTAGCAATAACACAAGCATTTTGCGGCATATAGCGAGCCCTATTCACTTCTCCCTCATGATTAATTTTAATCTCAATTTCAATCTTACCGCATACTGAACCAAAACCACCAAATTCTCCTTTTTCATTGTCATAGTGGGAGCCATCAAACTGAGCATCCTCACTAGGCAGTTGGACGCTAGCTATGAGCAAGTGATTTTGTTCATCAGAGGTATGAGTGCCTAAAATTAAACGATGCACGGAATAATCTTTACCCTCTTGCTTTGTAACATCTGGCAGCCATTGAGCTGTTAAAGAGGGCCATTCTAAGGCATGAGTCATTACCAAGTCATATAGGAAAGGTGTATTTTTCTTCCAGATTTTATATTCTTCATTGATAACGCGCTCCTCGACTGCATCATCAAATGATTCCGCTACAAAAAAATATAATTTAGCGCCTGGCTCTTTTAATAAATTTCAAAAAATTGTGTTACCATTATCACTTCGATCGACCATATTAAATTTTTAATAAAATTATTGTGAACAATATTTTAATAACACCAACAAAAGACGAGCAGCAAACAAAGGCAGTCCCGCCAAAACAATGTTTCCGTATTCTGCTGTTTCAACGTTTGCTGAAGTAGTTTGAAGCAGCGTCGCAGGCTGTTTCTAGTATTTCTGTGTATGTATGTATGTATATCTCTTTCCAAAAGCAATCTATTCTAGTTCTACCAACTTTTCAATTCATTAAAAACGTTGTATAAGAACTATAACTTTCTGTTAATTTTGTACATATATTTTCGAAGGTGTTATTAAAATTTGCCGGAAAATGTGCAAATAATTTGCCGATACACAGCCGCCTTAAACAAAAATATGTATTTCAGTAATAGAATAATAGCAGAAAGAGGAATATAATGGAATACACATATTAAAGAGCGTTAAATTGAAACTAATTGGCAGCACCAAGACAAATTAAAACAGATAAACTCAGCAGCGCAGCTGAGTACTTTAATTCACCTGGTTGGATGTCAAATTCCATATAAAAAAATGTTTCGCCATTGCCGATATTTTTGTTATATATGGCGTTTGACATCCGCAAAAAAGACTGCAGTGTTATGAATTTGCCTGTGAGTCTACCTGTTATTACTTCGTTTTGGGCAGCACAGTCGGTAACTTTATTTCTCTGATCCCCTGCCTAAAATTAGCAATCAATTTTTTAACAAATATCAAATTTATATTATCTATAATGCATGCCGCTTTTTCTTATACGCGGGTTTTACATTAAGGAAATTGTTTGAATTCTATTTTGAACTTACTCAAGCCTTTTGCATGTCAGACAGAGAGAAATTTTTTTCATTAATTTTGCGGCAAATTGATAGTCAATTTTCTTTTGCAGATGCTATCGTGAAAAAACTCAACATTAAAATGACGTCAAGCAAGGGAAAAATTACATGTCTATGCCCAGCTTTAAGACGAAAACGTCGATAGAATTTGTTCGCACATTGACAGAACGTCTACATTCTGTTTAATCATAATTTTTGACGGGTGTTTACATACGAGTGCCTGTGTATCTTGTTTGTGTAATGGCATAACATAATTGTGCGAACATTTGTTCGGGCATTTCTGTTTGAACATAAAGCGATGAACGTCGACGGTCTTGACTAGCACAATTTCTGCGAGAACAGCAAAGTGTGCTATGGCTGAACAGATTAATGCCTAGCCAAGGCGCCATGTTACAAATATAAATGTGAATGGCATTTGACGTCATTTGCAAGAGATATGCCTTCTTCTAAAATTATAATATATTTTGGGCCATCTGCTACTTTACTAAACTGTTTACTTATTTTTTTTTCTGCAAAAGATTTAACTGAACTCTGGCAACTCTTTTGACACAGAAGGAGAAACAAATTTTGGTAACCTAATGTTTGACATCATTTTTTACCAATATCTTAAATTGTGAAGAAAATATTAGAAGCATAAAAATATTGGAATGGAGGCACTGGATATTTTAGAAAAACGCATCGATACATTGTCACGGATAATAGGAAACGTACCAGAACAAAACTCATCCTCAAATGCTAACGATAGTGATCATGAGTCAACAAAAGTGACTGGGGAGAATGTAGTAGACTCTTTAGTATCAGCCAACAACATTTTGAATGAAGCCATCTGTGGCCGTAAACATGTCAATAAAATTGTAGACAGATCCGATGAGTTAGAAAAATATTTAGATCCTAATTTTCTGGAAGAAAGTCAACATGTAAGAGCCAAAGAAGTTTATATAAATGCTGTGGGCAATGAGTTACACACACAATTTCAACAGTTGGATAAAATCAAACAACTTGAACCAACACTAGGGGCTGAATATTTTCGTAATATTCCTGGCGAATGTGTAGATAAGCTAAAGCAAATAAACCATGATAATTGTGATTTTGCTCAACAAGCTGAATTAATTGAAGAAAGTTTAATATTGGCTATGAAACGTTATGGAGAAATACAAGCAGGTCTATTGGAATCACTAAATACTATGAATAAACGATTAGAACATGTAGAGGAAAAATTACACCTTAAGAAAAAAGAAACCATGGAAAAAGAAATCGATGTTGTGGAATCGGAAAACTAATGAGGACCTATGAACTGCAGCAAAAGAATAAATATACATGAATGGAAAACAAATAACTAAAAAGACCTATTTATTAAAAGTATTTTAACTCTTGTGTATTTATATCAATTAGTATACAAAAAAAAACAAAGTATTGTAAAATAAAAATTGTTCATATATTTTTAACGGGAATGATGGCTCTACTTTATTTGTAGTGATTAGCTAGTTTAAGACTTCTTTGATGTCTACTTAATTACTTATATACCATAGGTAAATTTCACGTTGTAATAGGATTCACAATACCACTTACCATGGCAGGCCTTTGCTTAGATTGGGAAGAAAGTTAAATATCTTATTTAAATAATATATAATAAACAGTGTGCCACCAATGAAACCCAAAAGAGTTAAGCGATTAAGCCAATGATGTTTGCTTTCTTTCATCATATTACAAATTCGCAAGGCGGTCGCTTCAGTGTCTTCAATGCTTCCGTTATTGTCTATAACAAAATTGGACTGTTCACATTTCTTTTCCATTGGCATTTGGGATTCAATACGTTTACGAGCATCTTCTGGCGATAATTCATTTCGGGCTATTAATCGTTTCAATTGCAAATCTGGGTCACTAAAATTACGAAATTTCTCATTTATATTCCCTAATAAAAACCTATTAACCATACCATGTGACGCAAATGATTTTGTATATAAAGTCAATTAGGATACCCGTTTCAAACAACAAAGGTAAATCCAACACAATCCATGCTTTACCAGTTATGAAATGCTTAAAAATCTCTTTAAATATAGTGCGATGTATCGCAGGATGAGTTATTTTGTTTAATCTGCTTCTTAACTCCTTATCAGCAAATATTGCTTTACCCAGTGCCTCCCGATTTATTTCTTTAGACGGCAGTAGTATCTCATCCCCAAATATTTCCTTGATTTTTTGCCAACATGGCTTGCCAGGTTCAACAACTTGAAATGTTATATTAGAAAAGAATAAGGTCATAACCAATTAACATTAATTAGAGATAACTATAGATGGACTACATACTTTGTCGAGCTATTTTATCGGCATCTACGACAGGTATACCGTTTTTTTCGAATACTTTACTAACTGTACTTTTGCCTGAAGCAATGCCTCCAGTGATAGCTACGATAAACATTATTTTTATTATTTTTAAATGAAAATATATGCTCCGCAATTTAATTTTCACATCCACCCCAATCATAAACAAATCTTAGCTAAACTCAAGGCGAATTGTATTTGCCTTGGATATAAGTACAAGGTGGCTCACAGCGTATTCGCCTTGAGTTATTCTCAACAATTCTTAGAATTGACATATTTGATATTAAGCTAACACGCTGTCTTGACTAGCCATATATCTGTTCTGCCAACGTTGTTGCCAATTGTTGTTGCCACTGGAATTTGACTCGTGAAGACAGTCGCACAGTGGCACATTTGGCGGGCAGGCGGTCAAAAATCCGTAACTTTTGATTGGATCGGAATTTTGATATGCGTTTTTTTCTGTTTGGTAGGTGGGATTTTGAACTTTAATTTTTGATAAAAAGCATAAAAAAGTTACGAATGGTTTAATATTTGTTACCATTATTAATTGAATTTGAGTATAAAAGAGGAGTGTTGAAACATTTAAAAAAAAATTTTTTTCATCTGTCCCATTTCTATTGTTACAAATTATAATTATTATTAATTTTGTAAACTAAATCTTGCCAGGAAACGCCAAATTTTGGCCGTCGTAATATTTTTAAACTTAAAAGCAACAAGGGCCAAAGGTTAATTTTTTTAAACAGCCTTTTGAAATAAAAAATTTAAAATTTTTAAAAAGTTAAAATTTTCTTTAAGCCGAAAAGTTTTAACAATTTATAAAATAAATATTAATTAATTTACATACATACGTATACTTTCAAATCAAAGAGCCACTGTACATTAAGCAATTTTAGTAAACATTTCTTCTAAATAGCATTGATTTTCATCTTCTAATAGTTGTTAAGCCTCCTCTTCTAATTCGACTGGAATTGTTTTCCATTTTTGTCGAATGTTGGACATATATGGATCTGAAGTCCACAACAAAATGGTGATAAGCTCTTCATTAGTACAACATCTAGACATTTTTCTTTTTCTTTCTTTCGTTTTTCTGCATTTTCTTTACTGTCTCTTATGGTTTCGCCTAAAGGACCAAATTCCAAATCATAACCCAATTTAAGAATATGATCCATAAAACGAATCATAGTATGAAGAGGCGACAATCCAAAGTCGTAAGCTTCCTTAACGCTATCGTCTTGTGCTGGAGGTTGATTTAATTGGTTTGAGGTCTCTTGGCTTATAATGCAGCTTGACGACGACTTTGTTTCCGTTAAAGCTTGCGCAACTTTTCCATCAATCATTGTTAGACACATTTTAAAATTTACTTCGATGTCTTGCTCATTAAATTTAAATGTTACCGGTTTATGATCTTATTGTTTTATGATATATTTGCCATTACCAACTCTAATGGGTAACCAAGGTTAAAGTTAAGGTTTATTTTATTGAGCCTTTATATACAACTATAAAATGTTGACAAACAACATAAAAAAGGAAAACTTAGGACTAAAAAGTATTATCCTAACTAATATAATATAAAGAACAGTAACCTACTTACAAAATTCTGCCAGCACTAATTAGTTGGCTTAAAATAATAAAGAAAATTACGCCCTTGCTCCCGGGCCTTAACATGGCCTGAGAGAGAATCTCCTATCTTAGAATGAGCTTAAAACTAATTTAAAGGCTAACTATGAGAAAAGAAAAACAAAAAAAGTTATAAACGCCATCTTTCAAGGAGAAAAAAATTGGCTTTACTTTTGTGTTAAAAAGTTAAAATAATTCAAAAATAACTCTGTACAAAAAAAATTGGTTTTTTAAAAATTTCGTATGTATTGAAAATTTTTGTACAATATACCTGACCTTTGGTCAGAAAAATTGGTCTGGTGCACACGGGCGCAACCTGGCGCACATATAATGGGGTATACGTATGTAGGGGAGGTTTTGGGCTATAACACAGAGAAATATCTTTTTGACGGGAGGGAGTTATGCCCTATTAAACAGGAGATTTTTGAAGAATTTTGACCTTTTTTAAAACAAAAACTTTAAAAACTTCTAAAAACGTAACGACTTTATTTTACTAGCACTGATAACTAATAAAATGCATAATTAAAAAAAAATATTTTCATTTGATAACTTTTAAAACAAAAAAGTTATAGTAATTTGAAAATTAGAATTTACTAAAAAAAAATTTCATATTAACAAAATATTCGGAAAGTCTATTTGGATCACCCTGTTCAGTGTGTTGTAGTTGGGACAGAGTTCTAAATTTTTGCCTCTCGAGATTTACAGCTATTTACTTTCAAATGAATAAGAAAACACTAAGATCGGTAACCACAAAAAAAAAAAAAAGATTTTTGACCGCCTTCTCAAAATATGTACCGCTGTGCGTCGCTAGTAATGGTATGTCCCCTTTCAGACCAGCAAAGTTTTTCTGACAAAGTTTCTTGAATTCTCTTTTAAACTTTGTATTGTGTTCAGACAGGATAATTTTACTTTGACAAAGTCTGTTTCTTTTGTTTGTATGTTTGTCAAATAAAAAAAGCAGCCATGCTAATTCAGTTTACGAACTAAAAACACAAAAGGAATTTGCGAGTACAAGTTTTGTACCAACCCCCGCTCTCTTTTCCTCTCTCCTCCATAAACTCAAGACTTTGCTAAGAAAACTTTGCTAGTCTGAAAGGGGTCTATGTTCGTATTCAAACAGTTTTCCGAACAGTTCTTCACACAACGTTGTTCTGCCATCACACAAATAAATTATCACAGATATAATATATATCTATGCAAAAAAAAAAAAAAAAATATGTGTGTATGCTGAGAACATGTAAGCACTACCGATTACAAACAAAAAATTATACTCAAACTGAACAGAAACATCTACACGTATTCTCCACACAGCAGACCACGAACAAATATCTTTCCGTTATTCTGCCGACGCTCTCTTTATGTGCTAAAAAAAATTTGAGGTCAGCTAAGACGTAGTGTTAATTGCCTTTTATATATATATACTTTCAACAACCGGGCACACTAAACCATGGACTACTAACTAGATGCGACTATTTACAACATTACCTCTATAATATAAAAAACCTTATCGATTCTAATTTAACTATCTATTTCATATAATAGGGATAATTTAAAATTTCGTGCTTAAAACCGCATGACAACTAATTACATGCTTTGTTCAAACCTCAATGTTGGGTATTGTGTTTGTATTCTGTGGAGTAGGCAATTAATCTAATCAGCGCAGCTGAGTACTTTTTTAAACTGGTTGAAAGTCAATTCAACCAGTGTATCGGAAAAGAGAGAAACATTTTTTATATGGAATTTCACATTCTAATCTGATACAGACTGTCATGTACTACACCCTCTACCTCTTCGGCCATTCTCCGACAATTTGCATCTGTAAGTCATTCAATTTTCAATATGTAACATTACGTCTTGACTAGCCACAAATTTGTTCGCACACAGAAAGAGCGTCCGCAGAAAACAAGGAAAATATGCTCGTGGTCTTCTGCGTGGAGAATACGTGCAGATGTTACTGTTCAGTTTGAACATAATTTTTGGCCCCTCATCAAGACTATTTCCATGCTTACAGCATTGTTTTTGTACGGGTGTTTACAGCCTATCGCATACAAACGTATATTTTATTTAGCCTGTGTGTATTTTGTTATGGCTAGTCAGAGCGCCATGTTAATAACAAAATAACCAACGCTAGCATAAGATTTGCACGTATGAACGAGCTGTTAACACTTTTTAAGTTTTGGTTAAAAAATGTTTCATCATGGCAACACTGGACATGGTAATCCTATTTTTCGCTGCTGTACGCCATTTGTAATTTCATCTTCGTGCAAAGCGCTAGCAATTCCGAATTTATTTTGGTGACACGGTATCGGCAAGAAATTAGCAAAAACACTTTAATTAATAAATAAAACGCAGACATTACTAACAAGATGGTGGATAAAATTGAAATGAGTTTGGATGATATAATTAAGTCTAATCGTAGTCAGAACAGAAAGCCTCAAGGCGGAAATCGTGGTGGAAGAGGACGTGGAGGTGCAGTTAGTAGAGGACTTCAGCGACAAGGAACTCGCCGAGTTCAAACATCACCTCGAAAACCGGGCGGTGGTGTCCTCAAAGGTCGTGGCTCTGGAGGCATACAGAAAGCCAAATTTTCAAGGGTAATAAATTTACAAACATGATGAAATTCTAGAAAATAAAGAGAAAGAGCTTGTTAATCGCACACCTGGGTTCTAAAAGCTTCTAAGATTTTTATGGAAACAAGTCTCCGGAAGCAGATATGTAACTAAAGTTGTTAAAAGTGAAAAGCATTGTAAAACAGAACAATCATTGTGTTTATCGTTAAAGTAACACGAACATTTTCTTGATAAAAATTAAAAATGGCCTCAACGGTGCATGTGCAAATACAAAAAACAACAAAACATACGCGAGAAAGTGAAAAGTCGAAAAATAATGGTATAAAAAATAAAGCCAATAAAAATAATAAACTATGTGGGAAACCTACTTAATTACACTTCCATATTTCTTCAAACGTTTGAAAACAATTTGTCTCTTTTTTTAAATAAAAAAAATCACCATAAATGTGAACATGGTCGTCAGATCAATAACAATAATACATAAGGTTTTTAGCGAAATTTTTAATTTACATATTTTTCTTCAATTTATGATATACATACATGCATATTTTTTTCGCAATCAATCCCTTAATACATTCCGTTGAGTTTTTAGCTGCGTTTTGTTCTTCCATTTAAACAAATCTTGCTTCTCCCGATAGTAGCTGCAACCGGCTACCCAGTTTTTATCACCGACATCAAAATTTAGATTTGAACAAAAAAACTCAATCGAAATCTTTGAAACAAATCAAAACAAACAAAAACAAACTTCTGTTGCAACTTGTACCTACTCCTACTTCTCTAGGGTGATGTGAACAGCGCCTGGAAACATGACATGTATGATGGACCCAAACGTGGTATATTGAAAACATCGGACTCAGCCAAGCTATTGGTGTCAAATTTGGATTATGGCGTATCGGACTCAGACATCAGGGAATTATTTACAGAATTCGGGCCACTGAAGAAAGCGGCCGTACATTATGATCGTTCTGGAAGATCCTTAGGTATTTTTGAAAATCTGAACTAATAAATATTTGTTCAGAAAGGCTGACAAGAGCTTTTTTTCCCTTTTAGGTACTGCGGATGTGGTTTTTGAAAGAAGATCAGATGCTCTAAAGGCTATTAAGCAATATAATGGCGTTCCCTTGGATGGCAGACCAATGAATATACAATTTTTAACTGATGCAAGTAGTTTAAGCAGACCTTTGCGCAGTGCTGGTCCCAGTCCGCAAAAACGTAGACCTCAAATGGCTAGTAATCGGAGAGGTGGAGGTAAGATAAAAACTTGGTATTTAAATTTTAATTGAATTCTTTTTTTCTATGAAATTTTAGCTAGTGGTGGAAGTCGTCGTGGAGGCCCTGCAAATCGTAATAAAGTAACTCGAGGAGCTGCTTCTGGCCGCAATACCAAAAAATCTGCTCCTACTGCCGAAGAACTTGATGCGGAGTTGGATGCTTATGTTAATGATATGAAAATTTAGATAGTTTTAAATATAACTACATATATACATGTATCATTTTTATTTCTAATTCGTAAGTCATCTCATTTATACTGCACTGTATAATTTGTATTAGCTACAAGAAATTTTCTTTATTTAAATTGGTATTTCCATTATTTTTTGTATTCTTAAGTTTATTTGTAAACATTGTTCTTGACGTAAAACAATTACACCTTAACCCTTCTGACTAAGTATATAATTCGAATTAAATACAAGAAAATAACTTATGTTCAAATAAATCGTTGCGAGAACCTAGTGTGTAAAAATGGTTTGATATTTTTTTGTATAAAATCTGCAATGTTCGTAGAATCGTTCCTACCTACCAACATGTAAAAAATTTAAAAATTATACAAGAACAAAAATGTTATGAAATACAACTCCCGTAAAACTAAAAAATTCGAAAAAGTAGTTTCTTTTGTGGACCACCAAAGGAATTTGTAAATTAAGGTGAAGGAAGATAAGACGCGTTTTAATCTTGGCGCTTAAGCTAATTGTCTTGTATAGGAAACGTGGTTCAGCGAAGAACGCGACAGTCGTCTTACTGGTAAAAAGACGTTTCTACCTTACTCGGGACATTCAACCACTTTGGCTGTGCCCACTTAGATTTAGATTCTTGCCCCTCAGGAGTATTACAACATTATCTGCTTAGCAGACGGTTAGATTAAGAACCGCGTGTTGTGGCTACCCATAGTAGGGGTGATGGTTTTAAGCAGGAATGAAGTTCACATAATTGGCCGATAGGACTTAGGAGTCCCGCAATTTTCTTTATCTGGTTTTGGAATGCAGACTATCCTGTTTTTATCTCCTGTAAGATTTAGGGGTGTATGCAAAAGTTAGACAAGCGTTAAAAAAATGAGTTAATACCGAGTCAACCTCATTCTGTAGAAGTGCCGGAAATATTCCATCCGATCCCGATGCCCTATGGGGAGAAAGATCCTTATAGCGTCCTTAACCATTATATATATAATGAATGTTGCAGTGCGTCTGACGGCCGCTCGATAGCAGTTGTAAAAAGAGTTCTCATTAGTAGTATGGTTTCCTCCATTGTACCTACTCTCCCACCACTATCGTCGACCAAGAATTTAGTGTGGGTGTGAGTGAACTTCTTAATCAATTTAACGTTGCTAGCAGTTCTTATGCTGTTGTATTCTCTGAGTCTTATAGTAGTCAATCTCAATGTACTCTTATCTTTTTGCTTTGGGCCCTGTTAAATAGCCTATGGACATCTTTCCTCATGGAGTGGATCTCCCATGGCATCCTAACACAAGGAGTACACCCTATGGACCCTCGACTATGTGGAAGACTTCCTATTTCTGTATGGCCAGCTCCTTATTTTGGCTGCCAATGACGGTGCGTATGAGTTCTGTTTTGAACTTACTGCCCCATCTTTGCAAGGACGCTTTTTCCAGCACTACGATGCCCTTTCTCTTAACTGGAGCCAGCTTTGCTCTCCCCAATGGGAGTCAAGCTATCCTCAAACTGTTTGATGGTACTAACGCACGGTTGTGACGCCAGTCTTAACGGAAAGAAGCTCCTTTTAAACTCATGATTTCTATCGGGAACCCGCTCTTGAATTCGAGAATGTCCTCCATGATCTCATTGTTGGCTAAATCTTTGGCTTTCTATCGTCGGTCCTCACGGAATTGACCAGATAGACTACCGGTGCCTATCACTGCATAGAATAGATCTTACCGATATTGTTTCCTTCCGCTTTCGTGTCGGTAGGGTAGGCTTTTCCAAGGCCCTATCCTTAACGGAGGATTTTATGGAAGTGCTCGCCACATCTGTGAGCGGGTCTACCTTCCCTCCTACACTCAAAGACGGCTGACTAGAGCCTTCATCGACGTGGTTCAGGCTTGACTTTCCCGATTTATAGGTACACGGGGAGCTCTTTATTTTTTGGCGTTTTCGTAGTGATTGTCCTCCTTTTCTGCCCACGGTAGAGTTGGAATAGAGGTTGGATACGTCCTTCTGAGCATCCTGCGGTATGCCCACTTAGTTATACCAGCGCATCTTCGGCATCTTTCTGCACCGAGCACCCGATGCGTCTTCTTTTTGGTCGTGAGCCTTGCTATACTCTTACTGACCTGGGTTAAGCCAGGTAGTGATGTTTTTTTCGTTTGATGATTCAGAATCGGAATTTGTCCTTGTAGGCTGGATTGTATTTATAGTACTACATAAAGTTTTTTAAAAAGAAGTCACTTTTTTTATGACTAAATTTCGCTAAAACATAAATCTTAAATCTGACACTGTCCATTGGGTCAAGGAGGCATCATTTATTTCAAATGTGCAACGGAGTATCATAAGCGTGAAACGTGAAATTAAAATATTGAAAGAAATTAAACCATTGCCCAAAGCCCATAGTGCCTTAAATATAAAATTTATTTTGCATGACATACATACATGTGTATGTATGTACATATGTACTAACTAATTGAAGAAAATCTCTTTCGATGTCTGAACAACATTGACTACCATGTAGGACTCTATACCAAATTTTCGCCAAAATTAGTCGCCCCTAATGCAAATACACAAATACATATATACTTACATGTGTGTGTTTGTTAACAGATTAATTTTTGATCATCATATTCTTTGCTTAAATATAAAACGGCTACATGTGCTCAAAAAAAAACCGTAACTCGGTATAGTAAATTTTACTTGTGAAAAGCGCAAACCGGCGTGAACTTTCTAACAGAGAATCCTATTTCTGCTGCAGATATGTACATATGTTCATTTTCATTTATCAAAAATATAAAAGAAAAAACTGCAAAATTGTCGGGAAAATTATATACTTACATAGGTTTCATAAAAACTTAGGCAAAAAATGTACTATTCCACTTTCACAAAAAAATAATGTTTTTTTTTGTTTTTACATATTGTGTCTCATCTCTCTCACTCTCTATCTTTGCACAATAATACACTTTAGGTTTTGTTCACAATTTTTTTATAATTTATTTTACATATAGCGGCTACAAAGTAACAGTTCATTTAATTATATACATATTTGTATATGCAGTCGACTCTTGATAATTTGCAATTCAAAGAGCCAGAGAAAAAGTTCAAAAAATCGAGAGTTCAAACTAACAAGAGTTCAAATTTAGCTGATACAGTTACACTCATTGCATAGAAACTAAAGCAATCAATTTAATTTTTTGTTTATTTCAAACGAACACAATCACATTAGAGAGTTCAAATTATAGAGCTTAGGAAAGCTTAACTTCCAATTATAGGATATCGGCGAGAAAAATTACATTTCTATGTATAAAACAATAATAAAACACGGCACATGAAGCAGTTAAAATTTTTGAGTGTAAAGAAAAAAAATTTAATAGTTTCAAATTACGTACACTTTTTTCAATTTATCGAAAGTTTTTTTCAAGGGACCTGGTAGACAGTTCATATTATATAAGTTAACGAATTTCAAATTATCAAGAGTCCACTGTATATAGTATGTATGTAGTAGTCTTGAATACACATCTTAATTTGCAATACTTTTTTTTCGAGATTTTCTAAGTGAGCTCATAGACACTTCTTCATGTCTTCATGATTTATTTGCGAACGACATTGCAGAGAGGTATAAAAATGGGTGATGATTTATAATTATGTATTTTCTGTACTGCGCTACGCACATCACTCAACTTTTTGAGTATTCCATAGAATTATCGTTATAATAAAATTAAAAAATTTTAATTTAATAATTTGTCTACTTTATTAAAGTTCTTTTTATAAAAAATAGTCACGGTAAAATAATTTATTTCCTGAAGATGCTACACAATGGCGTAGCGAAATATCGAATATAATAAATAAAATTATTTTATTTTCTTAAACACTTAGTGCTTAAAAATTATTTAACTAAAATTATAATATAAGGTCAAAGAAATATAATAAAATTTAAATATATAAACATTTTCCTTTCTCAACTTAACGAAGTACATACATACATACATATGTATATTTATTCAACTAGAGATAAGTAGATGAGCTCGAGAATTCGTTCAAATAATCGCTAAAATATTAAAAATTTCTTAAACTCAAAAATATCAAATCAAGAATCAAAAATATCCCGTTACTGCGTTAGAAAGCAGGTTGCCTAGAAATGGGATGGTATTGTACATATAAAGCACTTGCTCCTCATTTTGATCTTAGTACTTTTGAATAGGAACTTGGCCTTATATTCGCATTTTATTTTTGTGCGGATTTGGCTCCTTCTTCCATAATATATTTTTATAAATTGGTAAGTACACTGTGTGGTACCTTTACAGCAAGTTTCAGGTCTCTAGCTTTAGTTGAAGTGGGCCATAATATTGATGTTTGATTCAGTGAGTCTTTGAGTCAGCGAATAGGTACTAAAATATGTACTTTTTACACCTTCATAACTCCTGAAGTTTTTATGGTAAAACTTACAAACTTGACCTATGAGGTTACCTGCATGTATGGTCCTTACATTTCAAGTTTTAATATGATTAAATGAATCAAAGTTTTAAGGGGGGTAAAATAGCGCGAATGATTGCTTGTAATATACACACTGTGTGCATTAGGTCCGAAGTTGAACTAAAGCAACTAAAAATTACTTCTTGGATTATTTTGGGCGCTAAATTCAAATCTCCGTTTTTTTAAGTTTTGGTTTTCGAGATATACGCATGACACAACTTGAAAACGGTTTTCGCTATTTGGGTTGATAAAAACTTCGAAAGAGTTCAGATTTGAACCCAGCACCACAAATAGCCTAAGAAACAACTTTAGCTCCAGTCAAAACCTGCGCAAATTTGTGTGGTGGGTAATTTTTTGCAAACAATATGCCCATTTTTTATTTGAGCCTATAATGCTGGCGATTATCTTAATGATAATTTACTGCAGGCTTATCTGCATAGGCGAACGACTTTACGCAACTCTAGTAAAAATAGTAAAGGTCAAATCGAAGCACATAGATTAATAAATCACTGGTCCAGCACATGTGATAGATTGGTGTCCGTACTAATCTCTTAATAGGTCTATTGCGAGTGTGCAAGGCACACTCTGGCCATTTAGGGCAGAGTCAGTTCGAAAGTACGGATCGTACTAGACAAAGCATTGCTGGATTTTTCGATAAAAATAATTAGCAAGTTTAAATTATATAAAAATTCTATTAAGTTTGGTACATGTTTTCAATCGCAAAAGAACTTTCTACATTTTAAAACTAAACAGCAAAAATGTCACTTTATATGTAAGTATGTATGTGCATACATATATCAGTAGTTATTATTTTTTTAGAATTTAAAAATTTTTCCACTCTGTATTCTTTCCCCGCAAATGAGTGCTATCATCAAAAAAGTACTCGCTGGATAGGAGTTGAGGTTCCATTTTAAAAAACAACATTTCGATACCTGACATGTATTGAAAATAGACAACAAACAGACTTATCAACTAATGCTGAGATGGTGTTCAATTAATTGAGGCAGAGTAAAATTGTACATCGACAACAAAACATAAACAAAACTAAAAAAATTAAACATGGCACTATAAAATTGTATTTACGCATACATACCTGTACACACATCTATAGAAACCTATACATTTACTTTCTGTACTGTTTGGTGGTATTTGTACTAGAGTCACAGATGGGACATTATAAATACCGACAAAAACAAGTTCTTGCGTTCAGTAAGACTTTAACTGCGCTGTGAATAAGAATTAAAGAGCTTAACTGCAAAAGACTTAATTAAATCTAATGTACGTATGTATGTAGTTTACTTTGTGATCTTCTTTGGAAAAAAATTGTTTTATACTTTTTGTGTTACCTGAAAAGCTTTAAACGATAAAAATAAAACGCAAAAGTGTTATTTCTCAAGAAAAAAGAAAACACAAAGTGAGTGTAATTTGCAGATACTAAAAGAAAAATCCAGAAAAAATAAAAGAAATCATTTCACAACGTTTTTATTTGGCAAGAAAGCAAACACTTTATTTTACTTTATCTTTCTCAAAAAAAATTTTTTTTTGTTAATAAATCTTTTTTTTTATTTTAATTTAATTAATTTTGTAAAATGTTTTTCCTATTTAAAAAGTCAGCGGAAGTCTAGAAATTTCTGTTAAATTGAAATTGTATCTAGCTATAGACTAACATTAACATGAAGGAGGTCATGTTGTTATTATTTATGCTGACGTTAAGTGTCAGCCATATCAGTGCTCAATATTTTGATGGGTAAGTAATTGCAAAAAAAATTGCTTAATTTTAATTGATCATTTTTGCTGACACTAGGTGAAAATTAATATTTTAACTTTTATTTACATACCTACATAGTAGTTTGTTGCTTACTGATCATATTGCTGGTGAAATATGCTTATAGTCACATACATACATACATACATACTAACTAAGTAAATAAATAAGATATTCATTAGTTGCTTTATTTATTTGTTCCTTTTAAAAGTTTTAGTTAGCAGTGTGTAGGCAGTAAGATATAAAAAAACAGAAGCTATAAGCATTCCAGTGAATCTCTGATATCTCAGCAACATTTAAATCCTTTACAATGTTTACATACATTTGTATACACAACTTTTTAGAAAGCTTAAGCCAGGGTTTTACATTTCTGCTATGTTACTCAATATTTTCTGTAATTTTTTTTTAATAAATAAAACAAGAAGTTTTCAAAGAATTATCTTAATATTTTTTTTATTATTATAGAAGGATCTATGACAATTATGTGTGAAACAAAATATCTGCCAAATGCTCGCCACGGCGTCGGTGTCATATCTCTATCCGGTGGTCGACATTTTCATTGAAGTTCAATGTCGGAAATGTGTCGATTTATCTCAGCCTTTATCCCTTAAATGGTTCTTGGCTTATTGACGTACACGTTTTCTTTTAAATATCCCTAAAGAAAGAAGTACAACGTGAGATAACACGGCCATTGAATTTCTCGTGCAAATGAACCCTTGTTTCCTGTTGGAACCACATATCGTCCAAGTTATCATCTCGCTGTTGTGACTCACAATTAACATCGTGCATTATGGTTGGACCACTCTATACTATCTATGATTGGGTCCGGAGAGTCGTCTCGCCAGGCCTCAATGCGTTGTCTGTCTTTTTTAGTCTCTGTTTCCCATCAAATTGTAATAAATGCCATGCCAGACAGTTGGAATGAATCTCTAGTTTGCTTATATATTTGCCCGAGTATTTTTTCATTTCTACTTGGATAGTGTGAACTTCTGGATAAATATAAACATTTACATTTCTTACATACTTCTTCTTCTGGATATTTGCAGCACCAGCAGTACCCCACAGATGAATGCAATATGTCCATATTGGTTTTCTAATGGATTCGTATAAAAGAACTTTGTGTTCCAAAGTCAGCGTTGATTTAGGATTTACGAACCAGTGTATTTCATTAGCTCAAAATGTTACTGTAGTTATTTTTGCCTCAATATGGCGGGACCAAGTTACGCGTCGATATAGGTGGATACCCGAGTATTAAACGTGGTTTTCGGCTGGAACAGTGGTATTTGTTATTGTTATACGTGGACAGTTTTGTCTTCTCGAGGAAAACGTTACATAAACACATTTTGATGAATTAAGCTTTATTCTCCACGGCTTTAGCATGTCTGCTAACTTGTGAATGTTAGACTGAAGTTGTGTAGATGATATTATCGGATGTTTATTAACACTTGCAATTGCAGTGTCGTTTACAAACGTTGAGGTATAGCTCGCCGGCATACTGGCTGTATAGACGATATCTAATAGCGGACCTAGTGCACTGCCTTGAGGTACTTCTGCACAGATTTTCCTATTTTTTGAAAGTTGTTCTTTTTGGGCTTGGTGCCATGCCAGTAATAAATTGATGAGAGCTGAGGAACAACATATTCATGATTTCGTTATTACACTCAACTCTTGAGAAATTCCTGCAAAATTCTGCCAGTACAATGGGAAATGTTTGTTAAATGCCTCAGAGGCTTTTTTCGGAAGCATCCCAGCTGGCAACGATGCTACTAAAATCCTATATATTGTAGGTGTCATATACGGATAGAAACTTATATAACGTTTTGCGGCATTTACCCAGTAAACAACAAACTTCTAATTGACTTTGTGGCACTTGATATTACTTCCAGAATATCTTTGAGTAGGTGGATTGTAACACTACAGTTGGAGGGCAGAAACATCTTCTACTCGTCGTACCCTCATTGGTATTTCCTTATCCAGCTTTCGGTATATTAACACTTAGGCCAGTATCGCTACGAAAATTTTCTTGAATTCTTTGTTTCCTCTCCTTGTGAATAGCTTTGGCAACGTTAGGTCTTATCTGCCTCTTTTTTATAGTAAGTTTATATTCGAATAGTTTTCGCTAGACAAAATCCAATACTCCAAATATTTTAATTTTTCTTCAAAAATTTTCAAGTTTTGCTCTTGCATTTCCTCAAAAAGTGAGCTGCGGGTTACGACCTTAACACCTGAATAACGCACGCGGTGATTATTGACTTTCCGGTAATTGATATTTCGAACGAGTTTCCGGTATACCTAGTCAAATATAGAAACCCACCGGTTTATGCTATCTTCAGTGTAATTTTTTGTTGTGACTAGCTCGTGTTATATCGATGGTATCTTGGTGTCTTATTTGCAAACTAATTTGTCATGTAGCCGGTAATATGGCTAATTGGCGTTTGCCGGCAGCAGGTAAATACTATGTGTAAAAAGTTGTATAGTGTCTTTTTGGGGTTGGAAGATGTCAGTCATTATCCAATATTCACCAACCCCTTGAAAAAACACCTGCATACGAGTTTGACCTGCTACCTACTCACACATGCCAGATTCCAACGTGAGAAAATAAAACACCTGCTAACGGTGATCCCGAAACCAATTACTTAACACCTTAACGTAATATATTATTCAAATGTGATCAAGACCTCAAATTAAATAGACTTGTTGTTTTTAAATATCACATTTTCAATAGCTTTATACAAAGATGTCGATATTCTAGATTCACTATCCTTTCACATTATGCAAGATTATACAATAATGATCAATATATTTGCAACCGAAAAAGTGCCGTGACCAATTACTATATTTGTTTTTTAGTAAAAAGTGCATTTGCCTAATTTTTATTTTCAATTGTTTTTCATTATATCAAAAACATTAAATTTCTCAATTAACTAAAAGCTAATTAAAAAATATAGATATTTGGAACAAATTGGAACGAATATCTGTCATTCCTTGTTTCCAAACCAAACTTAACAACGGAGAACCACTACAACAAAATTTGTTAAAGAAGTTGTTTTTATTCGAAATGGCATTTACATTTAAAAAAGATTTCGAGCATATGGCCACCGCGGCTGTGCTTGACGAAGCTCATTCTGAACCTCTAATTTTGGAGCATTGCCTCCAATCAATATGTTTTTGGTTTATAAGCATAAGCTAGTGGCTTTACGTGGCCCCACAGGAAATAATAGAGTGGTGTGAAATGGCATGATCTTGGACGCTAATTAACAGGTTCCTTTCTCGAAATTAACTTTGGCTAAATTTTGGTTTCAATAAGTCGATGGTTGCGGTCACACTATGGCACGTTGCGCTATCTCGGTGAAAACTCATATCGCCCAAATCAATTTCATCCATATTTATAAACATAAAATCATTGATCGTGGTGCAGTAACAATCTCAATTGACCGTAACACGAACTCATGCATAATTTTAATTAGATCTAATGATGCCACCAGCGTGTAGACCGCAGCAAACCGTGCATTTTTCTGAATGCAATAGTTTGTAAGGTCTGTTGTTTAGTTTTGTTTCACTCCATATGCGTCAATTTGATTTTCAAAGTAAATCTGATGATTTGGCAGAATATACTGACCATAAATACCAAAAAGTGAGGACAGTGTGACAGTTCGATCGGGCTTAAAAACACACCCTATACTACACATGGTCAGCAGTTTAGTTGTAAATCTAGTTTTTCATTGCTTCCGAATGTTTTGTGGACATTGAGACTATGAGCTCTTCAATATAGGCAATCGATTGTAATTGTATTTCACTGCTTCTCCAATTAGTTTTATTCCCGAATAGCCACGCCATTTGATTTGTCTGAATTTTTTCCTTAGGAAACTTGACGCCTCTTGCCGTATGCCGGAATGTCTAACGAGACATTTTAAATTCAAAATATTGGGGGTTTACTGAAGTTAGAAGCTTTCAAATGCACTCAGTTTTTTTTTGACAACTTGGGCCATTTTCCTTTTAAATGTATGGGGAATATCGAAGCAGACCGCTTAGTTTATGGGTCCCTTTTCGACCCCGTTCTTTTCTCGAATTGATATCAGGCAACCGATTCGCAATTTACGACTATCTTAGTTTCATTGAGTCTCGTGCTAACACCAGCCTCCACTCTTCACTGTAGTGATTTCAGACTGTTAATGGTCGATCTTCGCCCTCATCACGGAGTCTTGTAGCTGCCAACCTTTGTGTCCCTCATATCATTCACATTTAACAAGTGTCTGCCCGTGAAGTTAAGTCTTATGCTAGCTATCGCTAGACATTCCCACACAATGAGCGCTACCGTCACGCCCTATTCCTCAGGAATATCTTCGGAGACGGAACCGTCACACATTCCCCTAGAGTTCCCATAGAAATTTACCTTTACACCTCTTGCAACAGTTCAATACCCACCCCTATCTGAATCTCATGGCCCCTACGCCATAGGAGAGAATGACCCGTCCATCCCTCGCGAGCCATTCTTGTCTATCTCTTCCGGATTCCTCCCTTGGACAAACAAACCCGGAGTTTCAAAAGAGAATGCATATAATTCTTACGAGTAATGGAGAAGAAGAGGTCCATTTATACGGATAAGTCTGTATTAAAACTGAAGATCCAAAGTCCGCTTAAAAGCGACCACACAGGCGACGCATCCTTGGCGTATGCTACTCCACCGTAGAGATTAGGGATTTTTTAAGGAGTGTTAACTTATCTCCGTTCGATTTATTTTACCAGTTGGTGGCGCGAGAGACTAGCTCAATTAAGTTGAGTAAAACTCTAAAATAATTAAGCTACAAGTAGTTGAGTCGGCCCAGTAGTTCTGGCCCAACTTTTTGCTGTCTGCTAAAGACTTAAATTATAAGATTCAATAAAATTCTAAAATTATTAAGTAGGTCGCACTTCTCTATTGCATACGCATTTCTATTATACTTGTTTGGCTGAGTCTCATAGTATACACACAATCACATAATATAGAGCAGCTGATCGTTTGACGTTAATGGCAGTGTGGTATCAAGCAGTATTATAATTAGGCGGCGGTGTTACCTAAACATTTCCGTTAATTTTAAACCTAGGTTACTATTATGAATATAAACTACGATTTTAATTAGATAAACAAAAGACTTAGAATTACATGTGATCCAAGAACGAGTGGAAGTCGTCATAACTTTTTGGTCTATTTCATTCCAAAATGTGATTCAACTATTTACTTTCATTTCATGTTTTTCAAATGATGTTTTCAATTTCATGCCAATTTTTTTGACAACAAGAAAAATAAAAATTAATTTACTTTTGTCACAGCTAAATAAAATTTAACAAAAGTTTAAAAACACAGATTGGCAAAAAATGTGATAAGTTTGTTAATAAAAAATACTCATTTCTTGTTGTTTATGATTTCACATGATATGACAAAGCCAAGGGGGTTCTGAAATGAAACGCTATTTAATTATAGCAATATATATATGTACATATGTATGTACATAGAGAGAAGGTTTATAACGAATAGAAAGCTAAAGAAAATAAGTCAACGTTAACCAATTGTAATCTTTTGCACACCACTGTAGACATGTGTATTTATTTTTTATTAAGCTTCCTCTTAATAAAATTTTAATAAAATTTTTTTTGGTCTGTTTTGTAACTCAAGCGAGCGACTTGTCCACAAAAATTATATGAAAAACACTATTTTAGTTTTTGTTGATTTCTATACAAATTCTTTTATGAAATGATCACCTTTGAGTTTATCTCAGTTCTAATTCAAAAGTTATAGAAAATTTATGCAACTTTTGCGAAAACTTTCTTTTCTACTTTATTTTTTTTTATAAAAAAATTTGCGATTTTGTTTAGAGAAATCGAGCGAACACAACTTTAAACATTTTTATGTATGGATGTATGTATAAGCAAATTACATACTTATATACGTACAACTATTGAAATATTTATAATATTTGTGATCTTGGTGACCTTAATTGATAATTATCAAACAACTGCGAAAGACTGTACATTTTTAAACGAGGAAGACGTTTCGTAACACTATCTTTCAAAGAACATTCATTCATTTTTAAGATTTAACATTAAACAGCTTAAGCAGCAGCCAAATAAAAAAAACCTTAAAAAACAATTGCTGCAAAGTCTGTGATAAAATAAAAAAACCAGAGTTCTCAGTTGGCATAGTTTTTCTTTTTTAAGGTTATTTTAAGGTAACGGCTTTAAAATCGTGCAGATCTTGGTAGTGTTTTTTGTTTTGCTTCTTTTAATCTCGTTTTTTTTTCTTCATAAGCCTAAAGTACAAAATTCGAGTTTATTTTGCCATTGTTTTGTTGTTTATATACCTCTGGCTTCTTGAAGAAAATATTGTTAATAGTTGGAATGGTACTCGTATGTACAAATGAATGGATATAAATAAGCGGTGGTTGGAGTTCTTTTTAAATCTTTATGCCAAGATGATTTCAAGCTGACGTTGCACAAAATAAAGCAACAAAAAGTTGATGAAGAAAGAGAAGAATACGAACAAGACAGTTACATACATACATATCTGCTAACATTTAGGTGTGTTTGGTATACTACTACATATTATACATATGAACATATGTATGTATGTATGTATGAACATATGGATGTTGAATCTATCAAATCCGCTGTTTTTTATATTTTATGTAAACACGAAGAAAAATTAACAAATTCACATAAATAGTAAATATTAAACAATGTTTCCATTTGCATTCGTAGTGCAAAATATACTTACATATGTATATAACATACATATGTATAGTAACATATGTGCAAGTATTATTGTTACTTTTACAAAGTGCTGTTGGTTTGCACTGTCATTAAAACATGTTTAGTATACATGTTGTAAGTAACAGTACCTAACCCAGGGATGTAAGGCTCAGTACTAATGCAATATTTTGAACGGAGGAAAAAAATTACTCCTGCGATGTCAAATTTGTTTTTTTTTATTTTTTATCCACAGTGTTCAAAATATTAGTTAAAAGAATAACAGCAAGTCTTAAGATGTTAGATTATCTTGTGTCTTTTTTATATATATAGTAAGCACGTCTGTATATACATATATTTTGCCTTAATAAATGTAAAATACTGTATGGCAGAAAATATGAAATCTTTCATATTTATGTATGTACAAGTATATATTTTACCAGTGCGGAAAAAACTAATACATTTTTACACATTCGTTTATAGCCTTTTTACACTTGCGCACTTCTTAGAGGATTGCATGGAAGATGTTGAAAATGTAAAACACTCATTTACATTTGCAACATCTTTTATCTTTTATAATATTTATTTCACATGATAAAGCAAATAAAACAAATTTAATGAAATTGAACTTGAAAATTCAGCATTAATTGGATTTAATTTATTGCTACCAGTTGCAGAATAACATAAGTTGCTAGAGGTTGAAAATTGTGAAAAACACGCGAACCTTTTGTTAAATAAACCCACTGTGCATTTTCTTCGCCCCCTATTTCCTCGAGTTTTTTTTCACCAAAGGTCTAGTAGCTAGCAAAATATTTTCTTCAGCAGAAGACCATACAATAATACAAATTTTTATTTTAAAATGGTTTAAACTAAAATTCACTTACACTGCTCTGTGCCGCTGATCATCTTTGTTGGCATTTAAATTTTCTTTTTGATTTTATGTAGCATTTTTAGAGACGGCACTAAAATTATCGAAAGAGGTTGGATGGAACAAAATGAGAAAGAAACATCTTAGAAAGATGTTGAACTCTCAGCCCTGTACAATTCTTATGGGAAGATGTTAATATTTTGGCGAATTGATCAAAGATGTGAGCTATTGTAACAAGCCTATCACAGTCGTGTATACTATATAGAAAGCACTAGAGTTGTGAATTTCATGAACGAACTGGTTCAATGCAAGCTTGGCAACATTTTTTTGAACTTTCTAATATGCGAAAGGACTATGGAAAAAATGTTACCAAACTAGCAAGTTGCCTAGAAATGGGATGGTATGGTACATGTGAAGAACTTGGTCCTCTTGGTGTTTAATGGCTGCTATCATACGATAAAAAGGCATTGAATAGTCTTGATTTGACTTTCCGGCATGTTATTTTGAAACACATATGTAGGTACTTGATTCGAATTTCCGTCATCCCCTGGCAAGTTTGATTGGGGCAAAAACCGATTTAGATTTTGTGCGATCTCCATTCTCAGATAGGATACCGGTTGGTCACCAAACGAAACTTGACAAGGGATGACGGAAAATGTTGGTGGAAGTATAGAGAAACAAAAGAATTTATATATTTTTTGTGTTTCGCATGGGGCTTGCGCTATTCTGCGTTCGTTGTTTAAAAAACAAAATATTGATTTATGTTTTTAAACTATATTTTATTTTACAATACATTTTTCATTTAATTTTTATTACTTTGTGATTTCTTTTTTGAAGTAATAAACTGAAAAAGAATCATAAAAAATTGACAGGGAAAAAAACATAAATCGCTTTAAAGACATTTTAAGTTTGAAATATTATTTTTATTGTTATGCCATGATGAATCATGGGTAGGTTTTAGGTCTTTTGTTTATGATTTGTTATTTTTTGTTTTTTTTTTTGTTTTTGCTTAAAGACTTTCGCAGTTAAGCTTTTACATATTAATGACTTTTAAACAACAGACAAAAGTGTTACGCCTTTAAAATTTTGAAATGGTGACAAGACAGAGAAAAAACAAAAAAGAAAGTTTTCTTTTAGAAAAATAATTCATAATTGAAAGAAGGGACCAGCTGTTTTTACGAATTACTAGGTTGTCGAAATAATGAGATTTCGATTTACCAAAATTAAATACAAAATAAGTTAAAAAATTTATTTATAAGAACGATACATGTCATGTTTAAAAATTAAAGCCGTCTTGATAATTAATTCCCCTTCATTTGATAGTTAAGTTTTAATTTATTTCTTGGGGAATAAGCTAGTGCCTATGAGCATTTCAGTGGTTGCATAAGCCAGCTCATCAGGAAACCTTTACCCAAAATTTGAAAAAAAATAGAAATATTTTCTGCTTACAAATCAAATTAGAGGCGTTTGCAACACAGATGTTCTTGTGCGTGCTCTTTTTGCCATTTTCACGCGAATATTTTTAGAGATACAATTTATAAGTGGTTGCACAGAATTTGTATAAAAAAAAAAGAATTAATGGAAAAGTATGTTTGGATTTTTTACAAATTAAAACGATTTTTCAAGAGACTTATTTATGGTGGAAGTATTAGATTCCTACTGTTTTACTAAGAAACCTTCAGTACCGTAAACTATTGATGTTAATTATTCGAAACGTATTAACGAAAGCAAATACGTCAGCTCTTTGTTTTTGCAAATACGACCAAGTTTAATGCTCTCTTCGTAAATATCTATTTTCTTTAGATTGTTACGTTACAAAAGTTACGTGAACTATTAGATAAACAGTAGCGCGCTTTATTTCACTTATGTTGTCAGCTGATCCGCAATAGTACGATCAATTCCACCATAAGCGAACGTTATAAAATTTTAAGAACTTTTAATAACAGTTATTTTAGGATCAGTCATAAAAGCTTAAATAAAAGTTTCAGACAAAAATCCCTTATGCCCAAATAGGAAATTTTATTAAAAGAAATTTTCGTAGCTAATTCAACCCTAAAAAATTGTATTGTAAAATTGCAATTTATTTGTTAGGGAGGGGGGGGGGGGGGGGGGGGTGGGAAAGGATAAGCGACTCTATATGCGCATTTCACTGGTTGCTTAAGCCAGCTTATCAGGAACCTTTTACACAATTTTTTAGAAAAACTTAAACCTGTTTGTTATGCTGTAATTTCTTCAAACCAAATGAGAAAGCTTATAGAGCCTGCAAACAAAAACTTTAAAGTTTTAGCAAAAAGCCCCCAGAACAGAAATGCGTTACAAATAAGTTGTTGCTACTTAAAAAATAATAAAGCTAAATTTACAAATGTATAAATTTTGCAAATTTACCACCCCGACGCTTGAAACTGAAGTTAAAAAACTAAATAGGACAAATTTAAGATCGATCAGAAGAATCTATGTAAATATGTATATGTAAATTATTTTCAAATATTTAATTCACAATTTCTGTTAAATGTCAAAAAATTTCAGTTTAATTTTAATTTCAGTTTTATACTTTAATTTTTGTTGTTGTCAAAAACTAATGATGTCTTCGTTTCTAAAAAAAATGTAAATTTGTTTGCCCGTTTGTTATACTCCCCTTAGCGCTTGTATGATTTCCTTCACTAGCTCAATTCGGAGATATTCCAC
The DNA here is from genome assembly GCA_963932375.1 of Phania funesta. Lineage (NCBI taxonomy): Eukaryota > Metazoa > Arthropoda > Insecta > Diptera > Tachinidae > Phania > Phania funesta. The sequence goes on from OZ010652.1 coordinate 107,384,011, forward strand.
GGGGTGCGTTCTCAACCCTCATCCAAGCCTAAGGACCAGTACCAATTATATACAAAAATAAAAAACTAGAGACTTACACTTACTTACTTTACACATGGACACTCATATTAGGGAATATAGATGTTAATTCCAGTTGCCCAGTTCCCAACCACGGTCATCGTTATTTCCTTGAAATTCTCTTAATGATCCCTTTCTCTTTCAACTCACACGAACTCACGTCTCTGATACGTTTCAAGCCTCTGTTTATAAAGTAAACATAATTTTAATCTGGATTCCTGTTTGTTTATTAATTATTTTATTTAATTATATAATTTTAATTATCTTAATTATCTTCACACTGCATTTATTAACTAAACAAAATAATTAATTGTATTTTCAAAATATTTAAGGAGGGGTTTTTTTTATAACAGCAATTTAATGCAAAATAAAGTTATTTATTTTAAAACTTAATTAAATTTAAAATCTTTCACTCCAGCAAATTCAAATAATTGAAGAAGTATTTTTAGTTTGCTTGTTTTTGAAAATATAATTTCAATTAACTAATTTGCATGACTAACTTTATAAAAACTTATTAAACATTAATTATATTTCTTATTTCATAAATAAATTATTCTTTACAATTTGTCAGTATCTAAGTATTTTTTATTCGTAGTTGAAACATCTGGAATACATTTTTTTGCTGCTATAGTCATTGCTTGCTCAATTTAGATTAAAATAAATATTTATTATTGAAAACCTTTTATGGGTCGCATCTATTTGTATTCTAAAAATGTATGAAATTAATTAATTTATGTAGAATATCTTCTAAGCTTATTTATATGTTTAGTTATGTATGTATGTCTGTACAACATATTGTGATTAAAATAAACGAAATATTTTTATATTTTCCAAACTCATATTAATAATAATAATAATAATAATGACCTCCATATTTACATATTTATCACTTTATTGTATTTATACGAAATTCTGAATGTGAAACGAAATTTTATTTAAAATTTGCGTCGGTAGCTCCAATGACGGCCTCAGGCCGAGGCCATGCAATGAGCGGCAAAGCGGTGAGCGGCAAAAAATTAAAACATATGGAATACTACTAAAGTGGCCACACAATGAGCGGTATTTCTGAGCGACTAAGCGGCGCCGCTCAGGAATAGAACTTGCCCTAATTTTTAGTTGATTTCTGAGCGGCGGAGTATAAACATGGCAAAAGTGAATGCGGAGCTTATAATTTCATCTGTACAAAGCCACTTGCCGCTCAAACACGCCGCTCTGCCGCTCACCACTTTGCCGCTCATTGCGTGACCTCGGCCTTACACGAAGTTAATATTAGTTAATGTAGAGGCGGATATCGAAGCACACCGCATACTTTATGGGTCCGTTTTCGACCCCCTTTCAGGCAACCGATTTGTAATTTACGACTACCTTTTTTTTACATTTGACCAAAGCTTAGGTCTCAGCCTCTTCCTGTGGAGTACCTTTGGGGACTGGCCCGTACAACCCTTGCAAGGATTTCCTGTCCGTCTCTTCAGAATTGCCTCATTGGCCAATAAACACCGGAGTTCCTACAGATATTAACCTCTCCATCCATATCTGAATCTCACGATCCAGTACCTTAGGAGTACCTTTAGAGATTGACCGTACAAGGCATTCTTGCCTATCTCTTCCTGATTCCTCCCTTGGAGGAAGCTCTTTCAGAGAATTCATATAATTCCCACGAGTAGTGGGGAAATAGATGTTCATCCACACAGAGCTCTATATGTACGTGTAAGTCTGTATTAAAACTGGAGTTGGACTGGTATCCAAAGTTCGTATAGCAGAGACCTTCTCTGGCGTATGCTGTTCCACCGTATATTAGGGAATTTTATAAGAGAGCGTTAACTTCTCTCCGTTCGATTTTTTTTAACCAGACTTCTAGCAGAGACATGAATCAATTACCAGCCGCCACCACGAGGAGGTATAAATCAGAACATTTTCAGAACTTTTGACAGTGCATTCGTGCCTGCCAGTTGACGGCCTTACCAGAAGGTAACTTAAAACCGGTTGATCTTAATGCGACCTCTACTTCTCGATTGATATGGAGTTTAGATACTATCTTATCTCCTTCTGTGCGATGTTCGCCTTGCGATGCAGTACAATCCTTCCACGGTTTGGATTTAAAGCAAGGCTACCACGTTACTGGTCCGAAATTATATTACCAACAATTAGCACGGGTTACCGGTGTTCGTGGTACCAATCACACCTCAAAGTTCGCTATCGAGGATTGATTCCCCCATATCCCAAGGATAGCAATATATCAAGCGAACATAAATGCAACTATTTTTATCGTAAAAACCCGGCTCTCATAGTTCTGTGTAGCAAGGGCTTTGCCTCACTTTCAGCCAGAGTCACCTTTTGCAATTTACAATAGAAGATTGATCCCCAGTTTGATATCAACTTTGTTATCATTTTCATTGTAATCATTGTCATAAAGGACTAAATGAAGTCGTGTGAACATTGAAAAAACTTGTTCTTTAGACCTACTGTTCGTGTGTGGAATAAAATCTAAGCAGAAGTCGGGAGACACTTTTAATGTGTGGAAATTAAGTCGAATGCCTTCAAAGACTATTTGTGCTATCCAACTTCCTTTAAGTTCTTTTCCAAGTTCCATCAAAATGCATTGCATGAATAGGGGCCCATCTGTTAACAAAGAAATTAAGAAAGTACGGTTTGATTATTTCGCCGGCCCATAAACCGAACCAAACAGTGAATTTTGACGGCTAGATCAAGGATGTATGTATTATGTATAAGCAGCTTAACCTGTATAGCGTTGATTTTGTTTATTAAAAACTGTAATTCGATATTGGGCCCAGTCGACCGGCTATAGTAGCGTAATTGAAGTGAAATTTTGTTATTACGCCCTAAATTCTTGAGAACAGTAGATTGATCTTGAAGACGATAATAAAATTACGAGAATTTGTAGGGTGTATTAGACCTTTGCACATTGTGAAATGTTAGACTTGGGCGCATTTCAATAGTCGCAAAGGAAGTGAGGAAAATGACCCTATAAAATTTTTCAATTCCACTTAATTTAAATTTGTTTTCGGGCCTTTTTAAAGTTTTTTTCTTTTTGTTTAAGGAAAGGCTTGTTTAATATTGCTTTTGGGTTTCTTTTTTGAAAACAGGAAGAATTTCACTTGTTCTTTTAATTTTATTACTTTCCATTATTCTATTAAGTTATCTTAAAAACAAATGTTCATTTTATTATAATTTTTTATTCATTTTGGCAACATGTTTTTCTATTTTAACTCAATTTGGCTTATTTTTTTTTTGCATGCTCGGCAAAATTTGTTTTTTCCATTTTTTTGTAATAGTTTTTTAACTCATCTAACAACGCCACAGCATCATGTAATCGAACCACTCATAACACCATCAATAACATTTTACACACAACCACAACAACGACATTTAGTACCGCTTCAGACTCAAGCTTCTACAAAACAACAAAGTTACATTTGGTCAAATTTAATTAATCCTTTGAATTTTAACACGCCATTTGATAGTTATGAACAGGAGGCAGAATTTGTTCCCTTGGAAGCTCAACAAAATCAACAGAACGCTGACCACCATGGACGCAATAATGAAGAGAAGTCATTTGGTAAGTGTTTATTGTTTTTTTTTTAGAAAAATTTCATTTTTTTTATTAAAATTGTTTTGGAAAAGTTGATGTTGTCACTAGTGAGGTGAACGGGGAAACTGCTCATCAGCCTAGTGTATTTTTCCAGCAAGCCTTCCCATTCTTTGGCAATAATTTGTTTAATACATTTGGCGGTTTTGGCATTGGAACACAACAGGAGCCATGGTGGAAGGGGTAAGTTGTTTAAAATATTTTTAAAGAAATAAAGTGAAACATTTTTTCAATGAGTTTTGTTCCCTCTAAAATTTCCTTCAAGATGCAATTTTCTATTAAGGGGTCATTTTCGTTTCTTCGTATTAAAAAAAAAAAAAAAATAAGAACTTAAAGACAATTTTTAGAAATGTTTCTCAAATTCAAAAACGAAAAATAATAATTTTAAAGGGAAATTTTACTTTCGTATCAACTTTTCGGCTGTTTATATTTTTAGTTTTTATTACTTTTCATTATTAAAAATATTAAGAATTTCTCTAAACTATTGATATTTTTTTTATAACATTTTTGCTTTTATGTAAATTCTTCAAAATTTCAGGTAATTTTAACAACAAATTCAAAAAATCTAAAGGCAATAAAAATACTTAGAATTTACCTTTAAATATAACAAATTTCCTCTAAGGGAAATTTGGCTTGGTACCTTGAAAGATAATTTGTTTTCAAAATTCATTTGACTGTTTACCTTCAGGGTAGACTAAACAGGTAAACTCACCAGAGCAGCTGAGTAATTCTTTTGAACTTATTGGATATCAAATTCCATATAAAAAAGTGTTTCCCCATTTCCCCTACAGTTTTATATATCGAGATTGAGTTTACCTGTTATCAATTTGCATTGGCTTAACATAATAAAATTACTTAAAAGATAAAATTGGAATTTTTTAAATTTCCCTAAAAAAATTGGATTCAATGGCATTTTCGTTGTTTAAATAAAATCACATGATTTTTGATAGCGTAGTACACGGCAAGAAGTGGGGAGGATGGCGATTGGTAAGGTCCTTCAGGGAACGTCTAGAAACATGTGTTCAACCGTTATGTTATTTTGCTACTTTATTTTTTTAAGATTTTCTGAAAATTCCGAGCGTATAGAACACATTAGTTAAAAAAATATTAATTTTAAGTTCCAAACTCAAAATTTTTTAGCTTTTTTTAAAACCACTTCCCTAACGTTGTTTATCTTTAACAGTACAACCACCATATTCAAAGCGCGAATCCAATTGCTATAAGTCAAACAGCGAGAACTCTTTTGTACAGCCAATAAGAATTTCCCCTCAGGAAAATTTTACTTTAGTGCAATTTGCAACAAATTATGTAACAACAAAAGTTGCAACATGTAAAGAATAATTTTTATTTCTGAAAACTTTCCCGATACTTTCAACTAAATATATCAAAAATGTTAAAGTGCCTCTGATAAATTTGGATGGAAGGGCGTACTTCATTTTTAATAAAAAAAAAAGAAAAACTTTTTCAAAATTTACATTTTAAGTCTATGAAATAGTTATGAATCCTGCTGGTGGTAAACATATAAATTGTGTATAGAAACATCCAAGCAGCATTTGTTACATCTGAAAATTCAAACAGTGTTTTTTCCCGAGTGTGTGTTTCATTGTGCGTTAGATTTTTTTCTATGTTTTGTAAAAAAATATTAATATCGGAACAAAGTATTTGTTTTATTAATTAAGCGAATAATTTATTAAGGCTCAAGATTGTTTTTTTTTTTTTCAATTAATAAAGAAAAATGTATTTCTATTAATACGATCATTTTTATAGAATACTGAAAAAGTTAAGTTTTGAACACTAGGAGAATAAAGAAGTGCATTTTATGTGTTGCACACTTCACCAGCGTTCTTTATGTCTTTCTACTGAGTAGTCTCTATTGCACGCCAACCACCTACCTTATGATGAAAAATTTAATACGAGAGCTTCGCATAATTTTCATGTTTTTCGATAATTTTTCTGTTGGGTTAGAACAAAGTTTGACCCAATGTAACATTATTTATTGTATTCTTAATCGTACCCTTTTTTCAATTACATTTTATACGAAATTTTAAAGAATAATTTACTGAGTGGAATAAGCTGCAACTTATGTCAGCCCTAATAGAAGAATAAGTCCCAAAAGCTAAATTCCAACTGAAGAAGAACTAACTAACATCTGAACCAAAGTGCCCTTTCTCGTTTGCCTCTTGTATATAGACGCTTGTTATAAACACAACATGCATATATTAGCTCTGATACTGTCGCATGAGCAGTTAATTTGAAATTCAGTATTTTGAAAGAATTATACAAATTTACAAATTTGCATTATTTTCCAAACACTCAAAAACAAATTATTCCATGTAAAGATAAGAGTTTCGTTTTCATGATGATAATCAAATTTTTCAACTGAAATAACCAATATTTCTAAACTTTACCTAGCGTTTACACATGCCACTACAAGTTCGAAAAACTCAATACACTCACACATTTTCACTAATACACCTAAATTTTTCGCAATGGCAGCTCTAGTGGCAGCTAAAACTGCATGCGAGTGAAAATTTGGCATTTGCATGCCACTAAATGTTAAAACGATAAACAATATAACCCTGTTCAATATTAAATGTAAATTTACTGTATTGCGGTTTAATTGTAATTAAAGTTCTACCTTTTTAAATGCATTGTCATGATTTATTTCTTAAATTGCGCATAAAAAAAATTCAAGTTTGTTCATTAAAGAGCAATAATATTAGTAATAATAATAAAATATTACTATTAATAAATGTAAATCGTTACCCCAAAAATATGCCTATATGGTGAACTCGGTAACTCTATTTTAAAAGGAAAACAAAAAGTTAAAATGGAATCAAAATTGAGCCAACAGATTATAAAAAAAATATAATTAAAATCTTTGACATCGTCCTCCCAAATTTTTCTTTCTCATTTCCTGATAAAAATTTTTTTAATTTTAAAAGTAAACAAATTTTCTAAAGTTTACGCTTCGACGACATTTTAAAAATGAACTTACACTTGCTTGTGTAAACACAAAAACAAATGGCATGAGATTCGACTATTTCGAAGAATTTTTCGTTGACAATACGTATACAACAATTGCTTGCCACTACTTGCATTTGTAAACCAAGCGTTATAGGCTTTATGGTAAAAAACAAATTAATAATATACCTTGCATTCAATATAATAGTCATTATGTTGCCAGCAACATGTTGAATTCACAAAATGTATACAACAAAAACATCGCTTAAAATTAAGTTGTAAACAAAAATTAGGCCTTGGTAAAGGTTTCCATTCCAAATAAAATATATAAACACATAACTACATAAGTGGCAGACATTAATTAAACAATAAAATGAAAAAACGCCAACGTGTTTGCAAACAGCAGTTAATACCAATAATATTTGCGAATACTTCTACAATTATTATTATTACAATATTAATATTATTATATAAAAGAAGTTTCTAAAACAACATAAAGACTTAACACTAAACTCTATTTCTTTACTGGCAACTATTCATTAAATCATTCACACATGCATACTGTGAAAGTCTGGCCACTTGAAGTGCAAACATGCACATTCAATTACATGTACGATGGCAGTACAAGAGCGTTATTCATAGAACATTCCTGTTATCGCGTTTTGCTATCGAGACCATCATCATGTTTGCTATAAAAATCATTATCATATGAATGTACTATAAATTATCAAATTGAATAGTTTCCTTCAATTCAATTAAATTACAAATGATAAAGAGTTGTCTGTGTCATGTACATACATACATATGTACATGTGTACATACAAATGTACATAGCAAGTAGTCCCTCCAACTACGTTAATAAATTGTATTTTATTTTTATTTTGTATTTGCTCAAGTACTTGGGGAAATTTTCTGTAGTCAACAAATAAACAAACTTAATAAATTGAGTACTTTGTTTTATTACATATTTGCTTTCATTGTGTGTCTATATAATTATCAAGCCTCCACTAAAGCCACGGACCGTAAATTTATTCTTAGTCTTAAAACCATATTCAGTTCGCTTGAAATCTTTAGCTTGAATTTAGTTGAATTAAGTTTATACGAAGATTTTCATAGCGAGCAGCTGTGAGCAATATTAAAAAGATGCGAGAGATTAGAGAACAAATAATATACATTGCTTTTCTACATATTATGTATATATGTATGTATGTACATAAATGGCAATAAGCGCTGCGCTGTAGCATTTTTTTAATGAAGTGCATAGTGGCGATCAAGAATAACAAGAGTTACATGCGGTCTTGAGTAGCCTCTTACCACAGGAATATGGCTCGTGAAGACCATAATTTCTGTTGATAGTATGTTTGTGTTCAAAGCCAGTTGTTCGCACAACGGTGTTCTGCCATCACACAAACAAAATAGACACAGGGAAACTAAAAAATCTGTAAGCATGCGTACATGAACTATGCTGAGAACATTGAAACACTCAGTAACAAACAAAACATTATGATCAAACTGAACAGAAACAGCTTCGACATGCGCACGATTTCTCTTTAGATGACGTACTTTGTCCCTTGGAAGGGTTGCCAGTTATGTGTCCATAAGAATGTGTTCCAGTGGAAAGATTTTACTCGGAAGGTTAGTTTTTTACAACGGGAAGGAGAATATTGGCATTTGTAAGATGAATAAAAATGTTATTATTTGTACTTCGGTGATTATGAATGTCAAGATTTGTCAAGTGCATTTTTTAAAACACATAAACTCACTCGGATATTTTCTTTGGTACTACAAATGAAAAAGTTTCCGATTAGAACACAGCTGAACAACCTTTTAATTAACAAATCAATTTAATTTGAAACTAAATCATAAATTGCGTCATACGTGAAAATTTTAATTTTATGCAAAACAATGTATGTACAACTTTTTTTAACTTTAGTTTAAATTGACCATCATTATTTTGCACTTGACTTCTTAAGTTTCCATGTATTATGTGAGAGTTACCCAACCTGTAATTACTGACAGTGTCCTAAGTAAGCCATCACGTTCATTATTGGAAACGCTACAATTATTCAATACATTTTTAATAAAATTCAATGGAGAGCAGTTATTGCTTACAAGCGGATAATTGCAAAAACAATTGGCGGGAGCAAAGAACATTGAAGCAAATGAGAAAGTGAAATAACTTTTTCTTAGATGTAGAATGTACTTTAGAATATGGTTACTAAATGCAGAAAATAAAAAAATAACAACACACGAAGGATAAAATTCAATAAAATAACAACGCAATATAAAAACAAACTGTTTAATTTTTCGATATCAAATAATTTGAAAAGAAAAATATTAAATTGTTCCACTCTTATAATTACAACAACTGAAAATTATTGGCGTAATCTTGATTAACTATCAATTCTTGCTAGCTAATTCCCTTCGTCGAGATATGTCGACATTTTATAATCTTCTGACCGAGCCTCTCAGAGATACCAACTTTCGAGTAGGCAGGCACAGATCTAGTGGGGTAAAATAGGGAAATTTCCCCATCCAAAACCATTAAAAATTAACATTTTCTATTCAACAAACATTTTAGAAAAATTTAAGAATTGTTTATTTTCGTTAATACTCCAAAAAATTAAACAATAAAAAAAATTACTTTGCTCTGAGAGAAAATGAAAAGTAAACTCAAGTTTTAATAAACAGTCTCCATAGAATAAATTGCGATTGGGGCGCCGTCTTGCTAAAATCACATAACGTCCAGATCTATGCCGTCCAGTTGGGCAATAAGAATTTCGTTATCATGTTCCTGCAACGAATGCCGTTCACAGTCTCTGCCGAATTAAAGTTCTCGGGTTTTCGGAAAAACTATCGGCAGCAATGTTTCAAGAGGCCAACCGGTACGTGAACGCAAAAGAGACTTATTAGCCATAATCGACTCATATTCTTAACATTTTTTGATCACTCTTCAAAATTCGCCACACATTAGGTGCACTTTCTCGACCAAAAATTCTGCATAATGGGGTTTCACAATGATAACGTGTTCTCTTCATTCCTAAGTGACAGCCGTTATACGAGTATATAAGATTTGCCACTTGCATGACAAATATGACAATAAAATTTATATAGTGCATTCATATTCAGACACTCTATATATTTTATTCAAATGAAAAAAAATAAAAGGAAAAAGACACAAACCGGTTTCGACATTCTAAAAATCACCATTTCAATAATTCGATCGCTGAGCCCGTCAAGTGGATTCGGCGATCACCCTAGTTAGTTATTACTCAAATTATAAAAATTATTAAATAATGATTCAGAATTATATGTCTTGTCTTTTCCCTCCTTGAGTTTTAGTCTTTGATTTGAAAGTTCAGGTCTGTTGAGTCAATTAAACAATAAAATATATATAAAAATCTAAGTTAGGAAAGATATTAATTTAAAGCATTTTTAAATCTGTAGCCTGTCTAATTATTTAAGAATTTGAATTACAATAAAAATGCTGCTCGTGAAAAAATTGCCTTCCTAATTGTGCTTAGAATCGTTGTAATCTAATCGGTCAGATTAAATTGTAGAAACTTAATTATTCTAAACAAGTCTAATGCGAGTACGTTGTACTTACTTGCAATTTACATTTTCAATGTATCTTTGTTTTAATTGTTATAAATTCAAGGTTTTTGATTGCATAACGCATAAGGTTTTTCTAGACAAACAGCAGAAAGATTTGTTAAGTTATTAATAATTGATTACATACAACTGCCTACCTGCTGGTATGAGTAGAATAGTTATTGAGGCAAATTTAGTTGTAAAACTCATTGAAACAATTGCTAAATGAGATTTGCAAGTTCGATACCAATCAGTATTCCAATTAACTTTGGCTTAATGCCAAACTATTGTTCTCTCATTTTTTTTAATGGATATTGTGATTAATGTGTCGTTTGCTAGCTTCAGGCGCTTTGGGGCCTGACGCTCGTTATCACATATCAATCAATAGCTCGCCTTTGAAAAATTGATTTTTACTTTCGAAATCACTTTTTTTATTAATTAAGTCGCCAACAGTTTGCCATTAACCTTGGAGTATTAAAAATGTTTTCCATTATTATTTAAGCTTTCTAAAAGAAAAGTATATTACAACAAACATAAAAGTCTTAATTCGCAATTATTTGTTCGTTAGTACCAATATACTAACTAATATGTTGTCTATGATGGAGTTAGGAGAGCCGCTCCACCAGGCTCAACGTGGCTGTTCTTGCTAATCTCTGGTGCCCATCAAATTGCAATAAATCGCGTATGAGAGATGGATCAGTAGTTTGCTTACATATTTGCCCCGAGTTTATTTATTTCTTCTTGAATAGAGGATACTTCTAGATCCCTTGTAAGTCTGACACTGAAGACGATACATAGCCGAAACCGGTTTATCTCTAAACCAAACTTGACAAGAGATAACGGAAATTCGTTCCAACAATCTACATGAAATTATCCTGTCAAAATATCAAATCAGGAATCAATCTTTTCGTTTCTTGTATGCCAAGGGGTGCAGTCGATTGGTCGTAAAATCTTATCATACAGTTTTTTTGTGACTCGGATTTTCCTGCATACGCGGATAGCGGCGATGTTTTTGGCTGATTTTGCGTTGTGTCGTGGTACTCGTGTTGGTTCAGTGTTTCCTAAACCAGTGAACCCACACAGCGAATAGTCCTCTCAGTAGGACGATTATGGGACCGTAAAGTGCGCAAGACAGAATGAATAAATAATTGGCAATTCGATCTAGCTGTAACAATATCAACTGTCAAAGTTCGGAAGTTCCTATTGGAAGACCCGTAATGAGTATAAGGTTTTGTAATGAATTTGTATTCCAAAGTCAGGATTGAGTTAGGACCCATTAGTCAGTTGTTAATAGGTAATTTGTTCCAAGTTTTGCGGCCGTTAATATATGATAGGACCATGTTTAGGCGGCCATCTATGTGAATTCTCAGATATTTAACGTGATCTTGTACTGGAACAGAGGTGTTTTTCGAAGTTGGTATCTTCAAACAAAATAAAGAATTAAGCTTTCTTAGCAATTTCTTGACAAAATTGTAGAAAGTCATGTTTCGAGGTTTGGGGAAGGTGTCTTCAGTACCAACTAAATACAGGTAAATTTTTGGATAGGCCAAATATGAAGAAAGTCGTAGAACAAATATTGTTTTAACAAATAAATGCCCTTATTTCCGAAAAATATAATTTTCGCAAGTAGTCTCTAGAAGACTCGAGCAAATAAATCTATTAACTTTTCCTAACTTTTCTTTTAGACCCAATGTCTGCGTCGAAAAGAAAGAAGATGAAAAAACCCTCGATGAAGATGACGAAAAGGAAGAAACCGAAACTGCCGAAGGCTCCCAAACTGTTCAACAACCCAGCTTTGGCCAGTTTCAATTCCAATTGAATTCGTGCGTGGAGAAACCAAATAAATATATTTGCACCAGAGTGTAAGTTATTATGAAAGCAAATATTGCCGCTAACCCAATTTCAGTTGCAACTTTGCCATAATACAACTGAAATTGATCATTTAATTGTTAACAATTTCTTAACTTGTTTATTTAATTGTAGTATTAATAAAAATGGCAAAAAGAAAACTTTGACGATTTCACGTCAGTGCTGTGTTGGCTACGGTCGTCCACGTAATGCCGCTTATGCAACACCCTGTGAAAAAGTTGAAATCAAAGATATTGAATCAACTGCTGCTGATATGGGCGCCAAAGAGTTTCTGGCCAAAGCAAAGAACAGCGGCTTAGCCGACACCATTCAGACGGGTAAAAACGTAACAGTCTTTTTGCCTTTGGATGCAGCGTTTGCAGCCTACAGTGACTTGGTGCAAAGTGAAAATGTAAGTGTGTGTTGTGAAATTAATTGGAATGCTCTCAATCACGTATTCATTTGTTGCGTTTTTTTTTGCATTTTGCTAACTTTGTTTAATTTTTTATTTTCTTTGTGTATTGTACAGAATTTGGTTGAAAAGAAATCTGACGAAGATATGAAACAATTGTATTTGCGTCATGTAGTCGATGGTGAAGTCAGTATGGATGATATACGCAACGAACAGATTTTAAAAACTCAAGTCGATGGGCAAACAATACGCATTAACAGCTATCAAATACCTCCTTCATTGAGTCCCGAACCTTACCGTTATACCGCCAATTGTGTGCCGATCGAAAAGCACGATAAGCTCTCCGAACAGGGAATGATTCATGCGTTGTCTGGAGTTTTGAAGCCGACCAACAATAATGTAATGGACCTTATACGTCAACGAGCGGATATGTCGATTATGCGTACGGTTTTGGAGAACACTAAACTAAACGAATTGTTGGAGGGTGAGAAGCCAGTAACGATATTTGTACCCACCGATGATGCCTTTGAGAAATTGGAACCTCATTTGCGCAGAGCTTTGAAGGAGGGCAAGGGTTGTGCTCTAAGTAAGTTTCTTGCTTCGAAATTCTTGAATAAAACTTCTAACAAATGTTCTTATTATTCCAGACATTCTTAAAAATCATATATTGGATTTAACCTTCTGTTCTGTGGCTTCGGTGCCTGGAGCCAAGACTACTGCCTACAATTTATTGGGTGAACCAATGCGTTTCAATCGTAGCAAATCCATTGCTGCTGACACTAACGCAGAACAAGCTGTCATTATCAATGGCATTGCCAAGATCACTGAGGCTGATATTATGGGTTCCAATGGTGTAATGCATGTTATAGATACCATCATGCCCACCGAATCTGCTTTACCCCTATCCTCCTTAATGCAAGAAAAAAATGTGACTATTTTCAAACGTCTTTTGGAAGCTACCGGCTTGGACAATACATTCGATGATATGGATAATATTACAGTATTTGCTCCCACCGACAAGGCCTTACAAAACACGCAATGGGCTAAACTATTGGCAGATTCTCCTGAACAATTGAAGGACAATCAGGACTTGATTGCATTTCTCAACTACCACATTGCGCAACCCATGATTAAGACTTGTGATTTGGAAGAACAACTTATGCCTACGTTGGGTGGTGACAAAGTGCGTATTAATCTCTATTCCACCCATACACTCCTCTTCAATGTCATGAATCGTGCCACCGTCAATTGTGCCCGTTTAGTGCATTTTGATGATGAAAGTTGTGGTTCCGTTTTACATCAAATTGACAAACCCTTGCAGCCCGTCAAACAAACACTTTTGGAGATGTTGGAATCTAATCCAAAGTACAGCAAATTCTTGGATTTAGTGCGCGTGGGTAATCTTACTGGCTTGTTGTCCAATCAGGAGGGTCATTACACCTTGTTGGTGCCTAAAAATTATGTCTTCGAAGAGCTCGAAGACTCGCTCCCTAAAGACCAAACGCATTTGGAAAATCTTGTTAAAACTCACATAGTCGATGATGTTGTTTGCTGTGCTGGCATTGGTCCTACCAATTGGCCTTTCGTGCGTTCCATGCAATCCTTGAATGGTTATAATTTGCGCATAACCCGTGATCACCGTCCCAAAATTCAAAATGCTGGTGTTACCAAATGTGATACAATTGCTTCCAATGGTATTATCCATGAAATCAATGACATTATAGTTCCTTCTTCTAACCAACAGCAGCAGCAAAAACAGGCTCATAAGCCTCAAATTACCCAATATCCTGGTCATCAAGTTCAAAGACCTCAACTTCCCTTCCAAAATGCAGAAGACTTTTTGGGTGATCTTATTTTCTAGATCGAATCGCAAGTTTTGAATTACATACATACATATATTTTTGTAAACATATTTGCTGCGTTTTAGTTTTACTACTACTATTACACACACACACACACACATACATATATATATTTTACTTTATAAATTATTATTTCCATATACGAGTCCTATAAAAACCGAATATTTAATTTGATAAATAAAAAAAAAAATATAACAAAACAGGCTCTGGCTTTTTCTTTAAAATATTTCGCAAGTGCTAAAACTTTCACCTTTGTGAGAAATTTCTGAAATTTATTTGCAAGGAAAAATTGTAATTCAAAAATGTTTCAGCTATTTGTTGGGGGCATAAGCTAGAATCTAAGCAATTTTTTGCTGGCTGCTTAAGCCAGTTCACCAGAAAAGCTTTACATAACTTTTTAGAAGAGCTAGAAGTTTCTTATGCTTGAAATTCTTCAAACCAAATGAGAACGTTAAATGAACTTCAAAGCAAAAGTTTTAACAAAAAATTATTTGTTCAGGCAAGAATTTTCAATTTCACTTCCCTTTTGCGCTCATATCCATTTTCATTTTGAGACACAAGTTCGATCAACGACTTGATTTAATGCAAGTTCTATTAAATGGAAAGAAGATGCCTTCAAATCTTGAAGGATTTTTCGATACCGAAATATTCAAAAATTCAATCTGAGAATTTTGATAGATTTTAGGGATAAAGTATCGTACAGTTGCACTATGGGAAATTAAAATTAATGCAAGAAGTAAAGAAAGCTTTGCATTGCAATTGAATTACAATCTCAGTTTAAAAACATTAAGCCTATGTGTCTATTCAGACTTTAGGAGTGACTGGCATTTAATAGGAATTATTGTGTTTTCTAAATGTGGTGCAATGTTTTCAGGGACAACGCTCAGATACGATTTAATAAAGCATTCTCGTACTGAAGTATATTTTCTTCCACGCAAAGTTAATAATATGAGTATTATCGTAGGTAATGTTAAGTTAAGGATGAGTTTTTCAATGCCAATCGAGTACGATCGGTTGTGATATGATGTACATACCTCTGTTTCGGTCTACAAGTGGTTTTCGCATGTAAGTTTTTTTATGAAGTCCATAAAATGGGGTGAAGTCGATATTTTGTCAGCTTTGTTTAATTGTCGCCTTTATTTAACTCAATTTTCTATACAAGAATTAAATTAATAAATTGAGCAATTAAGATTTAGATACCTCATATATTGAATCACATTCACAATGCAAATCTGTTAAAATGTGTTTAGTAATCAGAAAATTCTGCAAAAGGAATACATTAAGTGTAGTCCATTACAACTTAACCCAACAACTAACAACAGCATTACCACGATTACATAAAGGGGACAACAAATCTTATTGTTAACAATTTAGCCATCTCTTTCATCGTATCATTAAAATACTTACAGTTATCAATTAAATCAATTGAGTTATTGACTTTGGTGCTCACACATACGTAATATAGCCCACTTAATTAGCATTTAGATTTGTAATTTACGACCGCCTTGCTTCTATTGAGTATTCTTCCTTATCAAGGAGTCTCTTGTCATTGCTAGCATTTTCCTAAGGCTTAGGTCTCCCATGGCATTTAAGAAGTGTTTGCCCGTGATCCTATTAGCCTTATGCTAGCCAGTGCCGGACATTCACACACGCGCTACCATCTCAACCTCTTTCTCAGGAGCATCTTTGGAGACTGATCCTTCTACTCCTTGCGAGGTTTTCTTGTCCATCTCTTCAGAAGATTGACCTCAGAAGTTTGACCTATCCACCTCTTGCGAACCTTCATTGTCCGTCTCTATCGGAATCTCATATTCTAAAGCCTTCAGAGTACCTTTACAGATTGACTCGCTCACCCTTCGCGATTCACTCTTGTCCATCTTTTCCGGCCTTCTCCCTTGGCGGAGTTCCATCAGGGAGTTGTTATAATTACCACCAGTAATGAAGAAAAAGAGGTTCACTCACACAGAGTGAGAGAGCATGGGTAAGTCTATTACTATTACTAACTAGAGGTCGACTGGTATTCATAGATTGTATGCTAAAAACTCAGCACCCTCTTGGCCACGCATCCCTGGCGTATACTGTTCCACCGTGGAGTAGGGATTTTTATAAGATAGTGTTAAGTTCTCTCCGCTCGACTTATTTAGCCAGACTCCTAGCGGAGAGAGGAACCTGTTACCGGCCGCCACCACGTGCCATACATTCGTGCCTACCAGCTCCACTCACAATTCCATCTCTAGTGCATTGAATCAAAAAGAAAAAAAATACATAATGTTTTCCTACAGTTTAATTATCAAGAGACGTACGTGTTAACATTTAATTTTTAAGAGAAAAGAGTTCGTTAGTATTGGTGGAGAGTATTTTATTAATTAATAAGTACGATAACCTTGTGTACTTTATCAAAGAACAATAAACTTTTCTCATGCCGGCTACTATCAGCATGTGGTTCAGTTCTTTATGCATTATTAATGAAGCCAAAACGAATCATTTTTTTAAGAGAGCCCTTTATACAACTGTCGATAAATTTATTCACAGTTGCCTAGTAAACGTTATTAAAGAAGGTTGTATCTGTCAGTTGTACTGTTGGCTTTTTTGGTAAAAATGTCTTCCCCTACACTGCCCGCTACATTTACCAAGGGTTTTCATGATGAAGAATTATGTGCTAAAATGGAGTATCGTACCTTAGGACGCACTGGCTTGAAAGTATCGAAAATTTCCTTAGGCACTGGAACATTAAGTTCGTTTTATGGGTAAATTCTTTTCAAATTTGATTTAAAAGTTTTGTTGACTTTTCTATTTAAATAAATTTTATAATTAAATATTTTAAGTGATCTTGATTTGGAAGAGGGCATCGCCACAGTACACAAAGCACTAAAGGCCGGTATAAATTATATTGATACGGCACCTTATTATGGCCAGGGCCGTTCAGAGGAAGTTTTGGGAATGGCCTTGAAGGAAGTACCACGTTCCGCATATTATCTAGCTACAAAGGTGGGCCGCTATGAGCTCTCTTTTGAAAGAATGTTTGATTTCTCGGCCAAAAAGACACGTGAAAGTGTAGAGAAAAGTTTGGAACGATTGGGGTTGGATTACGTGGATATTATTCAAGTGGGTAGATTCGATATTTAAAAATACTTACACTCCTGTCCAATTGATTAGAGCCAAAAAATATTCGTTAGTTATTAGTCATTGATTTTTTGAAAGTAAAATGCAATGGCATATTAATATTTTAAACATTTTAATAGTGGGGGTGCCGACCACTAAAAATAAGGCGGCCAAGACGAATGTTTTGGCTTGAAATAAATTCTTTTATAGCTCTGACGTTATGCTTGTGAAGCTTATGGAGCATAATCCTGTTGTAGTTTTGTTGGTTTTCCTAGCCATCTTAGCGCCACTATATTATGGCCTGCCCACTCTCAGAAAAAACTCTTCTCTCTTCAAATCATGGAAATATAAGATCTGATCCATCGAGGTTTGAACCTCTTCTCATCAGTGATAACTTACACTTTCCAGACATTAAAGTGACTCCTTTCTTGTACACTCTTCCTGTCATTGGCTCCCTGGAAAATTTCGCATTTCCGAGTGTTCACAGCTTAAGATGACTTTACGTACTCTGAGATACTTACTTGTGTGCCAGCTTGTGTTCTAATTTTGGATACCGAGAGCATTGTGTTCTTTGAGTAGTAAATGTTTCTTTTTCGAGCCAATTTTGCACAAGAGATCTTGTTGGAAGGTCTTGTCATTTAACCCATAGCAAATGGTAAATTTTTATAAAGGATGTTAAGGTACATTTCTTTATTAAGGATACCTTTCATCCATACTAACGGACCAACTCCAAATTCCGAGAAACAAACTCAAACCACTATAGATCCTCCACCGTTTTTCACTATATCAATATCCTGATGCTGATGTGTTGCTTTTACTGTATTAGATCAGAAGTAACGACCATTTTTGCCATGTCCACGGACTGACTCTTGTTATTTTTTTTTTCTTAATTTTCATTACTTGCGAATTGTGGAATGTTTATGTTGTTGTTTTGCAACTTCCGCAACAATTTGTTCTTTCGCGACTTCATATTGTGGATCATAGCGAACAGCCCGCGTATTAGCTATTGTCATCAATTTAATCGACGATCATACTGGAATACCCCGTCTTTTTTTTCTATTACAAATTTTGTTAGTTGAAATTTAAAGATTTGAATGAAGGCAATAATGAAAACCATTTATTTCCATTAAGTTTAAATTATTTCTGCTACAAAAACAGTGGCAATGTTTATTACCAAAATAGTTTGTAACAAAATTCAAAGATTTTTTTATGCACATTAAAACCGAGTAAACTGTTCCTTTAACATTCACTTTTGCTCCATAGTGTACGTATGGCCTGCTAAAGTGTTTTTCACACTATTAGATTGAGTGAAATGACTTGTCAAATATTCAAATAAAATGGGAAAGCGTTATACTATGAAAACACTATGTTCTGAATCTAAAAAAAAAATAAGGATGGAAATTTTACTCTCTTCTTTTTTTTTTTTAATTTTCTAAACGGTTAGACTTTCAGAGTTGCATTTTGGCAGAAGCAAACAAAGAAAATACCAAAAGCAGCTATTGCACAAATATACAAGTCGACTGTTTCACCGCCGACAACGCGCTGCCGCAGATATTTCGTTCAGCTTCCAGCGGCAGAAAAACGGCCGATGTGCTCATCGGTTATCAATGTATTTTATTAATGGACTTTTTTCATCAAAATCAGAATATAATTGTTATTTCTTTTATTTATTTTTTTCTCAGCAATAATTGTTTCTTGGGTTTTATTTATTTGCAGAAATAATTATTTTTATTATTTTGTCCATAATAATTATGACTTTTTAAATTTTTTTTTTGGGAAATATAAAAGTTAATTATTAATTTAATTAAATGCAGCTTACGTTTTTTAAGCTTTGAATTGTCACTTATTTTTGCCCAAAAGATATAAATCAGAAATGAAATTATTGCTACTAGAAACAAAAAAATCTGCCAAAAAAAATTAAAGAATTAAAATCAGTGAACAAAAACTATTTGAGCTAAAAATAAAAAATAAAAAATTTATAAGACATATGGTTCTCTTAAGATGGTTCTTTGATCATTTTTTGTGCCTATTGTTTTTTTTTTTCTTGTTTGAAAATGATCAAATTAATTATTATTTTTGGTCCTTCATTTTGTTGATTCCAGTGTTGAACATTTTTTTTACTTCTTGTACCATTTCATTTTTCTATATTTTTACAAAAATAAATATATCAGAAACCAGAGCCTGTGACATTCCCAAAAGCCACCGCCGCCGCTACCTACTCGAAGTTGCTCGCCATTGCCGCCGAAAGTATCATTTCGGCTTCTTTCTCTGCTACTTGCAAAAAAAAAAAACAACTGCTTCATTCTAATTTTATTTTATATGGTAGTGTGTGTAGACATACAATGTAATGAGCATATTTTACTTTCGATTTTTTTTAACGGTTAAAGCAATTTTTTTAGATTTTTCTCTGCAAAAATCCAACGAAAATCTAAATACTGAAAAGCCAATGATGTGCGTCTAATCAAATAATTAGGAGTGTATATATTGCAACTAATACTATATCCTTTAATACTTTTTTTTATCAGATTCATGATATAGAATTTGCCGGAGATTTTGATGTTGTCGTTAATGAATGTTTACCGGAGTTGGAGAAAATTGTTAAGGAAGGCAAGGCAAAATTTATTAGTGTCACTGGTTATCCTTTAAAAGCCTTAAAGGAATGTATCAAAGCAGCCAATGGAAGATTTGATGTGAGTGTTATGGGATAAAAATGTGTAGGTTTTCAACAAAATTTAAGAATACACATTTAAATGAAACAGATTTTTCGGCTTACAGTGATTCAATCGTTTCTATTTAAAAAATGTTTCTTTTGAGATAAAATGTTTTTCTTTCCAGACTGTTCTATCCTACGCCCGTTACACACTCTGCGATGATTCCCTTAAATCATACATTGATTATTTTCAAAATGAAAACATGGGCATAATATGCGCGAGTGGCCACGCACTTGGCCTTCTAACAAATAGTGGTCCACAACCCTGGCATCCATCAAATGATGAACAAAAGCTGTTATGCCGGAAGGCAGCAAATATATGTAAAGAAGCTAACTTCGAACTCGGCAAACTGGCCATGCACCACTTTATGCAATTGGATGGTGTGTCGACCTTTCTAACTGGCATGCAAACCCGCCATCTATTAGATATAAACTTGGATGCATATTACAATGGTCTAACTAAGAAAGAGCAGGAAGTTTTGCAACTTTTAAAAGAAACGTGAGTAACACTGAAGTGTATATCATATTTGTGTGATAGAGAAATGCTAGCAAATGATTTTGAAAACTGGTTAGAAGCGTATTTTAGCTGTTCCAATGTTGTGACAGAGAAAAATGAATGTTGAATTATTGAAATAATGAAATAAGTATATACTTTGTAGCTGCAGTCAAGTCCCTCATCACTTGAATATAAAAACAAGTAAGAGTGCTATATTCGGCTGGGCCGAATCTTATATACCTTTGACAACAGTATGCACTACTAAGAAGGTACTACAGATTTTCCCGGTGCAAAGCATTGTTTGCGGTCTTTAATTTTGGCCTTTCGGTCCTTAAATTCTGTTTTCGTTTTAATATAAAACATTTGCGATCACTTAATAGATGAGATGTTTTTACTTAATTACTGCTCTTGTAATTTGTTTTTCTTTTCTCTCTTAATGCTTATTAATTTTTGATAAGTTCTCGATTTTTTGGGGAATTGTAAATAATAGGAATTGAATTGTTAGTAAAATTTCAAATATTTGATCAAATTACAGTTTACGGTATAATTTCAGCCTTTGGGTAAAGATAGGCGTACGAGCATAGCAATAGCATCAAAAAAGTAACGAGAAAGAAAGAAGGGGTGACAGAAAAAGTTTTTGTTTTATTTTTAATAGCACAGTAGCAGCAAAATTTTTTTTCTGTGCTATTGCTATTTCGCAGATAGATTTTTCAACACTAGAATTCAAAAAACCAGTCTAAGATTGTTAACTCAGCGACAGAATATTTTTTTGCAGGGAAAACTTTCGATCACCAGCAGATCTACAATTCAAGGATAAAAAATTATTGTTTAGTTGTTAAGAAAATCCAAATATGAGCTCCTGCTAAGTTTCATTTTTGGTTATTTAAAAATTGTTCCTTATACTCCATAAAGTACCATAACCCAAAATTTGCATACCATGACAATTATGTATCCGGTGTCGACCTGTTTGAATTTAAATATGTAAGATTATATATAACATAACATGATGAGCCACATAAAACTTGTTTCCTTTCCTTCTTAATTTGTTTTGTTTTTAGCGTTTTTACCAAGCCCATGAACTGGGAAGGCAATGAACTTGAAGTTTACTGGGCAGCCATGAATGACAAGAAATGAAATAATATTTATATTTTATAATTTACAACAAAATTAATTAAATAAATCAAAAACAAATCGAATAGTTACTTCTTTTTTTATTTCTTTTATCGCTCATACAGTGTTGTATTTATTGGCAAATATAGATGATTTAGCAAGTGCTATAATTGCAATACAAGTGGATAACATATAGTGTAACTATACCTTAAATTATTAACAGCGTGCAGGTAGGGAATAACATTCAATATACTGGATGCATCCATAGAAGTGGGAAAAAATTAAGGCAAGCAAGGCTTATATCCGGCGTATCATTGGGTATCAAAAATTTATAGCATTAGTATAGTGAGCGTGGTTTATTGCATACCAAGGAAAGTATAATCTCTAGTGTCTTTAAACTTTGTATGTGCATTTTTGTTATTAAGGGGTGGTTTAGACGGTAATGAGAGTAAAAATCTTACGACTTCTTCTGCGTTTACTCCATTGATATGATATGGTAATATGAAAAAAGCTGTTGTGAAAAAAGTACCAAATAGTGCACGACTGTCATAGTTGCGTCTGTATTTCCTCTCAATGCCGTATCATCCATTACATATTATATTCAGATGGTACCATTCGTACTCTTCTACACAAGCATTTGACATGTCGTAAGGCTTGTGTGATAATGTAAACCATACCTAAGCACCGCAACCTGGGCTTCAGAGCGTAGGCAATTTGTCGCGTCGTGGCAAATTTTGAGCGTTTTTGTATTCTTTGGGACCATAAACCATTATACAGAAGAGATTGGCTCGAGATAGGTGGTATATAGCCGCCGTAGCGATTGGTATCGAAGAAGACCCTCAAAAATGTCGGTTCGACCAGCTGAATGAAGTATCGCCAGAGAGCCAACTGTTTATTTTGTGATTGGATTTACGCCTACATCCGTATAACTTTAGGCAGACGCTAAAATTGAAATCTCAAGACCATACACGCCAGTTCGCTAATTAGGCGCTTTGAGTGTTGGTCGAAGTTCCTGATTTTGGCAAAAAAAATGTCATCTTGAAGCATTGACGAGATTACCAATCGAATAATTTAGCTTCAAAATAAAGCCCAAAATTATTTTATATCCCAAACTGTTCTTGTTTTATTTCAATTTCTTTTCATATCATTCTTATCCGGTCTTTTTGAGTTATCCCTCAAATTTTAACTCAGTTCCATATCAAAGGTGGCCTGGCACCCAGATGGTGGGCAATTTCCCATTTATCGAGTAGTTATTGATCGCTCTTTTGCATTCTTGTTCTGACTCTGTCGGAATCAATTGCCTTGATGGTCATTTGGCTATTAGTGATGATGTCCGTTCGCCTTTTGATCTCACTGAGCCAGCTTATACACTACGTGATTGCCCGTACTGGCGCATGAAGGAACTTGTTATTAGCAAGACGTCAAAAGTACATTTCGATTCCTGATTCCTCTAAAAGGGTTTGAATTCATATTTTGTCCCCTAGCTTAAAGTCGTCCGTATAGCAGGTGCTCGCCACAGGTATCTGTCGTTTAACTTGCCTGGTATCAGTGTTTCGAAGTTAGCTGATACCTTTACTTCAGGTATCCGGACGGCCGTTTCCGTATAGCCATCCATAGCTTCATCAACAACCTAGGTATTTGTAATGACAAGAAAGGCTGACAAAGTACGTAGCGGTTCAGATATGGCACATCACCCTGCTACATAGTTTTTAATAATGTAACTTAATCCCTTTTGCATAAAATTGTAATAACTTCTGAATTCTATATTAACTTTTCACTTTTCTACCGCCATTAGCATATGACCGTAATACACTCTGCGAAGATAGTCTAAATTCATACATTGATTTCTTTAAAAAAGAAAACATGCCCAATTTTTGTGCCGCTGCTCATGCAGTTGGCCTTCTCACAAATTATGGCCCATAACCATGACAATCTTGTAACAATGAACAAAAGCAGTTAAGCCGGAAAGCAACAGCAAATATCTGCAAAGAGGCTAACATCGAACTTGGCAAACTGGCCATGTGCTCGTACCACTGTGTGCAACAAGAGGGTCCAGCAACTTTTCTAATTGGTTTGCAAACTTGTCAGCTATTGGATATAAATTTGGATGCATATTATAATTGGCGCACAAAAAAAAAGGAACAGGAAGTTTTACAAGACAAGTAATTAATGATGATGATCATCACCATGATGTCATGTGTATTTGTGGCAACTGAATTATAAAAACAGGTTTGAAGATAGATAGTTCATGTCTGTCTGTATGTATGTTTGTAAGCGTTCCAATAGTTTTTCCTTTTCTTTTTTTGTTGTGAATAATTGTGCAATTCGGGTACCATGCAAACGTGTTGACAGGAAGATAACCAACTTTACTAAAATAGCAATACAACTTTATGAATGTTGCACTCGTAGAAGCAGTAGTTGTAGTAGACAATCACTTGATTGTTGCTACTTGTATTACTCGTATTTAACACAACTTAACCATTCATATTATGCAATATAATTTAATTTCTGTTTCGTGTGATACTGTTAAATACTGCTGTTGGTAGGTGGCTGTGCTAGATGACATTTAACCATAATTTTCATTTAACAAATAAATAGCTCACATTTATTCTTGCCACACAAAGGCGTATCAGTACTACATATGATCGAGATATTTATTTGTATGTTATTTTTTATACCCTTCACAAAGGTTGGTCATTGCGGTTTCAATTGCTACAATAATCATTTGCGATCCAACAAAGTAAATATGTATAATCTGGATCCTTATAGGTAGGGAAGTTCAATGAACGATGCATATCTTTCCGTTGTGGATACTAGGCAACTTACGTTATTAAAACTTGGACTTTTTGATCAGCGCGTTCGGCGCGTTTTCGCTATTTGAAATCAGCAATATCGGTCCATTTTTTTGATATTTTCACTCTTAGGGGGAAACGAACGCAAGAGCATAACATTTGCATATTCTGAATCCTTATTAAATTTGCTATAAAGTCCGCCTACAGAATTTATCAACCCGACGTGCCCAATTAACTTACCAACCCAAATGTTGAACTGAATTAAAGATATCTTAAAAATTTTAAAACCTCCCAAAGGAAATCGAATTCCGCCAAACACCAAAATTTCACAAAATTACGAAAATTTTCGTATTTCTGCCAAAATTTGAAATTCACATTTTATAACCAGTCAAAATTTTACAATAAAAAAACGAAATTGAATAAATTTTGGAAATTTCAGCACAAACATTTTAATTTCACCAAAATTTTGCAATTTCACCTAAAAGCCCAAAATTCACGAAAAAATCAATATTTCATGAACAACGTGAAAATATTAACAAAATCGATGTTAAACAAATACTTAAAAATGAAAATTTGTTGACAACGGCGACGAATTGACATATCGTAAAAGCGGCAATATTTTCTTCGGTACGCTCTCTTCGCATACGGGTTGTTGGACTTATGTCCAATCAAGTGAAACTGGTGCGAATTGTGATCACAACAGCTTAAATAGTCTGTTCGGTGGGAAATTTGCGAAACACATTTCTCACGCGGCACGAATTTTGATAATAAAATTAAATGATGGATGGTGAAATTGCAAATCTTGCGGAGCAAATAGTAAAATATCACACGGTATACTACTGTGGACAAAAAATAGTAAGACTTTTTAATTTAAATTTTGCGCGGAAATCCATTCGTCGAAATTTTTTTCTACGTTGGTATGACTGTCAGTGACATCTGTGTCAACTATCACATCAAAGTAATCATTAGTGTTTAGTATACGCTTGTCTTTCTGAAGTACAACAAGTGCATTCGGCGATTTTTACAATGAGTGAAATTATTCAACAAAGAAGTTCCATTAAATTTTGTGTGCGGAATGAAATTTCTGGTGCCGAAACGTTCAGAACGTTGCAAACAGCCTTCGGTGATGATTGTATGTCGCGAGCAAGTGTTTTTGATTGGTACAAATTATTCAAAGAGGGTCGAGAACGCGTTGACGACGACGAACCACGTCCAGGACGGCCATCAAAATCAACTGATGATCAACACGTCAATAAAAACAAGGAATTGGTGTTCGAGAATCGACGATTAACAGTCAGAGACCTTACTGATACCGTGGGAATATCGGAGGGATCAGTGAAAACCATTTTAAAAGATCATTTGGGCCTAAGAAAAGTGAAATCACGATTGGTTCCAAAATCAATAAATTTTCTTGAAAAACAGCGTCGCGTTGACATCTGTCAAACGAGGCTTTCCGACTACCAGGATGTCATTAAACGTATTTAAAGTGGCGATGAATTTTCGATCTACGCTTACGACCCGGAAACAGACGATCAATCGGCAGAATATCGTGCCAAAGTTGAGCCGAAGCCGAAAAAACCACGTCAAAGCAAGTCAAATCTCAAGGTCTTGTATAAATGCGTCGTTTGCGCGAAGCTATTCGTAAAAAGAGGCCGGAATTATGGGCCGACAACTCTTGGTTTTTGCACCACGATAATGCACCGTCGCATACCGCATTGATTCTTCGTGAGTTATTCACCAAAAATTCAATCAATATCGTTCCACAACCGCCGTATCCGCCTCACTTAGCTCCGTGTGACTTCTGGCTGTTCAGCAAACTCAAGCGACCGCTCCGGGGAAACCGTTTTGAGTCAATTGAAGACATTAAACGTGAATCGCTATGTGCATTGAAGGCTATTCCGGAAATTGACTAACCACTGTTACGAGGATTGGAAAAAACGTCGGCATAAGTGTATTGCACAAGGAACAAAGTCTTACTATTTTTCGCCCACAGTAGTATATTATTAGCTATAGGTCGTGCATCCCGAATATTGGGAATAACTTGTGTATTGGGGTTATCGGAATAACATATTGTATTTGTTAAAATTTTTCATTTTATTTTAAAATTTAATAAAACGACACTACAAATCACAAAATTATAACCGCTAAATAATTTAAATAAAAAAAACCTTAAACCCAACAAATCTCATCTGAAATTGTTATGCAGAGACCTTTTAATATTAATTGTCTATGAAGTAATTTGCAGGTAATATATTTTAATATTGTTGCAAATACATATTCATAGTGATGTTCAGGGGATGATAGCTATGGGATGATAGCTATGTATGGTCACCTGTCAATTGGCCCCAAAGCTTATGATAGCCTTCTACTGTTAGAATGAGCTGTCTTACTTGTTTTCTAGCAGCTTTAAAGCTAATCATTTCCTTTTATTCCCCACTACAATTTTCAACAAGTCAATCAACTAGGAAGGCAATGATCTTGAACGTTACTGGGCAGCCATGAATAATAAGAAGGAGAAGAAATAATAATTACTTATGTTTTATAGCTGCCTGCATCTTAATTACGAAGCCATTTTCCAAGCTTGATATGCATGTAAATTTATGTATAAATATTTAACAAAATTTTAATGTAAAATTAAATAAAAACATGATTTGAAGTTTATTTTTAATCAGTTAGGAAATACAAGTGTTAAATAAGCTATAAATTTACTACAACAAGACAAGAAGGAAGAAACGATTTGAAAGAGTTTTCATAATATCACGATTAAAAGCCAAACTGAAATTAGAGCGCCAAGCGCAGCGTAAGCTGCAGGGTCCGCATGTACAGTATTTTTTTAAATGTACTGTAAATATTTACCCTGCAGCTAACGCCACGCTTGATGCGCTGATTCAGGTTTGGATGTAGCTTCCATATAAAAATTGCAAAAATAAACCAACATTTTTGTTTTCTATATAAAATACGAAATAAAATCTAAGTTTGACTTAAGCTTAGCTTCGCTCTTTACCTATTTAACTGGAATCTATTACTGCTAAGCTGATTCTTTAAGGAAAATAATTAATTGTACAAGAGACCTTGCCAAATCTTCAAAACAGGTGTCGGAGTTTCTAAAATAGAAGATGAATTCCTTCTTTTCTTTACAGACGCTGGTTTTATAGATACCAGGTACAAGCATTGTAAAACTGCGCAAATTTGTAATAGAAGTTCTTTAGAATTGAAGTGGCTGAATTGTTCCAAACGAATTGTGCGATTTATAATTTTAATTTGCGCAGGCATTTGTAAAATTAGCCAAAGTCGCCTTTCTTTTTCGTTCATTTAAGCCATGCGAGTAAAAATGTACGGTTAAGCACGAACAACGGCTACAACCCCTACCTAGCCGTTGTTTCGTTTAGTTTTTCTAAAATCATGGGATTATGAAAACAACAAAATTTCGATTAACTAAAAAACACAAAATTATTTAACCTAAAACCACTTGCGCTTCATCTGTGTACATACCATCCCTTTTAACTGTGACGTCCCACACACGAGCCGACTTGAACGGACACGTTTAAAAACAGAGAGTTAAAATCAAGCTGCAGCCGATATTTTTGCAAGCCGGTAAGAGAGGCAAGTTTTGCCCACACTTCGACCATATTACGTGTACAGTTTTTACTGTGGGGTTAAATTTTGCAAAAAAATTACGGCATCTGTAAGTATCTTAAAACTCTACTGTTGAGTGCTAGTAAATTTTAGAATAATCTTTTTTTTCTTGCCATTGAGGTTTTCCATTAGCTCTTTAACATCTTAAAGACAGTTGGTTTTTTGGAAGAGTTTATTACACTTCTTTCAATGTTCGTTTGTACAAGTCTGATAGCAACCTATTTACCCAAAAATTGGTCGCTCTCTATACCTTCCTCTGCATAACACTAACACAACTTAGAAAAGGTGAATAGATACATGTCAGCTTTCAGAGTTGTTATAACTCTGATGCGTAATCTTGGACAGTTTCGTAGCCAAAAGTCCACTGAAATAAATCTCGAGCCGCTTTATACATACACACATACATCGAAGGTACTACAATCCCTGATTTATTACAAACGTCGATGCAATACTGTTCCTGTTTCTTCAAAAGGTTTGATATTTCACTCCTTCTCTACTATCAGTTAACAGGCAATTGAAACGAAAAACATATCATGTCTGAAACACACCTTGGCTCAATCCCTAAACTCTGTTGCAAAATCCCCCAATTCCCATGATTTCATCATAATACTATTTTCGTATTTGTAAAATGTTTATTAAATGTATTAAAGTTGACATTGCTCTTGTCAATAGTCACACATATATCGTTATAAAAAATCCTAAGGATTAACCAAGGCAAATTAATAAAAGGTAAACTCACCGGCGAATTCAAAGCGCTTCCGGCTTCTTTGCCGATGTCAAATTCCATAAATAAGGAATAAGTTAAAAAAAGTACTCAGCTGCGCTGGTGAGCTTGGTACTTTCCCAAGTCATGAAAACGAATTATTTGGAGAGCCGATAAGGATTACCAATAACGAAATCCAATATTATTATTATTAGATCGGATAATCTGAAGAAGTATCTCATAGAATTGGCATTGACAGAGATATACTCCCTTGTTGTTGAATTGTTAGAGCATTTTTGAGATTCATCTTTCCAACAAATGTAACGACTGAGTCTGATCTATTTTAAAATATAAATTTTTATGAACTTTTATTAAAAGCTCAATTTTAAAGGTGAAAACAAGATAAACTCTACATAAACATTTATTGATCTACTCAAATTTAGCCTTGAGCTTAATGGCATTTCCGCTTCTTAAATAAAATTTCACCCTGTTAAAGGGCTCATCACACCCCTATTATTTGGGATTTTATAAAGATCCTAAAAGGCATCGCCTTTCGCCGTTATTAAGGTTAAATTTAAGAAAAAAAACTTCACCTGTCGTATGCGTAAATATACAATAGATGAGATGGCAGGCACAAAGGTAACTGAGTGCACTGGCACAAGGTCTGTCTTATACCTCCTCATATGGAACCTGTTACCGTTCTGCTAGGTATCTGTGTAAATAAGTCTAGTGGAGAAAACTTAACACTCTGTAATAAAACTCCCTGACCCACAGTGGAACAGCATACGCCAGGTATGCTTGGCCAAGAGTGTGCTTGGTCTCTACGGAGCTCTGTGTGGGTGGACAACTTTTCTTCCATTAATCGTAAAATTATATAAATTATCTTAAGGAACTACGGCTTTGATTGTAAAAGAAAGGAATACGGCAGAGATGGAGAAGTATAAACACTAGGGATAGGTACTCCTTACGTGTTGGACCATGGGATTCCGGGAAGGATGTACAATGAAAACTTGCAAGAGGTTAACATCTGTAGGAACTCTGGTGTTTCTTGGCCAATGGACGAATTCTGGTGAGATGGAGAAGAATACCTCGCATGGAGTGGACGGGTCAGTTTCCAAAATTACTCCTGAGGAAGAGGCTAAGACGGTAGCGCACATTGTGTGTGAATATACACTTCTTAAATGGGAATGCCATGGGCGATAAAAGCCTTAGACAAATTATAGCAATTGCAAAAGACTCCATGATGAGGAGGAAGGTCGACAGCTACCAGTCGACAGTCTTAAATCAAATTCAAGTGAAAAGGCTAGTGTTAGCACGAGACTCAGGCAAAATAACGTAGTCGAAAATTACAAATTGGTTAAAAGAAATCAATTGAAGAAAAGAAGGGGGTTGTAAATGGACCCATAGAGTAAGCGGTCTGCTTCGTTATCCCCCTATATAAAAAAACATATTGCGAGCATAATAAAAGGGCTGAAAATGTTACATTCTTTCAAGAAAAGAAGACAGCATTAGATACTAACATCTTGCGAACAATGAAAACCAACAATATGTGAAAAGGGCACTTGAAATGCGATCTTGCACCGTTAACTATTACGAACATTTATTACACGTACAAATTTTAACTTCTTTTAAAAGAAACATTATGAAAATTTAATTACTTCCATCCAATACATATGAACATTTTTATATAAAAAAGATTACATTTCGAAATGAAAAGAAAAGAAAACAAGAAATCGGAAATAAATTGATTTAGTAATACAACTGCAATAGTGGAAACAAAATCATTTACAAATTGTTACTTCCGAGTGACTGGTAACAACATGCGATGTGACCAAGTGATGCTGAACGTACAAACGTATTGGTTTCCAACATCAAACATGCCTTGGATACAATTGCAAGAAGTTATAGAAATTTGGCTTATTAAAGCTATGAATGTGTTTGTTTTGTTGGCACAAGTGTTCGTTTATGAAATATAATCGCCATACTAAATGCGGAAAACACCCCGTAATTGTTCCGTTTTTTATTATTTCGAGTATTGTCTCGTAACTGTTATTCTGCTCTTTTATTTTCCATTTCATTTCCCGTATACAAAACAATCTACATATGTATATACTTACATACATACGTATAACAATGTCGTTGTATTGTTGTATGGCAACAATATTACCAGACTAAATTGCTGACAGCAGGCACCCTGTCAATTATTGCGTAAAAAGAGAAGAAGAGTAACTTAAAAGAATTGAATCATTTTGAAAGGAAAATTAGAGATTATCAGAAAAGTAATTGATCTCTTTCGATACGTCAAAGCTTAGTATGTTTCCATCGTTTCTATAAGGAACATAGGGCCCCAACCACTTGGTTGAACATATATTCCGGTTTTGTGCCAACACCTTCACTTCGTTCCAGCTATTCCTGATTGTGGCTATTTATGCATCTATTTTCCCTCTCCTTGCATGGGCTAAACGTCCTCTTCTATGACTACCTTGTGAGTTTCAATTCATGGTGTTTGTGATTTCATAACTTGGCCTCCGTAGAGAACATCCAATATTTTCGTTGTTTTTATTTCTGTAGCTATAGGCTTTTGATTGCACTGTTCCAATAGACTGGTATTGGAGATCACATTCGGCTCTAGTATGCCATGTTTCGTCTGAGATCCATTTCTTTCCGTGTTCCTTATTAACAAGTATGTTAGCTGCAGGGTCCATAGAAGCTGACATCACGCTTTCCCAGCTGTTTAAAGGGTTAACTTCTGCGGATGGAGCCGTTTGTTTCTTCTTAAATTCGATCACTTTGATAATAATTTGTATACCTTAGCATTTCGTTTTTTCAGGGAAACTCAGTCAATTGGCTAAAGTATGGTAACCGATATCGGTAAAAAAAACTGCAAATTTTGAAAAGTCCTCTACTTCATACTGAATAATGATTTCAAAAACCCCCTATTCAGCCTTTTATTGAAGGGAGAGATTCAAAGTTGACTCACGGAAATTTAATCACAAGAGGCTGTTTGGTCTCGGTTATGCGAACTCTGCATACCAGTTGATTTTCAGTTATAATACATACTTATCCATGCATATGGAGATCTGTGTGGGTGAACGTCTTTTTCTCCGTTACTCGTGGGAATAATATGAATTTTTCCGAAGGAACTCGGTTTTTAATTGGCCAAGGGAGGATTCCAGAAGAAATGGACAAAAATGCCACGTGATAAGTGGACGTGTCAATATACAATGGCACTCGTAAGGGGTTGGACCGTGAGATTCTGATGGGGATGGACAATGAAGACTCACAATAAGTAAACGGGTAAGTCTCCAAAGATACCCCTGAGAAGTATTCTGAGACAATGTGGTTGAATGTCCAGCACTAGCTAGCATAAAGCATAAAACACCTAGGGCAGACACGTGGTCTTACACAAGTGCTGGCAATTATAAGAGACCCCGTGATGAGGAAGAAGACCGGCAGTTAACAGTCGACAGTCTGAAATCTATACAGTCAAGGCAAAGGCACGAGACTCAATGAAAGTAATGTAGCCGCAAATTACAAATCGGTTATCGGAAATCAATTCGAGAAAAGAAGGGGATCGAAAAGGGACCTACAAAGTAAGCGCTCTGATTCGATATCTACGGGGCACTGCTGCTTTGGCCATCTGAAAAATGTATTTAATCACACGAACATCGCACGAGATTTTTATGCCATGAACATCAGAGCTTCTGATTGCTTAATATCTACGCCTCCCATAACTACAGATGAAGCAACATAATCTGCCGTGCGTCTGTTAGTAAGGACACAACATTGAGTTTTACGTGCATTAAAGTCAACCTTGTTCGCACGAGTCCTTACGCAGGTTGCCGCAACATCTCGTTTGAGTATTTCATTCATATTGATGAATGAAAACGAATGGTAAAAGCTGCTATCATCTGAAAAAGAATGTATAGAATTGGAAATTCGACATAGAGGGTCATTTAGAAAAATAAGAAATAGTGTAGCAGAAAGTACGGATCCTTGCAGTACCTTAAAATTTATCTTAAACTCGTTTCATGAAATAAATCGTGTGTGCGATCCGTGTTTTGTATATATTTCAAATGTTGCTTAAATGTTGGAAATGCTTTAAAAGCCACGACCATTTCGGAGCTCTTTTGCAAAAGTCCAAAGTTGGAGCAGCTGTCGAACAGCTCCAAAGTAGAGCACAAAGTAGGACTAGGAATCTTAATACATAAACCAGATTTCAAACTGTACTTCCGACTTCCTGACCATAACACGGTCCTTCAAGTGACAGTTTAACAAC
Organism: Phania funesta; assembly: GCA_963932375.1. Taxonomy (NCBI): domain Eukaryota; kingdom Metazoa; phylum Arthropoda; class Insecta; order Diptera; family Tachinidae; genus Phania; species Phania funesta. The sequence goes on from OZ010652.1 coordinate 107,417,180, forward strand.
AAGGCCAACAGAGGTCAAACCCTTCACTGATCACCAAACGATCATCAAGATAATTAAGTTAGAAAGAGTCAGAACATGGCTGTTATTAGAATGCAAAAGATAATTGGAACAGTTTTTGTGTCACTGCCTGCTTTCGCACAAATCAAATCACAGTATTTTACGGTTAGACGTAACTTACCTAACAGGCGTTGACTGGAGAATTGTGAGGAATTTTGCTCCAAGTACCGAGTTCCTATAATATATTTTTCTTGGTTCATAATGGAACCACTATATTAATTGTATGTCTACGGGCATGAGGCTAGAATAAAATTTTGTTGGGATGACATAATAAAAACAATAGGTTAGGTTGGCGAATGTCCCCCTTGTCCCAGGCCCGTAGTTCGGCTAGTTATGCACTTTCCATTACTCTCCACACTCATAGGAACACTTTTCTTTGTCAGTCAATGCCATTCAAATGAGACACGTCCAGTAAAGTCTCGGCTGCGAAATATCGGGTACTTAGCTGTGCGAAAGCTGGGCAGTGGCATAGGAAGTGTTCCATGGTCTCGACGCCCTCCCCATATTCCCTGCACTATCCGCATACCCAAGACCACGTAGATGTGCCCGCAACCCCGAGTGACCCGTCAGTACACTCACCACCTTAATAATTTCAGATTTGTTGAGTCTCAGCATCCCTCTTGTTTTATCCATAGGGTTTTTTTTTATTTGCCCTACCACGATTTCATTCCACTCAGCTCGATTTCAAGTAACTTTGTGCAACTTATACCCACCTCATGGGGCTCTCTGGTCTTAATTGCTACTCCATAGTGACCTGGCACCCATATGATGCGCAGTCTAGCATGCGCTGCGTGATTGGTTATCGCTTATGTGCATTCCAGAATCGTCCATCGGCTATATTTGCTTGAGTGTCGTTTGAGCAGAAGCATCTGTCTGATTATCAGTGTTTCACAATTTGCTACAATCTATGTTTCAAGTAACCGGCCCGCTAATTCCGCGCTTTGCGTTAAACCGACCATTACCTCCAACATTTTTTGATCCACTCACACATTACCTGCAGGCATGATGCTGTACGATTCGCCTTATATTTTATTCGGACTTCTATTGGCTTTATATTCAATATAGCCTCCAACCATTTTGTTGGTGTAGTTCTGATTGCACCGCTTATGAAGGTTCGTTACACTACGTTACACCTCTTCTCCGCTATCTTCCACCATACTACGGAGGCATAGGTTAGAATTAGCTTAATCACGCTGCATATGCAGTGTAACGGGTTCGGATAGAAGCCCATTTTTATTTCATTGCTCTCCTGCATAGCGACCAACATAATGTGGACCTTTCTTATCCTCTCCCCTGTGTGGTGCTACCATCTCAGTTTCCGCCCCAAAACTACTCCTAAGTATTTAGTCTTGTCGATCAAGCTAAGTGCCTTATCTAGGAAAGTGGTTCCTCGAAGAACGCGGCCTTCGTCTTCCTAGTAAAAAGACATATTTCTCTCTTATTCGAGTTTATATCCAACCCACTTGTTTGTGCACAGTTGTATGCTTCTCGGCTCTTCTGCATACCGATTTGGATTCTTTGCTCCCAAAAATATTACAAAAACGTCTACATAGCAGACGGGTAAAAATCCTTCATAGGTTAAGGCTCTAAGTAGACTATGTATTGTGGTTACCCACAGTAGGGGTGATAAAATGGCTTCCTGTGGAGTTTCGCGCTCCACTTTGTTTCTGATATTTATATCGTGAGAACCGCTTCTAATCCACCTATTCCTTAGCATATAACTGATCCAGTCCCTTAATGTCCGGTCAATCTGAAACTGATAAAAGGATTCGATAAGTGCGTCGGTCCTCACGTTATTGAATGACCCCTCAATGCCAATGCTGACCGCAAACGCATACTATTTTTTATAAAAATGTCCCTCTATGTAGTGTACTACTTCGTGCAAAGCTGTTTCCACTGATCCAGCTTTGACATATGCATGTTGCCTAAAATATAGACTTTCATCATCGGAAACAGTCCATATAGATCCGCTGACCTATAGGAATTAAGCTCCTTATAGTGTCCTTAATCATTAAATCCCAGTTAAAGATCCTACGGACATTTCTCCTTTTTAAGTGGACATCCAGGATTTCTCCTGGGTGAATTTCCTCTTCCGCAATGGGCAGCTCTCCGCAAAGCAGCTAACTAGAGCTTCCGTAATCTTTTTGAAATTATTATCAATATTCTCCTTACTAAGGCAGTCAAAAGTCGGTTGGCCTCTGATGTCTTATTAGATTTCTGAAACTCGCCTAGTTAAAGTTGGTCCTGCTCCGGAAATTTACCGGGTCCAGCGGTAGCCTCGCTATCTTAAACAAAAAGCAAAATAGGCTGCATTTAGGGGAGTGAGAAAAAAATGAATATTTTAAAGTCCAAGGTGACTAGTTTTAAGAGGCCTATCCAATGGCTTGCAAAAAAATGGTTGTTAGGGGAAAGGACGCAAGATAAGACATTTGAGGTCGAATCCAGAATATAAGGCCCAATTGAAAACCATTAACAATGATATGATACATGTTGCGATAGGGCTTCAAGTAGCAACACAATACACATAAGACTAGGCTGCATGAAGGGGCGTTTTAGAATCATCAATGATGGCATTTTCCATCCTAGGACTGGTGCAAACTTTTTTGTATGAATGTCGACCCGGTCTAATATATGTACGTACTTGATTAACAAAATGAATATCAAGACCAAGTATTGACTCCGGCTATACTTTTAATTTTATTTATGATTTTCTGTATATTTTATGGGGAAATGTATTTTTTGAACTTTTTATTTTTATGTATTTATGTTTTAATATTATACAGGGTGTCCGCCGGCAAGGTATACTACTTTGTTTTGCCGCCGTTTTAGACGCGGCAAATTTATTATGGAAAAATATTCGGTAAACCAACGTGTTTTAATCGTTAAAACATTTTATCAAAATCAATCATCGATTACTGTGACGATGAGAAAGTTACGTGAAATTTTCGGGAGAAACAACGTGCCAACAAGACGCACTATTTATCGTGTAGTGAATGATTTCGAAGAACGAGAGTCTGTAGCTGATAGGCCCAAGCATGGGCCGCAGCGTACTGCAAGATCGGCTGAAAACATTACTGCTGTTCAAGAAAGTGTTCAAAACAATCCATCAACCTCAATTCGACACCGTGCTCAGGAGCTTGGTCTTCAAAGAAGAACTTTGGCCACAATTTTGCACAAAGATTTGCATTTGTTTCCTTCTTTCAGAAGACCATTTACGCCGCCGCACATATGACAATAGGATGCTACAGCGCGCCCATGACAACCCCGATTTTCATGAAAAAATCATAATCACTCATTATGAGGCACATTTTCATTTGAATGGATATGTGAATAAACAGAATAGTCGGTTCTGGGCAATGGAAAACCCTCAAATTATTCATCAGTCACCTTTGCATCCATTAAAAGTGACAGTCTGGTGTGCAATTTGGTCAGGAGGAATCATTGGACCCTACTTCTTTGGAACTGAAAACGGCGTAACGGTAACTGTCAATGGGGAGCGATATCGTGACATGATTGAAAACTTTATAACGCTACAACTGCGTGCTTTGAGCTTGACTAACATGTTTCAACAAGATGGTGCCACATCGCATACAGCCTGGATTACAATAACTTATTTCAAGGAATGGCGATGTTGAAGGGCCTCCACGGTCGCCTGATTTGACTGCTCCGGACTTCTTTTTGTGGGGATACCATGGTTTATGCAAACAAACCAGAAACGCTGGAGCAACTCAAACAAAATATTCGTTATGAAATTAATGAAATACCGCGTGTAATGTGTGAGAATGTAATGAAAAATGTGTTCAAAAGGGTTTGCATTTGTGAGGCTAACAGAGGCGGACATTTATCTGATATTGTATTCCATACATAATTGCCGACATTAAATAAAACATTTATTAACTGTATTAACTTATTTAATTTTATTACTTTCTATGCAGGCTCTAGGTCCAGTCCTTTAATTTTTATATTTAAATAAAACTCTTGATTGGTTTTTTTTTATTAAATATAAATTATTTTATTTCGTTCAATATTTCGAGCCCCTTCGGTGCTCTTCTTCAGGAACAAGCTGGAATACACAAAAAATATAAAGCACAAAAACAAAAATTATAACCATATGTTCTTATACTAATATGCACGTATATAAACACTATATTATATATACATATATATAATATTCTAATAATATTTTCTTACTTAGTAAAGCCGTCGTCTGTCCTCTGATAAAATTCAATGCTCACTAAATATTCTTGTATTTATATTTTTCTATTATGTGTCTGTATGTATGTGCACAGTTGTCTGTGTCTGTTTTATAATTCATCCTTTTGTTCGTTGGTGTATTAATTATGTGTAGCATTTCTACTGTATATCTCTTTTTGTAATTGTCTTCTTGTTGTAATATTGTTGTACTTGATATATTGGGAGAATGCCCAGTGATCGCACAATGGGCTGCTAATGCTGTTTTTTGTTCAGCCATTCCTTTACGTGTTTTGCAATCTGATTTGTGTGCCGTTAATCTTGTTCTTAATTTTGACTTTGTCGTTCCAACGTATACTTTATTTAATTTGTATATTTTTATAATTTTTAATTTTTTTGTTTTTAATATGATGTTAATCCTTTAAATCTCTGGCGATTTAATAAGGCACGTATAAAATTAAGACAACTTGCCATTAGGCCGGCACAATTTTCCTGCATGTGTGTGATGAAATTACACGTATAACCTGGCGCAATATCATTTGGGCCAAAAGACATAATGAATGAAAAGAAAAACCAATGTTATTATTGTAATAACAACAATAACAACAAAGTTATAACTCGGTCTTAAAATACTATTAACTGGCAGAAACTTCTCTTTCTTTTACAACAAGCACAATCAACAGGCAGCCAATAAATATTTCTCTTTCTTTCGTAACATTTTGTTTTTTTTTTTTTTTTTTTTGCTTATGTTTTGTTGTTGTTATTGTTGGAATTGTGTGGCTCGAAATTGTTTTAGGCCAGGGGTTTTATTTATATGCTTGGCTCTAAACATTAAAATCATCAGTTGATTATTTGGCATTTAAACGTAAACACGAGACGTACAAAAAATATTCAATCATAAACCACTATTTATAAAATATAATAAATTAAATTTAATACATTTGAAAAGTTAAAACAAGTAATAGTGAAGTTCCTTTAAACAAATTAATTAAAAAAATAATAAAAAAATTTTACTTTTTTAATAACAAAAAGCATCAAAACTAATAATAAAATGTTTGTTAAAACGTACAAAGCTGTTATCAAACGGGCCTTCTGTTTATTGTTGTTGTTAGCGATGTGTAATGCCAAAAAAGAACAACAGCAACAACAAAGAAATCAAGAAGGTAAAAATACAAAGAATTCATTGTAACATACATATGCACATGTGTATTTACACACATACATATGTATGCACGTATTTAGCCGGCTCAACAGTTCAAGTCTAGACTCTAGACTCTTTTTGTATTTTTAAGAACAACGATAATGACCATGATTTCCTTAAGTTAACACTAGCAGCAGCAACAACAAAAACCTGTTGTATATAATCATTGCGTAAATGCTTTGTGTTCTTGGTAAAAGATGAAGAAGAAAATATAGTATATTTTTACACTGAACAAAATTTTAGCAATCTTCATTAAATAATGAAATCTGCATTTTTTTCAAAGTAAAATATTTGAAAATATGGCTTTGGTAGGCAATTTACCGAAGAATAAATAGAGAAGAGTAACTAATACCAACACAACCTGCATGTGACAACGCAGGTGTTCTTTGCGAGAGATAAAGAAAATGTAGGAAATAAATATTTTTACACTGAAAGAATTATTATTTTATTTTAAATCTTTCAAAGATTTCAAGTAAAAAAATCTGTAATATTCACAAATAATCGTACATTCGGTATGATATTTTTCGAACAATTTTTGTAAGAACCTCGTGGATAAAATGCATAAAAACTTTGCGTAAAACTTTAAGGCAAAAATCTCATAAAAAGGCAGTCTTAGCGAAGAAGGAAGAAATAGAAAAAAACATATATTGCGAACACCAAAACAACTTATGTCAACACAGTTAGATATAGTTGAACACACACACACACACACAAGTATTCATAAATTCTTGCAAGGCGAATTGAAACAGCTTCACTCACCAGCACAGCTGATGACTTTTTTGTAACTAATTGCATCCCAAATTCAATATACAAAATATTTCGCGATTTCCAAAACTGTTTCGGAAATAGAGTTTGACATCCGCAGCTAATCCGGAAATGCTTAAAATTCGCCCGTGAGGCTGTCTACCTGTTATCAATTCGCCTTGAATTCTTGTAAACTGAAAAGTAAAACTAGTCTGCAGAAAAATTATGAATAATATTGAGTTAACCCTCTTTCGATGTTTTATAGAAATCGGGCAACTGTTCGTGAGTTACGGCGAAATAAACCAGTGTAAGCGCCCCATTGAGGGGTTGATATTAACCACAATCATTAAAACAAATCTCTACGTGATAGAAAAAATTTAAAACAGATCTTTATTAAGCACGTTAAACTCTTCATATTTAGCTTGTTTTTATTTAAAGCAGGATTTAATTTCAGGCCAGTGTAATCGGAAAATTAATTTGCAAATGCGTTAAAAAATAACAACGTTGGTACTTGTGTTATTCACTTTGGTTTGACATTTGCAAAAACAGATGCTTAAACTTACTTTCAAAGGTGGACAATTGAATAATCAGCCGAAATACTGATGACCTGAGCTGTGACATGAGACCACTGGACTATTTTTTGTGGAAAGTCGTAAGCATTAAGGCGCATGATAGTGCGTTAGGCCTAATGCACACAGTGTATATATTACAGGAAACTATTGGCGATGTTTTTACCCCCATCATGAATTTGCTTGAATTAATCTTAAAATAATGAAGCTCATAGGTAAAACTTAAAAGTTTTACCATAAAAGCTTCCCGAGATATGAAGGTGTAATAAGTGCATATTTTAGTTCCTATTCACTGACTCAACGACTCGCTGACTCACTCATCAATATTATGGAACTTTCTACTATACCTAGAGATCTGAAGTAAATCTAGGGGAATAAGTAATGAGAAAAATCTGAAAGCGTTAATTTTTTCTTTAGGGACTGCCACCTTATTGGTAAGGGGCAGTACCAATGTAGCTAGAGAGCTGAAATACAGTACAAGTAATCAGAGAAAATTCAAGAAATACATTTTTTAGCGAGGGGGTTTAGGGTATGGGACATTTTCACTATATCTAGAGCTGAAATTTGGTATAACCCAACCGTCATTAAACTTAAAAGAAGTTTTATACAGACATTTATGAAAAAAAAAATAATTTGTAAAACATGAGTGAGAACCTCACAGAAATTTAAATGTGATTTTCAGGCCCAGTTCCTATCCAAAAATGTAGTGAGATCAAAACTGGGACAAAGTTCAAGATATGTATATATACACTACCTCATTTCTAAACAACTTGCTAGCTCGGCAATATTTTTTTTTAACTTTCTACAATGGAAAAGAGTTATGGGGAAAATGTTACCAAACTAGCCAGTTGCCTAGAAATTTTTATCTCAGTACTTTTAGCGGGCGAAACTTGTGGCTAGGACCCTGGCCTTATTTTCACATTTATGTTTTTGTGCATATAAATGTTACGCTAACCATTAAGAGTCTATCATCTCTTATCGGCTTTAAAACACAAAATAAAATTTGTCATTTATGACATTCAAGCCCAAACAATAGAAAAACTATTTAAAAATCGGGTTTATCGTATGACTTTTTAAAAATATACATTAGTGTTTTATTATCAATTAAAAATCGACTAAACTGGACAATAATATGGCTCTTTGGCTTTTTAATTGCAATCAGTGTTGCCAGATATTATAAAGGTAAAATTTGCAAAAACATGAATTCTTGAATGAAAAATCTTCAAAAACTTATTTTTTTTTAAATATTTGCAAAAAAATCTTCAATTTACCACAATTTTATAAATTTTTTGTATATAATAAAAAAAAATCAAATACACCAAAAGATAATAAATAAAACCAATGTTTAATCGCTATCACTTTTCAAATTAAAAAATTAAATATAATTTTTTCTTAACCTTTATTCAGAGGATTCTCATATCTTGCAATATTGGCAGGTGTGGCAATGTACTGGCAACAGATTAGCAAGTAAGAAATTTGTCAGTTGTAAGAAATTTCTCAGAAAAGCTTACAATGTCATTGTCAGACGATTGCCTGACAATAGCTTTATATGGCAACGTTGTCAAACAAAAAAAGGATTGAGTTCAGACTGTTATCAGATTCTTGTACACCAAAAATTTTCAGATCCAAACTCAAAATATTTGAGAGGTATTGTAACTATCATATGCGTTTGTTTTGTGCACAAAAAAGACTTAATTGCATATCTATTGGAAAGCAGCGCTGAAAGAGAGTCGGTGCATCTGCGACTTCCTGCTATATATTTTCTTTATTAAGTTTATATTCCACGCATCGACCAACCTATAAGCTTAATTTTTCTTCAACTTTATTATTTTCAAAATATTCTCATGCGACCATTAAGTTTAAAATTTTTCTGGTGATTTTTGATTCAACCTAAGTTTTTAGCGACTTGAGACTGTAGGTGATTGCGAACATCATGGCACTTCGATTGGCTTGAAACGGGCAATCGAATATTTTAGTTCATGATAAAAATCTACCTCATGCGAAAACTATCCAATTTAATTTAACACAATGCGAAATATAAATAGTTATTTCTTGATTTAATTTTCCGACAGAGTGATTTGATATATCAAGTGGTGAATATCTATTATTTGAAACCGGTTTGTCTCCAAATAACCCCTTGACAAGTGATGACACAAATGCAATCCAAATATTTAGTGTATAAATAATTAAGTTTGGTTTTTTAATTTCTCTCTTTATGCATTAAGTCACTTCTAAGATTTCCTTTTACCAAGAAACAAAAACGTATCTGACAACGATGCCTTTGTCAAATGGATAAATTTCGTATATCAGGCAATAAAAAATTAACTTACAGCGCCTGGCAATAAGCTGACAATTAGAGGTGTTCAGATGTCTGAGAATATTGTTGTTAGTTGGCGGTCTGACAATGTCTTTTGTGACAACGTTGTCAAACAAAAAATGCCAGTTCACACGATAGCAAGACAGTGTATATCATGAAGAGAACGATGTTACAAAACATTTACAATACATACACACGAGTATATATTTTCAGGCGTAAATATTAATATAATCTGAAGGTACTAATAATTTTAAAGAGTGGTCACTTTTAGCCTTGAAATAATATTTTATGAAAAAAATCGCTTCTAATGATTCAGATTTTTGAAAATTGTTGCGCAGTGTATTTAACGTTTTAAAGTGAAAGGAAAAACTAAAATGTACCAAAATAAATTTTATAGTCAAATAAGTTCAGAGTATTAAAAAATCTGCATTATTCAGATTCGGTCAGAAATCTTCAAATCTTTATTTTAAAATTTTGGGGGGATACAAGTCAGCAAATTGCACTTCTGGCAATCTGTAATTTCATATGAAAAATTTAAACATTAACTGTAATTTTAAACGCACTGCTCTTTTTTGCAGAAAAATGGGAACAAGATCTAACCGACACATTCAAGATCGAAGGCTCCGATCAGGGCATACAAAAAGTCAATCTGAAATGTGGCTCCGATTCGATGCATGTCATGTTGGAAACTGAAAAACCTTTTCAAGGTGTCATGTATACAAGGGGTAGTTTCTACAAACAAGCAGCTCCTTGTTTTGTCAAACCCTCTACAAATAATGCCAAACAATTGGAAATGAATTTCAGTTTAGACCAGTGTCAAACCCAAAAAGAAGGTGAACTCTATTCGAACATAGTGGTCATACAAAATGATCCGGAACTAATAACACCTGGCGACTCGGCCTTTTCATTGGAATGTGACTTTAGACAGCCACGCAGTGTGGATGTGGAAGCATCTATGCAAGCCAGAGACAGGTAATTAAAGGAATTTAAATATATATAATTGATATGCTATTGCTGTAAATAAAAAAAAACTTGCTAAATTAGACAACCGCAAAAACTACGAGGAGCAGCAAATCGACAACGCCAATAAGACTCTTTTTGGTCAAAAACGTAAAAAGCTCAGCTACTTAATTTAAGCACAAAATGCTTGCTTGTTGTATTAAATAATTTGAAATTCAAATTAAACTGTAAATATAAAGGTATTTTAAAATAACATTTTCCTAAAATGAAAGCTTGCTAAAGCTTTAATAGTTTGTAAGCCACAAAAAGCTTTATACTACTAATATTTATTGAATCTAACTTATAACTTTTGCTTTACATGTGTATTACAGAAGAGCTTATGCTTCAAAAATCTCCCTAACAAGTCCAGATCCTTCACACAAATCTCAAACATCATTAGCACACTCATATGCCACTAGCGATACCGATACAGTCACTTATATACCCAGACACAAGGATAAAATACCAAAGAACACTAAACCAAACATTCACAGTGAAATTCAAAATAAAGATCATTATCAGAGACATCCTAATGAAGATGTTGAAAATAATGATGACATTGAACTTGATTTTGATAGTGATGATGGCAAAATTATACATTTGGGAACAGTTGAGGATGTTACACACATGTATACCAAAAAGGAGGAGCTATAAATTTTCGACTTTATTTTCAAGCCTTAAAAAATATTATTTAATAGATTTATTAGAACATAAAAATAGCATGCCACACAATTTCCCGCAAACAACACACATTTTTTTCAAGTTTTCATTTAAACTAAAAATTCTTAAGGTGAGCGGGGTTTTAACAAAGAATAATATTAATTTAAAAGTTTTGCAGAAACTTGGCATTAAACAGCAACAAACTTGTTTTAATTATTAATTTAAGTTATAACAAGTGATTTATTTCTTATTTTTTAATTAAAAAAACCCCAATGATGGAATTAAAGATTTTTAAAATACTCGTATGCTTCAATTTGCTGCAATAATTTTTATTACAACTATAAAAAAAATGCCTTTTTATTAATTAATTAATTTTCTTTTCCTATTGAAATAATTAAACTTTAAGTGTTTAATGAAATTTTTGTAACCCAATTATATTATCTATATTCAATACTTCGCTACATCTTTATGTTGTAGCACGCACCATCAGGAAAATTAATTAATTAAATATGATTAAAAGGTCGAAAAACTGCAATAACTTTTTTCCTTTAATTAATTTATATTTTGTTTTCCACAGCAATACTACAACCACAACTTCAACACCTGATAAATCGAAATCATAAAAATTGCCGTAGTAACTTCAATTCCTTATGTGTGTATTTAAATATTACTCTTTTTTATTTCTATGTATTTTTCTAATCCTGTGATATCTTTTGTTTCAAAACAAAATAAATAAATGTAAAAACTAAAAATGTTGCTTAAAACTTTATTATTAATGTAGAGGGGATTTCGAAGCAAACCGCTAACTTTTCGACCCCCTTCTTTTTGCGAATTGGTTTCAGGCGACCGGTTCGTAATTTATGAGGAAGTCTTTTAATTGCTAGCATTTTTGTAATGCTTAGGTCCCTCATGGCATTTACACTTAACAAGTGTCTATCCGTGGTCCTAAGCTAGTGCTGGATATTCACATATCCTTTTGCTCGGAATATTCTTGTTTGGAGCGATTTGTGGGCCGGTGAAATCATTTAACCTTACTTCTTCATAAATGAGGCCGATGGGTGGGTACTACAATGGGTCTAAAATGGAAGTAGCGGGACGCCGAGTTTTGAAATTTGAACTAAATTATTTATCCAAATAAAAGGAAAAATTCAAGTTATAGAAAAAATCAGACCAAGAAAACACCTACCGCCCATTTTCAACATAAAATTGTGAAAACTTTTATTTTACCACGATTAAGAAGAGAACTCTTGGTCCTGTCAAGTCTTTTTTATAGAGAATATGTATAACTTTTACAAAAATTATCCGGATTCCATGAAACTTGGTATATTTGTAAAAATCTCTAAATAGAGATGTCTGCGTCACGCACTCTCACGATGAGAACATTTTTGCTCACGCATGTCCATGCGTAATTAATTAACGCAGGAAAAACGAGAAGATCATACTCAAACGAATTTTATCACTTTCTAAGCTTTAATTAAACTAATTAATTAAAATTGAGCTTTTTAAAGCAATTATAATAGGACTATTTTATTCACAAATTATATACTAAAACCAAAATATGTATGTTTATCTGACTAAAAAGGCAGGTAGCAACGCTTATGCATTTGCAATATTGTATTGAATTGATTTACTTTTTTTCATTATTTCCAAATAAAAAATAAATAAAAAAACCAATGAATTTGATTTAATGTTAATATTCATGCGTAGCGAAGCATGCCGGGATCCGCTAGTAGTATATGAAACACTAGTTTTGGCATACTCGTACACATGAAATTCCATTGGTATAGCAATTTTTACAGCCCATCCGACTTGTACACGTAATGTAAACACAGCTTAATAAATGATTACATTACAAATAACACTTGTCAGTGTACAGAACAAGTGCTTTCATGATTTCTTTGCAGAGGATTGCCACATATTTAAGAATGTATTTGTCAAAAACGTGTAAAAAAAATAAAATCCTATTTAATATATTTGTAAAAAAAAAATAAGAATTTTATCCATAATATCCCACTTATTTTCTAAATAACTTTCATCCACTTTTGTGATTAAAATTCCCCTGATAATAACCCCACTTTTTTAATTAAAGTGTTTTTAAAAGCACATAAAGGCACACGCCCATCTCTAGTTTATACAAAAAATAGCGGCAAATAAATAAACAAAACCAAAACAAATTAAATTAAATTACAGAATTTGTTTTCTTTAAACATTTAAACCACAAATTACTGTTTAATAATTAGAAGGATTATTTTAAACATAAATAAACCCATAGACCATACACTATATTTTTCATCTCTTTTTAATTTCCATTAAACTTTAAGAGTTCTTCGAATTTATGTATGTGAACAAGCGTAAATGACCTACAGGGCGTCACGATCGCGCTCTTTTATTTCTTTGGATCGTTTTCTTTGGGTTTATGTGAAGTCATAACTTTATGTAAAACAACCAGAAACTTTGGACGGTTTAGAAGGCGCCATTGTATGAAGGATTGCCGAGATATGGCCCCAAATGCTTGAATATGTGGTTAAAAATTGACTTCCAGACCGCATTGCATCCGAGCCACCGCGAAACTCACACGCCCGAAATCATATTCAGACACCAATGGCACAAAGTTATCTTTCCAATAAAGCAAAGTTTTTGTTTAAAATTAGGTATTCTCAATATACTAATTCAACTCAAAGTTGTAGACCTTTAAAAAACATACCCTTTATAAACCCTATCTGACAACACTATAGAGAGTTAAATAATTATTGGTACTTACCATACTTAACTTTTCCAGAAAACTTTTGGCTCTCGGCTTGTGACAATTGACAAATTTCCACCTTATTTACTCATTTTAAATCTGTTTTTGATATTCAGCTGCAATACTTTAAATCATTTGTAGTGCTGTGATACGTGTTTCTATCCACTTTAATGTGCAATGGTTCTGCAAATATCTTGTGGCCAGCATCTGCTGCCTACCAGAAGTTATATTCTGTGCAACAAGCATCAACCAAGAAATTATTTCAATAAAAAGCATTTATTATTTTGCAATTTCCTTTTACTGTAGCTTCTTTTTACCAACAAAATATGCACTCATTAAATTTTTTTCTTTTATTTTAAATTGTTTTATAAATTCCAATAACTTTTTCACAAGAGCAAACACTTTAAACATTAATTTCACTTATTCCTTTCACACTTTGTTCTTCAACAAATAAATGAAGAGATCAGGGTGGAACAAAAATTGTTTGCCGTTACTTTTAGCTGCAAAATAATTCAAGCTCTTTTGTATTTATTTGTGTGGCAGCAGTAGTAACACAAGCAAAAGTGCTTTTTGACACTTCTGTTCCTACTTCCGCTTTTTTATGCCGTCTACACACGAGGGTACCTTAAGGTAGATACAGACGAGTGAACATTATAGGACACATTTTTTATAAACTTAGTTTCGTTTTATGATACACACACTATTAAACAAATAGACGCGGACGAAAAGCATATTATCATCACATTCCTCTAATGTTTCCTCGTGTGTAGTCAAACAAATATTTTTAATATAGTGTGTTGTTAGCTGTTTTTTATGGCTTAGTTCGTTGAAAACAGGTGTGCTGCGACGATCATTTGTTCCTTTGTGTGTATCTAGCATGAGCAGCATAGATCTGCGCCGAGAAGGTTGAAAGTCGGCTGAACTGAAGCACAATAAGTTATAATTTTTGCTAAGTAAAATTTGTCAAAAATCGACAAATTTTGTTCGAAAGATAGTTTTTTTTTTACTGATTTTTATACGTTTTAAACGGCGTTACGAGGTATGAATAGTTTATACACTCACCAGTTCAAATTTTGAACTGCGCTATTTTTTACATGAGGACAGGTGAACTACAGGCATACGAAATTTATTTATTTTATATATGTAGATATTTGGAACCAAGGCGTATCTAACTAGGCGACCTTGCTACGCCAACAAATACAACAATACAACAACAGCAGACAGTTTTGTTTGTGTAAAACCCAATATTGCTGTCAAAAACATTTGTAAAAAGAAAGAAAATTAAAAGAAAAAAGTTGAATAAATTTTGTAGAAATTAGAACACAAATTGATAATTTATTCTTTGTATTTACTTCACTTTTTAATTTATTTATACACAAACTATAAAAACACTAAGGCACTTGTATCAATGAGACTTGAATGTAAATGAATTTTTTGATTATTCGTAAACAAAACAAAATAGTTTGACATTAAAACTGGATAAACAAAGGAAAACGAAAATTTAAGCAAACAATTGTCACCTGCAGTAGTAATGCCACCTGGTTAAATATTCCTTGTTTGGAACGAATGCCGTAGTCCTTTGTAAGTTTCGTTTGGAAATAAACCGGTTTTAGCTGTTATTTTTTGTTCTGAAATTCGTTGCAAAAACGTCGACGGCAAAATGAGGCAGTTGAGGTCTATTAAGCTCGTGCACCTTTTTTACGCGGTCAATGGCATATTTAAAAAAGATACAAATTTATATATACAGTGTTGGACAATACATATTGGACTAAACCAAAATATGTCATTTTTCACAAATTTTATCTTTCTACATTGCGATAGTATACGATCGATATATAAATATGAAACATGAAGAGCAAAGCAATCAAAAAAATATCACTTGGAGTTTTGTTGTTGTTTTATCTTCCCATGTGATACTTAGAAAGTCATGCTCTCAGAAATGCATGCGACAAAACATATTGGACTGCTGACAATGTTCACAAAATTGTGATGGAAAAGTGCCGTTACAATTCAGAAATGAGAATATTTGTAACAAGTTAGTAAAACTGAGTTTTTTTCTCATTCATTCTCCTTTTGTCAGTGGTCCAGAGACATTCATAAGAAGAAGGTAGGTTATTACGGGCAGTGTAATGGTCTGGGGATGTTTTTCCGGGAATGGTGTTGGGCCCCTCCATAGAATTAATGGCATCATGGATAGATTCATGTACCAAAACATTTTGGAATATGTCATGCTCCCGTACGCTGAGTGGAATATGCCCCTATCATGGCAATTCCAACAGGATAACGACCCAAAACATACTGCGAGATGTGTCAAAGATTAGTTTAGGAGTAATCAGATCAACGTTATGGAGTGGCCAGCACAATCCCCAGACCTTAACCCGATAGAAAACCTCTGGGAAATTGTAAACAGAAGAATAAATAGCGATGGAGTGGGAGGAGATAAAAATAGGCTCTTCAAGGCCATAGAAGATGCCTGGCAGTCACTAGACAGGAAAATTATAGACAACTTGATAGCCTCCATGACAAAAAGATGCAAGGCGGTACTCAAAAACAAAGGATTTTCTACCAAATATTAGACTTATTGTTAAGTCCAATATGTTTTGTCATGTAAATATTTCAGTTTTTTGTTTTCGTTGAATAAAGTTTTAGTTTAATCTGACTGTAATAAGCTAAATTGTTGTTTTTAATCAATGACACAAATATGTTTGTAATTTCAATACAATTGGCGGTACACTTCATGAATAGTTACAGAGATTTTGTTAATTTATCAAACATACTAATGTTGTCCAATATGTTTTGTCCAACACTATATATATATATATATATATATATATATATATATATATATATATATATATATATATATATATATATATATATATATATATTTTAAGCTTAGAATTCATCCCTTATGACCAAATATAATTCATATTTTATTTAGCGATATAAAAAGTTAAAAAAGATCTGTGTAAAAAATACCACATAATAAAAATATTTAGGTGTTGCAATTTCAGTTTTGGACAAATGTACATACATACATGTGTATGTAGGTGTTAGTTGATTAGATGAAGTAAAGTATATTTCCATCACAACGTATCCATTGATTTGAGATCTAATTACCGTGCTAAGTACATTAAAAGGGATAGTATAGTGAAAGATTGACTTGTCTCTCAGAAGGTCACTATAGCGGTTCAGTTATTGGAGATGATAATGACATTTCTGAACAACTTTGTTGCTAACATACTGTAATTATCTCAAAATGTTCTTGATGTGACACGAAAGTGTTACACCTATACTTCTAATCACTTTACCGCTTTCGAGTGAACCATAAGAATTCACATTAACACGATTTGACTTAACCTAGATTTGTATATAATTGAATAAATTGGTATTATTTATTTAGTATCGGGATTAAAGTTTATACAGTTCAGAATCGATTCAGTCAAATCGAATTTTAATTTTTATATTTATTTTATAATTTATTTAGTCTGTGTTGTTTTGTTTAACAGTTTATAACTAAAATACAAATAATAAACACGAAAAATAGAAAAAAGATAAATGTATTTTGTAGCATTTAAATATAAAAACAAATAAAAAATCATTTGGTTAAAAAAGCATACAAAAACAAAAGCTATACCAACATTCAACAATGTGTAAGAAGTTTAATATAAATTTCTTTAAATGCAACATTGGTTGAATTTGGTTGACAAATGCATTTTTATTTTTTCCCTCATCAAAAGTCTTTTTCTTCTGCTTTAAACTAAAGTTTACTTTATAACAAGTCGGACTGTATAAAGCAAAATAAAGTTTTCTAACAGATAAAATAATATATACTAAGATATATAACAATATTATTCAATTGAACATTATATATATTAAAGCACAAGTTGTATTATTATAGAAAAAATCGTTATAATTTAAATGCAGTAATTAAAATCTTAAATTATACAATTTCCTTGAATTTGTTTGGACTGACAGTTGAAAACTAAATTTTCACAGAAAAATTTTTTTTTGCTCGCTTGTTTTAACTTAAAGCATAACTTTAACACAACATAAAAACTTTGTTTTCTTTATGTGGGCGTTTTAAATTATTTGGTACTTATGAAGTTTTTTTTTTTAATTGTGGAGGTGGTGGCGAATGTTTGTTTGATCCTTAAAGTAACACTTAAACACTAGCAGCAGTATTATGTTTACATACATATATAAGGAAATTTTTGTTTAGTAAATAGTACCCTGCAGTTTTACCACATCCAGTTAAAGCGAACTACCTATTCCGGCTTGCCATCAGTTATAGATTTGTGATCCAATCGTTCTTTTTCCGATAACCAGGCCATCTGGTTGAAAAACAATTTAAAAAATTATCATGAAAAGAAAGTTTAAGATAAAACGAAGTTTTGAAAAAATACCTTCTGTTTGTGTTCAGCTGCAGCAGCTTGGGCCCTATCTAATACCATTTTTTCAGTCAAAACGCCTTCTTCTGACGCATAAACGGCAGCTTGCCAGGATACACCCAATTTGGAAATTTCACGACCGGACATTCCAGCACAAATCTTAGCCATTTTCGAGCAGGTGGCACCATAGTCGAATTGTTCTAATTTAAAGCGCCTAGAAAATATTAATTAATACAAATGCTTATTAAAATACATTATATTATTAAGGAACAAGTGTAATGTTTAAAATAACAAAACTAAAATCAACTCAGTAAAATCAACTCGGTAAATTTTAAAACTTCGGTTACTTTTATATACTTGGTCCATAAACTTCAGAAAATATTGCGCAATGGAAATAAGAATCTGTCCAAGTTCATTAAGCAAATATATGCACAAATTAAGACGTTAAACTACAAAAATCGAACATATAAATATGTAACAAAATAAAACTTACTTAGCACCCTCGGCAGCTGGCTGTAAAACATATTTGTCAAAGTACAAGCGCAACAAACGTTCACGTTCTTCTAGACCGGGCAAAGTAAATTCAACCATTTCATCCAAACGATCATTAATGGCATAATCAAATTGTTCAGGTGTGTTGGAAGCCAAAACTAACATGAATTTAGGATTTTGTTCGGAAGTTCTATACAAGAAAGCATTTATGGCGACACGATAATCTTCCGATATATTTTCCGATGAACGTTTGCGCAAGAAAGCGTCAGCTTCATCTACAAACAACAAGAGACCACGACGACTGGTCTGGGACCAATCGAAAACTTTATGTATGGCTGTTACAGCCTGTTTGCCCATAGGTGCTACGTCCCCACCAGTCATAATAGCATAATCCATTCCTGAATGTTCAGCTAACTTTTTGGCAAACATAGTTTTACCCGTACCCGGAGGACCATACATCAAAACATTTCGATACATGCCTCTATTGATTCGGGTATTTTTCGTAGCAATAGCTATTTCACGTAAACGTTCTTCCAGTTTAGGATTAAGTATAACACCTTGTAGGGCATCGGCAGGTTTCGATTGTAGTTTCTTAATATATTTGATAGGATGTCTGACAGCATCGAGCAAGGCAAAGCGTGACGTTTCACTCACCAAAGTTGGTTTTCCAATGCGTGATTCGATATAGCGAGATGCAACACCGGTAGCCCCTTTAGCACCGTAAACACCGAAGGCTAAGAGGGAAAGCCCACCTGCAGCTGTTAGAACTTTGTCCCAATCAGTAAGCATGGCCTCAACACCGGCACCAATCACAGAACCAGCAGTTCTAAAAAATAAATGAAGTAAAGGATTATACATGTAGTTAATGCGACCTATTAATGTATCATTAGAGAAGTTGTATAAAATAATTGTTTTATATTAGAACCTACATTCTTAAGAGGAATTAAAGTTAAAATCATATAGAATTTACAACTTGTTTATTGTACATTGAATTACATAAATGTGTAATAGAAATCATATAAATCTGACTGTTCTATGCCCTTGTTATTTGTTACCTATACTTACTTAATACTTTCCAAGACGGTAGTACGTTGTTCCTGAAACTTCAAACGAATTTGCTCCAAATTAATATCACGATTTTCACGATCAACTTTGGCTTTGACTCGCATTTCATGTTCTAAAAGTTTTAAACGATTCTTTTCTTTCATTTCAATTTCATGTTCAATAGTTTGCCGGCGCATAGCTTCCTGGCGAGCCACACTTTCCTCTTGTCTACAAAGAAAAGTAAGCAATCAATAAAAAAACAATACAAATATTTTAATTTTGTATACTTTCTCAAGTTTTCCTCTTGAACTCGCTGTTGTTGGGATAATTGATCTTCATATCGTTTACGTGCCAATTGATCCTGATATTGGGCACGTTGCTGTTGTTGTTTGGTCTCTTCCTAAGAAATTAAAAGACGAGTTAAATAGTAAAACCGGACTTATTCTAATTTTAAAAAATTTACAATTAAAGTTTTTCTTCTCTCCTCATGATCAATGCGCTTTTGTTCCACCTTGGCTTGTTCGATATGTGCTTCATACTCCTTGACTTTTTGATGGTATTCCTGTTGTCGTGTAATTTCTTGAGCCTTGGATAATTCCAAAGCTTCTCGAGCATGTTCTACAACATAAAAATGGTTTATAATATGTGTATATCATGCATATGTGTATTACAGCACATGTATTATTATGCAATTGGTGCTTAGACGCTATTAAGCCGCATAACTTGATTGCTTATACTCGTTTGATGGTAAAATTCACTTACTTGATCTTTCTAAAGTGCGAGCTGCTTCAGCGGCTCTTTCTAAGGCAGAAGAATCAAAACGATAAGCTTCCATGACCTTCCGTTCAGCCTTTGACAATTGAGCATCACCAGAGCGATCACCGGCAGTTTTACCATCGGGATCACCACCATCGGCACCAACCAATTCTTGGGGCGGTTGAGGCCTATTTCTACCCAGTAACCAAGACATAACGAATTAAATTTTTTTACAAGATATTTGATTTAATATTATATCCAGGATTTGTTGAACAATGTCAAAAAAACGTGATAAGAAAGATGATGATACAACGTAAAACGCACAACCGCTTTGTGTTTAGTGTTGCTTATTAAGTAGTATTATGTGATTATATATCAACATATGTTTCACGAACTAGTTCTTCCTAATGAGATTATTTCAAAAAGGTTGTTGCAATTTTACGATTGCGAAAACAACGTACATTTTGGTGCGTTGCACAGTAGAATTGATTATCGTTTGTTGTTTTTGTAAAACACTAATCTTTCAGTTGAACGCACTAAGTCTCACCCCAAATTTCGCCTATTAACGTAAAATATTAATGCGTTTAAAAAATTGTTTAATTAGTGCCGCAAGAGCAGGCTCATATTTCAGCAATTTTTGAATTCTTTGATCAAAAATAACAGATTTTGTCTAACAAATAAACATTAAAATTTTTCTTTGAATTGAAAAAGCTAATATTTTTTTATGATATGCTTACATTATTGGTTTAATTGTGCGTTTCCTCCTAGAGTAAAACAAATTGTTTTGAGCTAATTATTTCGAAGTGTTTCCACAGAGCTGGAAGTGTTTTGGTGTTCGATTTTTTTAATTTAATTTGATATTTTGTTTTCTTACAATATTAAGAAAACAAAATTTTTTTGTCAGCACGAATTTAATATTAGTTTTTTAAAACTGTAAGATGCCATTGAGCTTGTTACATATAATATTGGATATAATAATAATAAATTCACCCCTATTCTGCATTTCGATTAGGTTTCCGTATTTTGTTACGCACGAATTGAAAAAAAATACTCCAACCAAAACTGAATTGTAAAAGACCGAGAGTACTTTCAAAACCAGCTGTTTCGCTGTGGAAGCAATTTTATAAACATTGTAATAAAACGTGAAATATTGTATAATATAACAGTGAATCAATAATTAAAGCAAATAAGAATTATATATTATGGGTATATTGATTAAATAAACACGTCAGTTAAGTATGGAAGGGCAAAAAACCCAGAACATAAGTAAGAGGTATTTGGATACACTATTCCAGTGGGAAGAATGCTGGAGTAAATAATTTAAAATTTTTTACATCATTTTAGCACAAATAAACGATAAAAATGGCACTGAAGATGGCAACTAGCCGAAACCGGTTTGTCTCCAAACCAAAATTGACAAGGGATGACGGAAAATCGTTCCAAACATATTTATCAGAGCACCCTGTCGGAAAAACAAATCAACACACAAATATTAAGTTTCTTTGTTTTAATTTCAAGAAAAAGTCCGATTGCACCGAGGTTGTTGCTGGAATAGAAAAACAATAAATTTAAAAAAACTTTCACATTTCCGTACAAGAATATAAAAGGAATAAAAAAGTTATGTGTAGAGAATCATTAATGAAGCCTTTATTTAATTGCATTCTTTCTTAATTACAAATTTCTTCAAGCTAAACAAACTTAAATCGAAAGACTCTCCGCCACTAAATTAACAACTTACAAAAATGTAGCCGCGATCGTAATATAGAATACACACAATCGAAATAATTCCAATCGAAACGGAATGCAGAATATCAAACTTGCCAAACGGAGACATTTTTAAATCGAATCGAAATGCAGAATAGCGGTGAATGACTAAAGGCCATTATATTTAAATTTCGTGTTAGCAAAAGGTAGCTTTAGCTAAAATCAGGAATAAAGTAAAAACAGGAATGTAAAGTAAAATTTATCTTTTCGAGAAAATGGTAGTGGACATATTGTTCTATTGAGAGATTGTTTCAGAAAGGTGGGACAACTTTACAATAATTACAAAAGCAACAAGCAATTTTAAGTTCTTAGTATGACGCACCAAAATGAATTGTGTATTGTGGTTTTAATCATACTAAGTAGACGCGACAACTTACAACAACATTGCCTCGATTATGTAATAGAGATAAATAACCTTTCTAATTTAGCTATCTCTTTTATATAATCTGATTAATTTGAAATTTTGATTACACGCTTTTTCAAGATTTCACTGTTGGGAATTCTGTTTATATTCTGTGGTTTTAAATGTTCTAAAGATGTTACCGTCTCCCTGAATTTATATCATGATCGAACTAGTTCGAAATTAGTAAAAATCTAGATGTTGGGCAACTCTTCAATATACATAGAACGGTTCTGGTTTGTTTCTTTACCACCGTGTTCTAAATGTAAACAAGTTATCATACCACAATGAATGACATTAGCAAATGCATTCTAAGCAAATTTCTAATTTTATTCTGCAACACCTGGAAAATATAAACCAAAATAGTAGGAGCTTGTACAAATAAAAATGAATTCTCTAAATAATTTGGAATATCATCGATGTCGCACATGTTACGATTCCACAAGTAACTTACAATTGATAACAAGTAATGCGGAATCCAGCTCTAGCCAAGATGACCAGAAAAGCTATGCCCAACTTTTATTACAAGTCTGCAATATTAATGTAAGTAATTTTCGATGTTATATTATTATTAACGTATGGGGGGATATCGAAGCAGACCACTTACTTTCTGGGTCCCTTTTCGATGTTATATTAAATTAAGAACTTAAAGCCTACATGTATTTTCAATAAGTTTCATAATATATTTTAGGTAATGGAAGATAAACCTTTAGACCAATGGCCCCAATTTATATGTTTTAATTGTTCTCATAAACTAATAGTAGCCCATGATTTTATACAACACACGCATAAAATTAACAAACTTCTTAAATCTATCGCTGATTTGTTAAAGGAACAGAATAAAATGGATTTTATTGAAAAACCTGAACTAGATATTCCTTTGGATTTTAAAATGGAAAAAGACGAATTTGTGGAAGTTTTACCAAACGAGCGAGTATTTCAATACAGTCCAATTGAATCTGAAGTATTATCGGCAGAAACGACTCGGCTAACTTATGATAAATTTGAAAGCATGTAAGTATAAAAAACTTACCTACAAAAAGTTTAAACTAAAATAATAGGAATTTTATTAAAAGAATATAATTCCAATACCCCACACCCATTAGGCCATATGATATTCATATAGCAGTTAGCCTGAATACAATTAAATCTCTTATTTATATATTTTATATAGCTTAAAATTTAAATTCATTTACATATTGTTTGTTTGTTTTAGTCCACATTACGACAACATCGTAAACGATTATCAAAATGGAATGACTGAGTATGGTAATAAAAGTATCAAAGAAATAATTGTACCAAGCACAATCGAATACATTGACAATGGGGCAATTATTGACGATACTTTGGATAATAAAAGTAAACTCAACATGAACAGTACAAATTCGAATAGCAATGCATCATTAGCATGTAGTCAATGTAATAAATTATTTACTAGTATCTATAATTTAAATCGGCATAGGCGTTTCACTCATGTTTCTGAAGAAAACAAAGTCCTCTGTCCCATTTGTGATTTAAAATTTTCACGACCGTATCATCTTAAAAGACATTTAAAAACAGTGCATAAACCCCAGCGAAAAATAGTAGATACTAAATCGAAAAGAAACAGTATTATTACAACTTCAACAAATAAATCGAAAACAAGAAAAACAAATTCAAGAGTATCAACCAAAGTTGCAGACTTAACTTGTAATATATGTAAGAAAGTTTTTGTAAATCGCAGAAAATTCTCATGCCATAAACGTCTTGTTCATGTTCCTGAAGAAAAAAAAATAACTTGTCAGCTTTGTGGTACCAAATTAGGACGAGCAGATAATTTTAAAAGGCATATGAAGACTTTACATGGCACAGATGTTTATTCACCTCAAAAGAATTTAGTTAAAGTTAAAGAAGTTCGATTTTTTTGCGATAAATGTGAGCGAAGTTACACACGCCGTAGCAGCTTATACAAGCATACAAGAGTAGTGCATGGTAAATAAAACAATTCCGTGCGGAAAAAATCAATAGTATTTTTAATTTATATAACAATTTAATTTATTTAAGACAACAAACAGAAGGTACAAAAACATGCAGAAAGTATTTGCAGACTAATTTTAAAATGTAAAAAGTCAAATTCTAATTGATTGTAGCAATAAAGAATGTTTAACTTTAAACGACTATAATATTTACTATGGCTTTTAATTTTTGCGTTGCTAAAAATTACTAATATACATAAGTTTTCTGTATCTAGTAAAGCTTTCGAGAGAATTTCTGTAAAAAGAGGGTAGCTCCTTAGTTTCGGAAACTGACATAAAGCCAGGTTTAAATACTTAGGAATATATGCGGAAGAAAACAAATGTTAGTGAGCATCGATACAGAAGTTACATAGCAAAAGTCTCGATGAGAAACAAGAAATGTATGCTCCAACAGAACAGGAACATCTACGCGTATTTTTCACACAGAAAAGTACAAACAAATTTCTTTTCGTTATTCTCTCCATGTGCGAACAGAGTTTTGGCTAGTCAAAATCATAAAAGCTACTAAGCATACAAGAAATCGGTTTCACAGTGGTAGAAAATTTTACTGAACTACATTACTGCTTTATCTTTGCCTATTTCTATATAGAAGATATATTTGTCTGTTGCCAACATCTCTCTCTCTCTCTCTCTTTTTAAGATAAAGAATACCGTTTCGGATTGAATTTCACTTGGTGGTGGCAAAGGTATAGTAGATAGTTCGTTTGCTTCTACTTGTTAACTCTTGCCGAAGTATCTTAAACCGCGAGTGAATGTGTCTTCAGATTTTCGTCTAAAAATCGCTTACGCAGTTATTCATATGGGTATAAGTGAATTTGGCGATTACTATGCGTTATTAATTATATCGTCGACTTTTAATGATTTTCCCGTATTTTTTCATTTATTTATAAATTTATTTTTATTTAATGTTTACTGAAATCTTGCTCACGTATGTAATTACCACCTAATGTATTATATTAACTATATCCGACCTTATCGGCTGTCGGCTATGAACTGAGAGAATACTTAATTAGTGATTTTGCTGCCATTGCGCAATTTTGACACTTTTTAACATAATCCGAAATATTTGCATCAATTGGGGGGGCAATAAACGTATGACAGCGAGGTTTTTCATTTGTTTTGGCTAGTGAAGGCCGTCGCTGTTGATGGTCTTTTCGTGTTCAAAGAGAGTTGGCCAAACAATTGGTCGCACAACTGTATGCTGCCATTACACAAACAAATATACATAGGCAAAATAAATAATATGTGTGTGCGCGCTCGGCTGTAAACACCCGTAGAAAATCTGTGCTGAAAACATCGAAGCAATCTCAGTAAGAGACAAAAAATTATAAACAAACTTGTAATGTTACCATGGACGAATTAGTTTTTGTTATGAAACAGATAAAGTCGAATGCTACTGGTCACGATAGGATACCTATCAAATTTTTAAGCAAGTTTTTGCTTTTATATCAATTATTTTACTACATGTTGTCAAATCAGTTTTTATCAGCTATTTTTTTACACAATTTGTGGAAACTGGCAAGAATAGCACCCATCCCTAAAGGCACTAATTATGATGGCAATTATTTAAGACAAATTAGTATCCTAAAATAGTTGAAAATCTAGTCAAAATTTAGATTTTATCCTATACAAACCAGTCAAACCGATTGCACCCAAAGCAGTTTGCTTTTCGTAAAAATCATAATACGACCACTTCACTTTTATCTTTGACCGATTCCATTAGTAGTAAACTTAACTTAATATTATGGTGTCCCTGGATCTTAGTAAGGCTTTTGGCCGTATAGATCCTTATATTCTAATACGTATTTTAAAGGAAAATTATAATTGTTCTGCATCGGCATGCATACTACTGTGATCGACATCAATATACTTCTTAGATTCGAAAGTTTCCAGTATTGGAGCCGTCACTTCAGGTGTAATGTGTATCGATGAGTGCATTGAATTAATGTGCAACAATTTCTGTAAATGTTTTGCCTTTACTGATGATGTACAAATATTTTTTTTTTTTTACTAAAAATCTTAACTTGTTCGAGACATACATGAATAATCATTTGCGAAAAAAAAACGGATTGGATGTTGGACTCAATACTTACCTACTAAGACTAAGGCCACCCCATTTGCATAAGTCGTCATGCGACTCACAATCCTGTTATCAATATATTGGATGTGAACATTCAGACCGTTGACCATTTGAAATGTCTTGGAATATAAGTATCTGGATTCAAATCTTTGCGAAGATTATACTCTATTAGTTCTTGCATTCCATATGTATCATATAAACTTTAGAGGTAATTACAATTTCTTGACTTGGTACTATGCATACGCTCGGTAGGATCTTTAATAGGATTATGAGATTATTTTACCGCCTTAGAATACGTGACCATATCATCAACTTCGTAATTGATTCCTGAGGCCTTACTTTATGTTCTATGTTATTTTACGCACGCTACATTGTTTCTTTAAAGCTTTAAAATATGATGTGCCTAAAGACTTACATAAGTATGTACCATTTTTAACTTTCTTCATTCAGCACAGAGTCCACAAATTTGTATACTTATGTATGTATGTATGTATGTATGTACATATGTACCTCGCATTCGTTATGAAATTTTCCGTATTCTTGTGTAGTAAGAGTTGCTAGAGTCTGGAATTACCTGCTTAAAGAGCGCAAAAATTTTTTCATATACTGTTCTACGGGAAAAGGCTTCTAGCTAATTTTAGTCCCTAAGAGGGACATTTAGTTTTTTAGATCATATAATAGAACTACAATTTTTTACTAAGCTTTGAGATGTGGGATTTTTGCGTAGGGAACCCTATGAATTTGTATATACATATGTATGTACGTATTTGTACAGCAGTACTTTATAAGTATTAATTCTTTTTTTGATCATTTGTTGACAATGATATAATTATTTCCTAATACTATTAATTGGCCGTGAAGGCTTTCTGTATTATCAGTTAAAAAAATAAATAAAATAATTCGAAAACTTTCGTATGCGCTGCTAGACCACCATACAAAAATTTTGAATATTGTAAAACTAAAGCGATATATGTACATTAATACATATGTATACTTATTGTGTGTGTTGGATAAAATTGCAAACCAACGATGCAATTTTTTAAATAATTTGTAAACAAACACAGTACAACAATTTGTAGCAGCAGAATTAATAGAAATAAAAAAGCTTGCACATTTTATATAAAAAATTTTACTAACATAGCAACAATTTTAAACACTGACTGAGTTCAAAATTAACATCAGTTATACAAATAACAAATATGCCTGATATTTCATGATCAATAATTGAATAGGAATGGAAATTTTATTTTAATTTACTGTAAAATTTAATCCATTTTAATATTATATATTTATTTTCTTTCGAAAAAATTTTTTTCTCGTTGTATCTTCAAAATAAAAACTTCGCTTAACAAAAATTTTAATTTCGACAATATTTCAGGTTTGTCTATATATCGGTATCGGTGATATATTTATTGCCGATAAAACGATAAATTAACATACGTACGCACACTGAACCAAACATTTTTTTTAATTAATGAGGATACTGTTTTTGATTTAGTGCACTAGCATATCAGAATCGATATCTCCGATATTTGTGTGTATCGTATCGACAAAAATGTGTGTCGATGCATTCCTAATTTTAATACGTTTGCTTTGTGTTTCATTCGGAAAATTCAATCATATATTACGCTCCAGCAAAGTAAATAAGTATTTTCATGTCCTCTGAATATTCGAATACTTGTTTTTAATACAACTCTAATTTACTACACCAACATCATGCAAACAAATATATTTTCCTTTGACAACAACAATTTAGATGAGGTGTATAAGTAAACAAAGTTTATAATTTAATATACATATATACGTATGTATGTACGCGTTTTATTTATTTATAAAAAGGACAAAGTATGGAATCCGTGGAAAAATTAGAAAATCAACAATGTCGAACATGTTACAATTCTACAAAAGGTTTAAGATTACTAAAGGCTTTAACAAAAATCACAGGCAATCAACAGCAAAAATCTTATGCCGAGCTTTTAAAGGAAGTCTCTAATATAAATGTAAGTTTTTTTTAGTGTTTCATTCGTTTTTAAACCAAGATTTTATCGTGGAATTTGTGTAACTTCTTAAACAGATAATGGAAGATTTATATGGTGATCAATTGCCACAATCAATATGTGAAAGTTGTGGCCGGCGACTAAAATCGGCACATGCCTTTATTCAGCAAACACGAGAAGTTAATGAACGTCTAATAACCATTGCAAGTAGAGTTGAGGGTAATAAGCAACTCACATGCTTACAAGAGCCTCCAGTTGATGTATTGGCTATAGACAATATCAAGTCTGAAAAGGATGATGACGATATAGACTATTTGGGAATATTTGAGCCACAATGTTTTGTAGAATTAAAGGTAGAGGAATCAGAGCATAATTTGCCCATTGACAATACAATCGAAGACGTGCTGAGTTTACGAAAACATGAAGAATCTCAAGTTGAAGTGTAAGTACTGGCCACTTTGATAAAAATATAGTCTGCTGATACTACTTCTACTTCTCTTAATTTTAGAAGAACTTTATCGGAAAAAATAAAAACAAGAGAAACTAATGTTACCAAACGAAACTCAAAAGAAAGCATGGATTTTTCCAATGAAGAAGAGGAGAACCACTCGGATTCAGATACCGACTGGAAGGAGGAGGAGGAGGAAGATTTGTCTCAAAATGATACTAAAGATAAAAAGAAAAACATTACGAAATCCAAAAAGTCGTCATACAATGCCGACGATGATATTGCCGTGCCCTGTTCAGAATGTAATAAAATATTTAGTAATTCCAAAGCACTAGCTCGTCACAAACGTAATACGCATATACCAGAAGAACAAAAGTGTACCTGTTCTTTGTGTGGCCGTAGGTTTTCTAGATCGTGCAATATGTATAAACATATGCGTACGTTTCATGGTCCCGATTCAGTTCCATTAATACGAAAACCCTCAACAAAGGAGCGTATATTTCAGTGTGATAAATGCGAGAGAAATTACACAAAAAAGAGTCACTTAAATGTTCATATAAGGGAAAAACATAATAACGAGGAAAATAAATCTGAGCAGCTGTCGGAAAGTTCAGAAAAGAAGCCGGCCGACGATGATGCTCAGAAAAAAGAAAAGCAAAAAAAAAGATATGAAGTACGGTCATTGTGCTCAATTTGTGGCAGTTCATTTGCTAGTAGAACTCATTTAGTTGTACACATGAGACGCCATACAGGGGAACGTCCCTTTAAATGTGACTTGTGTGAGCGTGCCTATCCCCGTCTTTCCGAACTTGTGTGCCATCGACGTATACATACGGGTGAAAAACCATTTAAATGTAAAATATGTGATAAAGCTTTTCGTGTCTGGAGTAAGATGAGCAATCACATGCGTTCACACACCGATATCCGACCCTATAAATGTAAACAATGTGAGCGAAGTTTTAAATACTCCAAAGATTTGAATATACATTTTCGTATACACACTGGCGAACGGCCATATAAATGTAATATTTGTGGTAGCACATTTACGCAAAGTAATACACTGAAGGCTCATCGTTCAAAGTTAGGCCATATGGACGATGCCATTGTTGCCAAGAGTAATGTTTAAGTGCAAAATTGTTTGTAATAGCAATACTGGAGCCGAGTATTAAAAGTGTTTATCAATTACCTTTATAAAATATTTTTATGTCTTAATTTAAAAAATTTTAGTCTACTTTTATAAAACGCAACGCCAGAATTATAATAAGGGTATTTAGTGTTTGGTGCAAAGGGTCTTGCAAAAATGCAAATTCAAACTATCGTGTTTTTTTTTATAAAATTCAACGGAAATCTCGTGTATTTTGTTGTTGGAATTCATATCACAAAAGCTATAATATCCATCTGCATTTTTCAAGGCCATTTACACCAAAATTACGGAATACCGTCATTAACAACAAACAAACACAAAATTTATTTATTGACATGATATTAAAGTTAAATTTATGTATATAAGTTTAATTATAAAAGAATTTTTGAGATTTTCTTTTTATTTAAAAAATGTTTTTTTTAGCTAATTCTATTCCAACTAATTTTCTTCTATTAGAATGCAATTCATTTCTTAAAAGGGGGACAAGCTAAGCTAGTCTTTATATGGTTTTCGCTGGATGCTTATGCCAGCTCATCAGTAAACTTTTACAAACAGTTTAGAAAATCTCCAACATCTTAGGCTCGAAATACTGCAGAACAAATGGGAAATCCAAAGAACAAATTGTTTATTTTATTTTACTTACTTGCTTATTTGGTTTTAAAGCATTAGCTGCCAAGGTCATCAGCTAAGCTAATGTTAGCCTTAATGCTATTTTTGTTTAAAAATTTAAATTCTTAGATTTGAGATAAATTAAAAAAAAAAACAATTTAAATTGTGTTCGTTGTCAATATAAATTCTGGCGTTGCCTTGCGTTTTCTTTTATAAAATAAGCATACTAATCTTATTTAACACAATAAACATATTAAGTATTATAGGAAATATTTTTTTACTCTTTAGTTAAAATTAAGTTTTGCAATATACATAGCACATTAAAAATTCAAGATTTATGTTTATATTTTATTGAGCCTTTTTATTAGACTTAACATAATTTTTATAAACGACAGAACTATGAAAACTTAGGACTAAAATATAATATCATAACTGATATATAAATATAAACAGATCTTACAGTCATTTTTTATACTTAATAGATATAGTAAAGAAGATTTCGTCCCTGCTTCCGAGGCTTAACGTGTTTTGGAGTAGATCTCCTAACCTAAAGTATGCTTCAAATTCAATTTTTTTTAATTTTATTACTCATTTTCTAAGTAAAATTCCGCTTCGTCAAAGTTTAATTTATATGTTTGTATGTTTGGGTAACTTTTCGATATAATGGAGAATATCCTTTAGAAAGGATAGTAGAATTTTCAGGTAGTCTTGTAACTTTACTTAAAGGAATTTTCATTTTTGAGAAACCATGGAAAAGGCAATAGTTTAAAATATTAAATGGCACAATAAAGTTTCATAAATCGTATTCTTTCAAATGTTTTGTCTTCATGTGCGCCTGTGTGTTGCTTACGATTTATCATATTTCGAAATTCTATTCGAAAAGAGTAGAACAAAACATAAACAGAATAAAAATTATATAAATTAAAAAGCCAGCAGCATTCTCGTTAATCATATTAGTTTTAAAAAATCAACCCGGAAAATAATGCATTAAAAAACGTTTATTAAGCGATTCTTCCAATCCAGTGGACATACGTGAGCAACTGTTTTTTTTTTTAAATTTATTTTATAGAGCCGTCACATTTTTGCACTTTCGATTAAAATATACCACTTTCATTGCAGTTGCTTGATGCCAAAAATTTTTTTTCTTATATGATTTATTATTACAAATGATTTACAATGATTTATTATTACAAAGTACATAATTTATACCCGAAGGCATTATTAAAAATATCTTTAATTTTGCAAATTTAAGATTGTGACACAATTTAACAAAAATGCTAAGTCCAGGTGCGCGAAAAAAAAATTGTTAATGGGAGTTTTAGGATCATAATGAAAATACCTTCCATCCTAAGGGATGAGCGGCAATTTTTTTGTATGGAGGGTGATTCACTCCAATGTATACATGTATGTCGATTTGTGATTCTATTCGTCAGTTCGGCGTTAAATATATATTAATGTAGGGGCAAATCAAAGCAGACCGCGTACTTTACAGATCCCTTTTCGACCCCCTTTCTACGAATTCATTCCAGATAACCGCTTTGTAATTTACGACTACCCTACTTTCTATCCTTTACTCTTGACTGTAGTGATTCAGGTTATCGGCCTTCTTCCTCTCTTGTATTTATCTAGCTCACATTTAAAATTTGTCTTCCCGTGGTGCTAAGCCTTATGCTAGCCATTCACACACTGCTACTGTCCCGGCCTCTTACTCAGGAGTATTTTTGGAGACGGACCCCTCCACCCCTTATGAGGTTTTTTTGTCCACAGAATCTCAAGGTCCAACGTGTTAAAAATTACATATATTCAAATTTTATTTAGTGCTAGATTTCAATCAACATTTTTTGTACTTCTCTCATCTATGTAAGGAACAATTCTTTAACGTACTTAAAATTCTTCTTGATTTAAAATTATTTTTGAATTATGGAGTTGACTTACTGGAAAAATATATTAAATTCGTGTTATCAACTGCTTATGAATTTTGATTCTATTTGTTAATATGCCGTCTTGACTAGCCATTAATCTGTTGTGCTAACGTAAATTAGGTTTGTAAAAAATGGTTTCAACAGATTAGTTTTTTTAACAAAATAATCACGCAACTAAGCTTTTAAGCAACAAAATTGGATTTGAATAAAACTGTTTTGGAGTGAATGAAGATGTTGACTTAAGAGCTTCTGAAAACAGTGGTTACGGTAGATGTTACTCGATTGGCAAGACACAATTTTATTTGAGTATAATTTTGCTATTAATATTTATTTCTTAGTATAATACAAATACAATATAATACATCGATACATTAGGTACGCACATATCTTTCGTATTTTAAACATAAAAGTAATAACTTCTCTAAAATGTAATATAAATATACTATATATAGTGTCGTTTAAAAGAAAATTAATAATTCTCTGCAGAAGCGTAGTGTTTTATCATATATTTTGTATGTTTAAATTGCAAACCATTTGTGGCTGCCAAAATTTCAGTAATAAAACTTTGAGAATTATGGATAGTGGTACCACCCAAAATAACACGATATCCAAGATTATTCAACTGATGAACAGCTAAAGCTTCTTCATAGGTCGTGCCGCCTACCATAAACACTACAACTTCTTGCGGTGGTCGACGGAATGGTACTAGTTCGGAGTTAATGGCCGGATAAGTAGGGTCCAAGTCACGACCTTTGAAAACATCTTCTAAAGTTTCTTTTAGCAGTGGTGTATGCTGCGTGAAAACATTTTCTACGCCCTTTAAACCCTTAATAAGATTACGTGTCAATTTAACGGCATCCGTTATGCGCACTAAATTAAAAAGTTCTCCCTGACGAACATGAGTACCAGCATATTCAATTAGACTAGGTATTATATGAGTTTGGCCACCTCTCATTTTTATAATTTGTAATAAACTTGATGTATCACAATTTGCATGTCGTTCATAGCGTAGGGCATATAAAGCAACTAATTTCAATGCATCTTCCACCGAAACACGCTCATCAGCTATTAGCTTCTTAATGCGTTGCAATTGTTGGGAATGTTCAGCTTTACAAGCAATTTCTTGTTCCAGTTCAGACACCTCAAACAAATTACGTTTTGTTGTCATCGTTGACAACTCGCCCATAATGCACAAATGTTTTTGAACAGTACCCGACATTTTCTTAAACTGTGGGTAAGTTTCTATGAAGTTTTTCATATCCGCAATACTTTCTACTTTTTTTTGGTCTTTTGCTTTACGCTGAAATTCTTCCATTAGATTTTTTATGGTGGACCCAATTTCACCAAAATTAGCATACATATTTTTGGCATAGAACTCATCTTGGTCCCCCGATAATACTAATTCTTTGAAATCTTTGGGCACACCCTGCCTGTCAGACAAATCCACACGGTTATTGCGTATGTTGAGCAATTCATGGACCATGGCCTGATAAGTCCACTGATGCAGTAGTGGAGTCACTGGGTCGTCTCTACGGTCTAAAATTAATAACAATGGTGGTGCAGCTCCATTTTCATGAGTACGAAAATCAAATAACGAGGATTCCTTGGTTATATGCTCGTACACTTGTTTGGCCAATATTTGTGTGGCCGCCGAACCAGCTCTAAAACGTATTACGGGATTTAGTTTTAATGAGAGCAGAACTGAAACTATTCCATACACGGAACGCGTCAAAGCATCTGGTAACCAGTTAAGTCTTTGCATGCAAATTGGAATGTTAAGCGAAAATAAATTGGGATTCACACCCAAGTAATCGGCGTATAATTCTTTAACTTCTCGTACCGATTCGCTTTCATCGCATTCTGCCAAGTACTTGATATCTGTACGGGGAATAATGTTGCTGAAATCTAAAATTTAAAATAGTTTTACATTTAATATATTCAATTGTTTATGTTTAATATATACACAAAAAATATGAGCCATATTTGGGGCTGCGCAGCTCTTGGGCCAGCAATTGAATATTTTGTTTTGTAGGTCTAATAAAAACAATGCATTTTAAATACTTCATACGCTCATTAGAACGTCCTGAATCAATGCGTTCAAACAAATACACTTCACGTTGCAACATGTCCGATTGCGAAAAAGCCATAGATATAATGCTTGTCTAGAAATTGAAGAAAATTTTATCAATTTAATCATTAGTTATAGATCTCACTCACCGTTTCTTTATCCAATAGCATGGTTTTCATACCCGGCCCCGATTCCGAGCACATTTTCTCTATGTACAATTTTACTCCTTTAATTAAATTCATGTTTAAAAACTCTTTTATTTAAATATGTTACTTTCCTTGATTTCTGAATTTTATGTGTAATTGGATTTGTTTTTTTTTATTCGTTTCAAATATTATAACAGATGTTTTTATTGATAAATAGTGATGTTAGTGTACATGCAGTCTCGACTAGCAATAGATTTGATCTGTCAATTCGCTGATTGCTGTCTGAACATTTGTTCGCACAACGCTGTTTTGCCATCACACAAACAAAATACACACAGTTAAATAAAAATATATGTGTATGCGCTAGGCACCATACAGCAGTATATAAACCACAGAATATAAACAGAATACCCAACAATGACATTAGAAAAAGCGTGTAATCAGGTGTTATGCATTTTTACGTACAAAATTTTAAATTAACCCGATTATATGAAAGAGATAGCTTAATTAGAAACGATAAGGTTTTTTATCTCTCTTATATAATCGAGGTAATTTTGTTGTGAGTTGTCGCGTCTAGTTAGTAGTCTATGATATAAACTATGCTGAGAACATTGAAACACTATCGATGACAAACAAAAAATTATGTTCAAACTGAACTGAGAAACTCTCCATGTATTCTCTACACAGAAAACCAGGAATAAATTTATTTTCGTTATTCTAGCGATGGTCCCTTCACGAGTGACCAAATTTGTGTCTAGTCAAGACGTAGTGTTAGGGAACGCTTTCTAAATTGCGTTTTTTGTTTCATTTAGACAGTCTCCGTGTGTATCTCGGATTATCACTTTAATTGAATATTGTTTTATTTAAGCTTCTCGGTCCAAAACCTACATCAATTCTCCAGAATTTAAGGCCAACTTCTTAGAAAATTAGAGATTAGTCGTAAGAATTTTCGATTTAAAATATAGTATGACAAAAGAGTTCTTTTCAGTAGTAATTTTGTCACATATTTCAAGCTTAGGACGAAAAATGACACTGAAAATGCCATATAGCTAAAACAGGTTTGCCTCCAAACCAAATTTGACAAGGGATGACAGAAACTCGTTCCAAATATCCTTATTAAAACACCCTGTTGGAATATCATATCAGGAATCAAGTTTAAAACTAATTTGCCGATAAAATGGACACTTAAAAATTGAAAAGGAGTGTGTAAATAATGGCTATGTGATACGCCTTGGTCTATGTATTGTTGTGTTGTCATACAATTTTTAGGTACGTTATAATTTTACAAACTATAGCTGTAAGACTGAAAACAAGAGTATAAGGATAAATTTGGTATACAATTGGAATAATCTTGGAAAATTATAAGGCAGATATATACGTATCTTCGCCATTCACCATATTTATTTAGCAAAATCTGATGAAAATGTAATTTTACTTTATTAAATTTGCTGGTTAATCTTAAAAACAGGAAATACTTTCTAATGTAAAGTTGAATGTATGACATACTATTTTGTTAAAAAAAATCACATATTTCAGTTTTCCGTAGCTGGCAGGTTACTAAAGTCTAACGGGTACCCTATGCATGTAGTATAAAGCATCCTGGCAATCATGTATGAATGATGGGTAAAAGTGAAAAATAAACAATTTATAAATAATAAAAATATTCAGTTTGTTTCTGAATATGAACTGTATGGAGAAATTGAAAATTAACCAGTGTCGAACATGCTACAATGCCACTAAAGGCTTAAAACATCTAACAAATATGACAAAATGCTGTGGCAAACCACACCAGAGATCTTATGCAGAACTTATAAGTGAAGTTTCAGGCATAAATGTAAGTTTTACATGAATCGCATTTAAGGCGCTTAATTTGAGAATAAAAATGAATACTCTATTAAGATTATAGAAAGTTTTTATAAAGAATTGCCACAATTTATATGTGATGGATGTTCACGGAAATTGAAAGCGGCTCATGCGTTTATACAACAAACTCGTAAAGTAAATGAACGGCTTTTCACATTGCTGACCGATCAAAAGGAAACAAACCACCAATTGGATTGGTTGCAGGAAACCCAAGTAGATATACAGGCATGCTTAGAAATAAAAATGGAACATGATAATGTTGCTGAAGAAGATCAGTCGGGCGCAGAATACTGCGTTAAACTGAAACTTGAAGAACTAGCAGAATTTACACCAAATGATCTCTTAGATGTGTTCTGTGAAATAAAGAATAACGGGAGAGTGGATGACATTGCTGTGTAAGTAAAGTGAAGAAAAACCACAAATAATGGGAATTGTAGTTAAATAAAATTATAAAGTGACATTACCTTGCAATATCTTGAAATTTTCGTGCTGCTATATGATATCATGTGTTAACTACGAAAGCTTCTAAACCCATTGGGAGCCTTTAACATTATACATTTTTTTATAAAGCTTACTTATGAACTTTATAAACCGAAAAAAAAATATTGTACTTACTCTTTGAAATATCATAGAGAAATTCTTTGCAGAAGGGTGAAGATGGCTATGCAAAATTGTTTGGCATTTTTAAAAGCTTTCCTATGATACCAATAAAAGGTACTGTTCCATTATAAAAATTGGAAATATTACAAAATATATACACATATACATTTGTATGTATTCGAACTATATGTTTTGAAGGTTTTTCGCTAACTTTTCAAATTGGAAATAATCAAATTCAAATTGGTAATAGCCAAGTTTGAATGAGGTATAAACAATTACAAAAGTAATCATATTCACGATTTTAGCAATATGTTTTTTTAGGTTTTCCCATCTTTAAAAAACAAAATAACAGTTTCACGCGATTCTCTTGAAGTTTCGCGACTCATACGACCCCTAGCCACGAAATTAACGTAAGTCAGATTTATCGAAATAATAGTTACAGAAATACAAGCCTTTCAATTTTAATGTAAACGGCATCCACTTATATGTGTAACCGCAAAAATAACATAACTGATATAAAATGTGAGATACGCGGTATAAAGAACTTCATTAGTTATGAAGGCAAATCAGTATTTATATAAATATGTACACGATAAGAAAAATATGATTGTATCCTAGTCATGAAATTATTCAAACACATTACATATTTGCATTTTTTTATTACTTTTCTTAATTTTTTCTTGATTTCTTAATTTTTTCCAATAATTAAATGTTATATTATTTTTTTTTTTAAGTTTAAAATTTTCATTTATAATTTTATTATTTATATTTAAAGTTTCAATTAGTTCTTTTATAATATATATTTTATTTTATAATATATATTTTCAATAATTCATTTTAGTGAGTGATTACAAATTTGTTTTTAGTCGAGAGAACATGAATAATGAAAAGCAAGTGAAAGAAAAAGTATCAAGTCCACATCAAAAAGCTTATGGCATTTTCGTTTCTTAAATAATTAACCCTATTTTGAAATTTAAAATTTCTCCGTTTGGTAAATTTGATATTCCGCGTTCCGATTGCAATTTCCTTCGATTTTAGTTTGTTTAGCTTCAAGAAATGTGTAATTAAAAAAGAATGCAATTAAAAGTTTTATTAATGATCCTACATAACTTTTTTTATTTTGTTTATCTTTTCGTACTGAAATGAAAAAGTAATTTTTTTTTAAATTTATTGCAGGTCGAAAACGTTGTTTTTCTCTTCCAACAACTTCTTCGGTGCTATCGCACATTTTCTCGAAATGAAAACAAAGAAACTTTGTTTTTGTGCTGCAATGATATAAAAAAATATTGAAATATCTACTCCGGCGCGGCAGAATTCTTCACACTGCAATAGTTTGGCCACAAATACCTCTTACTTATGTCGTGGAATTTTTTTTTTTTTTGAGTTTCCGTACTTAACTGATGTGTTTATTTAATTATTGTACCCACAATATATAATTCTTATTCATTTTAATTATTGAATCTCTGTTTTATTGTCTAAATGTTTATAAAATTGCTTAAATTTTCCATAGCGAAACAGCTGGTTTTGAAAATACTCTCGGTCTTCTTCTTATTCTTACGATTCAGTTTTTGTTTGGGATGCCTTTTTTCGATTAGTGCGTAACTGAATACGGAAACGTAATCGAAATGCAGAATAGGGGTGAATACTGTTAAAGAGTACATGCTTAACACACATACACATATATTCTTTGGGATTTAATTCAGATCATAAAGGGTAAAGCCTTTCAGCATTATTAAGGGCAAATTAAAAAAAAAAACTTAACTTTTTGTGGATGTAAACATATTTTGAGTATAACGAAAGGGGTTTCCCCGTTTTTTGTTACATTTTTTCTTAAAACTAAAACATCATCAGTAAACCGAATTAAAAAAAAATGCCAACAATAAAACAAAACTTATCTTTCTAGCGTTTCTCTGGAAAAAAATCTCGAAAATGTAAAAAATGAAAATAACGAAAACATATTTCAAAAGGCTTCCACAAGAGATGATGAAATACAAACTAATTTAAATACTTCAGAAGACTTATTTAAAACCGATTCAAATGTAAGCGATAGCAGCAGTGATGATGGGCAAGAAATCAAATTGGATGAGCAAACAGAAATGGATTGTTGCAAAAATAGAAATCCCAACAACAAAAAGGAAAACTTGAAAAAATTTAAACATTATATAGAAATGGTTGATGAGGATGTAGCTGTACCCTGTAGTCTATGTAATAAAATTTTTAACAATTCCAAAGCCTTGGAGCGTCATCAACGCACTAGTCATATACCAGAAGATCAGAAATGTACTTGTCCTCTGTGTTTTCGTAAATTTTCCCGCTCTTGCAATATGTATACACACATGCGTACGTTTCACGGTCCCGATACAGTTCCGCTCATACGTAAACCCTCAGCACAGGAAAGAACCTATCAGTGTGATAAATGTCCAAGGAATTACACAAAAAGGAAACACCTTAATATACATATAAAAAACAAACATAGTGAAGAAGATAAAAAGATTATACAAAATACGCTAAAGTCAATGGAAGATGTAAAAGTTCTCAATAATGAAGCGTTAGCAAAGCCCAACAAACCCAAGAGATATGAAGTTCGTTCTTTATGTTCCATTTGTGGCAGTTCATTTTCTAGTAAAACGCATCTCATTGTACATATGCGGCGTCATACGGGCGAGCGACCATTTAAATGTGATCTTTGTGATCGTGCTTATCCGCGTATATCCGAGTTAACTTGCCATCGGCGCATACATACCGGTGAAAAACCTTTTGCATGCAAAATATGTGGAAAAACATTTAGAGTTTCCAGTAAAATGACCACGCATATGCGTTCTCACACGGACATACGGCCCTATAAATGCACACAGTGTGAACGAAGTTTTAAATATTCCAAAGATTTAAGTATACATTTTCGTATACACACCGGAGAACGGCCCTATAGTTGCAATGTGTGTGGCAGTACATTTACACAAAGTAATACACTAAAAGCTCATCGTGTCAAGTTGGGTCACATAGATGTCCTGGGAAATGCTAATAAAATAGTTTAGTTATAATAAATATAGTTATGCATACAAACTGTAAAATAAACTTAAACTAAAATAGAAAACAAGTTAAAACAAACATTTTTTTTCGGAAAGTTTATCGAATAAGTTGCTCATATTATTTCAATATTCATTTAAAATATATATAATTTTTGTACCCAAATAAAGTGATATGTTGATCTGTGCATCTATTCGTCTGTCCGGTGTTAAATACTTAACTTAGGGATATATATGCTGTGCCGTTTTATAAAATATTGCTTTGAGAATTTCTGGAAATTTATAATCAGTCGATAATTATCTTTCTTATAGTTTTCTATTAGTGGTATTCAGTGTTTCCTGCAAATGATCAGCAGCAAAATACATAATATTTTTGTTGAATTTTATAAATATATAAAATAAATTTTTGGTGGTGCATCAAATCAATTGCATACATATCGTCACCTTAAATACAAACGGGCGTAACTACACTTAATTTTTACAGGAGAAGCAAAAAATCGTTTGCAATTTTTTAAATCTTTTTGATAGTATGGAGAAATATAAATTTTTTTTATTAATATACATATATTTAAGTTTTTATGTGAGTTACTGAAAATGATAATTATCTTCACTATAATTAATGATAGAAACATAAAGATCAATCTTATGAAGGCAATTTATTAAAAAAAATTTACTATTTAAAATTTGTAACGAATTAACAACATCAACAAATTATAATCTATATAAAAATTATAGCTGTTCTTGACCTTTTTTAAATTTAATTTATTAAAATTGTCCAAGCCTGAAGGTCTTTTTTTAAAAATTATATTTTTATTTTTCGATATTTCGCTACTCCATTGTGTAGCATCATCAGGAAATAAAAAAATAACGAACAAATTATGTATATGTTTATGAAAAAATTATTGTCACACCGGAGAATAGTTTTCCAAAGGAGCTGATGTATAAATTAATTAATCAGTATAATGTTAGGAGAGAACGTTTACATATATACCAGGAATATCAGAGCGGTTAAAGAAGACTGAATTTTTTGATAAGGAAAAATAAAAAATGACTTTCAAAGTTTATAATGCTTTGAATAGATTGTTTGGTAAAACCAAAGATAGGATTCATAAATTGGGTAAGGCAAATATAGTTTATAAAATTCCTTGTAAGGGAAATGATCAGGAGACTTGTAATAAGGTTTATGTAGGGGCAACAAAAAA
Source organism: Phania funesta (assembly GCA_963932375.1). Lineage (NCBI taxonomy): Eukaryota > Metazoa > Arthropoda > Insecta > Diptera > Tachinidae > Phania > Phania funesta. Next base: position 107,458,628 of record OZ010652.1, read on the forward strand.
TAAACTGAAGACTAGGATCGCTGGACATAAATCAAATCTTAATTGCAGACATACCCTTAATACAGCATTATCTTCTCATTGTTTTGAATGTTATATTATTTAAATAAGTTTCGTACACATGTTAATACAATGGTAACATTATTATAACAACATTTTTAATGTTAAGTTTCGTTAACTGTATTTACATTTTTTTTTTAAATATTTAAAAAAACCTCATGTTATTTTTGTTTTATGTTAACTTTGGAAAATTTTTGAATTTTTGTGACAATAATTTTTTCATAAATATATAATTTGTTCGTTATTTTTTTATTTCCTGATGCTACACAATGGAGTAGTGAAATATCGAAAAATAAAAATATAATTTTTAAAAAAGACCTTCAAGCTTGGACAATTTTAATAAATTATAATCTATATAGTTTGAAATTGCACAAGCTGAATACTTGATTATTACTTTTGAACAATAAGTAGTTTTCAACATTACCTCGGCCATAATAGAGATCGAACCTGGGTGGTTACTGGGTAATTCGATTCGAAAACAAAATCATTCGAATTTGTATGCCTAATACATTGTGTTTCGAAAATGTTTTATTTCCAATCGAAATACAGAGTAGACCCCCTGGTGGGGCTCTTAAGCCGCTGTGATCGAGGTAAATTCATGGTGGGAAAATCGTTGTTTCCTCCTTATTGATTAGAATAGTTCCCCCCTATGTTGTCGCCGCGTGTTGTTTACGGTGGTGATGGTGAGGTTTGCTTACAGCTGTAACTCTGCTGCCGATTCTACCTACGTGATATTCGAAATTATTTTCTAAATTGTGTAACATCCTATTCGCATTATTTTGATGTCCGCGTATTTAGGTTTTCATAATTTTTGCATGCTTAAAGAACTAGTTCCATTTTTTAGTTGGTTTATCTACAACTATTGACCACATCCGAGAAAAAAGGAACCGGCGAAATCAACATGGGTTCAAGGTTTAGTGGCTTCTGGCCAAGTTGAATATTCTAGATTTGGAGTATCACTTATTTCTTGGCAATTTTACAGCAGTTTAAAATATTTTCAATAGAGTTATCCATTTTAGGAAACCGGACTTACCGACGTGCTATTTATTTCATTCGGCTTTTGACCCAACGATCTTTGTGAATCATTTCTTAAATTGGTACACCTAAGCTTGTGGGTATTACTACTCTTGTATTGGTCAGTATGCAATTAAAAAATCCCTTTCGCGATAGACAAATATTTTATTTTAGTAAACTAATCATGCTGATTTTTATAAAAATTCGTATGATTTTATTGTTTGACGTAACTCTGCCGAATTCCACTTATTATTTTCTATTCAGAAAGAAACTTTATTTGATATAATAGGTGTGTTCATTTACTAAAAATTTGTACAAATTTGTAACAATTGTTACTAGAAAGCGTTCATTAACCCAAAAAATTTGCAACGAGAGAGCGTCAAAAGAGCGTAAAAAATTGAGAGACAGAAAAATTCTTGCAAGTTTTTTTTTACAAGTAAAATTTTTACTTGCAATAATTATTCAAACAGCTGTTTTGCGTTTGTGTTTACAAAACAATATTTCTAAATTAAGTTAAAAATAAAAATATTTTGGAAAATTTAAGAAATTGTAAGTAAATGTAAACTTTTAAAACGGTAAAAAGTATTAAAAAGATACATTTATTTTTGTGTAACTTAGGAACAATAGAAGCAACATAAGATCTCTAAACCTGTAGTTTTAACTGTCTCTGAAATGTTTTTGTTTTTTTTTTTCTTTAATTTTCACAGACCAGTTGTAATTTTTAGTGATGTAAATATAATGACTACGTAGCTACTTGGTAATTTACACTAAGCAGACAAATAATTCAATTAGTTCAAATATATATTTGCAAATAAATTTAAATTAACACATAATTTATTAAATTACTTTTCTACTGCTTTTGATATTTTATTTTGGATAAAGCTTTTTATTACAATGAAAATGAAAATTGGTTAAATTTGTTTCCTTCCAAAAATATATTTAACCCGTTTTCGCCGGCTGTTTATTATTATTATAGTTTGGAAACGATTGCAAAGGCGGAGCATTAACGTTAGGCAATAACGAACAAAAATTCTCATTTTCAACTCACATTTGTTTGCGCTTTAATGTAGTTTCTTATTAGTGTTTATTTACATAAATAGTTCTTCATAAAATCGCTTGGAAAATAAATCACAAAGTTGGAAATAAACATTTCTGCGACCTTATTCTGTCGTTATTTCCGGTGATTGCAATAAAAATTATATGTGTAGGCAGGCTGTTATAACGTATAAACTAATTAAAAATAGATATTATATTCATTCATTTTATTCAAAAGTAGCTAATCACCCTTATCGTGTTTAGCGTATTTCGACTACGTCTAGTAGTTTATTAAATAAAATTGCAAAACTTTTCATTATTCTATTACAAGCCGTACTCGAAAAACGCCAGTCACGACAATGCTGAACATAAATGACCATAATCACATTATTTTTATAATAATATACATATGTATAATTTTTACAAAAAATATAGTGGTAGTTATTGAGTACTCATATATACCTATACATTACAACACTACTTTAATTTGCAAGTTTTAGCTAGTAAAGTGTTCATTTACTTTTTCAAATTTTTGAGAGTAATTTTGGAAAATTTCTTGTTACTCTCTCGTTACTAACTTTTACTAGTAAAGTAAATGAACACACCTAATAACTTTGAATACAGTAAGAGTTAAATTTTTATAAGACAGCAGAATGGATTGGATTTTCTATGCCGCTGGCCAATCTTCGTGTCAAAGTTATGATACCAAATAAATTTTCTTTCTGAATAGAAAAATGAAGAAAATGCACTTATGCCGAAAAATTAAATTACTTAATATTAATACTTATGAATATTTAAATTTTTTATTTAAATATTTATTTAAAAAAGAAGAAAAAGGATTTATAGTTACAGTGGTGCAAACTTCGTTTTAACCCGATAGAAAAATTATCGTAAAATTTGAAAAATGACGAGAATCTCTCGTATTCAATTTTTGATCATTAGAGATGGGTTAAATAAATGTTTGCAATAAAAATACATGTACTCCATTCTGCTAGTGTTCAAAACTTAACTTTTTCAGTGTTCTCTAAAAACTATCGTGTTAATGAAATGAAAATATTTCTTTCTTACAGCCATACCTAAATAAAAGCGTTGAGCGTTGCGTTAGCAGCAGGGTACGAAGTCACAGTACATTTGAAGTAAAATGTATGTCTTTGAAAGCACTGCGTAACCAGCTGCTAACGCAACGCTCTTATTTAGGTATGGCTGTTAATTGGAAAAATAATAAACGAACTTATGTCTGAATAAATTATTTAATTTTAATTATTAGAATTTTCAGTTCAATTAAATCACAAAAGCAAATAATTTAAAAAGGATTTATCTTTTTGATTTTCCGAATAAAAAAAAAACATAGATAGTTCAGAAATTTTAACTGTAAGTCATATCAAATTGATTCTAGCTTTAGTTTGAAGCACATAATTCAAATGGTCACCTCGGTTTTGCTGGCAGTGCTTCAAGATGATTTTTCGATTAAATTTCGATTAAAATTCGGCGCCCAATTAGCATTCCTGATCCTACTATTACTATATTAAAAAATACGTATTTAAAAAGAATTTACTAAAATATTTGATTTGCGTATTACAGAGTATTACTAACATGAAATTCGTTGGAATTCGTCATGTGTCACCAGTTTTATCGCCAACTCTTAAAACCAAGATCCTTAAGTGCAATAGGTATAAATATACTCGTATAGATATTCGGAACGTATTACCGTCATCGCTTGTCAAGTTTGGTTTAGAGACCAATCGGTTTCCAAACCACTGTGCTATCCTCAGTGTTAATTTTCGTTCCTACCCTGTCGGAAAATCAAATCAAGCAGGTTTACATGGAAATTATTCAAACACATTACATATTTGCATTTTTTTAATTACTTTTCTTTATTTTTTCTTGATTTGTTAATTTTTTCCAATAATTTCATGTTTCATTGTTTTTTCTTTAAGTTCAAAATTTTCATTTATAATTTTATTATTTAATTATTTATATTTAAAGTTTTAATTAGTTTTTATTTATAATATCTATAATATATTTATAATTAATTTATTACTTAAAAATTATACTATACACAGTGTTTTAGCGGAAAATTATTTAGAGTTAAGAACTCGGTAAGTTAAAACTGACTGAGTTTTAGAAGGGGGAACAAAAATATTTCTTTAATTACAAAAATTATATATTTAAATAACTATCTAAATGAAGTATGTTTGTGTGTTTATTTTTTTACTTATTTACTTTTAATTTCAATACATATTTTCTATAATTTATTTGAGTGAAAATGAAATATTTCCTTAAAATAGAATTCTATGGTTTTCTTTTATGCTAAACATCTCCGCATATTTAATAGATTTCTTAATAATACATATTTATTTTCTTGTTGTTTTTAATGCTTTGTGTTATTTCAGTATTGACAGTTTTCGTATTAACTTTTAATTAATTTTCTTATATATATTTTAATTTTGGGGAAAATACCACTCGGGCAATTAATGCCTACGAATTGATTGTGTTGCTTTGTTGGGAAAGGGATGGAGTGGAGCAGAGTATAGAAGTTGAGGCAGAGAGGCGGAAACAATTTTAGAACAATGTTGCAGCGCCTCTGCTCTGAAGTATGACCAAAGATGTATTGGTCTTAAATATTTTTATTATTAAGGCTGATGATATGAATTCCGCTTTAATTTGACTTAAGCCGATGTTTAGGCACATAGCTCTAAAAAACGGTTACAATTTTCAGTTGAAATCAAGTTCGCTCTTTTATATAAATCAAGCTTTTTTCGGAAATATTGCATTTTTTAAATGTGTTTAAAAACTAAGAAATACATTTGTCTACTAGTAGGCTGACATCGAGCTTAATGTAAAAGGTTAAAATATATTTTATGGCTGACTTAGGATTTGTAGCATGTAGCAATGTTAAACTTGCTCAGTTTTAAGTGCTACATCATCCCCTACTCGATGAGGGCAAACAATTTTTAGGTGAGTTGTTGAAGACGCCGCCAATGTCATGCATGGTCTGTTGTTAGATAATTCCGATTTTGCAAAATGTGAAAGGTTGCGTTCGTCGAAGAGTTTATCGTACATTCAGTTTCAGTCCGGTTGTCATGGTCAACATTTAAATTAAGTAAATGGTCAGAATTGATTAGCCAACTTAAATAAAAATATCTTACACTAATTGCGTTTTCGTTTCTTAAATAAAATGTTGACTTGTTAAAGGGTATAACCTTAACGCACCCTTATTGTTTGGGATTTTACACAGATCATAAAGAGCAGTGTCTTTCACAATTACTATGGGGAAAGTCTACAAAAACGCCACCTCTTGTGAGCGTAAACGTACTTTGAGTATATGAAAAAAAATCTTAATTTTTTCTAGAAAAGGAAACATCATAAGAAAAAGGGGTACTATTTCTTTTTTTTAAAGAAATTTCCTTGATCATTTATAACACCAGGTAAGCCGTGGTTTGTAAAATCTGCAGCTTGTACAAGTTATAAACTTTTATTTTAAAAACGAGTCTACGTTAGTACAAACGTTGTGTGCGTTCTTCCCATTCCACGTAAGACACGGCGGCCCCTCAAATACAACGTTTGGTGATCAAATTCGAGGCAAAATTTCGACCGTTTTGGTAAACAATCAGGCAATATTCGAAAGTCCAAGCAACGCCTTAGCGGCCAAGAACATCGCCACTGTCGCTAAAAGTATACAGGGGAACCTGAGGCAACCGATTCGGCTCCTCGCGCAAGAACCTGGACTTTCGAGGTTATGGTTAACGTATGATTTTAATTAACTAGACTTTTTCTTGTCAGATTTCCTAAATTCACAAAATCTATGCCAATAAGCCCCCAATCGAGCGATGCCATTGCTCAAGATAAGCAAAACTAGACCTTATATTGGGAAACCTTTCGAAGTACTTTTTCTATAGTCAATTTACCGCCCTTTATCTAAAATCCTCATGGAAAATCCTTGAAAATTTAGGAAAACAAAAAATGGGTACGTATGTCCAAGCAAAGACGTAGAAGTCATTTGACCGATATGCTAAGTAATAAAGAACGTGATTTGTGTTTATTGTTTTAACAAAATAGTTTTTTATTTCGCTATAATAAATTAACGGTTGCTTAAGGAAAGTGGTAGCTCTTGACAATTTTCAGCGGCTCAAGTTTTTGATAGATGCATTTGTTGTAAAAATGTAGCAAAATGAAGTGGTAGAAGAAGTACAAAAATATTCCCAGCACTGGAGTGAACAAAATCGGAGACCGACAATTATAATGATTTTTAAACTTTCAAATAAAAAAGCAGGGCCACACAATTCACGAAATACACAATTTTTATCGTATTATCCTTAATTTTTAGAACTAACTTTTATTCTCTGATTTTTATATTTTTGTTTGGCAGAAGTAATTATTCTGTTTTTTTTTTTGGTAGAACATTAAATTCAGATTTATATTTTTTTCTGAAATTCAAAGATTGGAATGTTTAAAAAAAAAAAAATAATGAAAAAATAAAAAGTAATAACTGTTAAGTAATTTCAATCTTTAGGCATGAGTTCGTTTTTTCTTTCTATTCAGAAAGAGAATTATTTATTTAATATGGACAACCTTTTTGAAAACAGTAAAAGTTTTAATTCTATTAGACATCTAGCCTAAAGATTGAAATTACTTAACAATTAATAATATTTGTAGTTCGGAAAAAACAATAAAAACTTAAAAAAGTAATAACTATTTCTGATGAAATAATAAAATTCAAGAAAACATTTTTACTTGCAAAAAAAAAAAAAAAAATAACTGCTTCTGCCAAAAAATTAAGAAATAAAAATATTATTTTGATTTCTATGAAAAAATTCATAATTATTACGGTCCATTAATAAAATACATTGATAAACACGATAAGCATATCGGGCGTTTTTGTGCCGGTGTAAATTAAAAAAATATCTGCTGCAGCGCGCTCTCGGCGGCTAACCAGTCGACTCGTATATTTGTTCAAATGCTGCTTTTAGAATTTTCATTGTTGGCTTCTGTAAAAATGCAACTCTGATGAAATAAAAGTCTCACCATTCTGAAAATTTTCAAAAAATGGAGCCATAAACTACTGTCAAATTTCAATCCGTATTTTTATCAGATACATAACACTCTGTTTTCACACTATAACAATATCTCATTTTATTTGAATTTTTGACAAGTCGACTTACTCAATCTAATAGTAAAAATAAACACATTTATAAAAACTGCGTTTTCTAGCATGCTGTCTTTATCTGTCCTGCCAAAGTACAGTCTGTTGTTCGCACAGGAATTTGGCTCGTGAAGACCGTTCCTGTTGATGGTCTGTTATTATTAAAATTAAGATGTCCGAACAGTTGTTCGCACAAGGCTGTTTTGCCATTACACAAACAAAATACACACAGGAAAAATAAAAATTATAGATGTATGTCGCTCGTCTGTAAACACCCGCACATAAACTACGCTGAGAGCATGAACACAATCTCAATGAGAGACAAAAATGTATGCTCAAACTGAACAGGAACATCTGCACGCATCTCTCCACACAAAATACCACAAACACATTTTTCCCCGTTATTCTGCCCACGCTCTCTCTCTATGTGCGAACAAATATGTGGCTAGTCAAGACGCTATGTAAACAATTAAAATCTTGCGTAAATCTAGGCGAACCCTTTATTTGTTTTCTAAATATTGATGAGCAAAGGTGGCCCATAATTAAATGCATTTTAAATGGATTCCGTTTTCTGTTCAATAATTTTCTTCTTTATTTCATTTATGATAAAATTACTTTATTTGTTGTAACAACTAAAAAACTTTAAGATTGTGTTGTGTTAGACTTTTATTTTTTCGAAAAATTTTAAACTCCTATATTGTGTATGTGTGTGTGTATTGAGGTGTAATTGTGGGAATGTTTTTAAAGGCTTGTTTTGTTGTTTTTTTTTTTGTTTTATTTTGTTTTTTGTTATTTTTAGTTTAAAAGGTGGTTTAGTTAAGTTGACTTTTAAGCGTTAGAGACAAACTAAAATTGTTTTAATAAACTTTGAAATAATATATGTGTGTATGTAATTACATAAAAAGGAGTATTTAATCTTGAAGGAAATATACACGTTGCCTTTATAAGGTTATCAAAATCAATGACTATGATGAATTTTTTATTTTAACTTAAGAAAATTATTTTTTTTTACTTTTTAATAAATTTATCTTACAATATCGTTTATTATTTAGTTCATTTTTATATGTTTAAGTATGTATATTTATATTATATTTATTTGCATATTTAATTGTTTATATATGTATAATTTTTGTTTGTTTATTAAGTTATTGAAAATAATATTTACAATTAATTGCATTGCGAAAATGAAGTTTCAATTAGTTTAACACAATTTAACAGAATTTGAAGCAGGCTTTGAGCTGCTTTTTTTTTAAATTACATATTTTTTTCATTTTGTTCTCGAGTTGTTTTTCTGTTAAGCCTTTCTTTAATTTTCATCATTTTCATTTTTGTTTTCTTAAAATAATTTACTTCATTTAAATTTTTATGTTTGTTTTATTTCAAGGAGTTTTGTTTTATTTAACAATTTATCATTGGTTGGTTTATTAAAATTAAGTAAATTTCATAGAAAAATTGTTGTTCTTGTTTGTTGTTTAATAATTATTATATTTTATTTATTATAAAATTAAATTTGTTCATATGTATGTGTGTTCAAGTGTGTGTGTAATAAAACAAAATAAAATTGGGTTTGAATATGATAAAATTTGGGACGGGACTCGTTTTAATAAAACGACATCAAGTTTAGCAAAGAAATTTGTATGAAAAATGAAATGTATATTTTCAAGTGATTTTCTTAAAAGTTCCCTAAAAAATAATTGATTTTACAAAAGCTTCAAATAATTAAGCAATTGTGTTTTAACCCTTTTATAATTGAGTTGGGTTTTAAACAGATATGGAGGCGGCAAAACTTTAATTAACAAGAGCATTTAATTAGAAAATTGAAGGCATTTTAAAAATTTAATTTAATATTTTTCTCCAATTATTTCTAAAAGATTTTCTTTTCGACCACATTTCAAAAATCTATTAAAAACATACAATTTCAAAAAGAAGTTCTATACAGATCATAAAGGAAAATGCCTTTCGCCATTAATTGAGGCAATTGAAGATTTAGTTATACAATTTGGTGCTCAAGCATACGCAATTTAGATTTCTCAATCAGCATTTGATAGCGGAACATTTTGGCAAATGATCCGACAATGATGTTTGAAAAAGCGTGTAAATCGTGTTATGCGTTTTTATTTTTAAAAAAATTTCAATTATAACCATATTATGAAAGAGATACCTAACAATAAGATTTGTTGTCTCTTATAAAATCGTGATAATGTTGTTGTAAGTTGTCGCGTCTAGTTAGTGGTCTATTACATTTAAAGTGTTCATTATACAAAATTTTCTGCTCACTAAACACACTTCACCAGAGTGCATAAGTAAGTACTAATTGTTCAATTTATTAATTGAAATCATATAAAAGGTATTTTGAGCTCTATTAAAGGCTTGTACATTACGATATAAAACACGTAAATGCAAAAAAATATTAAAATAGAAAACATGTGTCCAAAGTTTAAGAGGATCAGGGGGGTTGCTGCATATGTCGATCCAAAAGAACACATTTTCGAAACACAATGTATTAGGCATACAAATGTGAATGATGTTCTTTTCGAATCGACTTACACATTTGCTTTGAGATGACGGAAATCCGTTTCAAATGTCTGTATTAAATCACCTGTCTGAATATCAAATCAAAAATCACCTTTGAATAGTTTGTTTATTAAACATTAATTCAAATTAAGAAAAAAAAGTTATTTAGGGATTCCCGGTTAGAGAAATGACATGTATATGAATTTTTAAAAGTTTGAACATTTTTTAACGGTATTCCGAACGATTCAGTAATCCATACAAAGACTGAAACTATATCTGAAATGTACAAAAATGTAGGCCCAACTTGTATTTTGTAAATTAAGAATAATTATTCTATTCCAGAGGTAGCCAAAGCTTAAACTGCGGTTGCCTTGGTGAGCGAGCTATCCTGCAAACACATCATTCTCTATGCTTTTCGAATATATACACAAAGCATATACTTATATACAAGACTTTTCTCGACAAATTGAAAAAAGTCGTAAATAAAATTCTTTTTTCCCCCTAATTGACCTATTTTGGGTTCACACTTCGAGAGGTTGATGCAGCGTTGGAAAGGTCTTTTTATAAACTCTAATTTAATATATCGCTCAATATAGTTCAGATATATGCGATTATATTTTTCATTTTGCAGGCCCGCCACAGGACTTGTTCTATAAAAAAAACCGAAATTTAAAAAATTCCAAAATCTAAACAACAGCTGATAATATTCTAACATTACTATGTAGCTGCCGTTTTCAAAATAATTAAGTAACTGGTTACAGGGCGAAATTCGTAGTTGTGTAGCCTCCTGTGGTCAATGTGATTAATGCCATAAATTCAAACAAATAAAAATTGCTATATACCAAGGTAGACCGTCCGCGTTACATGAAGTACCTTGGTGTAGTTCATAATCTTGTAGTAACATATTTATCTTCCAATATAATTTTTTCGGCTTAAATTAAAAAAATAATGATTAATTGCATTCCCTGTTCTTTATGTTTTGTTTGTTTATTATTATAATGATACTTTTGAAGAAAAAGCTATTAAAATAGAATGTATGATAACCCACTGATTATACGGTAAAATTTTCGCACAGAAACAAGGAGAACTCGTACTGCTTTGAATACTAAGGCGCAAGCCCAAGTTCAGTCTAATACGCACAGTATGTTTATTACACGAAACCATTCGCGGTATTTTACCGCCTCATAACTTTGCTTCCTGTGATAATAAAATAATGAAACTTGAAACATAAGAACTCTACATACAGGTAACCTCATAAAAGCTTCCCGAAATATGAAGGTGTAAAAAGTGCATATTTTACTCACTCACGCACGCATGCATTAATATTATCGGACTCTTCCACTATAGCTAGATAGATGAAAATAGAAATACAAGTAAGTCTGGGATAATAAATAATCAGAAACTTCTAAAAACGGGCACTTTTCATCTAGGGGGATTAGGGTGCTTCTTGATTTGATATTCCGACAGGGTGTTTTGATGTAGAATTTTGGAACGAATTTCCGTCATCCCTTGTCAAGTTTGGTTTGGAGACAAACCGGTTTCGGCTATGTGCCATCTTCAGTGTCATTTTTCGTTCGGATTAGGGTGCCCCCTTAGGGCTATCTAACTATAGTTAGAGAGCTTAAATTTAGTACACAGCCACATCTTGCGGAATAAGTGAACAGAACAATCCCAAACCGGCACTTTCTATCTAGGTGGATTAGGGTTCTCCCTTATTTGTATGGGACACTTCCACTATAACTAGGAAGCTAAAATTTGATATAACCCAACCGTGTGCAAGCTTTAAGTTAAAAAATGTTTTATACATACATACAAATATATACATTTATTAAAAAAAAAAATTGGAAAAAAAGCGGTCAGATCCGCAAGGAAATATAAATGTCAAAATAATAAGAAGTTCCTATCCAAAAATTTCGGCCTTTAAAAATAAAGACCAAGTTCTTGATATGTACAATATCATCCCGTTTCTTTGAACATATGTATGTATGTGTAAATATTAAACACACTCAATTTGACGGATAATATTTCCGCCGGTTATCTGTTTTTAAAGGAGCCTATATTTAGGCTCAAAATTGGTTTGATCACATTAATTCTCTATTATAGAACTTTAAATCAGATTTTTCTTCGCGATTTTTGAAATTGTAAAAGCTGATTAAGAGTGAGTAAAGTAACGAAAGTCCGGAAAAGCAAAATGTAATTAATCTCTGGTTTTGGTTTGTAAACATTTTCATATTTTCGCAATTTTATTTTATCCATATCTGTTTATTTTTTAAGTTCTATTTTTTGTTATAAATAATAAAAATAATATCATTTCGATTTAAATTTACAATTACTTTGCTGTTTTGTTATTTTTTGTTGTTGTAAAGGTTTCGAGTGTTTTTGGTTTTATATTAACGGTATTCATTGTTTGGTGCAAATCGTATACTTCAACAAAATGTACAAAAATTCGATTAAATTTCATGAAAAGCTACTGAATTTTTCATTTGCGGTTTTGCAAGACCAATTGCACCAAACACTAAATAGCGCTTTTATTTTTTCTCTCTTTTTAATTCATAAAATGAATATTTTTTTGTTTTGCAATATGTTGGTTGTTTCTTGATTTGTTTGTGAGGGTCCTGTATCCATACACCTTGATACAGGATATTTCTTTCGAGTAGTTTTGGTTTTCTTTTGAAAGAAGAGCAGTTTTTTAATGTTGCATCATACATTTGTTACGATTTTACAATTTTTTTTAATACATTTTTTATTTATTAAAAAAAAGGATAATAAAATTAAAAAAAAAACATAATAAATAGAAAAACTATAATTTTGTTTAAATAAAAAGATAAAAGTGATTTAAATTTGCCATTAAATATGTTTTTAATCAACTAACCTATAATATCGTTTTTAATTTTTTTATTATTTTTCAAATATGAGAATACAATTGTAATTTAAAAGAAGAAAACCCTTCGTATTATTTTTATAGAAATGTAAATATTTTTTCTTTGATAAAAATTAATAAAATGAGTGAAATCTATTTACTTTTCCGATGACATGTGCTTTTTGTATCTATCGATCGTTTTCCAATACATAGTTCCTTTATTACCCAACAAATTATAAGCAAATTTATTACAAACATGTCTCCCTATACAGCTTTGATTCCACAAAAACTTTAAAACTCTTCCAGTTTCGCATTCAAGCTTGTATACGAACCGAGATATTGTTAATTGCAATTAATCAGAAAAAAATAATCGATTAATCGTTTGATTTAGCTTGGGTTGAAAATGATCATAAATAACCTCAAAAATTATTTACAGTGTTAAAATTTATTTATTTCATTTTAGGAGTATGTTTAAACTGATTTATTTAAGACATAATATAAAAGTACGTGATTAGTTGGAAAGGCGCTTTGTAGTCAATCTATTGATTTTTTTGTAGGGGTTGTGTTTGCTTTGGAAAAAGCAATTTTTTGCCACATTGTAAGGGTTAGCGCAACATTGTCTCCTCATTCAATTCCATGCGTTAACTACACTCAGCGCGAGCGTTGAGAAAAAAAACCTTAGCTCATCTTGAGGAATGGTAGTCAGTGTTCTTCCCTTTTCGTTTGTGTCCCAAAGACTTGTTGAGGTCACATCATAAATCGAATTTAACATCAATAGAAGATGTGTCGTTTCCACTTATAATACTGTCGTTTTAATGATCATTTTCAACCATTTGACTTGCTACGACATTGTCACATAATAGCGCGAATGGATTTTGGAAATGGATTTTTTTTAATCTGGCAAGGCTACTGTGTATTTCGATTCGAAGGAAAACATTTTCGAAATTCAATGTATTAGTCATAGAAAATCGAATTATTTTCTTATCGAATCGAATTACAATGTAACTCGCCTGGAGTCTAGTAGATGCTGCCAGTAAAAATGGTTGTTCCATATTACTCAACAGGCGTTTACACTGGCTTTTAGAATCGTTATTTTGAAACGATTTGCCACCAAATATATCAACAATTTTTCAGAAAAAAAAGTTTAGCGGCATATTAAATGCCTTGTTGCGATTAACCGAAAGAGAAGATTGCTCTTGAAAATCGAATTTCCCGAAATTCTGACGTGCTACTTTCGATTGTCGAGACACGTATAAATTTGTATAACCTATTTTTATAATCTTTCCGAATTCGACTTCGGTGCATAATACTGTCGTACTGTGTTATGAGCTACATTCGACTGTGGTCGAAAGAGCATGGGAAGTTACTGCATAATTTGAATTTTTATGCCTCGATAAATTCTATTTCGAAGGTTTTCTTTCGAATTGTTATACCCCTCTGGTAGAATAAATTTACATTACGAAGAATAGCGGTATTGTGAATTTCACTCATTCGGATTGTTCAATAGTATATAACATATCTATCAGCCGAGACTATACTAAATACGATTTCTTTGCAATTGAATACTTAAATATTCAACGATTTTCACGCACTACGATACAGCGTCGAAAGCAAAGTTCTGCGAAATTCGATGCGCAACGAAAACTTCGTCCTTTCATTCGAAGTTCGATCTTCGTCGAATGCAGCTCATAATAAAGGTCAACATTAAAATAATATTCTTTTCGAAAAGTAAATAAAATATAATCAATTTCAATGCCGAAAACCACTACAAAAAAAAAAAAAAACGCTGCAATTCCGTGAACTAGTTTTTATTTCAAATTGCATGACCATTTGCTGCGGACACTAATGCATATGTTTCTATAATATCCTGAAGGACTGGACTCGGATGATAGAGAATATTCTGCTAAATGTCACAGTTTTATATACAAAATACATATTAGCCGTATTCAGTGTTTGGTGCATATGGTCTTGCAAAAGTGCAAGTGCAAAATATTATCGCAGCTTTTTAGTAAATTCCAAATACAAAATACGCCAAAATTCCTATTGCAGTTCATTAAAAGCAACGGTATTTTTCATTTGTACTTTTGCAAAGACCTTTGCATCAAGCATTGAATACCGCTATTATTAATTTACTAAAAAATAACCCCAAAACTTTTAAATTTTTATCAAATAAATTTGAATAGAAATTTCACAGCCCTTGCGTTAAAATGTTCATTTGTGAAAAAAAAAAAAATTTGCTTGCTATTTTTTAAATAATTTTCTTTTTATATATATTTTCTCTTTTTTTGTTTGTTTTCATTTTTGTATACAAATTAGTGTTTTCGCCTTTTATTTTGTTTTGTTAAAAACTTTTCAAGGCTTTTTCATAATTTCTTTTGTTAAATTAAAATTATAGGTTGTGATTTTTATTTTTTCATTATTATTATTTTCTTTGAAACATCATCTTTTTCTCAGATCATTTATTATAAATAATTAATCATCATTTTTAATTAAATTATAATAGAATTATAATAATTTATAACGCAAAATAATAAATTGGTAAATTAAAAAAATAAAAATAAAGTAAAAATATTTTTAATGCTTAATAAATCATAATAATAATGCTAATTAATAAATGTATAATGTATATTTTTTTATTTTTATAGATTTTTTTATAATTTTTCTTTTTTTTTGTATTTTAAATGTAAATTACAACGGAAGTGTCGGTGTATTAGTAGTTGGTGTAGGCGTCAACATTGACGCGGATGGAGGATAACGCAACGTGTGCTGTGACGTTGCTTGTTGTATATAATCCTGACTAGGATTATTTAAAACGCTATCCCTTGAATTTGAATGTGAAGTGGCGCGTAGCAATGTAACTGCTTCGCGTTCTGGACTACATTGGACACCATCTAGTCATTTTTGACGTGATGATTTCTTCTTCTTTCGTTTAAAGAAACAACAACATCTGAAAAATAGTGAATTATTAATAAAAAGTCTTTTTATATAAAAAATATCTGAGACATATTTTATCACCGGTCCAAGGTGAAAAACAAGGGCGACACGATAAGTACACGAAAATTCCGGATTCATTTTATTTCATTTTTCAATTAGATAATTTCGAATTTTCGCCCGTAAACTGAGATAACGTAAAATGGACGCAAACGGAATGAAACCACTTTTAATTTCCTAAGTGGAAAACTATTCACAACGACTGTAAATTAATAAGGAATGCCTTTATTGTTTTCTGTTTTATTTATTTTATTATGACATTTTACAGCTTTCCAAAGCTGTGTTTACATTATGTGTACAAGTCATATGGAATGTCAAAATTGGTATCCATATGGTGGTATTTCATGTGTATGTCAAAATTAGTGTTTTACCTAAGGTTTATGCAAACACAGCTTAACCAGATAAAAGATAAATGGGTTTTGCTTATTGAGTATTGCTATATTTTTATTTTGTTTCTTTTTTAACGGTATGTAAGTATTGAAATACATATATAAATTAAAATTGAAACGTGATTTTCTGTAACAGGAGGACCTTTTTCATGCTTGATAATATTGACACTTTCTTGCAAGAATGTACCGTTATTTTTAATATATATTTTAAGTAAGTAAATATTTCTTTAAAAAAAAAAAAACAGCCTATATCAAGCCTACTACTTTCAAAGGCGTCCATTTGAATGAACGGCACAAGTATACGAGGTTTTGATTTGGATTATCTGAAAGTTCGGGATGCTGAATTAAAATATGCACTCCGGAGATATACCGATATTTTCCAAATAAAGGATATACGAATATTGGTATATAACTTGAGTACGGTTTATTTTATTTGGCTAAGTAAATCAATGCGAACATTTGAATTAAAACTAGTAATTTAAACATAAATTAGTAATGTATGTAAAAATCTGCTGAGTATTTTTAGAGATCACAAGGAAGTTGTAACGAAACAAAAGTAATTTTTTATGCTTTACTTTTATCTTTTTCTGTAGCTTTATAAGCTTCTAACAAAATGAGTCATTTTTTTTTTTTAATTTGATGCACATCTTTTGACTTTATTGACAATTAAATTAAGTTCATTTTGAATGAAATTTCGATATGCATACAACAGAACGATACTTGTAAAGTTTACTCCAATTTACATTGGGATAGTTTAGTTTCACAAATATTTTTGTATTCTCTTTAAAATTTTCTTTGGTGCTTAGTTAGACAGGGAAATTTTAGTTTTAAATTTTTTTTTCTCATTTGCTTGAAAAAATAAAAGAAAATGTCAGAGTTTTTACAGAGTCGCATTACGATTCAGTTATAAACTATGAAGGAAGAAAACAAATTTGCCGAGCACACCATTCTCCTTTTTTTTTCTCTTCAATAAACACGAGACTTTCAAACAAAACTATCTCAATGTAAATGCTGACTTTGTTAGACAGCATTTTACCTTTGTGTGCATATAGCAACCTTTGCCGAAACGATATACTTTCACTTAGTTGTAAATAATATCAAAAGTTGCGCACCGATTTTTAAGAAATATGGCTCGTTTTGTTTGGAAGTTATTTTCTTATAAGCTAGTGGAAAAAGATCGGATTTTGTTTTGTTCCACTGTGTTTCTACGCAGCATATTAAAAAACATTGTGGGTACGGTATATCTCGAAAACTAGAATATAGATTTGCAGAAACTGAGTGCTGATTTAAATTCAGCACCCCAAGTAACAGAGCACCGGTCCAAAAAGTTGACCTGTTGCGTAATTTGAGGCATTTAATAGTTATACCGTTTCTCCCCAAACATAGTTTCTACATAAACTCTTGAATCTATTAATTAATTTGAATTTAAAAACATACTTCGTTTCATCGACCAACTCGACCTCAGGCTGTTGTGTTATGGGAGTATTTGAATGACCAGCAGTGGGATCGTCCGCATTTAATTCACCATTTGTCGAACTCACAACCTGGAATTGAACAAAAATAAAAACACACAAAAATAACACAATTACAATTATTATTAGTTATTAAATGAAAATAAAAAATAGCCGATAAAACAGAAATGATTGAACATTTATTTAAGAAAAAGTTAAAACCCAATTTTTTGTTTCACAAATATACGAAATACACATCGATTGATATATAGTAGCTAAATATTTTATGAAACGTGTCAATAATCGCATCTACTGCATGAATGGTAGTATAATTTCTGTGGTACATAAAACAAAATGAAGATAATAGAACGAACACCTGTTAAATGCTGATTTAAGTAGTTATTGGCTGGTGCTTTTAAACAAAAACCAATTGGCAATATATCTAAAAAAAAGCGAAAGTGTGAATCGCTCTTTTACCTTCGAGTATTAACTACAAAAATTCAGTTGAAATTGCTACTGCTACGGGTCTGGATGTTGACCTAAATCAGCATTTTTTTTTTAAATTTTTATAATAATCTTCAACAAACCACAAGAACAAATTATTTATACAAACGTTATACAACAAACGAACACAGACATGTAAAATTAATTATTTTATACCTTTTGTTGTATAAAAGAAAAACAGACTAACTTAAACAAAATATTAAATATTTTTTTTTATTTTAAATTAAACTAAAATCAAATCGATTTTATGTTTCGTTTCTTAAATCGCTATTCGCTCGAGTTTTGTGGCACCAAAGGTGGTCTGGTTTTATGGTTCGTCGTCGCATATTCTGTTGAGGTGGGATTAGTGGGGGAAGTAGGTTCAGCAGCAGTAGCAGCTTTAACTGATATTTCATCTTCTTTGTCGATTTCATAATAAGCTTCAAAAGGGCTATCATCATCAGAGCCTGAATCTTCGGGTTGTTTCTAAATCAAATAATTAAATTTGATTTTTCTCTTTAAAACATAGCTCGACTTACTTTCTTAAAAGAATTTAGTTGTTTTTTTCGTGTGTGACAAAATACTATTATTTTGTTGTTTGGCGTTTTAGTAAAAAAATAAAAATATCGAGTGCTTAAAATTTTTTTTCGTAAGAATATAACATTCCTTAAACATGCACATTCCTTTAAATATATTTAAGTTGCTTTTTAATGCTCATGCATTTTTTCTAATGATACTGCTAAATATTTTATTTAAGTGCTTAATTATGATCTATTGCAATGATATTTCTTGATGGTTAATGAACACAAGAACAGATTTGAAATTTTCAATTCTCCATCTCTACATTTTTGTTGCGCTCACCTCCTAAAAGGTTGCAATCATTATCTACCAGTGGTTTCAGAGAAACCATGCCTCCTATAAACGTCCACGGTAATACGTGGTTTAACATTTGCCTATTTCAATGCAGTAAAAACTATAGCCATATTCAGTGTTGGGTGCAAAGGGTCTTGCAAAAGTGCAAATGCAAACTATTCCTAACTTTTTTTTATGCATTTTTGTGAAATTTTGTGTTAATTGTTGTTCGATTTCATTCAAAAGCTTACATTTGCCCCAAACACTGAATAGGGTTTATGTATGTTGGTGTAAGTGTAAACTAGACAATTTCCAATAAAAATTTTTTTTCCAAACTTTAAAGATCTATTACGATCGATACCATCCATCTGTGCTCAAATTGCGACATTTGTGTCAACCTTTTTAAAAAGAAAAATTTTCGACAATTAATCTGGCTTTATAAAAAACAAAAAAAAAAAATCAAATCGCACTAACTTCCTCAATATAAAATATGGAATGTTTGTGTAAACTTTATGTGGATGTAACATGAAATCATAATTAAGTAATACTTTCTACGCAATTGTGGCACAAACGATAGTGTACTTATAAGTACGAGACATAATAATGACAAATCTACTACTAAATAAAATATTCAATATCTACTATTAAAGAAAACTGAATTAAAAATCGTTTAGACTTTTGCAAGTTTATTGATAAGAATCAAGGAAACAAGTAGTAAAATACAATTTTCATTTCAGGTGAAAATATACATATAAAATTTGGGGAAAAATCAACAACAAATAGTATTAATAAAATAAAGTTTGCGTTTGTGTGTAAAGAAGAGAAAGGAAAGAAAGAGAGAGTACCTTGAATAGATGTAGAGTAAATCAAGTGAAAACATTAGAAATGAAAACATCAAAAATATAAGAGTCTGCATAATAAACTCAATCAACAGGTTTCATATGTAAGTAGTTGTTGTAGAAGAAGAAGTAACGGGAAAATATTATTGATAAATAAAACAAAACGAACAACAAAATATAATAAATGTTAACGGAAAGTAGGTAGGCAGGTATAACATACATACATATAAATTTATCAATGAGAAGGAGAATAAAGACAAAACGGTATTATGAAACAAAGTTTTTGTTGTTATGGGTACACCAAAGTACAATTAAGACGATGAATAACAAACCTCAAAGCAGATTGAATACATATCAAAGTGTTTTAGCGATAATTTAAATACAAAAATGACCTCGACGATATTTTCCATTCTAGCAAAATTCCAATAATTGTGTTATTACTTTATTTATCATCTACCATATGTTTTATTTCTTTTGTAAGCCTTAAGAAATAAATCGATTAAAGAATTGTACTTAATGTTAACACCATAGCTAAGAAGGTAATAAATAATTGTAAAGTTACACTAAGAGCCATTATTGCCACTTGTTTTTAAAGTTCATGTTAGTGAAAGGTAACTTTAGCTGAAGTAAGGGAACCTTTAACTGTTATTCGTAATACAACTTCCTTCTAAAATAAAATTAAGCTTTTTCAAAATATAGCAAAGCAAGACCGAAAACCAACTACTTCCGAAAAATGAAATTGGTTTTCAAGTATACATTGTGGCAACGAGATATTTTTATTTCTTTGTTTATTGGCAAAAAAAAAAACCTTTGTGGTGTTTTTCTTTTCAAAAATATTTTCTAGCTCGTTAATAAAAAATAAACTCCGACTCTATTCAATTTTTTTTTTTTGGAAACTAAATTAAAATTGTTTGTTTTAAGTTGTTCAAAATATGGCCTCTCCAAATCTATAAACATCACGTTAAACTACGTCTTGACTGGCTATAAATTTGTTCGCACATTGAGAGGGCGTCTGCAAAATAACGGAAGAATATGTGTTCATGGTCTTCTATTTACGGAATATGTATAGATGTTTCCGTTCAGTTTGAGCACAATTCTTTGTCTCTC
This sequence comes from Phania funesta, assembly GCA_963932375.1. Taxonomy (NCBI): domain Eukaryota; kingdom Metazoa; phylum Arthropoda; class Insecta; order Diptera; family Tachinidae; genus Phania; species Phania funesta. Next base: position 107,479,363 of record OZ010652.1, read on the forward strand.
ATTGACATTGTTTGGATACTATCGGAATAGTTTTTGTACGGGAGTTTAGAGACGAGCGCACAGACACACATTTTGTATTTTCCATGTGTGTATTTTGTTTGTGTAATGGCATAACAGAGTTGTGCAAACAATTGCTCGGACAACTCCTGCGTGAACAGCAAAATGTTCAATGGCTGAACATATTAATGGCTAGTCAAGACGCCATGGTAAAAGTTAAAGGTAAGAACATTTCCCTTATCGGACAGTTTTATCCTAAAGTACACTCATAACAACGAATAATCTGTCCGATAACATCCTAATTTTAACTATCGAAAAGTTGGCCCCACGTTATGTTTTGCTTTTAAAACATTTGCGACAAATTTTAGGTAGGCAAACATCATACATGTGTATATTTATCAGGATAAACTTAAAGAGTCTTTCTATGTTACACAATATAACTATTATAGTGGGTAGCTGTTTTTCTTCTTTTTTTAATTGAATATCTTAACAATATATTTCCAAAAATATAGTATAGTTTCCATTAAAAATTTGGTGCTTTATTTTATAAAAGCCCTAATTTTCTTATTTCTTAAAATATGCAATTATAATTTTCATTCCAAAAATACAATACGGCTATTCATGAAAACGCTTACAAACGCTTGCAAACTGTTCATTTTCATACTCTCGCAAAAAATGTTTGAAATTTCATGTGTGTAGCACTCGTAAATTTGCTCATGAACAAGCTGTTGCTGGAATGTTGAATAATTAAATAACAATACCCTAAGCTCCAAATTGAACTTGTTAAAACTGAACAAGACCAAAATTAGTAAGGTTGTAGCTATTCTAACAAGATAATCAAATTTAGAAGCACATAGGCTTCGAATAGCTAGAGCAGACAATAACGTCCGCATGGCATGCAATTATAGCATGGATCATTCTGCCCCATTGGTTGGCTTTCGCACAAATAAGAACCCAGTACTTCATGGTTGATAACTTACCAGACAAAACTCATCTAAGAGCAGTATTCTGAGGAACTTCGCTTGAAGCATTCAGTTACTATAATAAGAATGGCCTCTTTTTTGATTTTGTAGTGGAGAGTGGATTAAGTGTAGGTGTATGTCTACGGCCATGAAGCCAATAGAAAAGGTGCCACTTCTCGACCGAAGCTAAAATACCAAGAACGACTTTAGCTTTGGTGCTTCGAAATTTTAGTTCATTTATTTTTTGGTTGACTTTTCTATAAAATTGATATTAACTGTTGGAAGTTACACAAAGTTACAAAAGGAGCTTCATAAAACAAGTCGGGTTACAAAATTTTAAATTACAAGATATTGGTGGAGATGTTTAACAACAAACATAAAAAACAGCTGTTTACTTAAAGCCGGTTCAATTTAAAATACACTTTGTTTTTTACTATGAAAGCAAAAAAGATCACAAGAATATTTTACTTTAAGAAGATTCGGGGAAAAAAGAATGTTGCCATATAAAAAGAGGTAGAAGTTTTTCAGATTTTTCCAAATCCTTACAAATGCACTTTTTACGCCTATAATATACGCTTATGTATAAATAATTTTACGCTTATGTATAAACATAAATATTTTCTACTGAAAAAAATCAACTTGTTTTGATTTGCACCCTGGAATCTTTTTCCAACTGTACAAATTTTGGTCAAAATTCACCCTCATACTCTATACGATATGTTGGAGCGAGCTTAAAAAAATCTAAAAGGTCTTAATATTCGCCTAATATGTTTACATTTAAAACAAATAAATACAAACATATACAGTGATGTTATTTACTCCGAATTTTTCAGTATTTTATTCGAAAGTCGAAGTATTTTAAATGTTTTATCTGTTTTGTATTCCACGTCGAAATAATTTCTTTAGCGTTATTAAGAATAAAAAAGTTTGTTGAAATGATTATAATCAAAACTTTATTTAAATGTTGAAATGACAATTTTGTATTAAAATATGAAAGTATTTCTTCAAAATATTAATTTTACGCAATGAGTTTTAAAATGCATATACGTATGCATATGTAAAATATATGGAATGCAGAACAATTAATTTCCGAGTTATTCAATTCCGCGTGTTTTTACAATTCTATACGTTTTGATGCTACTCAGAATACAGAACAGGGACGATAATTCTAGCTCTTTATTTTAGCCTAAAAATATTTTCGTCTTAATTTCCTCCCAAAACAAATCAGTTTAGTAAAGGCTTGATATATTATTAAAAACAAAACATAGAATTCAAATATTATAAACATAAATGTAAAGGACCATCTTTTACATATTGTAAATAAATTTATGAGTTTAAAAACAATATGTATAGACATTTATGCAAAAGAACCAACACATTTATTTTAGCTTTTTTGAAACTCATAAACTTACCTGTACAGAACCATGCCTATCGGCTGGCGTTAGATTGCCTAGTGTAGCACCTGGTTTGGGTACATCTGGCCATGCAGCAACACCTCCTTTGGCATTTGTCTAATGTTGCCACCCCATCATACCAAAACACATACACATACATACACGCATCATTTTAAGAGACCGATTATTTTTTCATATATCATATTGAAATCGGTATTTAAAGAGTTGTTTTTTTTTTAATTTATTATCGATAACATTTTCAGTCAATCATAGTTCCATGAAGAGAGTGCATTCATTCATTTTGGAGATGGGTAGCGGAGTACAAGGATGTTTTTGTTATTTAGGGTTCGATTTATTATGGAAGTGGTTTGTAATGGATGGTAAAAAGCCGATGATATTAATTTTTGATACATCATGTTTCATATTTTATCGTTGTTTTATATTTTTTCAAGATTTTTGTTTGATTATTTTTATATATTTTCGTTAATTATGAAAAAAATAAATAAAATAATTTAATATAAGTTTATGCTTGGTATTTTTGATATTTGTTTTTTTTTAAATACATATTTATACAATTTAGTTATAAATTTATTAAATAAAAACCCATTTAACTTAAAGAAAGTTTTAAAAGGAAAATCAAATTAAAAAATTTTGGAAAGGAAAACTAAAATTTTATTTAAATAATTACAGACTAATAGCAAAACAACAAGAAAGCACAATTACTAGACTAATAGTTTTGTTATTAATATTTCTATATAAAAGTCGTTAGCTTTTAAATTGTGATTAAAGGCCTTTAACCATTATGTGTCTGAAAGGGTACCCGGGTAACTTTTTCATTTTCAAACAAAAATTTTGTTATGGTTGCAGATTGAATAAGTGGATGAAACCTCTTAAGGACAGTTGTTATGTTTGAATTGTTATAAGCGTGATTTCAATTTGCCATGAAGCTTTAGGAACATACATACTTCTTTAAAAATTTACAAAATTGTACTCTATTTATAATTTTTTCAATTACACTCATGCTTATGTGCGTACATACACTTATGTACCCATTTGGCCAGGTAGTCGTATATGACATTTTCATCGATGATGTCTTTAGGATTATTTAAATTTGTCGTCTATAAAATACTATTGGAGACTATTGTGATAACAAAATAATGTAATTTGTCGTGTTTCGAGGTATATTGTCGACAATTATGTATTGGACAATTGAATGCAGTTCATCGTGTTTTCAGATAGATGCATTTACGACAACCTACGTGGCAATTGCATGAATGTGGTCGATCTTCTGGAAAAATTCTTTAAAAATTTAAAATTGTTCTCAACAAAGTTTTATTTAGTTTTAATATTAGGAAAAAGAAGAAAAACATATTTCTCTGCTTATTTTTTTTAAATGAGTGCGTAAAGTTGTATTATAAGATTTTTAAACTTGTAAGTAAGCTATGACAAATTCCGTTCGTAGAGAAAAATAATACATATTTCATGCGTTGAGACAGAAAATCTTGCAAATAATATTGAATAAGAAGACAATATTGGTGAAAATAATGTCTCGCAAAGCCCAGTTTAAGTAATATTTGTAGCGCATTACGTTGGTAGAAAATTAGGCTACGATATACTAAACGTTTTACATATTAATGGTGCAGATGTACCAAATACCAAAGAAAAACACTTATTAAAGGAAGTCAGAAGCTTCAGTTAAACCGACAAAAAACATTCGCCAATTTTAGGCAAAATCATAATTTTTTCGCTATCGGAATTTATTGCGGAGACAAAAACATGTGAGCCTTTACTCGTTTTTATATGATTTTGTAAATGAAATAAATAAGTTAAGGGTTACCGAAATTTTAATAAAAAAATATCATATTCCTGTAATTGTCAGAGCATTTATTTTAATGACATTGTCATCCATACCACCGTCAAGGGCAGTGTGCATGGCACTGTCGCTCATATTGATACCTCTTCTTCGAAAAGTCGTTAATAATTCGCTTGAACTGTCCGCAATGTGTCATCTGGGATTTCCTGTGTCTTGCACGCGTCTTCGATGTCTTGCAGACATGCCCAACTGGGTTATTATCAGTAATCATTTGCAAACTGTTTCATAATATAAATCTTTCACAGTACATTTATATATAATTTTTAGTCAACTTTTGATATAACAATACATATATAATTTGCACATACATATGTATGTTGTATATGGTAGCAGGCTACCCTGTTAAAGTTGTTTATTTTTTTAGTTTTTGTTACACACATAAGGGCTAATTTTTTATCATTTCTTCTACAAAAACAAGATTTCAGTAAGACCCTGAAAATATTTTTATAGGAATTTTATGCTTTAGTAAGTGCTTTGCTTTAGTTGGAAAAATTAAATTTTTAACTTATCGAGTAACAAAAAAAAAAAAAAAAAAAAAAAACTTGTAACAGTTATAAAATTGGTCAAGAGCTTAAACACAAAGTTTTATTTAATCTGAAAGTTGTTTTCTGAAATGGAAAATCTCATTTTGGTTTTTCTTTTTCCAAATTTTTCAAGAGGCTGTTAACACGTTTTTATTAGTTTTAAAGGCGTATAAGTTTCTTACATAAAGTATGTATTATACATAGAAAGTGCTATTGATTGGTTAGTTATTAAATTTACTATTAAATATTATTATACAGTGTTAAATATATTTATTGATAGGAATTTTACACAAATTATAGGAGGAAAATAAAAACGAGTTAAAAAGGTTAATACAAATAAATTACAAAATAATAAATTTTAGATAGATGTTTTGTTAGAAAATATGCAAGTAAAAGCTATATCTATCTAATGCTTTTATTTACTATATCGTTGAAAATAAACAAGAAAGTTAAAAAAAATCCCTTTTATTCCGAGTATAAAAAGCACTAGTAGTTACCATTCACATATAATTAGTAGACAGCAAAGAAATCGCCTACTGCCGCAAAAAATCAACGTTCTTCTACAATTTTCACTATTATGATATAGCCTGAACACATATTTGCATATCTATAGCACAAAATTCAAAACTATGCTAAAAACTTCTAGCACGTCCCTTTTTCGAATTAATAACTTAAGAAAAATCGGTTAAGGCGGGTAGTAAAGTTAATAGCAAAACACAACATACAAAATCTAACCTCCAAAATTAAACATTCTTCTTCATCTTCTTCATAATCAAAATAAGAAATATCCTTTTATTTTGGTGTTTTTCAAATTAAGTACAAAAAAGGAAAACGAAATTTAATAAAATTACATTTACAATTGTCGAAAAAAAGTGAAATTTTACAAAAATTAAGAGGAGTAGAAAGTTGAAAATCACTTAAAAATATAAAATAATATAATAAATATTCGTTACATAGAAACCCCAAAGAAAACCACAATAAGTAAATAAAAGATGCCTTTTAAAGTATTTCTTTTTAAAATACCACAAGGGAATGATGACATTTTATTTTGAACTATAACTATTTTATTTTTCAATAATATATTTAAATTTAAAATTAATTATTTGAACAAATTTATTAAACTGAAATTTTTAATAACTAGGCGAAGAATTTAATCAAGCTCAATTTCGTATTTTATTCTTTCAATCAAGAGAGACACTAGCGGAATAGAATATAATGTGTCATTCTGTGTCTTTCTACTGAGTTCGGGTCTATTGTAAACATCATCTATTTAAGTCAACTTAATAAAGAATATTGAATTCGAGAAGTCTTTTTTTTTTTTTTGTTGGATTATAATGAAATCTACTCACAATAACTTTATCGTATTCTTTTCTAAATTTTTGCTTTAGCATGTGTTTTTTCTTAATTAAAAAAACTTGAGACTGAATAGATTATTTCAATTTAATATAAAAAATCGTAGTCATGTTTCTTAGCTTTTACATAAAACTGGTATATGGCTTTGCGACTTACAACAATTTGCACAATATGACCAAAATGGCTTTTAGATTTAAAACGGCACCTTCAATATGTTCGTTGAAAAATTTGAAAATACTGATAAGTCATTAAATCTGACAGCTACTTTCTTCACTTGAAAAGCAACAAATTAGTGGTAACACAATCAAAGGTCTTAAACCTCGAAAATTTATAAATTTATTAAAAAAAAAATAAAAATAGTTAAACATTCAAAATAAAATGTCTCTCAAAAATAAATTCAAACTGAATTCAAGCTTTAGGTAAAAACAAAAATTAAATTCAATTGGAAATTTATTATTAGAGTTACATATTTGATATAGATGTATTAAATTAAACAAATTACTGAATATATATATATTGATTAAATAAGAAAATTTATACTTTACCTTGCCTGTAACATTATGACGATCTTTATTTGGTGAAATGATGACTTCGTGACCTGTTTGTAAGGAACCAACTGGCGTTGACTGTGACAGCGGTGTTAAAACATTTATTGCGAGTTATCAGAGTTGAAGTGATGACGATGTTGAAAGTGGTTTTAATTTTTATATAGCAGTTATTAGTTATCACACAAGAGACCACAAGATACATTATTGTATATTTTGATTTTACATTAAAGATGATAAAACACACAGACAAGAATAGTGTGGTTGAAGCGTTATGATATAAAATATGAAGAAAAAGAAACATTATTATTAGTCATTATTTTATAAAAACTATAAAAAGTAGAAAAGTACGTGTTACTAATAAATATTATAACAATTAATAATTCTCGCATTACTCATTATTTGAAATTGCAACACAACACTCGTCTAGCATACGTTTCTATATGGGTTTATCTAAGTTTAAAAGATATTTTTTGCTTTAGAAAAATATCAAAAAGCAGTAAATAGTTTTAAAAAATTTGACGGGGAATTTATTTAGGTTTTTATTTTTCTTTTAGCTTGAAACATTGTTTTGTACACAATATCGAGTTCGGTTTCATATGATTTTTTTTGCTTGAAATGCAATTTCTAGTTTTAAAAAAATCATCTGGCAGCACTGACTACCCATAGTTGTTCCACTACAATAACAGTGTTGCCGGCAAGTGCAATTGCCTTAGTTTTCCTAAAAATTCCCCGTGAAACTTCTCAAATACTAAAATCGATTTTAATACAAAAAATGACAAACAAAAATAAATAAATTATTAATAACAATTGTGATACCTTATCCGATTTATTTTTGGCTAAATAAGAGGGTGGAGCATTTTTCATGATTTTCATTTTTTCAAGTTGTTCCTTACTCTAGAATTTGTACATTTTTTTGTAAGACATACAAAAAAATAAATTTAAATGACAATAATTTAAAACATAATCAAAAAAGTTAAGAAAGAAACAAAACATATTAAGAGAAAAATATTTTTTTATCATAAACAAACAGAATGGGAATTTTTTAAAGTTTGTGAGATTTAAACAAATTAAAAATATAATATCAATAAAATATATGATGTAAGGGAAAATGTTCAAATTTCGTAGCAATTACACACACACTAGTTTGTGAAAAATGCATTCAATATATTGTATTTTGAATTATATTCTTGTAATTTGCTTGATATCTTGAATAATACCCCGAAAAAACCTTGAAAAGTAACATTAAACAATTAAAATTAACGCAAAGATATTGGAAAAACATCGTTTAAGATCTGGACAACGCACCTTTTTTCTTTGTTTGGAACGCAAGACAAAGCAAACATTTCTTAAAATCATTGTAAAACAAGCAAATTTGTCAATATAATTTAAAAATGCTCTTGCAAAAAAAAAAACACATTTCAATTATGAAAAAAAATTCCAATCGTTGGCACCGACAATTTGATCTCTTGTTAATTTAACTGTATCTTGCAAATTAGTTCAGTGTTTTTCTTTTCTTTTTTAATTTTAACTAATTGTTTCTCGTTTACTGCCTACCATTGTCTTCCCTGTCCAGTCGAATTCTCCATCATCCACAAAGCCTTTACGATCGAATAAGTCTTGAAATAGTCTTCGCAGAAAATCATAATCGGGCGTTTCAAAAAAATCTAACCGCCTCACATAACGTAAATATGTGGCAAACTCTTCAGGATGACCATCGCAAAGTACCTGTAATGTCAACAATATAAACATTTATAAAACAACATTTGTATTAAACTTAGTTTTAGAAAATGTTAAAACAAATATATTATTGCTAGTTATGTATATTAAATACATTTAAATGTCCGACTTAAATAACCCCTTTCAATAGTTCCTAGGTTAGTATACGTACACATACATTTTCTATTCACTCAAACTTACCTCTATGGGTGTTGCTCGTTTAGTATCACCAATTTTTTGATATCTTTCCTTAAGTGTATCGGCCTTAAGACCTTGCCATGGCAGTGAACCTCGTAAGAAATACATGAACATGTGACCTAATGCCTCTAAATCATCACGTCTAGATTGCTCTCTGCCCATGTGTGTATTTATAGACATGTATCGCGCTGTACCAGTTAATGATTTGTGTTCCCGATATGGTATATGTCTATTTGTATCTAAGTCAATATATTCTTTGGCCAAACCGAAATCTAAATATTAAGTAAAAGTTAAGATAAATATAAATATTTAATTAAATACGTTTAATTTTATATTATAATTATAATAAAAAAAAACTTGCAACCAATTCACTTATGCAAATTCAGTATTAATAATAGCGCCCAGTCAAATTAGACATACAAAAGCCAATGTGTGTGAAGATAAATTTGAATTTAACCAGCAGAGACACAAACCCACATTTTTAACATAGCCAAATAAAATAATTCGTTTGATGCGGGGGAGATTTCTATTAAAACTAATGCTTTTTTCTTGATTTTCTTTTGATTTCGGAAAGTTGGGTAAAGGTTTCTTGATGAGTTGGCCTAAGCAACCAGCGAATTATGATGTCTCCTTTTTATATATATTTTTTTCAGAGCCCGTCCTGACGAGCAATTTTTATTTCTTAACAAAATCCATAAAAACAAACTGTTATGTTAAAGCTTGTGTTAATGGGTGGACAACACGTACTTTATGTTTGGACATACATACATATACTTCACTTCGTTAAAAATGTTTACACCTTTGATTTAAATTTCTAAAATTTTCAAATTTTCTACTCTTTTTTTTTTGTGTTTGCCTCCTTTGTAGCACAAAACGAAATCAAATTTCAATGAAAATGGCAATTGATTATTTGATAGCTTGTGTTAAAACATTATTTCTTGCGGATGTGTTAGAACATTTATTTCCAAACCATGTGTTCAATCACTAACACATGTCGTATACACGGAAATTTGTTGTGTTAGGAAATAAATTTTGACAATTGCAAACACAAAAATGTTGTAACTAATGTCTCGTCAAGACCGCATGATAATAACATATTTCTCTGAAAATAAACTACGTTTAGAATGCAGGTCATTAAAAAACTTAAACTTAAGTGATTTCAAATTGATGCTACTTCGAACTAGAATGTAGAACATGCCTGTTTACCTGTGGACATGTGGAAATATTGGCACAAGTGACTACGAGTACATGTAGAACCACAATCACTTTTGCATTCGAAGATAATAAAAAGCAAAAGACAAATACAGTGGTCGGCATATTTATTTTGACAAAGTAAGAATTGTTTTATTGTTTTTTAATATTGAAATTCCTATAATTAATATTGAAATTCCTATAACGGCACAGTTATCATATAATTTTCTTTACACTAATTCTTAAGTATACGTATGCAAAATATTTTGTTAAAATCTTTTCCCATTCTCATTCTGAAGAGAGAAATGCAATTTGGTACAAGAATTTGTAACGGCATAATTATTTTGACATTCTATAATTTCATCTCATTTTGTTTTTTGTGTTAAGATTTAATACAAAGCGGTCGTTGTTGAGTATTAAGTATTAATATCCGATGAAAGATAAATAAAAAAATTCTATTACTATTGTGTAAATATGGGAAAAATATCGGAATTAACTAACACCGCCAGGAGTGAAATTATAACCAAGCATAATCTTGGAATATCTGTAACAAATGTTGCCAAGGAGTACAATAAACCTAGACAAACCGTTTATTATCAAATAAATAAATGTAAAGAAACAGAATCTGTCATTAATTTGCGTCGAACAGGAAGAAAACGTAAAACAACGGCAGTGGAAGATCGACAAATTATCAGAAAATTTAATTCTAATCCAGGTTTGACACCCAAAGCCGCTGTGTTGGAATGGAATTCGCACTCTGATAGTCATTTAAGCGAAAGAACACTTCGACGACGTATAAAAGAAGCCAACATTAATACATATGTAGCAAGATCAATTCCATGTATAGCCCTAAGGAACCAAATTAAAAGGCTAGAATTCGTAAACAGATACGTGGACAAGCCCATATCCTTCTGGCAAAACGTCTTATGGACCGATGAAAGTACTTTCGAGTATCACTCGTCAAAGAAGAAAGTTTTTGTTAGACTAGACCAAAAAACCGCACCTATTGTCGAAAAAGTTAGTCATGGAGGTGGCACAGTCATGTTCTGGGGCTGTATAGCATATAAAGGCTTGGGAGACTTGGTTTCCATCGACGGTTCGATGTACCAAAACCAATATTTTAAACGAACACATTTTAAATGAACACGCATTTCCCGCTGGCGATAGGTTGATTGGACCGTCATTTATTTTCCAACAGGACAATGCGCCTTGCCACAAGAGTAAAATGATTAAGACATTTTGGACAGAAAATTGCATTGAAACTTTGGATTGGCCACCCCAAAGTCCGGATTTGAATGTGATTGAGAATGTTTGGTCATATATAAAGCACCAAAGAACCGCAGATCTGACAAGAACCAGGGAAGGAACAATTTCAGTGGTTAAATCTTTGTGGGAGGACATACCAACAAAATACATTCAAAACTTGATCGATTCAGTTCCTAAAAGACACGTTTTATTAATATTAAAAATATCTAAAAGTATTACAAAAGTTGGAATAACATATTTTCGTTTAAAGAGTTAAAATACTATATGTCAAAATACTTATGCCATCCCCTAAATTGTTAAATTAGCTGCATAGAATGCAAATTTAATTTAAAAAGGTATGATTTTATATTTTTTAGTTATTAAATAAATGCTACTTTCATTTAAAAAAAATTTGGAATTTTTAATTATTAGGAAATCTTAAAAAATTCAAAATGGTAAAATTTCTCAGGTGTCAAAATAAATATGCCGACCACTGTATATATTGGCTAAAAGCAAACACAGTCGAACAGCGACTACTACATACATAGTTATTCGTAAATTTTGTAGTTCTCAGGAATAGTAGGGACCTTTTAATAACTATGCAAAAAAAAAGATGGTAGCTTTAAAGCCTTATTTAACATTAGGGCTGCCAGATTAAATTTTAATCAAATTTGCAGCTAATTTGATAAGGTAACTTTAAAATGGAACTTTATTAAGATCAGCCAAATGAAATTGTATGCAAAATGGTCGGCTTGTTTTTATGTAACGTTTATGTGTAATATTTTTTTGTTATAATTTCAATTGAAATATATAGTTGTAACAAATAAATTAAAACTTACCGTAGATTTTTGGAACGAATTTCCGTCATCCTTTGTCAAGTTTTCGCTCGACAAATGACACTGAAGATGGCAAGTAGCCGAAACCGGTTTGTCTCCAAACCAAACTTGACAAGGAATGACGGAAATTCGTTCCAAAAATCTACATCAAAACACCCAGTCGGAATATCAAATCAAAAATCAAGAATTAAAAAACTTACCAATTATGTGGATAATTTTCTCTCGTCTCGTTGATGTTCTTCCAATTAGAAAATTTTCTGGTTTAACATCTCTATAAATTAAGTGCCGACTATGAACATATTCGATCCGGTGGAGCTGTATTGTTTTTTTAATTTACAGAAAAAAGTAAAAATTAATTGTTAAAATTACTAAGATACAAGTAATTTATAATATTTACATGCTAAATACGGAGAGGAAAAAGGCAGGGAAGTTTTCAATTATTAATTTTATTTAAAGCCGATTTTTAAACAAAAATAATACAGTGTCTCAACTAGCACAAGTTTTTGTTTTTTATACAATTTTCTTTTTAGAAGGAAATGATTTTAATATGATATATTTTTAGGTGAAAAAAGCTACTAAAATTATTGAATTAAGAAAAAAAATGAAAAAAAAAATTAAATAAAAATAATTCAAAATAAAATTTGTGAAAAAAAATTACATGTAGTTAATAAACAAAGTTTTTATCATAGAATTTCAAAACATGCTTCTTTGCTGTATTGCATTAATTTTAAGAATAATAATTTGAAATATGAATAAAGTTTTTATAAAATTCTAAGTGAATTGATAGCTATCAAAATAGGCACAATACTCTTAATGCTCAATGGAAAAACTATGTAAATAAAGGGCGAGAGATAAATATAAAATATAAAACCTTTAACCTCAATTAAATAAATAAATTTTAATCCAATTAAAATGATTTTTTAATATGACTTTAGTAATAATGATTTAAACTAAGATAAAAGAAAAACTATAACAGCAATGAAAAAGGTGATAACAATATAAATTGCAAAGTTATTTAAATGCTTTTGTAATAAGGCATACAAATTAAAAAAGTTTATTTAGTGTTATTTTCTATAGAATATATGTATACATATATTTTTTCTTGAAGTGTTTTTTTTGGTGGTTTTGATTGTTGTTGGTGTTTTGGGGTACTTACTAATTGTATTGCTATCAGTAGTACTGTCTTCAAAGTGAAACGTCTGCCGCAAATATCAAATAAATCTTCAAGTGATGGACCGAGCAATTCCATTACAAGAGCATTGTACTTGCCGCATGGGCCGAAGTAATATACTTCGGGCACACCTTCTGCTACAATAACAAAAACAATAACAACAACAATTGTAATATATGTTTCAAACAAAGTTTTTATTTATAAAAAATGTATTTTATTTAACGTTTTACGAACAATTTTTTTAATAAAAAAAACCCATTAAAGCAGCAAAAGATATTTTTTTTTTTTTGTATTTAGGTTATGTTTCGGTTCAGACAATTTTCGTTGCGAATTTAATTGTTGTTGTTTTTGTTAAGGATTGTAATAGAGAGCAGTGGAGGTATTTAGTTTATATGTAAAAAAACATAGAAAAATAATATTTATGAAAGGCAGCAATGTTTTTATAAAAAATTTTTATGTTTTCACAAAAAAAGCGCTTTTTATAAAAGAAAAACAAGGTTAGTGTTAAAAAAAATTGTTGCCTTAATTGTTGTCGTTTTTTTTTTTCAAGAAATTGATTTAGTTTTCAAACGAAAAACACCTATTTATTAATTTACCACCAACATAATTTACATAAGTTAATTTTTCTTGTAGATATTCTCTTTGCATATTTGAAAAATGGAAGTCAAATGCTTGTTTTAATTTGTAAAAAATAAAATTTTAATATTATATTTTACATATTATAAGTAAAGCAATATTTAAGTTATGCCTGATGTCAATAAGTGTCATCTACATTAAACTTGAAATTACTAACATAACACTAATATCTCAGTGTTACGTCATGTAGACAGTTTTTTTACGTTTTCAAGTTGTTCGCCTCTTAACATAGTTGTTAAAACATTTGTTATGAAAGCTTTTTTTAAACACCAAATTACGTTTAATTCTTTTTGCTGCTGCAGAGTTAATTACTCAAGCAAAGAAACAAAAATCAACGAGACGTTATAACATTATGACAGTAACATGAGTATATGTACGCCACCGTAAACAAAGAGAAATGTAAAGAGCGACATCATGTCTTAACAGCATGTCATGTCTAACGTAGACGGCATGTTATGGTTCTTTGGTAAACGAAAACGTAAATTGCAAAAATTCAAACAAATTATGGAACTCTAAAAATTATTCCGAACTTTATCTAATCGATTTGGCAAATAGATATTTAAAAAATTTATTACCTATTGTCACCATAAAAGAAAACATATAGTATAGTTTTTTTTTAAGCCCGATCGAACTTACGAAAAGGTTAACTGTCAAACGAACTGTCATACTGCGCTCAATTTTTGACATTTATGATCAATATACTTTGGAAAATCAGTCATCAGCTGATTCGATGTTTTACCGTCAAATTGTGTTCAGCGATAAGGCTAATTTTTTGCTTAATAACCAAAATATCCGCATATGAAGGAACACCAATTCACAACAGACCCTACCACAGACCCATTACATTCAAAAAAATCACCGTTCGGTGCGCTTTACAAGGTGGTGGCATCATTGAATCTTATATCCTCCAAAATAAAGCCGCAGGTCGCGTTATGATCAATCAAGATCGAATTATTGAAATCAAAATTTGCCGATGAATTGATTTTGAGATATTGACCCGTCAGTTGGTGTCCACTAGTTTTGTCAAAAAAATGATTTTCAAGTGTTATTTTATTTATTGTTTATTAATCATTTGATTTAAAAACGTTTTTGATTAAAATTCAATTTTTTGTGTAGATTTTTTAAGTTCATTCGGACTTAAAGAAACACCATACAGTTTAAATATACGCGACATAGTTTTTAAAAAATAAATTTAAAATTTAAAAAAAAAACCTAACACTGTCGCTGTAAAAAACTTGAGATTACGATTTAAAATATTATGATAAGAAAATTTCCCAGTTTGTCTATTCAAAGCCCTTTTGTTAATTTTTTACTACAAAAAGTGAAATAAAAATTATACAATTAATTTAATCGGTTAGTAGGTAGATCTCTTAAATATACATATTTAATGAAAAACGTCAGACTCAGAAAAACTATAATCATATATAATTTACACATTCTTAACAGCGCTAGTTAAACTAAAATTTATACAATTATTTTTGTTAAAGGAAAATTATAAAAAAAAATAAATCAAAAGAATCTGAAAAAGAATTACAATACATGCACGTGAAATATAGATTATGATGGAATACTCTTTATATTAATTTGTATATTTAAATACAAATAATTCTACTTTCATTATCATTATTAAAAATGATAAAAATATATTTACATTAAGAAAATTTATATTATTTTTTATTTGGATACAAATTTCTACTTGTTGGTATTCAGCATGTCGATGTTGAAGTCAGTTTTTATATAAGCTTTGATCAATATTTAATACTGTACTAGCAATATTTTTGGTAGTGATCTTTTGTAGTGTAAAATCCAATAGGAGAAATTTTAAAATATTTTCCCCGAATTTTTTTTGCCCGCTTTCGGGATGCTATTTGATTTTATAATCCCTTTTGTTTTATTTATGTTTGTATTTCATTCATATATTTATTTAGGTAACTATTGGCATTTTCAGGTGATTATTTTAGTGTATTTTAGGCTTCTTATTGCAGTTAAAGTTGGCTGCATTTAATTGGGACATATGTTCTTCGCCAGGGTTGGGTGTAGCTTTTATATACTTATGTAGGTGAACATGAAGTTAAAAAAAGGACAACTTTAAAGCAAGCCATATACGATGCGACCGTTGTAAGAACTTGAGGTTGTACACGAGACTACAACGCATTAAACTGTGTCTCGGTTGTACGAAAATTAAAAAATTCTTTAAGTTAACAATTTTATTAAATAATTTCAGTTTTTATGATATTTTTCTTTAAATGTAAAAGTATTTTTAGTTGTTTTGCAACTTTTTTCAAATGTTTGTTTTTGAAATTTAAAACTTTTTTCTTAGTATTACGAACATTTTTTTCATAATTTATTCATTATTAATTGC
Source organism: Phania funesta (assembly GCA_963932375.1). Lineage (NCBI taxonomy): Eukaryota > Metazoa > Arthropoda > Insecta > Diptera > Tachinidae > Phania > Phania funesta. The sequence goes on from OZ010652.1 coordinate 107,495,369, forward strand.
CGTGTGTGTAATAGAATTTATGTCCTGATGCTATACAAAGGCGTAGCGAAATATTGAAATACAATTGTTTAATTAAAAGAATTATAGAAAAGGACTTAGTAGTGCTTGAGAGTTATTGAACTAAAATTAAATTAAGAGGTCAAAGAAATATGTATAATAAAATTAAAAACATTTGCCGATGATAAATTAAAGTATTTTTTTTCCTATGAAAATACTATTTCAAAAATTCAAACTTATACTGTCTGTATAGAATGATATTTGAGCTATTTTCTTCTTAATTTTATTAGGTAGGAAATTAAATTTTTGTAAATGTGTTTGATATTACTATTATTTTGTGCTGTATATTATAATTTAACATTTCAGATTGGAAAAAAGAACTTTTAATGTCGTGTGGGTACTACGGTAGTTCCCAAATTAAAAACTACCGAAATAAGTACAATAGCCCTGAACATTGCACCACTCAACAAGACTTGTTTGAATTATAAAATTGTACACGAAGTTGTATTGTTTATGGGCAAAACACCCAACCTGATTACCAACGGTCGCAAAGTCTATGGTTCGTATAAGAAGCTGTATTGTCTTGTTGAAGTTTTTAGAAAAAAATAACACCTGTAACGTATTTTTCCAGGCAAATGCAAATACAATTTTAAATTTGTTTCTATTAAACAAAAAAATCAACTTTCCATCACTGAGTTGATATAAGTTTACACTGAGTGTAAATAGAACAAAATGTCCACCTTTTTCACATTAAAACAATAGAATTTACAAAAAAAAAAAATATTCACTACTACCATGGTTGTAGTTTATAAAATACATATGTAAGTACTGGACTGGGCTGGCCTAAATATGCACTTGTGAAAAGTAAAATTGTGTAAAATAAAATTTAACATAAAATATGTATTATATTTTATCGCCACTAAATAAAATTGATTTCACACGAAGCAAACCTATGCTTAAAACTTTCAAAAATATTTTCTGTAAAAGCTCCTTAATTCTGTTGCAACTAGGAATATCCTGTTTTTTTTTTGAAGTTAACATAAAATATAGTATAAAAAGAACTTTAATTTAACTACAACTACTAAATTTCATTAACAATATGTTTAGTTTTTAGTGTTTAAAACATAGAATATTTAATAAATTTTATTTAATAGAAAAAATTATAGAGAAAGAGAGACAGATAAAAACAAATTTTTATTTTGAATTATTATTTAAATAATTTGCAGTTGAGACACTTTTTTAATTAAGGTTATACAAAAATTAAGAAAGCAAATAAGTAAACCGAGATTATTATTCAAATACAATTTTTTTTAACATAATTAAACAAAATTATACATATTTTTTTTAATAAAATCATAATTCACAAATAGAAAATATGTATAATTAAAACACAAAACTATATAGTAATTTAAGAACAAAACTTTTTTCCGTGAATAAAATGTTTGTATTTTGATTTATATTACTAAAGGTATGGTTAGACGGGGCAAATATTTGACGAAATAAGCGCAACCGAGATTTTTGACATACATACATATGTTTATTCAATCTTTCGTGCCACTTGTAGCATAAAATGTGTTTAGATAATCTAATATTTTTTGATTTGATATTCCTGCAGGGTGATTTGATGTAGATTTTTGTAACGAATTTCCAAAAATCGAATGTTTGTGTTGTTTTTTTTTTTTTTTTTTTTTTGTTAAGTAGAAACTTTTCTAATAATAAAATATTTGTTTAAAAAAAAAAATATAGTATTTGTTTAAAACAAATTTCGAATATTTGCCTCGTCTGACCATATCTTAAGAAATTAAAACAGTGGGGATTTTTTATTTCTTTAATTGAGTAAATTGTCAAAACTTACAAGTTGCTTTGCAATCATCAATGCAGTCTTAAGTGAAAATTTACGGTTGCAAATATTGAAGAGATCTTCTAAAGACAGTCCCAATAATTCTAATACCATGGCATTGTAACGGCCACCACATGTGCCCAAATGATAAACACGTGGTATACCCTCTGGACAATTATCTACATGATGATGTTAAATCAATAATAAATATACACACACATTTAGCACAACATATTCAACACGTGTTTAATTATAAATTTGCATTAAATATTGTAATTGCTCAATTCACATAAACAGTAATGAGAGTATGTGAAACACATTTATTTATGTATATTTTATGTACAGATGTAAATATCGAGACAGAGAGAGAGAGATAGAGACCGAGTGTAAAGAGCATATTAAACATGTGTTGTTTACATCATTATTATTATCATCATCATCGTAATAGTTACGTTATAAATGGCGGTTTGATTAATATTGTTTGTTTACAACAATGTTTTGTTTATTTTCAAGGAACAGATCGGTTGAAGTTCGTTGACAGATTTGATTGTTCACCGTTGGTTAATTGTTATTGGTAATGGGGAGATTCATGAGGTGAATTGTTGGGATTTTTAATATTTATTGTTTTATAGTTGTTTTGTTGTTGCGATAGGTGTCAAATAAACAATACAAATAATATGAGTAATTAAAATAAATATAAACTTTTGTTGTTTATATAAATGTTTATTCAATAAATTAGTTTAATATTAATTATAATGACTTCTAAATAAAATAACTAGTATGTCGGAGGAAAAATACACGAGATGTGAGCACAGCAAAATAGATTGATTGGGTAAAAAATAGTCCTGGTCAAAATATTTACAGCTAGTCATAATTGTTGCTAATAAAAAGATTTTATTTCAATTAGCATTCAGATATTCAAAACATATATTTTTATTAATACCGAACATCTCTTCCGCATTGTTCTTTTCTATATAATATTCCAATTCTATTTAATTTCCGATGCTACGGATTGTGGGTTATTAGAGGACACGACTTTTCATTTCTTTGGGTATATTTCAGTCAAGCTTTTACATTAAATTTTGCATACGAAAGCGTAATTGAGCTTAAAATATCACTACAGCTTGTACTCGCTGCCATTGCATTAATAATGCTGGGAATCTGACCAAACTCATGTAGCAAATACAACTCTTGAGAAATTTATTCCCGTTGTATGATTAAAAGTAACATATTTCAGTCTAATTCAAATCTGTTCGAGCTAAATTAAGCTCAACACTTCGAAGATTTTATACGTCTGAGAACATAATCTCGAAGCCGAGAGATTGGTTTCGGAAATTTCGCTCTCATTTAGAAATTGTGTGAGTGTAATAAATACCGTTGCTTTACAAGAAAATATTTTTTAAAAAGTTCGTTTCGAATTAAAAATTAGAAGTTCTTTGTTCTTCTTCTTTGTCGTCATCTCAAAAATGATTAGTGACACGATAACGATAAGAATTCTTGAAACTCCTAAAGCCCCGTAACTAACAAGATTTTTTTTAACCAAAAGCGCAAATTATTAAGTAGGGTGGATGTTGCCTCATGTTTGAAACAACGAGAAGTTTGTAAAAAACACAACTATTTAATCATTTGAAATGTTTTAATTGCTATTTTATATCTCTTGTAAAATTATATTACTTATATCATATTGAACGACTTTTTACCAAAAAGTTTTAAGATAAGATCACATTATAGGCGCAACGTACCGATTTTCGTCGTATTTCATGTACCGATAGTAAGTGTAAGCTCACATAAGTTTTGTAAATACAAATAGACGGGCCGAGATCGTGCTGACTGTGCCTAACCATAATCATTCCTGATGTGGCGATAATGTGAACGCTGTTTTGCACGATGTCGAGGAATCAAACGCACCGGTATACGCGCACAGCTCTGCTAGCAAACGTCGGTTCACAAAACAAACACACACACAAAAACGACTTGCAGTAAGGCAGTAAGTTTTTGCTGAATTATTTAATGACTGTATAGTGCAGCTTTTTATAAATTTATTAATAAAAATTGATATTTTGGACCATTGCAAAAAAAAAAAAAATCTAGATGTATGGTTGACATATGGATGTACGGTGTGGTTAGTTCAAGCAATTCGTTGAAATTACGCTCATTCGTTCGCGCATTGTCTGCTCCAAAATAAATCGTACAACGTGTTGAAATGTGTGCTCCCTTAGAACGATAGTGGGATCTTATCTTTGCCTTAAAAATTTTAACAATTTTGTCGTGCTCAGTCTTTAGTTTTTGATTGTAACTTATTACAATTTTTATAAATACTCGTAATATATGTACATTAAATATATGACAAAACTTAATACTAACAACAAAGTACAATAATTAGTTTTTTAAATAAATATATTATCATTTAAATATACTTATGTATGTGTCTTTAAATACATACCAAGATGTATTAATTATTAAAAGTACATTTGAGTATTTTTATATTTTAAAAAAAAATGGGAAAAATTAAAAAAATAAAAAAATAAAAACAGAGCACCGACCTCCGTATAATAAATATGCTAGAGAGAATCTTTTTTTTAAGAATATTATTTCGCTATTATTTTCATTGTTTAATTATCAAAAAAACTTATCGACTGTTTTATTCACTGCATTTTATATTTGAATTTAACAAAGGTGGTAACGGTGCAATTCAAAAATAATGGAAAAAAAATGTGGAGATAATTATTTGTTTTTGTTTTTGTTTTTATTCCGTCAACAAATTAAAGCTAAATATATTTTTTAGAAAAATAGTTAGTTAGTCAGGTACGATATGAACAAATTGTAGACAAGTATTAAAGAAATACATAAGTACTTAACTATAGCCATAGATTAAATATGCTTATTAAAAAATGCCAAAGGTTAGAATACAAAGAGACAAGGTTGTAAAGGATTATTATGTTCATTCTTCTTTTTTTATTTGAAAGTATTTAACATGATGAGTTCGTAATTTCCATAGGTAGGATTATTAAGTACAAACAAGTAGAAAATAAATGAGTGAGAAAAAGAGCAGGAGCAATAATAGTTTAATTTCTTTTTTTATGTGTACGCATCAGAGGCGGAAATGTCAGTAATACTTTTAAAGTTTTCTAATAATTTTTGCATATTACTTTTTGTAAATATTGTATGTTTTTTTTTTAAATATCTCCTTTTATAATTTCTAAAATGTTGGTACAAAAATTTAATGGATGTTTAAATTTTTGTATATTTTACGGCCGAACATAAAGTTATATTGCCATTTTTTTTTTAATTTAATATGTAAATTAGTCTTCCAACACATTAAACTAAATGAATAAAACTGGAAAAATATATATTAAAGGAAAAATTTCCTCAAAATCCAAAATAATTTGATTATACAGACATGTTTAATTTTGAAAAACATCACCAAAAAGGGCCAACGGGTGTTGGTACTTTTCTGAAAATCAAACATTCAAGGCATGAACCAATAATATTATAGTTCTTTCTAAAACATAACATACTGTAAATATATGTACGTATCGTTGTCGACTATTGTAAAATATTATGTTGTACCAAATGTCAACAATGCTTACACGAATTTAGCGATGCTCAATTTGCTTTTGGTGTGCGCATCGATAATTTTAGTAATTAATTTTTGGGCATGCTTGCATTTAGAAACGCATGACTTTGTTTAATTGCTTTAAAGATGACGGTTTGCAGCAACTCACGAAAACTGTAACGTTGGCACCTTTTGGTACCATTTGTGTTTTTTAAACAAATTCAATCTTATCTCCCGACTTTGGTACTTTTTTAAACTCGAACGTGAAGAGGGTTAAAACCCTAACTTCGCACCTTTAATATCTCACAACAAAAGAAATCCAAAGTATTCAATAGAAGCAAAAAATAAATTTTTCTAAAAATACGGCTGCACCGGCATAAGAATTGGAAAAAAGTTTCGGTGAAACACAGTCATAACAAAAACTGTATCCTTTAGTTGAAGCAAAGCAAGTAAAAGTACAAACAAGCATAAACGTATTTTTCCAATTAAAAAAGACAGTGATATATAAGTTTCTGAGGTCGCTAGAGATTTCATCTGTGAACTGGTTTAAGAAAAAAAAAACAATTTTTATAAACTTTAACGATATGAATACATGTTTATAAATTAAAAAATTTTTACGATTACTTAACACATCCATACATACAAATTTGCCTGGTTGAAGGGTAAAAATTAATAACGGACTTTTTTAATTTCTAATCAAATGTTTAGGTACATATATACACATGAATGCATGAATGTAGAAGTGTGATGTAAATGTTTGGTTTCATTAAACAAGCTTCGACCTTAACAATACAATATTTTCGTTTTCCAGCCCTGATACTTATGCACTTGTACGTATGTACAAATCAAATGCTAAATGTTTGTATGCATTTTATAAGAATGAGTGAGTTACCAGATGTATTTATTATTAAACGACTTTCTTCTTTTTTAAGTATATTTCAATTAATGCCGAAATCTAGAGCAATTTTCAATCGCCGTTAATAAAATTCAATTATAAAGAAATTTTATTTAGAACTAAATAAATATCAAATTTTTTAAATTCATTAATTTTTTAATAACATATGAGAAAACAGAGATTTGCTATAAAAACCAGATCGATTTCGGCAAAAGTGAAATAAACGAATTAAAAAGGGTTAACTAGCAAACGAACTGTCAGGCTGCGTTCACTTTTGGAAATTTATGACAAATCATCATGAATAGATTGACGCTTGAACAACACCACCAAATTATCCAATCATCAATTCGCGTAACTAGAGAAAATAGCCGCTGTGAACGAAATTGTGGAGGATGATACAAATTTATCAATTCTTCGGGGGCTCTGTCCATGCACTACGTGAAAAATGTTGCGCAAAGAGACCAGGCTGATTGGACTCTAGAGCAGTTGGAAACTAACTGATCCAATGTTTTAACGCAAAATTGTGCTCAGCGATGAGGCTCGTTTTTGGTTAAACGGGTTTGTTAATAAACAAAATTTCCGCATATGGAGTGAAACCAATTCACAACAAACCCTACAGACTCCATTACATGCAGAAAAATGCACAATTTGACCTTACGTCTTCAAAAATGAAGCCGGGGTTCGCGTAACTATTGACTTTGGCGATAAGTTGATTTCGAGAAATGGAACTGTCAATTGGCCTCTAAGATCGTGCTATTTGACACCTCTCGATTGTTTCCTGTGGGGCGACGTGATGTCACTGTTGTTCACGTTATTCTAGACATACGGTCAAGAATTTCCCAAAATAGTACGTCCAGAATGCGCTTCGTCAAGAACAGCCGCGGTGGATCAATGCATTGAGTGATCTTTCGAATAAAAATTTTTTTTCACAATTTAAAGTTTTATCGGGCTTATACCTATAATTATGATTTTTTTACAAAATACTTTCTTGTGAAATTATTAAAAATTTAAAATTTTCTGTAACCTAATATTTATGTATACAAAGAAGATAAAAATTATTATTGCTCTTATGCTCTTGTTTAAAATTTCACAGATATATTAAAGTGACCCATTTCTTACGTCTACGCTTTGAGAAAATTTCGACATCAAATGGGTAAAAAAATACGCAGGTAAGGCGGTTGAAAGTATGTAATAAGAACCTGAATATTTTTAACTAAAAGATTTTGGGTGATTTAATAATTATGCTTATAATTTTATTACTTTGACGTTAGAAAAAAATTACCTAATATTTTTTTTATTAAATATGAAATAAACTAATAATAATTGTTTTCTAATAACATGATAAATGACTTATTCGAGTCAGTTAAATGGGAAAGAAAAACTTAATAACTTACCATGTGATCCTAATAGTTTATAAAACCTATATTCTAAGTGTAGTTGGGGAGCCTTTGACTTCATTGGCTCCATTTTTATTGCTACATGTTCATTGTTGTACAAATTTTTGCCTGAAAACAAAATAGAAAATAACACAAATTATAAAAATTTAATTACAACACACATGGCAATAACTAAAATAAAAAAGAAACTACTTAAAAAATATACAACCTAGTCAGGTCACCATTCAAGACAAAACATTTACAGCAGACTGCCTTATAAAAGAAACATGCTTCTCTCAAACTTATTTGTGGAAATTTTAAATTTCATACCTGCTGGGGTAGTATTTCTATCAGACGAAGTATATGGAGTAGGAGAATAAAAGCACATACGACGACCTGTTGAATAATTGGTGAGATATATACAATATTTTACTCTCTTATTTAAAAAATTGATTGTATTTTACGTCGGATATTTTAGTTGACCTTCCCTCTTTACATACATAAGGAAATATGGTTTTCATAAAGAATATATAGGTTGTCACAAAAACATTTAATATTTATTATTTAATGAACATCACCTATTCTAATATTGGCGACATTCTCAAAGTTATGATTAGATAAGGGGGACAAAATGCAAACTGCACATTGAAATCCAAAAATATGGTGAAACAAACAAACCATTTTTAATGTAAAATCATGGCGAAAATGTGTTTCTGAGTTTTATTTATTATAAAAAGTACAGATTTTGGGATGAATACATATATACATACGTGAACTATAAGTACGTGCAATTTTAATTTATTACAATTTTACTGATTTTAAAAGTGGGGAAATAGATGATGACATTAAAAACATTTAACAATCAATGTGATAAGCTGAAGAATAATTTAGTTGAATAGGCGGCAAAATTGTTTTAAAGTCCATACCATTTCCATTGATAAACTTAGATTTTAAATGAATCCATTTCGCAATAAACAAAAAAAATGGCAAATTCTCGTATTTTTATATACCACAGCACCATAAAAAATCATGGTAATCAGGGATGATTAGTTCAGTACAATTGTACTTATTTCAGTACCCCAGTAATATATTTAGTACACAATTTACAATTTTCAAAAGACATATGCTTTAACTCGACTAGACTAATTGTTTTTTTATTCCTCCCATTTCTCATACATTTTTTTTTGAAGAAATATGGCAACCATGTTTGATGTCAATTATTTGTGGATGAATTGTTGTAGGTGTACTGACATCCGTTTCTAGTTGAGTTAAAAAATAAAGTATAATCAACTAGACAACTAGTATTATTTCTTAGTGATTTCTTCCAAGTTTTTTTTCTAAAAAGAAATTACGAGCTATACAATAGAGCCTACAAAGTTCTTGCAAAAGATTTCCCTACATAAGTACATACATATGTATATATTTTGACAAGTTCAACAAAATGTTTTCCTCATCTGACCGGATTTAGAAGAAGCTACGCTAGTCTGAAGACAATATGTATTTCAATATCTAAACGATATTTTTTATTGTCTCACAGAACAAGTGAAATAAGCCAACCATACACAACAGATATTAGAGGAGAATGGACCAAAGAATTTTCATGGATTATTACAGACGGGGCAAAAAAAAAGAGCTGTATTTCTAATATTTTATCGTAGGTGGATATAAAGCCACATGCATCCTGCGACAGTCATAATAAAAATTGAGTTTATTTTTCTTGTATTCCAATAATACAAATATAATAAAATATTTGTTTTGCTATTTGGTTTTTTGTTGCTATTTGGTTTTTTAGTGTAAGAAAAAAATTCGTGACATCTGGCAATGCCAAAAATGCTCAGTAACATGGCGTCTTGACTAGCCATAAATCTGTTCAGCAATCGCACATTTTGCTGTTTGCAAAGAAATTTGACAAGTCAAGACCGTCGGTTCATGGTCGCGTCATGTTCAAACAGAGTAGTCCGAACAATTGTTCGCACAACTCTGTTATGCCATTACACAAACAAAATGCACAAGCAAAATAAAAAGTATGTATTTGTGCGTTCAAGAGCTGTCAATGCACCCTCAATAATGTACTATTTGGTATGGTTTGTGTGCCGGCGGCATCATTGGACCGTATATCTTCAAGAACGATGAAAATCGCAACCCTACAGTCAATGGAGCAAGGTGCAGTGCGATGATTACCGATTTTTTTTTTTTGCTCAAAATGGAAGAATTGAAGTTGGTTTTGGAGCCGTCTATTGGCCGCCAAGACTATGCGATTTAAATCCACTACACTATTTTTTGTAAGGATACGTCAATTCTTTTGTGTAGAGGTACAAGCAAGCAACAATTCCTGCTATGGAAGACAACACTGCGGCAGCTGCCAATGGTGAGATACCAGCCGACATGCTGGAAAAAGTATGACAAAATTGGAGCTCAAGGCGTAGCACCGGCAACATGTACATGAAATAATATTTAAAAAGTAAATGACAGGCCTTCATTTATCGACCCAAATGACTATTTCATTCACTTTTGCAAATTTGGCATATGGTAAATAAAATTAAATTTTTTACTCAAGTACATTTTTGAAATTGTCATCCCTGATGGTAATTGTTCTTATAATTCCCGGGGATCATGCGTTACTAGCAAATTCACCAACGTTACATACATATGTATGTATGTATACCCCTTTAGAATAAAGAAATATTATATTTGTAAAAATTGTGTAAACTAAAAACATGTGTAGTATGTTGCAAAAAAAAAAAATACTATTCTTTATATTAATAACCGATTCTGTTTAGAAATTTTTATTAATTACATGAAGCTCCTGTTGAAGTATTCACAACGTCTTTAAACAACTTGTTTTCAAAATAGAATATCGAATTAATGAGCGAGTTCCAAAACATACATAGATGTTGTTTTCTTTTTTACAAATAAATGTGTCATTTTATTTATAAAATGCAATTTGGTGTTCATTTCTTAAAAATTGTTTACCTTTTTAAAGGGTTGTGTTTTTTGCACAAAAATCACCCTTACTTATGGCAGCAGGCATTGCACTATGTACCCTGTGTAGGTTGGTAGGGTAGGGTCTAGTATTTTTCTTTAAGAAACGAAATTGGAAAAAATCGCCCCTTTAGTTTTCAAGAAACAAGACAATGAGAAAGTCAAGTTATTAATGTTAATGGTTAATATTATATTTTGTAGTATTGCTTGTCGGTACTATAAAATGCAAGTGCATGCAGTGTTCTAAAATTGGTCTTAAAAAATCGTCAAATCATGTTTACATATTTTCTAAACCAAATAGTACGCGTCAGGCAGGGGAAATCATGGTACATTTTCCTCCTCTTTTTTGTACATTTTCGATCTTCTTCGTATCGTGGTACTACCGCGGCTTTCTTGATCCCTATATGGCAACATTAATTTCGTTTATGTTTTCTTTAATTAATTTTTTATCTGTGTTTTAATTTAAAATTTCATGAATTTTTTGCTTTAATTTTTTATATTGGTTTTGTGAATTTGTATACTCATTTCTGTTTCTAATAAATCTGTGGCAATAAGGAATGAGTGCTTAAGACGACTTTGGCAAAAAACGAGTTATTAACTCCAACGTAATTTCTTAATTCAAAAGAACCCCTCAGCCAAATTTCACTTACTTACAATTTCGTTAGGAATAAGACCTTTAAAAAAATATAAGTTCTTGTTTAAAAAGCGATCGTTTTTTTTTTTTTTTAGAAAGCACAGCAGAAATTTATAACTTTAACAATACATTTTTGGGCTTGTGATGTTGTTAAAGTTTACACGTTTGCATTTATAAACTTTTGTTGCTTTGCAACTGACGTTTTGAAACTCACCCAATATTACCGTTTAATGCTGTAAACACATAGACCACAGCAGACTACACATATGCAGTTGACTTATATGTCGCCGTGAAGTCAGCTACTTAATTGTTTTGAAGGCGGCAGCTACGTCATAAACAGCTGATAGGAAAATTGGCGTTGCATTATTAGTATTTGTGTTTGGCGAACAATGTTGTCACTTCAACTTTTTTGCCTTAACGTAAAATCACTCATTTAAAAAACTTAAACGTAGAAGAAACTGAATATGGTCAAAAAGAAAATCAAATAAATAAAATAACTTGTCTTTAAATGTATATAAATATAATGCATTCCATATAAAGCTGATTTTTTTCTACGCGTTCTTTGTAAATTGTCAGCACTTTATTTGACAATTGTCGTCACTAAAAATAGAAATTAGTATAAATTGGCGACAGCGACAATTGTAGTCTAGTATTCATGTAGCTAAGATGCCTCCAAAAAAATTCGCCTTCATATGAACGTGTGTATTTTACTTTGGACAGATTATAGTCTGTCGCTCGCTGTGGTCTATGTGTTTAGAGCATTAGTCCTTTGATTTTGATAATTAAAAAAAATCAGTTTTCCTTTTTAAAACATGGTAACGAAAAATATGTTCATTAGAAAAATACATTCAAAGACCTATTTAGCATCCAAAACTTCACAATGAATTAAAACATATTTAACCACCTCGGTACGAGCATCGACTATAGGCAAACATCCAGGAATATTCTCTTATCTCTGTGTTTGCCGAGTGTTTACTCGCATAATTTTAGTTTCGTTGAGACCATCGCCCAAAACGGTTTCACACCTGTAAAACGGTAACTGTGAAATAGGAGCTTTTATATCTAGTTCTCTTTATATTTTAAAGAAATAAAAGCGCGTTTTGTGGCCGATAGGCGCCGTACCGAAGTGGTTAAATGCCGTTCAGCAATGATACTCTTAAATTACTTCTATTTTAGTTTATGCATTTTATTTTAAAACAAAAAAAACTAAAAAAATTTGTTGGACTGTGAAAGTAATTTTTTAATTTTGGCAAACTCTATTTTTCAACAAATTAAACAGTGTCTGCGAAACATTATTTACCAACCCTGCTTTAACACACATGCAAACAACGCAAGTGTGTACGTGTAATCGAACAAATGTCGCAGAATAATCGAAAGGCATGCAATTTGTATGAGTGTTTACACAGTCAAGTAAAAGTTCATTGTCAAATTATCGTCGAAGTGTCAACTTCGTAAAAAATACTTTAGTTCTAGGATTGAAAAAAAAACTGGTTCAGTTGTCACTTCATTGTTTACTTCTTAATTATAGAGTTACCAATAACAACAAGTGGATGCATTTCTAGGGAAACAATAATACACATTTAATATTATTGTTATTACCTTAGTTAGATTGATTGCTGTTCAAAAATGATATCAATTGTCTTTCTCTATGTAGGTATAGTTGAAGAAACAAAATGCAATTGTCTTTAAATATACATAAAATCAAGTAAAACTAAAATAATTATTTTACCACAATCCAAAATAGTTTTACAAAAATTATTGCTAGGCAACACTGTTTATTTCTTTGACATTTTATTGCATAATTGGCAAAAATCGTTTTCGTCAAAATTGCTTCCGTAAAAAATAATTTTCTGTGGATTTTTACGTTACATAAGTTACGTTAAATATTAGATCAACCGGAACGTGCTTTATTTATAGCCTTATCTCTACCATCTACCATCAATTTGTATAGATGTTAACATCTCATAAGAATTATACAGGATTACAACTCAACATTTTGTTTCATCTTACATCTTTCGAAAGTTTTAATGTCATCACTAGCAAAATTTATTAAATCGAAAATATAACATGGATGAATTAATCTCAAAAGTTTAATGTTTTACTGATTGATTAGTATATTAGGGGAACTCGCTTTTGGTTGCAAACAACCCTTGCAAACCTTGCAAATGTAGCAGGTATAGCAAATATGCTACATTTTGCAAGACCATAACAACAAAATGTATAAAACTAAGATTAGCTACACTTGAGCAAATATGCTATGGCAAAAATCGTTGCAGATTGATAATTTGCAATGCTAAAATAACTGTTTATTTCATTTTATTATTATTAAATCAAAACAACTAGACACCTGCGCTTACAAAGTTTTACGGCGGTAGAACCGTCTCAACAATTGCCTGTGAAGAATTAAAATTGATGCGAAGTTTTTAGAAAGTTTATGCACACACTAAATACTTTCTTTGTGTGAACATTTAAGAGGTAGCGTTAGCGTTTATATACTGACTGCGGCTTAGCTTATTGCATGCGGCAAAGTTACTTTATGCAACTCTGTAATAAATTTGCTAAACGCTTAAAAAAGACACTCACGCTTTATGGCAGAAAATCATACCAAGTGTGCAAAAATTGCAGATATGCAACGAAGAGTGATTCCCGCTATTGTTAAAATGGGCTTAAATCCATTTTTAAAAATTTTTTTGCCAGCTAAGTTGATGGCAGATGTTCCAAATGCAAACGAATGAAAAAGAATATGTGTCAGCTAATTTGTGACAGGACGATACGAATCTACTAATTCTAGCATAATATAAAAAACTTTATGTTGGAATAGAAGTACCATGGCTGTTAAATTGGGGTTACGATTACATTTTAAAAATAATCGTAATATCTATTTAATCTACCGTTAAGTAATGATTAGTAATCTGTAATGTAATCCGTAATTTTTGTAATTAGATTAATTTTATTTAAAAGGTGAAGTAATAATTAGATTACTAATTGGCTACTTTCAAAGATTACTTCTGATACATTTTGATTATTTAAGTAATCGTTCATAGTAATCGCGAGTAATCCTAAATATTTTTAGATTCATAATGGATTAGTAAACAAGGGCCAACAGGAAATAATCGTAATCTAATAATTACTTCACCTGTTAAATGCAAGTAATCTAATTACTAATCACTACTCAATGGTTATGAGAAGTACATATTAATGAAATATGACATTGTTTAAGCATCTATCGCGGTATCGCACGGTAGCACGGATCCGAAAAGTTCATACATTGACTTTGCCTCATAGAGATCCGGGTGAATTTGTACCACGTCCTCAGTTAAGTTAATATTGATTTGTGGCGCTGCTCGCCGTTAACGGTAATGGTTTCACAAAACAACATTTCGCCGCTGACTCGCCCTTGTTACAAGACCGCTTACATGAGGCGACCCAATAACAAACAACGTATGTCAACCTCCCCCTAGAAGATATGTTGTGCTGCACGATGCAACGAAATGAAAGATAACTTTAATGAGAGATATGTAGGTATGTACATATTTACATACATACATACATACATATATATGTACATATATAGAACAGAGACTGAACTCATTCGAAAACTATGTGCACTGAAAATGTTAACAATAGTTAGTATAACAATTTTGCATACTTGTATTATTAATGAACATTACAAATTTTCAATGACATTTAAAGTTCTGTTCTGGCAATTTTCGGTTGTCTCTTTTAAATGTTTCTATGAAATTGAATTTGACTTATAATATATATGTGAAAAATATATGTATAAAACTTACCTAATCGCAATTCTCCAAAATTACCACAGCCAATTTTTTTGCCGACACGAAAATTTGGTCCGACCATAAGGACCCCCGTGGAGGTGCTTACAGATTGGCGGGCAGAATACATGTTGCTAGAATTGATTGCGTTTCGTGCGTTAGCAGCTGATGCGCTACTTACGCCACCGCCTCCGCCCCCGCCGCCACCACCGCCGGTTCCTGATGTACCAGCAGGCTGTGTTCCACCACCACTAAAATCGAGGAAAGAATACAATTTTAGTTGCAATTAATACAAAATAAAAATATACGCAAATGTAAGTATTTTTATCACTAAAATTTGCTGCCTTCGACTAATTTTTAAATAATATCACAATTCCAATGTCAAAGAGATGTCATTAAATTCTACCAATGACAATAATAAAATACTTTTTGTGTCTTACTACCATAATGCTTTAAGTTTAATGAATAATTTCGGTGCCATTTCAAAAACTTTTTGTTATATTCTTTTTATCACAAATACAATATTTATATTGTTCTAATAAATAAACAAATGAAAAGTTTTTCTAAACTCTTTTGACATTTGTATACAAACTTTTTTATAGATATCATGCCCTTATCCTTGTAAATTATTTCTTGTTGCAACATCAGTTAAAAAGAAGTACCAAGGAATTTTGCAGAACTCTCTCAAAAATTATATTAAAAAATATTACATTTATTTTGTTTATTAAATAAATGTCAAACTTGATCGAAAAATTGGATGAGAAAAGATTTAAAAGAGAAATAAAAAATATTTTTGGAACTACGTACATATGTACGAGTATGTACATATTTTGTTGTATTTTTCTTTAATAACAAAAACACCCTACGTTGGAAAGGAAATTATATAAAGTTGTGTTAAAAAAGATTAGGAAAACATATTTGCATGTATGTATGTATGCACAAACATATACAGGATTAGGCTTTTTAAGGTTTCAAAAGTAAAGTTAAAAAAACACACATATAAAGCTACGATTTCGATTAAACTTTGATCTCATTATAGTGCTTGGACCTGGCCATTACTTTAAGTGACCGCCTCTAGTTTGGTTACAGCAGTCGATGCTTTTGAAGCCGCTTTCGAATATATTTCGCACACTTCGGGCGGTATCCAACGCTAGAGGATTATCCGCGTAGAAACGAACTTTGAAGCAGCCCCACAAAAAAGCCTAACGGTGTCAAATCGCATGATCGAATTGGCGTTGAAAAACGAGAAATTACGCAATAAAGCGAAAATCGGTCTTCTAGTGTGGTGCGCTGCACCGTCTTGACACCACATATCGTACAGTTCGTAGTCTTTAAGATTAAAGGCCAAAAAAAGTCGGTTATCATATGGTCATATCGCTCTAAATTGACGGTAACGGTTCTTTCATCATAATTTAAAAAAAAAAAATAAATAAGGACCAATGATACCTCCAAACCATGTGTGCACCAAACAGTTACTTTTTCCGGATGCAATGGGTTTTCTGCAATCACTTTAGGGTTCTCCGAGCCCCATATGCAACAATTTCGCTTGTTGACGTAACCACCAAGTGAGAAATGAGCTGTATTGCTGAAGAAAATTTAGTTCGAAAAATCAGCATTGAAATCAGGTGGTTTTACCACCCAATCAGCATATCTAAGGCGTTGTGAAGGGTAAGCCGGCTTTAATTGTTGAGTGAGTTGAATTTTATGTGGTTGGAGGTGCAAAACGAAATGCAAAATAAGCCATAATGAGACGTACGAAAAGCCTAATTAATGAGAACGTCGTGGAATCGACCAATTCAGATCATCCGACACACTTTTACTAACAGAAGCGAAATTTTTGGCAGTGCGCACATAGTCATAATGCACAGGCCTGATCACATCTGTAACGCTTCCAATCACTTAAAAATTCTTTACAATTTTGCCAATTCCTTGCACAGTAGGTCGATTATGACGACCATAATCACTCCCGACAAGTGGCCACTTTTGAACCAACACTTTTGTAGTAAATTTCAACTATTTTTTGTTAAACGATCCATATTGGTAAATGACTAAACAAATGCCCATTCAGATGAGAAATATTTAACAGCTGGCAGCCTTGCCAGATCGGCGGTTTTGATCCACTAAATGGATATCCCGTTATATATATATATATATATATATATATATATATATATATATATATATATATATATATATATATATATATATATATATATATATATATATGTATATATATAACAATGTAAGTGCGATTTAAAATCAAATTTATTTTCAAACAACAAAATCACCAAGAATTAATTGTATAACAGATTTAATTTCTGAAGAATTATTAAAATTAAAAAAAAACACAAATTTTTTTAAACAAGTAAAAACCGGTCCGCAATATTAAATTTACTTGACAGCATTGCACAAGCTATTTGTAAAATGTAACAGTATATATGCAGCAGAGGTGGGAAATACACTGCTATTGTAAATTTTTACAGAAATGGAAATCACTCTTGCTAGCAAAGTAGAGAAGAGTCGGAATGGAAAAACTGTTTGGAAGACACAACAACAAAACGCAGCTGTAGAATTTTTTAACAATGACTTCTTAGACCTTGGTTAAGTAGTAGTAGTAGTCGAGAGGACAAACTATTTCGACACATAAGTAAGTAAGAAAATGTTTCAATCAAATGAATTGAAAAGGCCAAGGACTTTCATTCCTTGACGAAAAAAGGAGTAGTTAGTATGTTTTGTTAAAGAAAATTTTTTTAAGAAAAAATTTTCCTATGAATAGTAGAGTTTTTCTTTTACGGGACCTTTTTATTTCATGGGGAACTGGGAAATAAATTGAAATTTCCCCAGATCCTGGAAATCCCCGCTCCAAACAAATAAACAGAATTGTGTAAATTCCTTTTAAATTAACAAAATCATTTTATTAAAACGTTACATTTATGAAATCTATTAAGAAGAAAAACAAGATTTTCAAAACCGGCAATGAATTTGTGAAAGCATTCGAAAGTCTATTCGTCACATATTGCACACGCTCGCTTTCAGCGTTTGTAACATAGGTTGCATTGTCAGCAAAGCATCAAAAAGTTTTTTAGTGCTCGCGCCGTATCTAGCGATTTCCAATAAGAATTAACTGGGAAAATCGCATTTTAAGACATCTTCTGATTTTGCTTTCAAATATCTGGTTTTCTGTAATTTTAAAGTTGCATTTTGCAGGCTCTAATGAAAAAAGCTTCAATCACGGATTGCGAAAATTCCTCGGAATTCTCGCAATAATTTCCCGGGATTTCAGGAAAATTTTCCGGAATATCCGTGAAAACCCCTAATCAGTAGTGGTAACCGCTATTGTTGAATGATGCTTTAATGAAGGATTATAAGAATTGCAAGTCTTTTTCACGATTACCATCAAAATCAATTTAGAAATTCAGAGTTTAAAGAAATAAGTTTAAAATTGAAATGTGATAAAGATATTTTGAATCTAGGAATTGTATATTTATTTACAATACGAATTATTTAGCGTTGAAAATCTATTTAAGAGTCTAAACAATAAATAATATAGAGTGGATGAGATAAAACCCCGGCATTCCTGTAATGTTTGTAATAAATTTTTAGCGGTCACAGAATTTAAATCTAGTTCAATGTTATTTCAAATAAATAATTCAATACATTTAAGCTTAAACATCCAATGAAACTATAAGTGAAAAAATGCACAAATAATATGTGAGGTGTGTTTATAAAATAACCGAAATTTTCAAATTTCCAGCTCATTGTTCATTAAGACTGTTTTTTTCGATTATATTTTGACATGTTTAAATAATTATATACATAATTAAGTTTTGACAATCAAAAGGATGTTTGTGATTTGATGTGCTCGGTTATCCTCCTGCCAACTGTTCGTTAGGCATTGCGTTCTGTCGCCTAACTAAAAAGCTAAACTAAACAAGTCCGCAATGTCTTGAACGCACCTCATAAATAATTCATTTATTTTACTGCAGTGATGTTTATTGGTTGCAAAAAAAAAAACAAAAAACAAAGTCATGCTACGAGAGTGCCGTCAGTCGTTCAATAGCTGAAATTCTAAGTAAAACTACAATAATTCGCACAACCGTCACTTTTCACTTTGAATGAAACATCGTCATTTATTACTGCTTTTAAGTCAATTAAAAATTACAATTTGATATTTTTCGTATTGTTATGTTATTGTTACACTTTACTTCAAATAGTGACAACGAAAAAAACATGTTGACAACCTACTAGTTTTTATTTTTAGTTAAAATTATTTTCAAAGTAACTCAGATTTTATTAAAAATTAAGGGGTGTTTTGTAGATTTTCTCTGCATTAAAAATTTGTATCTTTTTTTACTATTTGGTTTATCAGTCTAAAAAGATTCGTGACATGTGGCAATACCAAAAATGCTCGGCAAGGTTTGCCATTTCACCATGAAAGGGCCAACTAACGACCAGCCTTGCAAATCATTGAATTTCGTTATCAAAATTCGTGCTGTATGACCAATGTGTTTCGTAAAATACATCTATTTTATGGTCACTTTATTGGACATTAATCAACCACCAAAAAATCGATATGTCAATTCGTCGCCGTTGCCGAAAGACCTCGATATGAAACCATACAATATACAGCTGCTGCAAGATTTGAAGCCAGGTGACGTTTTTTTTTGGTGCCTGGGCCCTAGCAAAGTTAAATAAAGATAAATTTTTCTACTAAAAGATTTTCAAAAAACAGAATTTCCGAATTTGGTGCGAAGAGCAGCCAGAGAGAAGCTGTCAATGCACCCTGAAAAATTTTAATTTTAAAATTTTTTTGGTCTCTTAACAACCTTTCTTTTGTTCACCCCTATACGATTTAACATTTATTTCTATGTTTCTCTACCCGGTATTTACCCGATGTGTGGTGCTCAAAGAGCCCCTCGGCAGAAAGGCCAGCAAGGTGCTCGGATATAATAGGGCTACTTTAAGCTGGATCACTGCGTTAGTGACAGGACATGGAAACTTCAAGTACCATCTGGCTAAGATGAAAATCGTAGAAGATGATACTTGCAGACTATCCCCGGAAGAGGCCGAGACGGTAGCGCACATTGTGTGTGAATGTCCAGCACTGGCTAGCATAAGGCTTAAGACCACGGGCAGACTCTTGTTAGATGTGAATACCATGGGGGAACTAAGCCTTAGACAAATGCTAGCAATTACAAAAGACTCCGTGATGAGGAAGAGGGTCGACAGTTACCAGTCGACAGTCTGAAATCACTTCAGTCAAGAGTAAAGGCTAGGGCTAGCACGAGAGTCAATTGAAAGTAAGGTGGTTGTGATTACGGATCGGTTCCCTGAAATCAATTTGAGGAGCGAAATGGGGGTCGAAAAGGGACCCAGAAAGTAAGTGGTCTGCTTCGATATCCCCCCATACATTAATAATACCCGATGTGTGGGTAAATACCGGGTTAATACTGAATGAACATTGTGGAATGAACATTAGTGGAGGTAAATATTGAGGAAGTGCAACAATAAACTTATATCGCGTTTAGGTATAGCCATGGGAAGACCTATAAATGGAAAAATATGGAAGCATTTGGCAACAAGTGCAGGCAACACCAAATCAGTTCTTTGCAGATATTGTGACAAGGTTTATAAACTGGCAAATGTTAATAAAATGGCAAATGTCAATAAAATGGCAAAACATTTAATTAATTGCGTCAAATGTCCAGTTAAGCTATAAACACATTCGAGACAGCACTTCACGCGACAGCACTAAAACCCGAGCTGTCAACAGCCTGAGCACTATTTCAGTAAGCGAATAATTATTTTGAAAGCAGCAGCAGCAATAAACATATGGTTTTGTTTTCTTAATATTTGTTTACAAAATTCTAAAGTATTTGTTGAGTAAAAAAGATGTATGAGGAAAATATTATTAATTGTATGGAAGGCCTCACTAAAATAGTTCAAATTACCGCGCCAGTATATGAGGCAAAGAAAAAACTATTATATTTAATATATTTAAATAGTAAATAAAAATATAAAATACTTACGACAATCCATATCCAAATATAAATTTACAAATCCAAAATTAAAATGAAAACAAGAAATATAAACAGCTGATTGTTGTGTTTTAGTGGTGTCACTTTACATTTTTTAGCGCTTTTTAAACAAGCTTTTTCTGCGGTACGTCATAGAAAAATAAAAACCAATCACTAGAATATTTTAGAATGGAGGAAATTTCTAAAATGACTAAGTCTCTTTTCGAAAATAAAAATTCCGGAAGTTTTTAGGGAACGCGGAATTTTTCGGGAGCTTGGGATTTTAAGAAAGTTTAAAAATTCGTTAATGAGATTAATTTAAAAAAGAATTATAAAAACATATTACTTTGGGATTCGGGATTCAGCACATTTCGGGATTAGCATTTCTAGTGTAGACCGAAAATTGTTTTTAAAAATTGCTGCAATTTAGTTATAAGTGTTGATTATTTTTGCCTTATTGCTCAAATTATTGAGAATAGTGTTCGCCTAGTGGTTGAAATTCAACCTTTACTGCAATAATACAAAACCACTTAGAGAAAACGTTATATTTTTCTTCGTTCTAATAAAATATAATATCGTACTTTATCCGTTCTTTAATAGTTATATCTATTAATGAGAGCCTTCCAAATAAATAATAGTTTTTTGTTATAATTAGCTATTTTAGAGAGAAACAGAGATTATGGCTTTATGATTGGCTAATTTCGTAACTGATTTCATCTATCTCAGACACGAAAATGTAGAGGAATAAATACATTCTGCACTGCTCCTATCGACAATCTCTCAAATAAAAAAACATCAACCGAATACGTTGAGTTTAAGACAGTTAAAATGGTTCTTAACTTATTTCATTTGCCTATTTATATATAGATTCTTGGATGAAAAGAGTAAAGTTTAAAACACAAATAAACAATATTAAATTGAATAGTTTATTGGTACCTTAAAAAATTGGGTGTGAAAAATATGTTTGCTAAAGGTCGTACGGGTACCTGCTCTCGATGTTTTTTTACTCTGTTACACCCTACAAACAAACATCTTCTTTCACAAAATATTTTCTGCACTTTATATAAAACTAGCTAACAAACAAAAAGCACTTTTAACAAGCCACTCCTTGTTGTATTGGCATTACTTATCCCTCTGTGCTGCCGACAAAAATAGAAATAAATCTAATCTTGACAGCAGCAGCACTAAAACCCGAGCTGTCGAGCAGCATGCTGTCGTCAATATAATCATTCTCATAAGAATGCATGTGTTTTAATTTTGACATATTGCTGCGGGCTGTCTGCTGTCTCGAATGTGTTTATAGCTTTATGGTAAAACGAGAAATCGATAAAACGAATCCAGGTGAACTGACAAGAACTGCATTGGAAAATTCGACTCAGTTCAGTGATGCTCTAAGCTCATCGAATTCTGTCCAAGCATCAAAATCATGCCCTAGAATGTCTGATGAGCATAACGACTACCTTCATGAGAAACTGGCCAAGGCTATTATTGTATCTGGTGCACCATTTGCAATGGTGGAACATTCGCTGTGGATAGAGTTTTTTGAAGAATTGCAACCATTATATAAGTTGACAAACAGAAAGGCAATTTCCAGTAAGTACTTAAACAAACTATATAGCATCCTATTGGCATATGTACGACGGCGTAAATGGTGTTCTGGAAGAAGCTTTTGTGTCAACTGAATCTTAAATGGAAACAAATGCAAATCTTTGTGCAAAATTGACCAAGTTCCTGAGCACGGTGTCGAATTGAGGTTGATGGATTAATTTGAACACTTTCTGGAACAGCAGTAATGTTTTCAGCCGATCTTACAGTAAGTTGTGATCCATGCTTGGGTCTATCCGTTACAGTCTCTCTTTCTTCGAAATCATTCACTCCACGATAAATAGTGCGTCTTGTTGGCACGTTACTTTCTCACAGTAATCGATGATTGATTTTGATAAAATGTTTTAACGATCAAAACACATTGTTTTACCGAATATTTTACCATAATAAATTTGCCACGCCTCTACTGCCAAATATGAACTGTCAAGACTAATGATTACCAAAATGGCGGCAAAACAAAGTATTTATACGGATTTAATTAAATATTAAAAATAATCTGTTTTACTGTTTTCAAACACCTACTGGCAACACTACACAGAAAATTGAGTATAAAATTTGACATCTCTGACATTCTGACGCATACAAAAGTAGACCTACTTTTCGCACTCTACGCTTTTCTTAACTTACTACATACAACTACACTGATTCCACATTTTTGACAGGATGTAGAATGGGCAAAAGCGTAGAACGAGTGGTGTGGACTTTAGGCTTTAAGGTATACGAGAACATAACTGCGTATAATTGGGAATAAGTATGGTTTCATACAAGTATGAAATAAAATGCGTAGAATTATTTAAAAGTACATATTACAAAGAATATGAGTATGCACAGTTATTGAAAATTACAAATAAGTACTTAAAGTACTCATATATTTAAGGTATCGTTGTCGTTCTCTGGTATACATACACCTCGCTAATCAGCCTTAAACACATGTAATAAAGCTGCCAGACAGTCTTTCTTTTATAAAGTTCCAAGGAAGTAAAGCAATGTCATATTAAGCGTTAAAAATAGGCATACTTTTTTAATGATTTTCTACAGTAGGAGAAATAATAGGGGAACTCACTCTTGGTTGTAAACAACCCTTGCAAATGTAGCAAGTCTAGCAAATATGCTACATTTTGCAAAACCATAACAACAAAATATATGAAACTTAGATTTGCTACACTTGAGCAAATATGCTATGGCAAAAATCATTGCAGATTGGTAATTTGCAATGCTAAAACAGCTGTGTATATAATTTTATTTTTAAAAACAACGCAACTAGAAACGTGTGCTTACAAAGTTTTACGGTGGTAGAACCGTCTCAACAACTGCCTGTGAAGACTTAAAATTGAAGCTAATTTTTTTTTTTTTGCTAAAATAGTAAAAATTTAAATATCAAACAAAACTCCATTAATTGATAAAAGTTTTTAGAAAGTTTATGCACACACCAAATACTTTTTTTGTATAAACATTTTAGAGGCGGCGTTAGCGTTTATATACTGCTGCGGGTTAGCTTATATCAACTCTGTAAAAAATTTGCTAAACGCTTTAAAAAGACACTCATGCTTAGTGGCAGAAAATCATACCACGTGTGAAAAAATTGCATATATACAGCGAAGAGTGATTTCCGCTAATAAAAAATTTGGTCGCAACTATCGCCAAGGACTTCAAATATCGTCCAGTATCTCATCAATCGCAATTCTAAAATTTTCATCGTCAAAACCGACATTTTCATCACCATAGGAAAGCGTGACCAACATTTTTATGTTATTTAATTTCATTTTATTCTATATATTTGATATGTAAGATTGGATTAAAAATTTTGGTTACGCTAATTTCGTGTTATTAACATTTCGTATTGTATTTGTTTATGGATATGGATTTATTTTAGTTAAGAGACAACCACAGGCAACAGAGAAAATTCGCATCATATAATGCAACTGCTTTACGTGTTAACTTGATATACACACATCCCTATGTATGCACATACAATACACGAAACCTTTTCAGAAATACACTACCAACTGGTTGTCATTGCATTTATTTACATTTAAGTTTTATAAACTGATATTGATGACTCACTTTAGTTTTACTGTCTTGTTAGAGTTTAACGTTGACGCCATTCTTCCATCCCCCTTTTCGTAAAAAAAAAACATTCACAATGTTGTTTATAATTGTATATTTGCTACCTAATTATACAACTAATAAATAACGTACCTACATACATTTGTATATACGTGTGTACATACCTACGTACGTATCTATTTGCTGATTTTGTTAATTCTTCTGTGCCATTCTGTTTAATTCATTTTGTTGTTGGTTATTTTATTAATGTTAGCGGTTGGCCAGATAGATGGTTAATCAACAATGTCATTGTCCCTTGGATGCGTTTATTGTTTTGTTTCTCTTCTCCATAAATTATATTTAACAACAGAAATAATAAGGGTAATCATTTTTTATAAAAAAAAAATATTCTAGGCTACTTGAGTAAGTTGCAGTAGAAAACAATAACTTTGTTGACATACATACATACATATGTTATATAGGTTATGTTGATTAAAGAAGTAAAAATAGATTTTACAAACGGATTTATTGGAATAGATAAAAAATGCGAAAAATATGTATAAAAAATTCATGGACTAAATGAGCTTGGAAAAAGTAATTTTCTTTTTGCAAACTGTGATGACCGCTAATATAACAACAACAATATCTTACGACTTATTTGTTTTTGTGTTAGTTTGCATTCATAATACATACATACGTATGTATTACATTGTAATTATAATATGTACATGTGTTCCTGCCTCCAATTTTTGTTATTTTTAAGCTTTTTAATATTCATACGTAATGTATGAATGTAAATTATTTACAGTGAAACTTCCAATCACCGTAAACTAACTGGCGCAGTTATAATAGATATCCGCTTATGAGAGAGGTACACATTTTTTTATTTTATTAAAGCAATTAGTCGTCTATTGCCGTTGACTTTCAAAATTCCTTTCAATGTTTTTGAAGTGTTGGAATGGGGCAAAGTTATCCCTTGCAAAATGCTTCAAACGTCTACGTGGTCTTCAGACTCACTTCTCTTCTTGACAGAGCTTTATTTTATTATTTAATGTCATCTTTGGTGTAGACACTTTCATCTACTTTTAAAAACTCATCAAGGCCATTTGATTGAGCGAAAATTTGTAAATTTAAATAATTTGCCAATAATAAAACCGTCGACATCAAAATCGTAATCGGTAATTAGGCCATCAGATGGCAGGCACTGTTAGAAGTTTTATGTTATACTTCCTCGTGGTGTCGGCCGGTAACAGGATCCCCTCTCTCCAAGGAGTCTGGCCAAATATGTTAAGTCGAGCGGACAAAGTGAATATTCTCTTATTAAAATCCCTAATCCACGATGGACCAGCATACACCTGTATGCGAACTCTGGATACCAGTAGATCTCCAGTTTACCGTACAAATAGAGCTCTGAGTATGTGGTTATCTTTCTCTCCATTACTCGTGACAAATATATAAATTGTCTGAAGGAAGCACGGTTTTAATTTGGCAAAGGAGGAACCCGCAAGAGATGGACAAAAATGCCTCGCAAGGGATGGACGGCTCAATCTCAAAAGTTACTCACTCCTAAGGGTTTGGACCATGAGATTCCGATGGGGATGGACAATGAAGCCTCGCAACAGGTGGAGAGGTTAATCTCTGTAGGAAATCCGGTGTTTAGTGGTCAATGGAGAAATTCTGAAGAGATGGACAAGAAAACCTTTCAAAGGATGGACAGGTCGGTCTCTAAAGATACTCCTGAGGAATATTTTGAGACGGTAGCGTACAGTAGGTGTGAATGTCCAGTCATTTGTTAAATGTAAATACAACGAAGGACCTAAGCCTTGGAAAAATACTGGCAATTACAGGAGACTTTGTGATGAGGAAGGCAAACCAATACCAGTCGACAGTCTGAAATCACTAGTCAAGAGTAAAGGCTAGTGGGCACGAGACTCGAATGAGAGTAAGGTAGTCGTAAATTGCAAATCGGTTACCTTAAAACAATTCGAGAAAAGGGGATCGAAAAGAAAGTCATAATAATAATAGCAGGCGAATTACTACTATCATTGGCATTAACAATTTATGAATTATAATTGATAGAAAAAAAAACTACTTATTTAATACAACTCTTGTTAGTGTGTTTCAACGCTTACGTTCTCCTATGAGAGATATTTTATTTAAAACTTAGTGTCCGCGTCTGGTTACTGAGCAACGGGATATGTGAAAGCAATTTATGTAGAAGCAATTATGAAAAAATTCCGGTCAATGAAATTTGTCCGGTTATGGGAGGTGTCCGGTTTTAAAAGCTGTCCGTGTAGGGGGCTTCCACTGTAGTTACCGAATTGTATATATTAGGATGATTGACGAAGCTATTCGTCCGGATTATTCAAACATAGAGCAGTAGAACTTCCGAAATGGCGATTCTTCGAATGTCGAATAACCCGGTTTTTGTGCTTTGAAAATTTTCTTAATATTTCTAGCTATCATGATAGATATATGGTGCATTATCAGCTT
This sequence comes from Phania funesta, assembly GCA_963932375.1. Taxonomy (NCBI): domain Eukaryota; kingdom Metazoa; phylum Arthropoda; class Insecta; order Diptera; family Tachinidae; genus Phania; species Phania funesta. The sequence continues at coordinate 107,522,583 of OZ010652.1, forward strand.
ACTAAAAGAAAGTAAAGCATTTGCTGAAAAATATTGACAACTCCAAAGGAAAACAAACGCACAGTGTAATAATTTAAAAAGCAGCCCGATTAGCACCAAAATCCATAGAAATGGAACTACGAAACTATGGACCGACTCTAGTTAATGAAAGTTCTATTCGGCGCCAAAAGATACTACATGATACTACATTAGCAAGAAATTTTTTTAATAAACCGTATATAGATATTTGGAACGAATTTCCGTCATCCCTTGTCAAGATTGCTTTGGAGACAAACCGGTTTCGGCTGTGCTATCTTCAGTGTCATCAAATTGATAAATAGTCATCAAAATAACACTGAAATGGCGTATAGTCAAAACCGGTTTGTCTCTAATCCAAACTTTACAAGAGAACACGGAAATCCGTTCCATGTATCTATATGAAATCGCCTTGTCGGAAAATTAAATCAAGAATCTGTATTTGACGTTTTATTTTATTAAAAAAAAAAAAAACACACAGACAAAATTTATGAAACTAAAATTTCCCTTTGTAAGCACTAAAGAAAGTTGAAAGGAAAACTTAAAAAAAGAAGGTAATAAACGTTCTGGCGTGAGCAGTGCTGCCAAGTTGTGCTTTTTCCAATGCTACTGCTGCTTTTCGTTATATTTTCTTTGATTAATTAACAGTTGCAAAAGTTATGTTTAAAAAGGTTCCATTTGTTTTTAAATTTTCACTTTTTTGTAATCTTTGGTGAAGAAGGGCAAAACAATTTTAATTATTTGTGCAAAAAAAAAAAAAAAAACTCTTATGACAGATACAGACGACGGAACTTTAAAGGAAACCATAAACGAAACATCAGTTGTGTGTAAATATCAGACACAATATGAAATAAATAGATGCGAAAGAAAAGCATATGATGTTTTTAATCTGTGCACATGATAATCACAGCACGACTGCGTACGTACAAGGAGCATTATATTTAGAAACACAAAATATAAAAAAATTTAGATATTTTGGGAACAAAGAAAAAGTAACATGAATTTCAACAGGAAACATCCCTACAGACGTAGGTAGATTCAAGGGAACACGTCAATATTTCCTGTAATGTTCCCTCGTGTGTAGCTGCCATTACGGCTATGATATGTACTACTTAAAGTACCATTAGTCTACTATAGGTGACTCAACAACAATAAAACAAAACACTTTTGCACACATACAGATCTCTAAAGTAGAGTTTCCTAAAATGAAACAAACAAAAAAAAACAAATATAGAAACAGGATTAATCATGTTCAGTAGAAGTGTAAAACAAGAGATAATCAAAGAAAAAATCTGCCAGACAAGATGATTTCACAACAAAGAAACTCTTTCATTTTTAATAGTACGAAAGTATTTACTCGAATCTAAGGCGAGAGAAAGAGAGTGTGTAACCAAATGAAACTGGTTTATTACGAAAAAAAAAAGAGAACTAACCTCAGGATACTTTAAGGCAATATAAAAACTTAGCGGATATTTTTTTGTATTCTTTAAAAAACTGAACAAACTGGTCTTGAAAACACCATTACTTTTAACTGAAAACAGGAATAGTTTATACATATTATTTCTCTGCCAATCCAGTCATCTAGCTAAAAAAAAAAAACGAAATAACCAACCAGCCAGCCAAACAAACCAAGCCGAGTAAGCCACAGACACATGTTCTTCTTATTTTTTTTTACAACTTTAAATACCGACAAACTTAACCAACCATAAAGACAGCTGAAAATTGTAATTTAAAACAACCTCAACGCCAAACAATTGAACTTTACAACGAAAATCGAGTTTTTTGCATAAAGTCTTTTAAAAATAGTACGCAGTTAAATAGCACTAAACTTTACGGGACAAATAGGTATTTGTTGTTATTGGATAAACTTATGATAAATACACACATATATGTGCATACATATGTATGTATATGTATGTACATATATAAAAAACTACCGGTATTTAGAGAGTTTTCTATATAACAAATCCACCTACATAATAAACATTTTCCTTTTCCATGTTATTGGACTGCTTAGACATTTGTCAACAGCATTACACAGCAACTAATTCGTTCAAAGAAACATAATAGTCTTTTACTGCATATAAAAATGTTCAATTTTTAACCAAAAATTTATTTTGGCAGGCAATTCAACCATGGAAATCAAGGAACAATTGCACTTCATTTTGGAACACTTTGAACCTTGTTGATACAGCGGCCTAATTGGTACAATTTAATATTCAAATTTTTTACTATATGGCAACATTAATTTCGTTTATGTTCTTTCATTTTTTTATCTGTTTATTAATTTAAAATTGCAAAAATTATTTTTATTTAATTTTTTATTGTGCTTTTCTAAATTTTACACATTATTGTTAAGTTTCTGTATTGAATATACATATACAAAAATAGACCGTCATGGTCTAAAAAGTACTTTTTGTTTTAATATTTGATTCAAAAACTCAAAGACATTTTCCATCCCTGATTATACTTCATTATTTTTCTAGGCAAATTGATAACAGACCAACTCACGGGCGAATTCAAAGTATTTCCGGCTTCTTTGCGGATGTTAATCTTAATGTATAAAAAAATTTACCGAAAGCGGCGAAACATTTTTTATATGGTATTTGACATCTAATCTAAGTTTAAAAAAAGTACTCAGCTGTGCTCGTGAGTTTACCTGTTCAGTCTGCCGTTATTTTTTTTATGAAAAAGTGTCGCAGAAACAGGGCTGCCAGTTTTCGAGTTCTATTCGCAAATTAGGAGAATTTTCATCACCAAAGAGGATGCAAGTTTTAATTTGCTGTTTGGGAAATTTGTGAAATTGTTTAGTGAATTTTCTTAATGTTTTTTTACTGATATATTGAATAGGATTACACCATTTTAACGTTTTTGACAAATACCTAAAAATACATTCTTAAATATGTGGCAATCCTCAGCAACAAAATCACGAAACCAATTGTTGTTAGTATTCTGACAAGTGTTATTTTAAATGTAATCATTAAACTATTATTGATTTTTAAAATAAGAGGAGAATAAGAAGTTAATTGAAGCAAATAGTTAAAAAGTTTTAACCATTCTTAATTTGATGCAATTTTGGCCAAAAAGTTTTTAAATTTCAAGATGCAGCCAGCCCAAGGCATTATAAGGAATTGACTCAGGCGGTACTTCATACGTACAACGTGTATTTTCGATTATGAATTTTACAAAAAGTAAACTTCGTCGAAAAGGGACCCAGAAAGTAAGTGTTCTGCTTCGATATCCCCCCATACATTAATAAACTTCGCAGTAACATGCAGTGTGAGCTGCTAGAGGATTTATTGATAATACATGTTAATTTGAACATTAATAAAATCTGTTGTAAAGAATTCAACCCTAAAAATGATATGTTAAAATATGTTAATACTAAATCCATGCATAGTGCAAGCTCGTATAATTCAGAAACTGGGTATTGCGAAGTTTATAAATCTGTAATGTATATTTAGCACAAAAGTTAATTTATAACAGCGTCGTTTTTTTTTTGTTTGTTATAAAGGGTTTTTTAACGAGGGAATTCTGGGGATTTTTTAAATTTGGTCAGGACAAAAACGTACCTGCCAGCACTGCGCAGAAACAAATTAGCGTGTTGTGGGTGAAGTTTATGGCGGTCATGCTCTCTCTCTCTCTCTCTCTCTGAAACCACTTGTAGAGATTGATTTCGAGTAGACTTGTGCCCAATAGTTCTTTAAAATTTAAAGTTATACAATGACTAGGTCACTTTTTTAGTTTAATTGCTCTTTTGCTCTTGAAATTTAGTTTAAAATTTGAAAATGAACTAAATAAGTCAATCTTGCTCTTCCTCTCAAACTATGTTCTGAACTGCTGAAACAAGCAAAAGGAATTTAAAAAAAAGGATTTTGCGATACCAAAACAAACATTATTTCCATTCAATAATATTCTTATTAAATTGAATGGCAACACTATATTGCTGTTAAAATGAAGGCTCAACTATAATGTTCATAAGATAATTTAAGACAGCTTAAGCAACTGTGCGAATGGATATAAATCTTGTATGGCAAATTATAATATACTTAACAAATATTTTCGTAAAATTTCGTCAAGTGCCATTTGCTTTGGAATATATAGATAAGTATGTACATACATAAAAAGACAAACTCGCTTTGAAAAACGAAGGTAAATGCAATTTTATTTTAAATTTAATTGAAAATTGCAAAAAAAATGCGAATATAGTCTTTAAATAATTAAATATGTTCTCCATTTTTATGAAGACTTTTCTGTATCAAATTGCCTTTCGCCATCGCATACTTTTCTAACAATCCACCCCAGATATTTCCATTATATTAAGATCCGGAGAGTATAGAGGCCAATTTCAAAGAAATACATCTTGCTTAGGAATTCACTGTTTTACAGCAGTGTGAATTAAAGCATTGTGGGTAGGTCTAAGACATGGATCTAAATAAGATTTTAAACTGCATAATGCTGCTGTATTTTTTTGGCTTAAGATAACATGCCGATAGTTCAATAGTAGTCTATGGCTCTTCATACCATAACTCTGCCTTAACAGTCCATTCATAATGTCCATAGGATGACAAATATGTAGATGGCGTTACTATAATTTTTTATATGATTTTTATTCAGTACTAACCTTCTTGAGTATTGAAAAAAATGGAAATGAGAGCCTTATTTACTATACAAGAACTTAATAAATTGAGCAATTTAATGCCTACTTGCACCAACTATTGAGTCAAATTTCCAATGCATTTCTGGTGAAGTGTGTCTAGTAAGCAGAAAAAAACTCTGCACAATGACAAAATCAAGGCAGCAAAGCACAACAAGGATACTACATCGCCAATGCAACTAAACTAGTAAAAAAAAAAAAAAAACAATAAGATGAGAAATTGCCGGTTAGCAAATTTTATGAAATTTTTAACAAAAATACGTTTTAAATAATTAATTTCATATAAAAATATTTTTATTTTAAAAGTTCAATTTTTCATAATTCAGAAACACAAGCTTTCACAAACAACATGAAACATTTTCAGTTGCCAATGCTAACTGAGCAAGCTAAATTGCGTAAGCGTGACCACCAAAATCTATAACGCAATTTAAAACTTAATTGCCTCAATTAAATCGCATGTCTGAAGATACAATAAGGATGCAAGAAAATCTCTTTTTTTTTATCTAGTTGGCACACGTGTGCTCTGTTTCAAAGTCTAAAGATAAATAATTTATGTCAAGGGTTTGAAATTTGTAAATAAAATACACAATCTTTAAGATTGTTTTTTATTTGTTTGCATAATATTTTGTTCTAAAAAGTTTTTCTTCGCAAATTTATGGCAACACTGCTCAGAGCGATACATCATACCACAGACTGAGATGAGCCGTAGATTTATGCAAATTGAAGTAACTTAGATTAGTATCCCATCCAATTACCACTTTTTTTTTTAATTACATTCCATTATAAATAATTATGTTATCACAAAAAAGCTATACATACATACATACATATTCTTATAAATTTATAATAAGTACAATAATTTTTTTATTGTTTATTATTTAAAATTCAGATCCCGAAAGGCATAAGTTGTTTGTATTTAATTATTTCTATGATATTATTATTATTATTATTATTCCACATTTTTAAAAATAGAAACACATACATACCTAGCTCAGCAAAGTTATTGAATTATAATAACCTTGAATTGTCTTTAATTAAGAAAATAATTTCTGTGTATGAAACACGCAAACATTATTTAGTCATTATTATTGATGCTATTATGTTTTTCCTGTCTAGTGGAATGAGATTTCTTGAGAAAAGTATGAAATTTATTGCCGCGTCGGTGATGACAAATTCCAAATATGTTTATTTATTATTTATTTATTGTGAATTTTCTTTAAAGAATTAATGGATTATTAAGTATGTACGGTTTTGAGCTGGAACAACTGAAAGTTGTTTCTTAGAACTATTACATTCTAAGTATATCGTACAACTTCCTTCATTTTGGATGAAACGGTATATCTCGCAAATTGGAATCGTAACACTACGTCTTAACTAGCCATTAAATTTGTTAGCACATGGAAAGAGCGTCTGCAAAATAACAGGAAGAAATGTGTTCATGGTCTTCTGTTTGGAGAATTCGTGTTCAGTTTGAACATAATTTTTTGCCTATTAGTCAGTGTTGTGAGTTTTGTTATTAGTTCCCCCCGCCAAATCACTTGTCGAAAATCGCCAAAATTTCCCACACATACAAAATTATGTAGTTTTAGCTATAAACAAATATTTATATTTTATCATTACAAATATTGTGCTAGTAAAAACTTCGGTGAACTTAGTTTTTTTATCATAACACATAAGATTTAAAATTCAAAAAAAAGTTTTCATATTCTTAAGAAAATTTGAATACTTAGAATTCTTGTTCCAACTCAGTCTTACGGCAACGATCAATTTTCATCTGCTTTGTTGTCGATACGATTTTAATGTACTTTTTTGATTACTTTTCGATATATGTATATGTCCGACTAATAAGTTAGGTACAAATATGGGAGTCAAAGCGGAGATGTTTTCATTCGCCAACATACCTACGTTCCCGATCAACCTTAAACACATGTAATAAAGCAGCCAAACAGCTTTTATCAAGTTCCAAGGAAATAAGGTAATGTCATATTAAGCGTTAAAGGCACGAAATAAAATACACATTAATATTTGTTAAGCAATTCTACCGCAGGTAGGGCTACGGCTGCCAAGTACATTTTTGAACTCACCGAATTTTAAAAAAAATGGCCTCTGTTTCTTTTCTAATTAACTTTTGTAGTACACTAAACATGTTTTAGTAGAGATCATTTTTATTATACACATACATTTTTTAATTACCATTTCTCTGAATTAGAAGAGCTTGCACCATATGTATGGAAGTAGTGGTAAAAATGTTTAACATATCATTCGTTGGCTTAAATTCTTGATAACTGATTTGATTTAAGATTCTTAATAAAGCCTCCAGGAGCGAAGTTTACATATTGTGAAATTCAAAACCGAAAATAAACGTTCCACATAGGCATTGCTTGTTGTGATCGAAAGCATTTTAAGTACAGGCTGAGCCTATTTCTTGTAATGCCTTGCACGAGTTGCATCTTGAAAAATAAAAACGTTTTGCCAAAATCCCATCAAATTAAGAGAAATTTTAAAAACGGTTATAACTTTGTATGTATTTGCTTCAATTAAATTCTTACTCTCCTCTTCTTTTAAAAATCAATCACAGTTAAATGATTACATAAAAAATAACACTTGTCAGAGTACGCAGAACAAGTAGTTTCGTGATTTTGTTGCGAGGATTGCCACAAATTTTGAAATGTATTTGCCAAAAAAAAAAAAAAATTTAATCCTATTTAATATATGAGAACAAAAAATTAAGAAATTTCCTCAAAAATCCTACTTATTTTTTAAATAACCACAATGAAAATCACACATAAAAACGTTTATCCTCTTTTGTGATGAAAAATCCCTTAATTTGGGGTTAGAACCCCAAAACTGGCAATCCTAACCGAAAGGCAAATAAAATATATAGCCAAGATAATAGCCAAGGGCTTTGTCAAGCCCTTCTCGCTTATCGCAATTATAAAATTAAATCGCCAAAACCATTCGGGTTTTCAAAGTTAAAAAAAAAAAAATTCCAAAAGTGAATAAAATATTTATTTGGGCCGCTAAATATAAATGCCTGCCATTTACTTTTTAAATATTATTTCACGTAAACGCTGCCCTAGGTGATCCATTTTATCATCATTTCGGCCGATATCTCACCAATGACAAAAAATATACTAGTCCGGTCAAATCGCATGGTATTTGCATCCAATAGGTTCATGGTATCGCGTGCTGTGTGGCAAGTGGCACCGTCTTGTTGAAACCGCATGTCAATGAAGTCCAAATATCGATAATCATAGCACGGTACATTGCTCCATTGACCTTGCGATTTTCATAATTCTTGAAAAAGTACGATCCAATGATGCCCGCTGGTACATAAACCGCACGAAACAGTGCATCTTTCAGGGTGCCTTGGTAGCTCTTCACACCAAATTCAGCAATTCTGTTTGTTGACGTACCCATTAAGCCAAAAATTAGCTTAATCGCAGAAGACAACAATTTAAGAAACACATTTCCCACACAGCACGAATTTTAATAATAAATTGCAAGCGTTAGTCGTTTTTTAGTATACTCGTTTTCATGGTGAAATGCCGACACTTACTGAGCATTTTTGGCATTATGTGGCAATGTCACGAATATTTTTTTTTTAATTAAAAAAAAATTACACTCAAAAACCAAATAGCAAAAAAAAAAAATCACCCGATACTATGGCCAATATGAAAAAGTTTACAATAAAATTTACACACATACATCCATACATATGCACGTACACTTATTTATTAACAAAATATATTATATTTTAACTTTCTTTGGAAATTAAATTTGTCTCAGCATTAGTTCACAGTGCAAAAAAGTTTTGGCTAATTTGGTTGTTTAACACATTTGTAAATGTCTGGAGAAGAGCAAATGAAAGTTTAAAAAAAAACACAAAAAAGCAAAAAAAGAAATCAATAACATGTTATTAAATACCATAAGTGAGAAATTACATTTAAAACAATTTTAACGGCAAAATTAATTTGCTAGCAAATTTACTCTTAAGAAAAGTGTTACAGCTAACAACAAAATTGTTTAAATATAGAATTAGGCAACGTGAATTTCGTCGTGAAGTTGGTCATCATCATGGCTTCAGTGCGAAGGCAATTAATCACACCATGGAAAATGTTGAACGTGAGTACACTATTTTTGACGGTAATCAACCAAGTAGACAGAGATTGGTGGAAAGTGAATAAAACATAGACGCGGTAGAGACCAGTATCGAAGAAGATCAAGAAATTTCGATTCTGCGTCAATCAGCTTAACGAAGCGTCACAAGAGTCAAGCAGGCTAATTTATGCTAATTTGCTACTTTGTGCCTACTTTGCTAATTGGGCACAGGAAATTTTAGCCGGAAATCCGGATTTCGGCGAAAAAACGTCTTGAAGCATTGCCGAGGCATCCATAAATCTGTTCTGCCATTAAACAGATTCCTGTGAAACTAATCCACAACACAGGTGGTGCTACTCCATTACATCCAGAAAAATTTCACCGTTTTATGGTGGCATCACTGGACCTTTTTCCTTCAAAAATGAAGAAAACTTGACGTACAGAATGTGTTTTGTCAATAACAGAAGCGGTCGCCATATGCCCAAAATCATTTTCAAATGTTAATGCCATGTATGGAATTTTTCGAATAAAAAATGTTTATTAAAATTAAAATTTTTGTTATTTTTTCCAATTTAAAGCTCTATCGAGCTTAAAAATTCTCTCTATATAAAGAAGACGAAAAGGATATATATTGCAGTCCAACTTTATGACTTAATTTATGAAATTTAAATTTTGACTTGGTAACAAATCAAAATTTTCCAGCCCTGACTAGGAAAACGTTTCATAAGCTAAAGTAACAAAACTTGATTTGCGCGCTTTTTAACATATGTACACTTATAGGATGTTTTTATAAACAATTTTTTCTATCATTCTTGGTTGTTTCGACCTTTCAGAAATAATCTCTCAATAAACGAATTACTGGGTGACTGACACACAACTCTAATTAAAACACTCTACTTCAACTTTTTTGACGACAGAAGTGTATAATGGGTTGACGCGTTGAATGCGTGGTACATACCTTCACCTAAAGTTATTGTTAACGAGAAGAAGAGTGTTGTCAACTATGCTCAAATAAATGTCTTTACTTTTAAGCATACCTGGTAGACACTCGCCTTCAAGAAAAATCAATATCTTTTAGATTTATTGCATTTTTTTATTCTTTGCCATAAAAGGGAAAAAACATTGAACTTAAATTTAAAAGCACAATCGCACACAAGTTACTATGCAAACGTCTTTCAACGATTTATTTTAAGTAGATATTGTCAATATATACGCGTTGATATGTATGTTTTAGCATCATGGTTTGAAATGATACGCGGGTCATTCAATAAGTAAAAAGACAAACGGCTATAGCTCAAAAATTGTTTGTTTCAATCTTTCAAAATTAAGGCTATTTTTCAACATAATCACCCCGCACAGTTAAGCACTTGTCCCATCTTTCTTGCAGCTTCCTAATTCGCTTGGCGAAGAATTCTTTCGATTTACCCCGAATCCACTTTAGCAAATTTTTTTCCACGTAGGGCCTCTTTGAGTGGTCTAAACAGGTAAAAATCAGATGGGGCGAGGACCCAACCCAATTCTTGAAGCTTATCTCGGGTCAGCTGGGCTGTATGTGGGCAGGCGTTATCATGCTGAAGAATGACTTTTTTGACAAGAGTCCACGGCGTTCGCTCCTGATAGCTGGTTTAACTTTGTGTTCTAGCATCTCAGAGTAGTATTGGCTGTTGATAGTTAGCTGATCTTCAAGGAAATCGCAATAGACTGTGAGTCCCAAAAGATGGTCAGCATCACTTTAACGGCGGAAATTTTAACCTTGAATTTTTTGCGAACTGGAGAGCTAGAGTGTTTCCAATCCATACTCTGCCTTTTGGTCTCAGGGTCGTAGTGATGGATCCAGACTTCATCGCTGTTCACTATTCTTTCAAAAAAGATCTTCTGCGACTAAAAATCTTATGACTGAGCGCTGCTCTTCTAAGGTGCAATCTTCTAGTGGACTTGCCATGGTGAATTGAAAAATTTGAGGTTATGTTGATATAAAATGACGAAACAGCTGATCAGAGCATACCACAAGGTTGTCAACCTAACACCACTGAAAAGATTGTACACATTCATTTAATTGTTTTAAAATTATAGAATTTGTCTCTTTGCTTATTGAATGACGCTCGTAAATCATTCATGTGAACGTGTTTTAAAGTCAGAGGATGTCCGTCTGACTGTCGGTTGGTCAGTCTACTTATCTTTAAATAGTGAAACATAGAGGATAAAATGGAATAGAAAAGAAACTAAAGTACATACACTGCCACCATGAGGTATATAAATTTTAGTATTTGTAAATCTATTGTTTTTTGCAGGAATAAAAATAAACTGTGGATAAGATTTAGCAGCAATTTAGATATTTATCATGTTAAGAGAGAAATATTCTAACAGCAATAACGACAAAAAAAACACACACTTTAAAGTGGGTGGTTTATTTTATTACATGCTATTTTGGTTTTGCATCTCAAAGAATGCTAGAGCATGGGCATGTTAAAGCAAAAATTTAGTACGTTCTACATTTCATGGATGGTAGTAAAAAATTAAGTATCGCTTAAATTCCGACATAGATATATGTATACACTGTGGTTCACCAGGATTTTTTGAGATATGTTTAACAGATGCCACTCCTACTTTAAGACAACAACAAAAAAACACACTTAAAATGCATTATAACGGTGTATTTTTGATACTTTGTTTGAAATAACATAGTTGCAAATATTTGGTATTTTTTTATAAAGAAGTAACAAGCAGTCAAATTAATGTTTACTAATTAATTGAATCGTGTTACTTGCTTTGCAAAGGGATAGACTAGAGAAGACAGGTATGTTTATTTTTAGAACAGTGTTGCAGCTTAAAGCTAGTCTAGCAATTTTAATTAAGTATTTCAACTGCCCAAGAATCAGTGCGTTTAGAGTCATGCCAACGAAGGAGGGCACTGTGATATATAACTATTATGCACAGATGCTAGTACATATCAGCAGTGACTGAGATACGAACCCAGGCGACTATGGCCATATTGTTCAGACTAGAACAATTCTTTGTCGTTATTAATAATAACTTTATAAATTCGATCTTTCATGGACTCGTAGAAAGTGTTTAAATAGTTGAGAGAAATTTCGCATCATAAGCTCCTCTTAAGTTTGGTACTACTTTTTTCCCTCGTAGACCTTACGGCGTTTTCTATAATTTTAAGCCCAAATGAAAAATCGCTAAAAATTAAAAACCCCCATAAACGATGAAAAATTGTCAAAAAATAATGGGATTTTTTTCATATGAAATATTTCCAAAAATTTTAATGACCACATTTTGGGCCGTTTTTCGTAAATATTTTTTTGCAATTTTGTTTTGGACGATTTTTCATGCAGTCATATAAAGGACGGGTGAGTGGGTCGGTCAATTATTGAAGGTCTTAATATTTTGACTTGCAATCCATGATTTTACTACATGCGACGTGCTGCTAAATTCATTCTAGTGGCCCAAACGAGCCTTTTAACTTTGGAAAAACTTGCTCCAATAGCCGTTTGTTATGGGTTCCGGTCATTCGGGAATAAAATATAGTATTAAATAGTGACATAGTATTAAATTGCTGCTCATACCATAACGCCATCCTCTCTGCTGTGATGACGGCACAGAAATGTTTTCTTCCACGTGAAAATAGAAGTAGAAGGTATCGGAACCGTACAAGATAAAATTTATTGGATGTGGAATGAGCTGAATTTGATGCAATTCGAAGGAGTTTTTACGCTTGTATTGATGTGTAAAAGGAGTGTAATTTTTATTAAAAGTGTCGCAATTTTTAATATCGGGTGATTTTTTTCCTATTGGGATTTTCAGTGTAAAAAAAAATATTCGTGACATGTGCCAAAATTTCTGAGTAAGGTTTGCCATTTTATCATAACTAACAACGCTTGCAAATAATTGAATTTTATTATCAAATGTGTTTTGTACATTACGTCGATTTTATGGTCGCCTTAATCGATCCACCGAACAGCCTATTCAAGCTGTTTTGACCAAATTTCGCACCAGTTTCACTTTTTTGGACATTAATCTAACAACCAGCATATGCGTACCGAGGAAAATGTTGCTGCTGAATCGGCCAGTGTCTAAGAAGTTCGCGATATCTTAATTCGATGCCGTTAACAATTGGGCTTGTGTTATTCGAACACCGGGAATATTTTACGTAAGGACCTCCACATGAAACCATACAATATACAGCTGCTGCAAGAACTAAAGCCAGATGACGTACCACGACGTCGTTTGAATGGGCCTTAGGAAAGTTAGATGAAGATCGATTTTTCTATCGAAAATTTGTATTTTGCGAAGAAACTCACTTTTGGCTCAATGGGTACGTCAACAAACAGAATTGACGAATTTGGTGTGAACAGCAGCCTTAGGCAATTCAAGAGCTACCAATGCACTCTGAAAGATGCACTGTTTGCTGCGGTTTGAGGGCCGGCGGCATCATTGAAACGTACTTCTTCAAGAACCGTGCGATGAATATCGACCTTTTTTTGCCCAAAATGGAAGAATTGCACTTGATTGACATGTGGTTTCAAGAAGACGTTGCCATATGCCACACGGCACGGGATACCATCAACCAATTAAGAGGCGAGTTTAGTGAGCCCGACAAGATCAAGCGATCTGACTCCACTAGACTACGTTTTGTAGGGATACGTGAAGTCTCTGGTGTACAGGGACAAGCCAGCCACAATTCCAGCCATGAAAGACAACATTACAGCTGCCATTGCTGAGATACCGGCTGAAATGCTGAAAAAATTATGTATGCCAAACCAAAAGGTAGGCATTCAATTATCGGGCCAAATAAATATTTCATTCACTTTTGCAAATCTTCGGTTTTTTTTTTTAAATTTCAAAACCCAAGCGGTTCAAAAATCACACATTACAATTTATATATAAGTTATGACTTAACAGATTTTTTTCCTCAAAGAGAATTTCATTGCTGAATATGTATTTGAATAAACGAGAGTCAGGCTAAAGGGCTTCGTGTGACAGGGAAGGGAGAGGCCAAAATTTTCATGACGTCACACATAAAAATCTCAAATATGAAAACTTTGACATTTGAAATTATTTCATCAAATACCTGTGAGTAACACACAGGTTTGTAAAAAGGACGCTAACTGACGGAGCTATCTTTACACACATAAAACCTTAAGTCATTCTTCAACAAATCGCAAGAGGGACAATACACAAATGTAAAAATGTTATATCTGCCGATTTTTATCTCATTTAATTAAACGGAGTATACCATTGGATTCTACGTCCCAAAATTAAGTTTAGATGTCTTGGCGTTTCACTTTGTCATTTCAAAAGTTTAAATTTTGCTTATAGTGTAATTAATGAATTCTACTTACGGTAGTCAAATAATGTTTTTACTAATTTGCAAACTTACCTGAAAAGAAAAATAAACATAATTAGTAATATGAATTAAAGTAAAAACGGGCTAATAGTTTTATACAAATAGTTAGTTGTTTATATCTTATTTATATACCAAATCAAGTGACAATAAAAAATAATATAAAATTATTTTGATATAATTATTTAAAATCATTCCAAACCAAATTTTTTTATATGTCATGTTGCGAGTTGACCTTATCCCCTTCTGTTTGGAAAATGCCTGAAACTCTTATGACCCCTAAACCAGGAAAGGCCTCAAGTCAAATTACGTCATACATGCCTATTAGCCTACTGTCAATTTTATCTAAGTTATGCTGGGAACACAACTGGGACGAACGACGAATTTTTCGCCGCGAATATTCGTCGCCAAAAATATAACACATTTGTGACGTCGGTCGAAGTTTGTCATACGCGGCCATGTTTGGTTTTAGTTTCCAAGTATTTTAGTAAATAAAGTTTTTTTTTTTTTTAATAATAATTAATTTAATTTTGTTTTATAGTCTTTAAAATAAGTTTACAAAATAGTAGTTAACTATAAAATTACTTTTTGGCTGTGTTTTTGTTAGTGTTTAATTTTTTAAGTATTATTTTTTATATGGTCACCCTATCTATATATGGATAACAACTGTTATTTTTTCGTCGTTATTGTGCTTCATACGACGAATTTACACAGCGAATTTTTACCGACGTATACGTCGTGTTGGACGAAATTCGTCGTTCGTCCCAGTTGTGTTCCCAGCATTATATGAAAAATTATTCGGTTCGTGTTTAGATCCTTATATGAAGGGGCAAAACATTGTCCCGGACCCTTAACTTCTTTCTGAAAACTCTCAGAAGCTTGTTAAGAATTATATGACAGATAGAACGTTTATAATAAATTCAAAAAATCCATGGAAGTATACTAGGGCCGCTAATATAACTCATCTATGTATACAGCGGCTATGACAACAAGCCCATATACAAATATTTAGAAACAAATTATAACACATATAATCAAAGTTTTATAATTTTTTCGTTAATTAAAAGAAGAAAAACCTTCAGATTATTTGTGGAAAAGCAATCTTATTCACATCACAAACTTTAAAGAAAATCTTTCTCATAAGTCCGACTATATCACCCGAAATGTGCTCTATTCAAAAAAAAAACGTAGTTTTCCGTTAACCATTTATGGCAAACCCCCCTAAAATCGTACTCGGCTTTACACTACGTCTTGACTAGCCATAAATATTCATCTTCAAAATAACGAGAGAAAATGTGTTCGTGGTCTTCTGTTTAAATAAATCGTATAGATGTTCACGTTCAGTTTCAGTATAATTTTTTGTCTCTCATCGAGATTGTACGGATGCCTTTAGCATAGCTTATGACGGGTGTTGACATACGAGCTAACCCACACATACCTACTTTTTATTTTGTCTTTTTTTTTTGGTTAGTGTAATGGCATGACAGAGTTGTGCGAACTATTGTTCGGACAACTTTGTTTGAACATGAAGCGACCATGAACAGCGGCGGTCTTGACTAGCCATTTTTCTGTGCGAGCAGCAAAATGGGTGATGGCTGAACAGATTTATGGCTAGTCAAGACGCCATGTTATTGTATCGAAGCAATCTAAGGCAAAGCTGCCAGATGACATAAGGCCACATTTAAATTTTTTTAGATCTTTGATTAATGTTTACTGAAAAATTGTTGTTTTTAAAATAAAAAAAAAACATTGTCAACAGTAAACATAGATACATATTAAAAAAAAGTTCATATAAAAATGGTCACGCCAAATCTGAAATTATAAGTGGTTAGATAGTCCAAACATTCCATGACATTGCCAAGTCAAGAAAATATATTCTCTAAAATATTGTTTTTGTTGCAACTAACATATTTACGGTAAACACTATATAATACTGTATGAAGGAATGGGCTTTTTGTAAACACAGTGTGTGGTGAAGAACAAAGAGAAAATACCAACAAACTCTATTGAGTACTCGTATTACACTCTGTTCTTATTCATGTTAGCCAAAGTAGATTTTAGCGACTCTTATATTATACAACCTTGAAACTAATTAGGTTTACATATTTGTTGAATATGTTTTTGAAAACATTTCTTCAAACATTCATGGCTACAGAAAAAGAAATTAACAAAGTAATCCAATACCAATAAACATACATACATAAATAAGTATATATGTATGTATACAAAATACTTAGTAGTAATATACAAGATTGTTTATTAGAATACTAATATTACTCGCACACCACATACTAAAGTAGGACAAAAATGGTTTAAAAAGTTTTCAAAAATTTAAGTTATACCTTAGGCAGGTGCTTTTTGGGGATGAATTTTAACGAAAAAATTACCATTGAAAACTGAACTTCATATTTATCTTTCGCATGGATACTTCGCCTGCGCTAGGATAATAACGTAGAAAAAGTTTAGATACATACAATGTGAATCACTTAAATAAGAAATTTAATTTAACCAATTTTGAACGAATATACCTTATAAACCAGATACTGAGGGGTTACAAAATTGTTCGGTTAATAAATGCAAGTGATAGAGAACATGACTTGCGTTTATTGTTTTAATAAAATTGTTTTTTTTTTTTATTTAGCTATTTGTTCCTTATATATCACTTGCATAAGGAAAACCTAATTTTAGACTAAGTCGTTGTTTAGTTTCATTAAATTTTAATAACAATAGTAAAATAGAAAAATTAAGCAATGGGTTAGGCATTGAGCAGTAAAGCGATCGTATATAATTTCCAGGCATTTATATTACGACCTTTAAAAACTGTTTGGTATCAAATTGCCGCAGTCGTATACTTTTCTAACTTTTCCCATTATATTACGATCCGGACTATATATAAAGGCAAATTTTAAAGTTCTACATCTTGTTCACTAATCCAGTTATACAGCTATAGCAGTGTTAATTGGCGCATTGTCGTGTTGGTAGGTCTACGATAAGGATCCAAATAAGATTTTAAACTGTGGAAAGGCGCCTTCTAATATCCATTTGTACCATGCTCCAGTAATTTTTTCCCTTTCAATTACCAAGTCGATAGTGCCATAGTAGGATATGGCACTCCATACCATAACTCCGCTCTCCCTGTCGCGCCTTTGTTGCAAAAATTTTTCTTCTTGAGTCGTAAAAATAAATGTACTCTTTTTTGGAAATTTAAAATAAAACTATTTAATTATTGTAACATAACGTTCGTCAATTAGAATTGCAATACACGGCCTACTTTTTTAAAATATAAAAATTCCTTACTCAAGTAATATATAAAAAAAAACTCTGATTTCTTAAATGGTAATTATAAAAAAACATAACTAATTCGTTTTACAAAATTTATCGTAAGAATATGACCTTTAAAGGTCCATAAGTGATTCGCAGTGTACATATAAATAATTACATATCACACTTAGGGTCTTATTTGTAAAAAAAAATTTGGTTCATTAAAGCTTAATAAGACAAATTTTGAATTAAAATTTATAATTTCAATTTATTTTGTATATATAAGGCAGTAGATATTTAAAGAAACTTCACAAGTTTCTTTTATTTCACATTACACATGGTTTACATTTTCACCTTAAATACTGCAACTATAAATTAACAAATAACTTTCCCAAATTCCCCTATCGTAATCACAAGTGGATTACGCTGCAAGGTGGCAGCACAGATTTTATTCATATTTTGCCTTTTATAATTTTTTCCCACTCTGCTTCTTTCCATTGTATAACATTCCTCTTTATTTTAATTAAAAGTTTATATTCTCCAAAGGATATAACGGGTGTATGAATACTTTTTAGTTTGCTGAGTAAGAGTTCATGTGAGTGTATATATTTATAAAGCTATTGTCTATAATTAATTTATCTTTTTATCATTATGGTTATTTAGATTGTCTTGTCAGTCTATTTATAAGAAAAAAAATACTGACCTAGATTGTTGTACATAAGTACTATGTATGAAGATTTATGTATTGTATTATTATACGTATAGGTAAGAAATATCAAACAATTTTGTAAAACGAAAGTAGTTAAGGGAGAGGAGCGTTAGTTTATTATAAGATTATTGCTACTCTACGAAAAAAAAATAAATTTAAAAAGAAATGAAACCTAATTAAATGTAACACATCAAGTGAAAATGGCGTAATATCGCTCGAAATATTAAAAGTGATCACACTACCATAATTGATGCAATTGTCGGTAGTTTACAAAACAATGTTCCTAAAGTCTAGGCTGGAAAAATAGTCAACTTAGTTTTAATTGGCTAACATGTAAATACATACAAACCACTAAGAAATTGGCAAAAAAATTTTTTATATATTTTTATGTTTAGTACAATTTAAAATAAAAAAAAAATCAAATAAAAAATATATACATACTCAACTAGTATAGTATCCTTTTTCAAGATCTTGTGATAGCGCTTCTTGTAGATTGGGCTGAGTGTATTTGTTATAAATGGTGTTCCAGGCACAATGACAACTTAGTGGAGTCGTAATACTCCAACACATGTAGATGTTTCATATCTTTGATTATTTATTGATTTTTTTTCAATTATAACGAAACAAATATATAAAACATAATTTAATAAATATTTTTTTTATATTATTATTATTATTTTAAAAGAAAATGATTAATTATAATTATGAGATTGATTGTACTTGATTCACATTTTTTTTCGAACGTTTTTTTTTTTGTGTTAAATGGAAACTTTAATTTCCAATTTGTGAAATGTTATTTACATTTTAATTTGAGTGTTGATGGTAATTTTAGTTTGAAAAGCAGTTGACAACAACGTGTGTATATATAATCCTTATGAAATAAGTCAACAATAATCCTTTAAGCCACCATAATAAAGATAACCTTAATGTCAAAGAGATGACATACGTAATTTATGAAAATTAAAACAAAAAATAATGAGAACGTTTGAAATTTCTGAGCGGCTTTTTATAAATTCTTATTAGAAAAGTAGTTAGGTAATTCCAATTGGATAAAGTTAAAACAACATGTTGTTTGTAATATAATTTTATATCATTTTATTCACACATGTACCTATATAAAAGAAGCAGCACCGGAAGTACAAAAATATCATTTTTATTTAAAGTACACTTGATTAAAAGAAAAATACAAAAAACCCTGAATTAAACCTGTTTTTCAATGAACAATGAAAAGGTAAAAAACCTTTATTCTGTTACAAGTTTTCGTTTTTTTTTTTTGTTCATTTTAACAGGCTCATCCGAATAAGTTAAAAAGGAATTCGACAACTAATCATTTTTTTTGCATTGAATTGTACATGGCTTTAGTATTTTGTATTTTATTTGTGGTAGTTGTTGTTGAAAGTCAACAAAAAGTGCAATAATACAAACATACACACATACGTTACAATGGTTTAATACCATGTGTTTATTTGTTAGTGTATTATGTCTTGCAAGGAAACTTATGCATGCATACAGAAAAAAATGCCAGCTGATTTAAAAGTCAAAGACTTTATTAAATAAATAAACTAAACGAACTGGAATAGTAGAAAACGAGAAAATCTCTCGTAATCAAAAGAAAATACGTGATAAAAATAATTAGAAAATGAATTAAAGACAAAATAACAACAAGAACACGACAAAGTTGTATATTGCTCTTTCTCTCATATGTTGAAAATATGATTACGAAAAGAAATACAACTAGTAGTAGGTATGGTACATTAAATAAAACAAGTAAGAAAAATGAGGAGGGAATATGTATGTACATTGAATTATTATATAGATTTCCCAAAATTACACATTTGGAATAGTTAAAAAATTTTCAGAATACAGATTTTTCTTGGTTTTGGTTTATAATTTTTTTTGGAAATGATGCAAATTCTGTTGAAAAGAAAAAATATGGCTCAAGAGTGAGAATAATTAATTACGGATTTAAAGATTTGATAAGTTCGTTTAAATATGATGAAGTGAACTCACAAGATTAAATTAAAGGCAGGAGTATGTTTTTAAATATCCCATAGTTTTTCCAATACAGTACTTGCGCTCAGTGTATGATATCGAAAAAATATTAAATTTGCTTTTCGCGTAGCAAAATTACATTTTAAAATTTAATGAAAATAAAAAAAAACTCCGAATGGAATAAATAATACTTAATATAAATATTTAAATCAATAACCAAATCAATTAGTTGGCTTCTCTTAATGTGTGCGATTAGAGTGAAATTCTACAAGAACCCCGAATATTTTATATATAATTTATCACATTATTTTTTGTATTTTTTTTTTTTAAATATTTCAATAAAAAAACACATTCAAATCAATGGCAACTCTTATTATATTTCCCCTCTTTTAATCATGTGGCTAAATTAACTGTTGTTGTTGTTTAACTAGTATTGTGTAAAGTAAAAAATTTAGTGCAATTAAAAACAACTAATAAATACATACAAAACATTAACATCATAATAATTGCCATATTAAAACATTGAAATGCAGTCGACAACGAATTTAATGCAAAGCGGAGGAAACAACACACGTACACTGCTACTTAGATACAACTACTTAAAATGTTATTTTTTTACAGTTTAAACAACTTTTATTCTTGTTCCGTAAAACCATTTGATGATTTCAATTAAAATAACTAAAACATATTCAACCAAAGAAATTAAAAGAATAGTCAAACCGTAAAATGAATTTAAAAAAAACTACAACAAACAACTCTTGAAAATGTTAATCACTAAAAAATTAATAAAAATGCGGGTTTTTTTTAGATATTTTGGCATAGCTTGTTCACAAAGGCAAAACGTTAGTTACTCATACACACTTAAGTACACATGTATATATTTTTGCAGTAATTAATCACAGTTAAGTTTAGAATATTAATATTTATGTTGAAAAAGATAACAGAAATTCAATACAAGTATACACCAGGAACGATATTCATTATTTTTATATATCTATGTACATACATGACATATGCATAAATATTTTTTTTCCTTTTGGCTTCAACTTTTTTTTTATTAAAAAACACATACATACATATTTAATACTTTTAAAGATTTACAAAATTTTATACTTTAAGCACTAACATTTTATATTAATTGCTTTAGTTTAATTTTTCAAAACAAAACTATATTTATTTTCACTTTTTTCTTCTTTTTTAATAAAAATTACAATTTTTTTTCTGACGCTGTCACCGCTACCGCAAATATTATTTATGTATTTATTTATATTGTTTTAATAAGCATGGATGGCAAAACAATATAGTTTTCCAATCCTATTTTTCTTCTTTTTGTTATAAACTACAACAAATCATACTTTTATACAGTTTTTGAAACGAGTGATTTGACCGAGCAAAGATAAATAAAAAAAATTTGTTAACCAATAAAAGAAAGTATAAAAAAGACGTTGTTAACACTTTAAAAAAACTTGTTTTACTAAACCTTACAAATCTACTACTCTGGTTAACGATCGAAAATGTACTGACAAAGTGTTTAAAGAAAAACGATTACGAGTGACTGTGGTCAGTGTTACCGTGGGGGAATTGTAAAAAAGTAATGAGAAAACCTTTTTCGAAAAGTGGGCATTTCAACGCTTGATTTTTTTAACTTAACATATGTATAAAAATAAAATGATCGATAAGGTTTTTCCCAAGCTTAGTCTGTAAATTTACTTCAGAGATTATTTTCTCAAACGATGATTCTCTAAAACTTTTCGATTATTTCTTGTAATAAACTGTAAGCTTTTTGAAAGAAAATTATATACATATAGGTATGTACATACATAAAACGTGTTTAAAAATGTCTGTTTAAGGAAAAAAATATATATTTCCGTTCCTTTTATCCTTTACGGTTTATTACTAGCCGAAGAGCGCAACTCCAATATTACCAAACAATAGAAACATACACTTGAAGAAGTGCATTTAAGTTTAAAATTATTCTTGTATAAGTTTATTTAAAAGTGTATTATATCCTAAACCAAAGATAAATGTACAAATTTAAGAAGGTTACTGTTTACTTTATAAAAATATACTTTAGAATTTATTGTTTGATACTTATCAGGCACTGGACCAACTACTCGCTTGGGTAAATAGAACGGTATCGGGGTAAATCCTGAGAAAACAGAACTGGTTATATTTACAAGAAAGCATAAAATTCCGGAGTATAGGCATCCAAAAATTGGCATCGTTGCTCTGGAATTAGCGAAAGAGGCCAAATATCTTGGCGTAATCCTGGACTCAAAGCCCTCATCGAAACACAATAATGAGGAAGTCCCTATGTGTAGATTTTTGGAACTAATTTCCGTCATCCCTTGTCAAGTATGGTTTGGTGACAAACCGGTTTCGGCATGAGCCATCTTTAGTGTCATTTTTCGAAAAAATTTTCGAAGATGGCACATAGCCGAAACCGGTTTGTCTCCAAACCAAACTTGACAAGGGATGACGGCAATTCGTTCGAAAAATCTACACATATCCAAATATCAAATCAAGATGGGGACTCAAACCGTACATGGTATATTGGATGTACACGGCGGTAATTAGGCCTATTCTAATCTACGGAGCAGTTGTCTGGTGGAAAGTGGTACACTCAAAAGTACATCTCTCTCTTTCAGACAAAGTGCAAAGGTTAGGGAGTCTCG
This sequence comes from Phania funesta, assembly GCA_963932375.1. Classification (NCBI taxonomy): domain Eukaryota; kingdom Metazoa; phylum Arthropoda; class Insecta; order Diptera; family Tachinidae; genus Phania; species Phania funesta. Next base: position 107,545,343 of record OZ010652.1, read on the forward strand.
TAGTCACACGGGTGTCTTCTCTGAGGATCTTGACCTTTCACTCTCACTAACGATACCCAACACCTGCATCGTGTTCCATGCGGAAATATATGCTATATTAGTAGCGGCAAGGACAATTGGAGAACTTATAACGGAGGCGACGACTGTTGAGATGTGTACTGACGTGTATTCAATCTCTGGCCCTACTTGGACCGCAAGTCGTCTATGATAAACACTTACAGATTGTCCAAAATTCTTTGGCCCTCCATTGATGAGGAAAGGACGAAGGAACTACTGGCTTTGGGGCAAATTCGATATCGCTACAAGTTGGCATCATAACGGTGCGCTGTATGATTGGACGAATGTCGGAGCGTATGGGAATCTTTGGTGGTGAGAGCTGCAGAAGCTGTCTGGATGAGGAGGAGGAAGAGTCAGTTCAACACCTCCCCTGCGACTTCCCGGCTCTGCAAGAAAGCAGGCTCAAATATTTGGGCCAAAAATTCTTTCAATACCTGGACTGCCTTAGGGATGCGACACTGGCAAGCCTGATATGTTTTACGAGAAGCTCTAGTCAGTTCTTACGGAGGTTTATAGGAAACTGTAAGGAGAGACAGATTGTAGCAGGGGCATCACAATTTGCCGAATGACTTCCGAGCGAACTCGCTCTATGCGAGCTGCCCACCTAACCTAACCTATATTTTGTTTCTTCGGAATTTTTCCCTTTTTTAAATAAAATATATAAAAAGTGGATTTGAATACGGTTGTGTGTATAAAGCATTCATCTTACGACTATTGCAATTGGTATACGCAAATTGGCGATAACCTCTGTGGCAGTACAATCAGTGGTGACACTAATTTTTACTGTTTTTTTTTTAAATTTAACTTTCTCTGAAAACTTTTGCTGTTAAAATTTTCAACCATCTTCCAAGTAGACACATTTTAGTCTCTTCCAAATACAAAAAATATTGTATTTGTTAGTTGTTATTTTAAAGGAAGGAATTAATTGTTTCATGAATTTCAATCCCATATCTCTAAACTATACGCAATATATTAACTTTGAATTGATCGCTAGTATTTTAATTGTATAACAAGAGTTCTTGTCTGTATTAAAAATGTTTTATAAAGTTGTTTGTGTCATATTAAAAATAATTACAAAATGTTAGTTTTAATGTACCAGCAATCATAATAATTATCGTCTACACTTTTATTCGGCGCAGTAAGAACTAACGAAATTGTTGCAAATTTTAGAGGCAAAACAAATACTACGTTTCTTACTGTGTAATAAGACTTTTTTTATAAGAAAACCTTGATGCTAATTTTCATTCATTCTCAAAATATGTATGTACAGTGTTTGTAGGATTGCGTGTGCACTGTCAGTGATGTGTGTACTTTGCTTCCTTAAGAGAAAACAAAAAACAAATAAAAAAAACTTACATACAGACTATTTGTTTAAATACTATTTATCTGAATACAAGGCTTGTGCTGCCAGAGCCTTCATCTAAATAAGTTATATACAATTTTACTTTTAAGTAAAATGTCTAAATATTCCAAATAAAACCCGTTTCTAACGAAAAATTGTCTTCAGCGACGAAACTAATGTTTGGCTCATTGGGTACGTCAATAAATATAATTGCCAAATTTGGTGTGAAGTTCAGCCGGAGGCAACTCAAGATTTGCCAATGCACCATGAAAAGAAGCACTGTTTCGTGCGGTTTGTGGACAAGCGGCATTATTGGACCGTACTTCTTCAAGAATTATTAAAATCGCAACGTTACACAGTCAATGGAGCAAGGCACCATGCAATAATTACCTACAATGGAAGAATTGGTCAAGGTTGATATGTGGTTTCTACAAGACGGTGCCATATGCCACACGGCACGCGATGCCATGAATCTATTGGGATGCAAGTATGGTGAGCAATTCATTGGCCGCCAAGATCTTGCGATTCGAGCCCACTAGACTATTTTTTGTGGGGATATGTGAAGTCATAAAGTTTTGAGTATTTTCTATAATTCCAAACTATTTTTGCATTGTATTGCCACGGTAGGTTTACCAATTTTCTTCCATTGACCAAAAAGGTGTGTCAAATCATATTCGATTCCAAACAAATAGACGACGTTCAAAAGTGAATTTAGTGTTTAAAAAACAAACATTGACATCCCCGGAAATATTTTCAGTATGATATGGTAACACTTTTGAAAATCTAGCGCACAACATCCAGAAACACAAAGTTACATACATACATACGTATCTACTTACAAAACAATCGGTGGCGTTTTGTTTTTTCCAATTATTTTTGTTGCATAAGTGATATTGTCAGCGCTGTCAAATATAGCGATTTTTGGCCAAACATGGCGATTATTCAGTTCCTATGGCAATAAAATTATCTGTATGGCTACATAACAATTTCACTGGTGATTTTTTAACAAGTTAGAGAGAAGTTATACTATTTTTGTTCTCTTGAAAAACACGTTTTTTATTTTGGCTTAAAACGTATAATTACAGCGATTTAGTGGTTTCAAAACCTCCGGTCTGGCCATATTTTTTCGAAAATGACGCTGGAAGCACCATTACCGTCAATCCAGAGCAAAATGGCCGTATGATAACCGACTTTTTTGCCTGCAATTGAAGATTATGAAGTGGGCGATATGTGGTTTTAACATGACGGTTCCACGAGCCACGCAATATGACCGATTTTTGATTTTACTGCATAGGAATTCTTCAGAACGCATGATTTCTGGTTTTGGCGACGTCAATTGGCCACTAAGGACATACAATGGAACGTCATTAGACTCTTTTTTGTGAAGCTACGTCAAAGACCGTGGCTACGTGAATAATCCCCTAACTTTGAAGCAATACCGCCCGAAATGTGCGAAAAAATGATCGAAGACTACCCCAGCAGATTAGACTGCTGCAACCAATCTAGATGCATTCATTTAAATTACATTGTATTTCGTACGTAATGGCAGGGTCCAATCATTATAATGAAATAAAATTTTAATCACAATCATAGCTTTGTGTGTTTTATTTAACTTTTCTTTTGAAATCAGAAAATGGATAACCCTGTATACGAACTTTACAAAAATATTGGGTTTTTTTTGGAGATAAAGAAAAAAGAAATCCGAAAACCAACCCTGGTTATAAACAGAAAATAAATACGAGTAATTCAAGTTGAAAACAAGAGAATAAAAATGGGTACAAAAACAATAACTTTATAATTCATATATTTTTGCTGTTTGTAAGAGAGTAAAAATATAAATCAACAAATTACTAATACACATATATATCTATATACCTACATATGTATGTACATATATATTAATTTTACGAAAGCCAATAAATGATATGAGAGTCGAATGAAAAACAATAAGCAAAATAAGAACAGAAAACGCGGTATATTTACTGAAGTAAACACAATGTCCTTTTAACAAATATTTGGTACCGTATATTAGAGTTTATAGTAAATAAAAAAGTTTGAATTAGTATTTTAATTTCGAGTTATCTTCTTTAAAAAATAATTAATAATAAAAAAACACTCATTAGAAAAGAATACCTTGATAATTTTTTTATCTAAACGTCAGCCTTATTAGAAGTCGCTAACAAATATATTTCCATATGAAAATATTTTCAAAGCAAGGAAGGGCATATACATATGTATGTATGTATATATCGTACTTATGCAAAAGTGTATTAACTCAATTTTTTTTATTTTAACTTTTTAGGAAAAATTTACATTTTCTGCAGTTTTACCCACTCTATAAAAAAATTAACATTTAAATTTTGCCTTCCATATACATACATATGTATATACATACTTTTAACGTTAAATCAAAAAGTGTTTTGCTTCTACTGAAGAAATATAAATTTTTAGTTAATACACTATTATTGCCCAAGTGTGATGTTGCTCTTTAAAATGTTATATTTATTTGAAAGAAAAACTTTTTAAAGCCATAACCATTAAAAAATTAATATGATGCCATTTTAAAGCAGTCGATAATTTTATAAAATTTTTATCGGAAATAGATTTTTTGAATCATAAAATATTTATTTTAAATTTAACTAAAGTTCGTGTCCACAATTAATTTCTTTATCAAATAAAATAAAAATAATCCAATACAATTGAGTTATTTTCTGTGTGACGTTTTTTTAAATTTATATTGTACTTGGCGACTTTTATAAAAAAATTTATAAGACACGGCTAGAAAATATAGTATAAATATCAAATAGTATATTTACAGTGAATGTCAATCAAAAAGAGTAAGTGATTGACTTTGAATAAGAAAAATATACAAAACAAAAAATAAACCTTGGCAAAAAAGTATTGAAAAAAATATATCTGATATCTTCTTGAGATAAATGAAGAAAAGATAGGAGAAGCGTATATTTTAATACTAATTTTAAAAAGATCTCAATTTCCTCATATCCAAATGGTTTAGAGATTATTGCACTAGTTTTCAGGCAAATATTGTGACAGACTTGTGGAAAAGGAATACCGTCTCAAAACCCGCCGTAAATATACATATATTGCGATAGCCAAATATAATTTTTGGCTGGCACTCATCTCTTATAAAGAGGTGTAAAGATAATTTGAGTCACATTTGGGGCACACAAAGAAACACTAGGCCATAGAAAATAAAAATGTTTTATGACTGAATTGGACCATAATGTTACTTTCGTCTAAAAATTTATATGATACGTATATGCACATAGTAGTATATTTTATATGCATATTTGAGTTAAGCCCAGTGTTGCCATGGCAAAAAATTTGTTGTAAGCAAAATTTACAAAAAAAAAAAACTAAATGATAAAAAAATAATATAATATCAAGTAACTTACGCCAAACAATAACTAAATAATAAATTTTTTATTTAAATATCTATTATGTATTTAAAATTAATTAATAAATACTTGCACATAAATGTATATAACAGCTTTTACTACTGGATAAAATTTAAGAACGTTGTTTGCAAATTTATCAAGTAAAATATTAAAATAAATAATATTAAATTTTACTGGCCTCCAAGTTTGCCAAAATAAAAAAAATGTTTGAAATAAAATAACAACAACCAATTTTAATTTTAAAAAAAGAAGCTAAAACGGCAGCTGTAGTCATGACGGCGTTGCAGCAAATTACCGATTTTGTGTTTTATACTAGACAATTATACAATTTCTTTTGACGTTTTGAATCCTTAAGTTTATTTTTTCCAAAAATCTGTCCACATACTCGCATTTATGAAAACCGCCGCCTTCATTTTTTTATACTGGCTTTGTTCTCTACACCTGACCACCTGTCGTTGTAATAAAAACAAACAAATAAAATGCAAATATGTATGTGTTTGTATAAAAAAATGTTTAAAAAAAAACAAAAGAATTAAGAAACATATGCTATTGTATTTTATAACTCGTTGCTTATGTTTACTTCATTTAAAGTTGGTTGTAAATATAATGTAAAACAAGTAAGAGCTGACATATTCGACTCTTACATACCCTTCGCCTAAAATAAACAGTAAAGACACGATAATTAGACATCTAATATAATTTCAACATGCTTTCTGTTAGCGCCATTCAATCGATAAATTGATTTCGAATCCAAACGGCATAGCAGGGCACAGTAAAAATATTTACGAATTTTTGGGTGGCGCAATTGATATGTATTGTTAAATGGGCACAGCAACAGAACATTTAATTCTCAACCCAAAAAGGTCTTTTATTAGCGAACTTCTCAAGACTTGAAGACTAATTTCTGATTAAAACATTAAAATATCTGCATTTTAGAAATACCAAATTTCGGGTGTTTTTAACAATGAAAATATATTTTTAAATTTTAATTTACTTCTTCGCTATGGAAGAAAAAATTAAAAACTTAAATTTTTAAACACATACATATGTACATACACTTAGGTAGCGGGTGCTTTTGTGTGGTATTTAGTTCTTCAGTGTAAAAAATTGATTCGTAAAATGTGGCAATGCCAAAAATTCTCAGCAAGGTTTGCCATTTCACCGTGTATAGGCAAACAAACGAACAAATCATTTAATTTGAAATGTGTTTTTATTGCCCAAAATTAAAGAATTGGACTTGGTTAACATGTAGTTCTAACGAGGCGGTACCATAAGCAACACGGCACGCTATTGCATGAACCTTGTGAGAGGCGAATTTGGTGAACAATTAATCGCACGTTTTGGAGAAGTCCATGGGATAATAGGATTTGACCCTACTAGACTACTTTTTGTGGGGTACGTGAAGTCTCTCGTGTACAGGGCCAAGCCAGCCCTGGAAGATAAGAGACGAAATTCTAGAAAAAGTTTGCCAAAATTGGAGCTCATGGATAAATAAATAAATAATCTTTAAAAAGTAAAATGACAGGCATTCATTTATTGGCTCATATAAGAATTTCATTCACTTTTGCAATTCGTCTGTTTTTCTCAATTTTGAAAACCGAATAATCCTATAATTTTTTTCACGCATGCGATGACCTGCTTTGAAACTATTAACACTTAAACTGAATTACTTTATTCTTTCTCCATGTAAAACTTTACCAGCCATTTAGAAATAGACGACTTATTATAAAATTTATATGGTTCTTTTCCACTGTGCAGGGCAAGTGATGATATAATTGTTAAATAAAATATTGTATAGTTATTGTTAGTAAATTCACACAACTTGTCATTATTGCGGTGCCATTATAAGCATTTTCTTACTGCATTAACACAACATAATTTTACTAGATAATAAAAAATAAAAAAAATTACAATAGAAAAATATATGAAAAAACTGTTTATACATTTTTTAACAGATTTTCATTAACAAATCCTAGAAATTGATCCAACATACAGATGTTAACTGGTACAAAGTAAAACTAACTTCCCTAAAAATATTAACCGAAATAAAAAACTTTTACATACATATGTATATATTTATGCTCTGTGATGAAGAATATAAAAACTATTTAAATAATTGATATTAAGATATCGTTTATTTCCTTATACCCATCAAATACACATGTTTTGCATTGCACTATACTTGCCTTTGAAGTTCCACAGAGTTGTAAATGGATTAAAACACTAGTAAACTCTTTTTTTTACCATTAAAATAGAAGAAAAAATGTCTGCCTTCCAGTATTGACATGTTCATAAAAGATTAAACTTTAGTTATTGGGAAATGAATCAAGTTCTTGGTGAAAGCGAATAATTACACAAGCATTCACGATTATGGGCTGGAGCAACTGAAACTTGTTTCTTGCTCACAGCGCAACGTTCATATCTGTACTTCATATTATTTTATTAAATTGACCGGTATATCCAAAATGAAAGAAATTGCATTAGCATAAAACGTCCACCGTTTGTTCTTTTTCGTTAAGCAACAAACGGAAAGAAAATCAGCATTATAACTACTTTATCCATATCGCACCACCATCTAATTGTGCATAAAATTAAAAGTTGTCTTTAGCAGCCCTATCGGTATGCAATAAATTGAATACGAAAAATGACACTGAAGATAGCAAATAGCCGAATCTTGACATGAGATAACGGAAACTTGTTTCAAAAATCTATAGCGGATGTTTGGGCCTCGAGATAGTTTGCTGAGCGGGGATACATAGAATTTTTAATTTATCTCCACGAGGTACCAAAAGGGAATCGCGATGTAAACCCAAGTGAGCCAGTAATGTCGATTTCCTTTTTTTAAACCAACACAAAGTAATGCACTTCTTAAGGCCTCGTTACTCATACGTAAACGTGTACGTTGCGAATCAGCTGATCCATTTTGCTTATGGAGTTTGTATGCAAATGCGTTTTCGTAACGATGCGGATGAACCTGAAAAATTTAATTTCTGTCCGTATTTACGTATCAGCTGTTGTAAATTTTCAATGTTGCTTTTATACAATGTTGCCAACAGACTTTTCTAAGCTGAATTTGTTAACGATATTTTGTTTGTTTAAATACTTAGATTTGTTGACATAATTTGCAAAGTCCGTCTAGACTGCCAAAAAAAATAACTATATTAAGATTAAAACTGTGAATAAACAAGTAAAAGTGCTATACTCGGCTGGACTGAGTCTTAAATACCATTCACAATAGTTACGTCCGTATAAAGTATATGCTAAAAATGCTTTATTCATTTTTGACCTTTAAATAACTTTCTTTTATTACTAAAACTGCTTTTTAGCACCAAAAATTGTTTTACTTCGGTATATTTATCAAAAAATCAGTTTGTACTATATCTCGGCTGTACATAGATGTGTATATAAGTAGACCAATATCGCAAATTTTGCTCTTTTGCCCTTAATAACCTAATTTTGTTATCAGAGCAACATTTTGGTAGCAAAAATTGTTTTAGTTCGCATAATTGTTAATAAATCGGTTTATGCTACATCCCGACTATATATACCCCGATATAGCAAATTTCCATTTATTTGACCCAATATCCATTTTTTATGACAAAAGTAGTTTTCGTTCGCATGTACACGAAAAAATCAGTTTGTGCTATATCCGGCCATATACATATGTACCAATATTGCAAATTTTGACTTTTTACATCCAATAGCCTTCTTTTGTTACCAGAGCTGCTTATTGGCACCAACAAATTGTTTTATTTCCAATAAGCTAGACTTGTTCATGGTTTTTTATATTAGCGTTTTTTTAGCATAAAATTATATTTCAAAATTGTGAAGTAAGCAGCATCGTTTTAACAAGTTGTTTACTTTAAGAAATTAAAAGTATATGAAACGATAAACAAAAAACATATGATACATTTCCGTTTATGAGTAACTAACAAACGTCGGAGCTGAACGTAAAATTTACGTATCCGCAACATTTACGTAAGAGTAACGAGGCCTTTACGATTAAAGGAACAGAAATAATTAAATCAAATTTCAACTCATGAAATAAAATCAGTGTTAGGAAAACAGATTAAAATTACCACTAATAGGAGCCAATATTACCCAATTTAAATGAAATTACACCTAATGTTATATTAACATGTCTTTTATAAAGGTCTGTTACAAATTGCAAATAAATACATTTGTATGTACATATATTAATATATATGTCCCTTGGACCTACATATGTATTTATGTGTCATGGTAAGTATTGAAACAGAAGGATAATGGATTGCCCATGAATTACACCTGACAGAAATTACCCACGCACTACACCCAATTTGAGTAATTACTGACGATTCGGCAACACTAAATGAAATTCTTGTTTGTATAACCAATGTAGTTAAGACAGTTGTAAAAAAAAGAGTAGTACTTCATAAAAATATATGTGCCATACATACCCGAAACCGGTTTGTCTCTTCACCAAACTCGACAGAGGATGATGGAAATTCGTTAGAAATATTTATATCAAATCACCCTGTCGGAAAATCAAGTCAAGAATCAATATTTCACCTTGGACTGGAAAGTTTAGTGCAACAAAATTTTACTTAGGCTTCAGTTTTTTATGCATCATTTAGAAAAGAACATATTATTGTTCATATATGCAAAAATGGCAACATATGTGTAACATTTTTGTCAGAAATGAAAACGCCATAAATGTAAGCTCTAGTTCAAAGCTGGCTCAAAACAAATTTTCATTGCTTTTACAAATCCGTTTAAATCAGCATTCTTTATATTTTCTGATAAATTAGTGTGTTTATTTTATTGGCACTTATTCAGTTCAATATCATGATCATTACAATTTTTGTCAATTATATGTAAACAAACAATTATCTCGAAAGCAACAATAAAAATGCTAAAGGAAAAAGTACGGATATATCTTTATTTTAAATGCAATTGTTAAATTTAAAAATAAATTTTAAATTAAGTAAAAATAATTTGTTATTGAAAATAAGAAAAAATATCTGAAAAGAAGTACGAAAACACTTCATGAGATAGAAGCTGTAGTAAATAAAAAAAAAACTCGTTGTTAATAAAGAATACTAACATTTATTTTATTTATGTGGTGTGGCTTTATAAATTTTGACCTTAAACTAACCTGGTTCTAAATGTTGGTTTAGATGGTTGGTTGGATTCTTCGGCACAAATTAAAAATATAAAGAAAAAAAACTACAAAATCTGGTTCACTTGCTTAATAATTGCTGCTTCATATTCCAACTCTTTATACACATTTTTTGTCTTTATTTATTATTTTCTTCTTTAATGCATTTGATGTTTTTTAGTTTGATTTTTTATGTATTCTTTTTATAGTATTTTTTCTGAACATATTTTTTTTAATATCATTCCCAAAAGAGGTCATTAAAACACGTTTACATTAATAACATGGTTTAAATAAAGTTGATTAGAAAAAAAAAATGTTCCATATAAAGGAAACGGAAATACTCAAACATTTTAAATTACAAACAAAAAGCACCAACCTCAAGCGTAATATATAGGGTGTGTCCATAAGCGGTATTTAAAATTTGTGCAATTTTTTTCGTGAAAGTGGCAAGTCTGATATTTAACAGCTGTCAGCTATGACTGTTTTAATTAATTTAAAGTGGAGAGTTATACAGAAGAAAAACTTGTTTGTAAAAACCCATTACGCTGAGACCACTTGCAAACTTTGCAGAACTTTCGGTCGAGAAAATTTAATAACTGGATCGAATAATTTGTGTCGTGATCAGATGGAGCGAAGTATATAAACTCAAGCATTTGAACGACCACAATGAATTTGACTGCCTAGTACATCAAGAGCATCCAATAATAGAACATAATCTACCGTCATCATACATTAGGCTTAGGGTCAATTAGCTTAAAATTCGAATGGCTATTTTTCCATCAACATACGTTGAATCTCACATATGCAAATCTTTTCAATACATTTTCCCCGTTTTAGGCATTTTGATACTAAATTAAAAATCAAAATGTCAAAACCTATTCAACTATTTAAGGGCTTCTGCCCTTATGTCATATTACTTCGTTTGCAGTATTTGTAAATTTAAATATTATAATTTTGATGAAAAAAATGCCTAGCCCACTTTAGTTCTCTTAAAGTATACTTTATTTTTGACTATGATTATGGACCTTGTGTATAACCAAATCTACATAATTTTATATATTGGTGATATTTGGACTATCTTGGCGATATTCGACAACCCATTTGGCGGAGAAGCTAAAAAAACTGTGAATACTGGTCGAAACTAAATAATAAAAAAATTACTCTCTCCACACATACATATACAGTGTCCGCCGGGAAGGTATACTACTTTGTTTGCCGCCATTTTGGTCAACATTAGTCTTAACGTGGCAAATTTAGTATGGAAAAATATTTGGTAAACCAATGTGTTTTAATCGTTAAAACATTTTATCAAAATCAATCATCGATTACTGTGACGACGAGAAAGTTACGTGAAATTTTTGGGAGAAACAACGTGCCAACAAGACGCACTATTTATCGTGTAGTGAATGATTTCGAAGAAAGAGGGACTGTAGCTGATAGACCCAAGCATGGAAAAGAACGTACTGAAACATTGGCTGAAAACATTACTGCTAAAAGGATGAACAAGAAAACCTCGCAAGGGGTAGACGGGTCAGTCTCCAAAGATACTAATGAGGAAGAGGCTGAAACGGCACCACACTTTGGTGTGTGAATGAACAGCACTAGCTAGCATAAGGCTTCGTACCAGGGACAGACATTTGTTAATTTTTTTGTCATGGTGGACCTAAGTCTGAGACAATTACAACAGACTCCGTGATGAGGAAGAAAGCCGACAGTCACCAAACGACATTCTGAAAAAACTACAGTCAAAAGTTAAGGCCAGTGGTAGCACGTAGATTACAAATCGGTTGCAAAAATCAAGTAGAAGAAAGAAGGGGCCGAGGACCCATAAAGTAAGCATCTGCTTTGATATCCTCCCCACATTAATAACACTAATTGAGTTGCGTTTTGGCGTGCTTCTTTAAAAATTTTAGTGTTACCATACTAAACATTAAAGAAAATGGCACCGCACCAGAAGTCGCAATGTTATCCAACAGAAGAAGAATAATGCTGCATTTATATATTATTTATACGGGTATATTTCTTAATAATATTGTTCAATAGTGCTTGTTTATATAAAAATCAAGTATCAAAAAACTACATAATTTTCATTTCATTAAAAATGTAAAAGTATTTTCATTTCTAATTAATCTCTAGAATTTCCCCTATTAATTTCCAACCACTAAATAACTATAAATCTTTAATAGGCTTTTTTGTCATTTGTATAAATTGTAAACAAGAATGTGTCTTAATTTAATTATAAAGTGCTCTATACGATTGACTACATTGTTGTATCCCATGTTTATTTGTTTTTATACACTTTGGAAATGTACGTCAAAATAAAAAAGTTACAAATAGAAAAAATTGGCTTTAGCCAAGGCAACAAATAGAATTATATACTTTTGCATTTGCCCCCCTCTTTGCCCGCTTATCAACATTTGATTAGCAACGAACATACACGCATCTTTTGGCGCAAACAGTTGTCATATTAAGAGCAATCGATTGATTTCCTACTTTCTACGAGTACCTTGCAGAATTTCTTATTGCAAAATCTATAATACATGTCGTATAAGCCTTGAGAAGTCATCTTGAAAAATTTCACATATGTACATAAGTGAACAATTAAAGTAAGCATTACACAAACTTTATTTATAACAATTTCTTTCAATGTTATACTACTAAAAATACACAAGTTAATTAATAGAGCAATAGGCAAAAAACTTTACACGGCTTTATAAGCCATTATTAAAAAAGTAGATACATATATTTTGAAGTGGGTATACACACTGTTTCCAGAAATGCAGAACTATTTGCATTTCCCAGATTTAACCATTGCAAAATGTCGAAGAGAAGATTTAAAGATCTTTTACCGAAAAATTGCGATTTTTTTAATATTATGTTAGTGCTAATGATCACAATCGAGATTAGTTTTTAGAAATCCCCAGGTTCAGGATTCAGAAACAGATTTCCGACATCCCTTAGAGGAATCCCGGCATTCACGGAATTTCTAATTCCTGAAAAGCATCATTAAAATATGTGCGTTTTTTATAATTAAACATATTTTTGTGATATAAAGATTCAATTTTTTTTAAAGTAAGTAGGTATACATACATATATATATAACATGTATATTAAAGTAAACAAGAGTTTTTAATTCATAAATCACATCTGACTGCAATTTAAAAAATATTATTTAAAAAGATATAACAAAAAAAAACGTAATACATTTGTAGTCTAATATTTAATTTCATTTAATTTTTCTGTTCATTTCGCATTTTTATACTTTTTCACATGGCGATTACAATACATATACATTAGCTTATTTATGAGATGACGGAATTCGAAAAATCCCGAAAATCCCAAAGTTCAAAGCAAAAAACTCCCGGGCTTCAGGAATTAAGAATACCGGGATTGAGGTGAAGGGATTTACCTTTAGGCATCCCTAGTTAGTACTAATTTATTCTTCAGAAGATTTTATTTTGTTTTAGATTTTTTAACCTAATTAAAATTTAAAGATTTTTCTCATAGTATATTTACTTTTTACGCCTTCACCTTGGACAAAATCCGACACTTCTGGTTTTCTTTTGCAAATCAAACCTTAATGTTTTCAATTAAGCTATCTCTTTTATTTTGCCGTGGTAAATGATATTTTGCTTGCAAACGATCGTCATACATTAAATTGGGTATTCTTGATCATATTCTGTGATGCCATCTTGTTTCTATTTTGAATTTTTGAGTTTTTGAATTACATACCATTTTAAATCAGTTTTTTTTTTCAAAGTAATGTCTATACGCTCTCATATTTTCTCTGTTCTCATATTTTCGTATTTATTTCACAAGTGAAGGAAATTGGAAATTTTGATTTTGTACCGGGTTTGTATCAAAAGAGTACCAAAGTAACTTAAAGAGCACCAAAGCATTTTAATAACAGAATATCCTGTCAGCTGCTAAATATTTGTCATCTGACGTGTCATTTGTTTGGTGAAAGGTTTTCCATTCACGAATATCGATCGTTTAACCAAAGAATGCGTACAAATATTTGAAACCTAAAACAAAAGTGGCGGTTCGAAGCCACTTACAAGGTGATTATTGTCGTCATAATCGATCTACTGTGCAAGGAATTGTCAAGATTATAAATAAATTTGAACAGACTGGAAGCGTTACAGATGTGGCCTGTCCATTATCACAATGTGCGCACTGACAAAAATATCGCTTCTGGTAGTGAATGTATGTTGAATAATACGAATTTGTCGATCTGCCGTATATTAAACGACTTCTTTTGGCTTGCCATAGAAGATTATGAACTGGACGATTTGTGGTTTCGAACACGGCCGATTTTGGCTTTATTGCATAGGAAGTATCCATTTCACGTTTTGGCAATTTCAATTGACCACCAATATCCTGCGATTTAACGCCGTTAGACTTTTTTTGTGAGACTACGTCAAAGACCGTATCTACGCAACTAAAACAGTTTACAGTATAAATACGCACGGGTTTACATAGCAGGTTCAAAACAACATTGTGAAAACACGCAAACAAAAAACCCTCTGTCATTTAAAGGTTCGCAAGCACGCTTTACATACAAATGAGAAATGATGACCTTATTTCTTTTGTTTGAACAAAAATTCATTTTAGTTTTTAATTTTTTTTTTTAATAAAATAAAAACAATAGTTTTGTAGATTTTTGAAATTAAGATGCAGATTTTAAAGATTTTTTATTAAAAATTCCAAGATTTTTGCAGACAACAAGGCTGGCTAATTAACAAAGTTTAACCGCCCGCCTTTTAAAAGTACCGGCGCATGACTTCGTAACTTACCAAGCACACGTTTTATCGAACACAATCACATTTTTCGTACTTTCATGTTCACTGGCAAGCAACTTTTGATGACATTTTTTTTACACTTTTATGCAAGAATATTTCAAAGAAATAAACAGGGTTGCCTAGTAAAAAGTTTTATGCAAATATTCTGGATTGTGATAAAATAATTATTATGGTTTTGTATTTTATGTTTATTTAATGACAATTGAAACCTTTTTACTTCATATATACATAAAGAAGGCAATTGATATCACTTTAAAATAAAAATAATATAATAAATATCCATTATTTCCCTAGAAATGTTTCCCTGTGCTGTTATTGAAAACTCTGTGTTATAAGCTAAACAATGCAATAAAAACTGAGCCATTCGTACATTACCAATTTGTTTAATCCTAGACCTAATGCAATTTTTGCATGAAGTTCTCAAAATGAACTTTTACTTTACTGTGTAAATCGTAATACAACTTGTATAACTTTCTGTAGTTTCTTCGACATTTTCGTCGCTCGTATACACAACTTTTATGAAATTACTTGCATGTGTAAATGCAGGGTTAGTAACACAATAGTTGGCAAATAATAAATAACACATCGTCCTAACTTTTTGTAAATACGATTTCCCCTGATTTGCACATCATTTTAATAATCTCGTAATTTTTAAATAAGTATATAATTGAAAAAGCATATTTAAACTTAAAATAAAATGCTGAACATTATATTAAAACAAGTGAACTTGATTTTTGCAACTTCTATCTGAACAAAAACACAAATTTAAAAATAAAACCAAGTTCCTCTCCAAAAGTTTCGGCCGCAAAAACTACTGCGATCAAAATGAGAACCATGTTCTTTATATGTACAATACCATTCCATTTTTAGAAAACTTGCAAGCTTGGTAACAGTTTTCCCATATTCCTTTCTCATATTAGAAAAGAACAAATTTTTCCAAGGTAGCAAGTTGCCTAGAAATGGGATGGTAATGTACATATGAAGAACTGATCTCAGTACTTTTTTCGGCCGAAGTTTTTGGATAGGAATTTGGCCTTATTCCCACATTTATATTTTTGTCCTGAGCTAAGAATGGTCTCATGAAATATACACACATACACACTGTGTGCTTTAGGCCTGAACTTGACCTGGCCTTAATCAAGTTGCAGAAGTTCCGAAGTGATGTTAACAACTAGTAGGGATGGATTGTGTGGAATATGTAAAAAAAGAGGTATCTTTGCTTTTACATACATATTTTTAACATTGCAATTTTTATTTAAAATGTTGAACAAATTTTAAAGAAAGCCTTTTTAAATAATCTTTTCAACTGTAGTTGATAGTAATAACACACCCACAAAGTGCATAAAAGTGGAACATTGCTGTGAAACAAAATCGAAATATATTTTAATTAAATTTATTGTTTGACGTAACTTTGTCTAAATACAATTATTAATATTAAGTAATTTAATTTTCAGGCTGAAGTTCCTTTTTCTTTATTCTCTCTATTCAGAAAGAAAATTTTTTTGATATGATAACTTTGAATACACTAAAAGGTAAAATTTTATTAAATAACTAGCAGAATGGATTCGATTGCATTTTCTTTGCCGCTACACACGTTTTCAACATTTTTCGTGTCTTTTCTACTAATTTTGTGTATACTGTAAACATCAGCAAACAAAATACAAGATTGCCTTAAAAATATCTTTATAACTAAATTACTTCATTTTGATTATATTTTTTTTAATTTATTATAATATTAAAGTTAAATAAAAGTTTTACACACACACACACCAACGTTATGTGTTTGAAAGAAAACTTTTCAGCTTTTATTTTCTTAAATAGCGTCATTTAAAAATTGAATTCAAACGTTACTTTTTCTCTTGAAGGTTTTTTCTCCATGAATATTTCATAGCGATAATTTATGTATATTCTTTAAAATAAATAAAGGAAAACTTAATTTATGTGTTATTACACGCAATGCAAAAAAAAGTATGTACGTACTTTTTAAATAACTTTTACTTTTTAGCATTGTATGTGATAGAATGAAATAAATATTTCATATGATTTCTGTTATTTACATTTTGCTAAGAACTACATGGTCTTCAAACAAATTTTTTTCTATTAAAAATTATTTTACTGTTTTTCAAGGTATTCTTCATGATTGAGGCATCTCCAAAATGTGCATCCTAAAAGCATTAACCGGCGTTGAAAAACGTTGGCCACGGAAATTATTTCTCATATGTAAAAATACAAAGTCATTGGTAGAAGAATGATTCGTTTTCGCCGGATTTGTTTCATTAATTCTTCCAACGCTGGTGGCAAACAAATGGTCGAGCACGATTCATCTTTGATTCTCTAATGGTACATTGACTACGGCCTCTGTAAAGAAACAGGCGACGAAGTACGGTAGGACATAAAAACCAGAACATAAGTAAGAGGTATTTGTGGGCAAACTATCCCATTGTGAAGGATACTGTGGCGATGGAGGAGGTATATATTTTTTTATATCATTGTAGCACAAAAATAAAGCTACTTTGTTTTAAATTTACGAAAATTGATTATTTATCAGTGGCGTTATTGTTGCATGAGAAGAACATTTTTTTCGACCTACAATAAATTAAATAAAACTTTCACATTTCAGTAGAAAAAACAAATTAAATAAAAAACAAATTATAGGATCATTAAAGAACTTCTTTTGAAGCTAAACAAACAAATAACGAGACTCTATTTCACTAAATAACAAATGAAAAACCGTATCTACGCTCGTAATGCTGAATACACACAATAATAAAAATTTGTATCGAAACGAAAATGCAGAATAACAAATTTTTTTATTGGATAATTACCCCTATTCTGCATTTTGATTACGTTTCCGTATTTAGTTACGCACGAATCGATTAAAGGTATTCCAACCAAAACTTGAATCGTAAGAAAAAGAAGTAGACCAAGAGTATTTTCAAAACCAGCTGTTTCGCTGTGGAACGTGTGAAATATGAACGCAAAAATTAAGCAAGTTTATAAACATTATAATAAAACTTTAAATTGTGTGCAATAAAACAGTGATTCAATAATCAAAACAAGAATTATATATTGAGGGTACAATAATTTAATAAACACATCATTTAAAAACGGAAAAGCGAAAAAACCCCAGAACATAAGAAAGAGGTAATGTGAAGAATTCTGCGGCACAGTAGAAGATATTTTAATATATTGTATATCATTGTAGTACAAAAATAAAGTTTCTTTGTTTTAATTTCGAGAAAATTTGCGATAGCTCCGAAGTAGTTGTTGGATGCAACGTATGCGACATGCAATAAATTAAAAAAAAAACTCACATTTAATTGCATTCTTTTTTTAAATTACACCTTTCTTGAAGCTAAACAAACTAAAATCGAAAGACTCTCCGCCACTAAGTTAACATCTTACAAACACGTAGCTACGCTCGTAATGCAGAATACACACAATCGTAAAAATTCCAATCGAAACGTAACGCAGAATATTAAAGTCGCCAAACGAAGAAATTTTCAATTGGAATCGAAATGCAGAATAGGGGTGAATAAAATAAATTGTTGTTTGTTAAAAGTGCTTTGATAAAAAAAATTTCGGTTTGTGATACACTTTAGTTGCAAAAGTTTTGACAATATATACATATATATAAAGTATAATTTTAAAACCTCTACAAATTTTTCTGCAGTTCTTGTTTTTCATACCTACATTACATGCATATTTTTCTTTTTTTATCTTTCCCTTTGAAGTAAGCTACACTAATTTGTACAAATTATATATAAAAAACAGAAATCACAACTTTATAAAAAGTAAAAAGTTCTTCATCACAAAAAATTAATAAATTGATCAATGTTCTAACTCTGTTTTTATATAAATAACTTAAGTTCCTAAATATTTTTATTCTTAACAGTATAATGAAAAAAAATGGATTATTAAATGGAATTCATTAACACGATTAGTTCGAACACAAAATATTTGTAATAGGTATAAATTATAATTATTATAAGTTAAGGTTAATAATAATAATATTAACAATAATAATAAACACTTACCCCGTTTGTCGTGGTTCACGCCGTTGCATTTCGTTTACAACGGCAACAGCAAAAAATCAACGATAACGTTAACGACGACGTCTATATTTATGAAGATTAAGAAGAAACAATGAAGATTACGTTGTTGTATTTTATATTGTTAATTTTCTTTATCTATTGTGCGTTTTATGTTCATTTAATGTATTATGCCCCTCATCGCATTTATTCTCGCTAAAATTAAAATTTGTTTTTCTTTTAAGTTACAAGAATATTAAATTAATAGATAAAAATAAATGCACTCATAAAAAACATTTAAAGCACAATTCATCGAATAGTTTAAAAATACACAAATCGCACCAATACTAATAATTCGTACACGTTCTGTTTTGTTTTTTACCTTTTATCTCTTATTTCTGGTTATTGTTTCACACTTGTTGTACTGATAGTACGATGTGTCAATTGGTCGCATTAATTTGTCGCTGTTGATGATTATTGTTTGTATTGTTTTATTTACATTTTGTATTTGTTGTTTTTGTAATTAAAATCAATGTTGTTGTTATAAGAATTAAGATACATGTAAGTATTATATTGTAGTTAATAAGAATATAAGGAAGACCACAAGTACTTTTATAAAGATACTGATCACACAACTTATTTAAGCGATTTTAGACGAAATTAAACAATTGTAAACAAAACTATCTGACATTAATTTTTTTATAATCATTTATAAACCATTTGTTTGATATATCTTTTTTATTTTCCTTAAGAAATCTTTTCTTGATGTGAAAGACGATCAATTTTACTGCATGTATTAATATTTTTTCAACTATTTATTTGTATTTTATGTGCAGGTATAATTTTGTTTTTTACCTTATTGTTTAAAATTTCTTTCTGTCAATATATGTAGTTTGACATTGAATTAAAAACTTTTTACATTTTTATTACCATGTTTTAAGGAGGTAATTGCACTTGTGGCCCTTTTCTTTTTTAATGATGTGATGAATAGTGTAGTAGTACCATAAAACTATTTTTTAATGCTTTAAAGCATAATTAAAATAGAAAAATATAGAGTATATACGTTCTAGGATCAGGAATAATTTTATGTAAGAAAAATTAATTGGTTTAACAAAACAATTTTAATAGATTAGGAATTACATACATATATCCTGCTAACTTATTTTCTGCCGTTTGGTAGTCATAAAAAAATACCATATTGCTTAAATCTTTAGCCTACGACAAACAGAACTCAAGCACCGCTTGTGCTGTTTTTTTTTTTTTTGTTTTTCTTTACTACTTTGGCGCTCTCTGCACGAATCGGGTAGAAAATATATAATGACAGTTAATGAGAACAAGAGAATGACGAATAGAAAGACTTTATATTTTGACATTTCACTTCACATTTTTTAGAAAGCGAGACAGGCGCGACTTGAAAATATCAACACCGCTAAACTTAATAAACACAATAAAAGAAAAAGAGACAACCATACTAAAAGAAAGAATTGGTCTCAATGCCTGTATATATATATATAAGCGGGAGTGCATGTATATGTAATACTTATGAAAGTATGATTGCTCATTGATTTTCATATTTGCTTTTTTTGTATATATTTCCCAATTTAATACATTCTTTACACAAAAAGCTTATTTCAAATAAAGTACCTATATGTTATCATATATATACTACACTTTGCAATGTAAGCCACTTATTTTCTTTTATATTTCTAATGTTGTGCTTGGATTTTCTTATAGACACTTAAAAATTCAGGCCATTGTTAATAACAGAAGTCTGATGACTTATTTTTTACCCTTTAACGAATATGAAAACTCTAGTTCTCCTTTCTTTTTTTCAACAAATACATTTGCTTTTATTTAAATTTGATGTTTCACGTTTTTTATTTATATATTTTTATTAACCAATATTAATTTTAATATTTTTTACACACCTCAATCAGACTTTCGTCAGGGGTGTAGTTTATTTTCTTTATGCACTTATTTTTTTCCAACGTTACACTTCTTTTCTTTCTGAACCAGGGATGGAATATTGACATTTTTAAATGGTATTTTTATCAACAAAAGCAGTACTTTTCCGCGATTAAAAGTATTATTATTTGTTTATAGAAATAATTATATTCTGATTTTTTTTTCCAGAAATACTTTTTATACTATATTCCCAATTCTGCAAAAAAATTTTAGTAATATAATCAGATAATAATGAATAATTTGGCAACAAAAATACAAATCAAGAAATAATAATTACATTTGCAAAAAAAATTATAAAAATAAGGGATTTAAAATTTATTACTGAAAAATATAAGAAAATATTCAATTTCTTTCAAAGAAATAAAAATAAAAAATTTAAAACGATTTTCTAAAAATCGAGTTGAAAACCTTAAAAATTCTCCGCTTGAAAATTCAAAAATAATTTTTAATTTTATAATCCCTGGTATTAATATCTAATGAAGACAACAACCTTCTTTTAAATATATGTAGTACCTTGCATTTTTTTTCGCCACACAGCTAAGACCGACCACCTGAGAATCGCGAAAATAGAAGTAACCAGAAAATATTTGGAAAAAGAATCAGGAATAATAACGAAAATGGATGACAGGTGAAAGGAAAGCGAAAGAAACAACCAACTCGGTGTTCTCCCCCAGAATTAGTCGTACATGATTTCAAGACAAAAATTCAATATAATTACAAAAGTTAATCTATTAAATGATTAAACTAGATTTTTTTGTTATCGCTATTCCAAGTAGTATGTATATTAATTGCTTGTTTACGCCCAGCAAAAATAGCTCCCTAAGTATTACGTCAACGTAATATGGATTGAAAAAATGTGAGGGGAATCTGTCGTTTTTACTAGAAAATTCACTTGAAAATACAATATCTCGAGTTTTACTACACAATTTTAAATTGAGCCTAATAACTCGAAAGCCAAAAATTTTAATTATTAATTTATTTGTTAATCAATCTATTTAATGAATAACAAGTTCTGTTTATGTAACGATGGTACTTCGGTGTTTGAGTTCTCTTCTCGGAAAAGTACAATAGTACTCAAGTTTCCATCCTTGATGTGTACTAAAAATTACATCTGTTATTTCCAGTGCTAACAATTAGCATTTTTGAAGCTAAATTCAGCGTTTTTCTTTTGAAAGAAATTTTAAACATTGTTTACATCGTGCTTTTATTACACTTTATATAATTTATGTGGCCCTTTTGGTGTAAAGTATTATAATATATTAATAATAGTATGGTTTCACATTCACCTTTAGTGAATTAAATTTGAAATGCAGTTATAAAATTTGATACATATGCAATTATTATTATGTTCACACATGCACCTTAATTGCTGCATTTAAATTTTATACTGAGTTCGGATTTTGTGTTCACACATATGCAATTTAGTTTCCGCAATTAGCATTTGACGGTTAGAATTATGTTAATTTTTATTGTGAACGTTTGTGTTTGTGAATTTGGAAAAATGTAAGGAAATTGGGCTTTAAAAGCAACTTTTCAATGATATTAATACTTTTTTAAATGAAAATGAAATCTACCAACCGTAAGTTTCACCTGCCGTTTCTTAATATTTTTGTTTCAATTTTGTATATACATATACAGAGTTTGACAAATACCATGAAATATAAAATGTAGTTGCATTTGTGATGCAGTAACCTTACCCTGCTTGTTCTATTAATATTCTTTTCTGGTCCCTAAACACAATTCACTAGAGATGCATTGGGAATTTGAGGCAATTTATGGTGCAAATTAGTACTAAGTACTCTATTTATTGACTTATTGCATGGTAAATTAAGCTAAATTAAGGCCTTAATTGCGAAAACTTTCTAATTGCGCAATGAAGGTGGATGTCTAAACATACCATTCATTATTTTACAAAATATAAGCCAACAGTAAGTTAAGATATATACAGCAGCAGTAGGGTACTGTAGAAATATTTTACCATTGTACTATAACAAGTTGTTGATGTGATAATATTTAAATGTTAATATTATTAATAAAGTTGTTTTTGTATGCAAATTGTAGATAATACAAAAATGCAGCAAGTAGACCAAGACAAGACTGGATTATTGAGATTAATAAGCTAGAAGTTAAATACAAATATTGCATTTGTATATTTATATACTATATGTAGCGGTGTATATCAAACTAAGCTATATTTTAGAATACCTAATTTATCGTACGAAAATTTATTTATCTTTAAAATATTTCATAATTAAATTTATAAAATGTTGTCAAAAGAAAAGCGAGAGGTATTTGGGACTACAATGCGCGGATATTGATTAAATTTAATTTATATGTTTCCTAATAGATTGATTGTTTTAGAGATTTCAATATTTTGGGATTTGAACAATAGCAAGACAGTATTTTCAAAAGCACTGAATCAGATGTTAACTTTAGCACAACAGCATTGAATATCCTCAAATAAAATAAATATTTAGTGGCATAATCATGACTATACCTAACTAACATTTTAAAACATTATGCCAAAATATAATAAAAACATTTACAAAGATATATTACTTTTAATAAAACTATTAAACTATATTATTAATAAGACTACATTATCAATAAGATGTTGCAATGCTTAAAGAACCTTTATTATCAGAGTACGAAGTAGCAATGGAGATCTTTTTTTTTTTTGGAGAACTGCAAATATTATTTATTTTTCGTCATAAAATAATTTAGAAGTCCGCAAGCCCTATTGCATATTTCAACTATATTTTAATTTCAAAAAAACAGTTATAAGAAAATATAAAATCTGTCCAATTTTATGAAGTACGTACGCATGTAGCTATGTATTTATAAAAACTTCATTGGGCAAAATACCGCATGCGATATCGATTGAAATTTCCATTAAAAATCTTCTAAAATTGTTATTAATAATTAAACTTAAGTCTTGATTTATAAAAATTTAAATATTTTTTATATTTCCAAACTTTATTATAAAACAGCCAAAACCGTGGTCTAAATTTTTGTTGATAGGTTCAAATATTTAAGATAATAATGTTTTTCTCGCTATTTATAATAGAGAGGGTTCGACCTGGTCCAATAACCGGCACTGAGACAGCTTATGGATATTTTTCTACTTTATAAAATGCACATATGCATGTAATTTCACCACATAAGCCGGTAGTTTTCAACAGTGCTTTGGAAGCACTCTTTTAATGAATAATAGAAAATAATAAAACTGCTTTCGTTCTGCATACATGTCAACGGTTTAAAATTTTGTTTTGAATTTGATTTTACACAATAGTTTTTTGTGCATTTCTTAATTTCATATTTTTAATATCTGTAATTTTCTGTATGTACAACACTTTTCCAAATTCTCTACACTTTGTTGATCTCTTTCACTCTTACTGTTTTATAATAAAACATTGGTTTTTTTAATAGCATAAAAAACACATATAAAACCACAGCAAAAAAAATAAAAAACAAAACGAGGAAAGGGGAATAAAGTTTTCTTCGTATTTTTTGTTTGTTAAAACTAATTACACTTTTAATATTTATACTAATCAAGTTAATATATTCTTTATTACCGTCGTTTTTAAACAAACTTTTATTTTAAATTTTCTGGCCTGTAAAGCCGAAAAAATGTAAAATTACCCAGCACAATGAAAAATCTATGCAAAATCAGCGGACACAATTCACGACCATTGCTGCCACTATTTGGTAAAAAAAATTAAGGAAATGGAAAAAACTTACCACCAGAATTCGTATATTTTTGCGGTTTTGACTAGCCATAAATTTGTACTACCAACGTACAGATTTCTGATCATACAGGAATATGGATCGTGACTACGTCTTGACTAGCCATAAATTTGTTCGCACATAGAGAGAGAGCGTCGGCAGAATAATAGGTAAGAATGGGTTCGTGGTCTTCTGTGTGAAGAATACGTGTATATATTTCTGTTCAGTTTGAGCATAATTTTTTGCCATATCGAGAATGTTTGCTTGTTCTCAGCATAGATTATGTGCGGGTATTTACAGAAGAACATATATTTTATTTTGCCTGTTTGTATTTTGTTTCTGTGATCGCGGAAAAGTGTTGTGCGAACAACTGTTCGAACAAGTGTATTTCAACGCGACCAGAAGACCACGCACACCTTATTTCTCGTTATTCTGCTGACATGTGCGAACAGATTTTTAGCTAGTCAAGACGTAGTGTAAGCTCGAGCAAGACGGAAACAAATGTAAGAGGACAAAAACAACAAATACTCACTGCCTTAATTTCTGTATTTTTGCAAATTAACGTAACATGGCGACTTGACAAGCCACAAATTTGTTCAGACATCGCACATTTTGCTGCTCGCTTCTGTGCTTTTACCATAGCTTATACACATACCTACTTTTTATTTTTTCTGTGTTTTTGTTTGTGTAATGGCTTGACAGAGTTGTGCGAACTATTGTTCGGACAACTCTGTTTGAACATGAAGCGACCATGAACTGCGGAGGTCTGTGCGAGAAGCAAAATGTACGTTTAAAAGAGAATTTAGCATTTATAAGAACATGTATAGTGTGAGTATGACATTACAGCAGTTTTTTACACAGTTGCGTTTTTGTTGTATTATATATATTTACTTTTTTGCAACTCTGTGTTTACATTTTTTTTTTTTTTTGTAAATTTTTCTATACACGTGCGGCAAGTAACTCAGTTTTTTACAATTTTTCCACACAATAAATTTTAGAAAGCATGATTAAAACAAAAAAATTTGTCAATAAAAAGGTACAATTTTTCTATGTTAATAAAACTTTTGTTTTCTAATGCAAATAATGTGCTTATTATAGAATTCATTTAAAATGGTAAATGAAAAAAAGAAGTCTGTGCAAATATTACGTGAGCCGGAAAATATATCTCTGGTGGAGACAGCAAGTTATGACTCTATGATAGAAAATGGTACAAGCGATGAAAGTGATGCCGGTGAACAAATAAATGCAGAAAATTCAATTGATTATACCGCTGTTAGCAGTGAAAATGGGTTTTCCGATGAAGAGGAAGTGGAAAAACAAGCAAAAACTTTAGTTAAAAAGTCGAATAATTTAAGCAAAAGAAAGCTTGAAGCTGCTGAAAACGAAGTTTCTGTAAATAAAAAATCAAAAATAAACCATAGTTCTGCTCATGAAAAAGTCAAAGCTCCAACGTTGGAAGATATAAACGAAATGAAAGAAACTCGCAACTTGTTTCACTCCAATATATTTCGACTTCAAGTGAAGGAAATGTTGCAAGAAGTAAAAACTAAACATAAATACAGCATCTACATAAATAGCTTTTTAGAACAATTTAAAAGTTTTATTAAAGGTTTGAAAAATATGGAGCACAAGGAAGACATAGATAAATTAAATTGGCTAAAACAATCTAAAGTATCGGTACCAATAAGTTTGCAAAGTTTGAAGGTGGAACAGCAAAAGATTTTCCAGTTTAGATTCGTAAAACCAAACGTTGAACCATTCTTACTGGGAGCATGCAATACACATACACTACTTGGTCCCAATTTACAAGCTGACATTGGCGTTCTTATGCCTGCAGAGTGTTGGCAAAAAGACAACTATCTTAACTTACAATATGATCAGAAAAGAGCATTTTATCTCACATATTTAACGAACAAACTATTAGAATCAAAAACCATACCATACTTAACTACTAATCATCTTAAATTTAATTATTACAATAATAACCCCTTAAAACCTGTTCTCGAGATTACTCCTCCCGTAGAGGCAGGCAAAAAATTGGCACAAAAACTATGTTTGCGCATTTTCATAGCTAGCGAACAGCAGTCTTTTAAATTAAATCGTTTTGTACCTTGGAATAATAATATCCGTTGCAATATCTTCGATTCTAATGAAGATCACGATGCTGTTCCCTTCGCCACGCCTACCTACAATGCTAACGTCTTATTTGATTTGACTATGCATGAAAACCAAAAACTTTTGCACGAAGTATTTGATCAGCATAAAAATCTTCAAGAAGGTTTGATTTTAATAAAAGTGTGGTTGCGTCAACGTCAACTTGATGTTGGTTACAGTGGTTTTAATGCTCACATTTTGGCAATGTTTGTGACGTACTTATTTAAGCAGCGCAAATTGCATAGCAATATGAGCAGCTATCAAGTGGCACGCAATGTATGGAATCAACTGGGTAAGTTTTAGCTGGAACTGATCCACTACAATATTTCCTTATAAGATACTTATATGATAGAATGTTGTACTTACAATATTTTTGGCGATTTAAAAGTGAGGAGTTGCTTGTAAAGTTTAATAGTTTATTAGTTTTTTTTTCTAAAAGAAATGCCACTCAAGAAAGTTTCTAAAGTTAAACTAAAATAAAAATAAGGTAGAGCTGCTACAGATGCCCTTTTATCTACACCCAAACACATTTACATGAATGTTTTAAGGTGTTGATTCTTGATTTAACGTGTTGTCCTAATTAAATTTGTTCTCATATCTTTCATTCGAATTTATATACTTATTTCTAGCGTTTTCCTCCTGGAATGAAATCAATAAAGGCATAAGCCTCTGCAGCAACGTCAACTCCCTACCTAATCAACCAACATTGGAGCAGTTTCACACCTATTATCCAGTTGTCTTTGTAGATACTACTGGTTTTCACAACATTTGTTCGAATGTTAACGTAGATGTTTATAAGAGAATTTGTATGGAAGCAAAGGTGGCGGTGGATATGTTAAACGATATGAAATTGAATAGTTTTCAGCTTCTCTTTTTAACTAAGTGGCCGCTTTATACACAAATCGATCAAATATTAAAGTAAGGTTAAAAAACATCAACTTATTCCATATTTATTTACTTTAATTAATTTTCCTTAGAATCAATAAACCGGATGCAGTAGAACAAATCATGGAAATGCATGTAACTCCTGCGGACAAGTATAATAATGCCGGTTTTACTTATCCTCTATTATTGAAAGTAGTAACAAAGTACGAAAAAACAAAAAAATTTAAAACGATTTGTTTCAAAAACAAATTCACATTAACACTCGCTTCGACGTTAGCACTTATGCAACATATTAAATTTTGTTTTATTTTATTTTAGTCTCCTGCAAAAGGGTTTATCTAAACGTATTGACTTCATTTTGCCCTTGGAACATTTAACTGTAGCATGGAATGTTAATGAATCAGCTGCTGCAGCACCGCAATATTTACATTTGGGTTTAATCCTAAATCCTCAACTTGCGTACGAAATACTCGAAAAAGGGCCAGAACCTATAGACGATAAAGCGGCTGAATTTCGTGCTTTTTGGGGTGAAAAAGCACAAATACGACGTTTTCAAGATGGCAGCATTACCGAATCAGTTGTATGGGCTACGTATAACGACGATCTATCCAAGAAACGTCTAATAGTGCGTTCGATTGTTTTATATTTGCTACAACACCACTTTCAGTTGGAAGAAGAAGATGTTGAATATATTGCAGGCGAATTTGACACAGTGTATGAGTTGACAAAAGGATTTAAAGTCGCCAATTTAAAACTTACAAATAGTAAAATACCACAAGATACTAATGCCGAAGCCATGGCATTGCTTGTGATCAGAGAATTCGATGATTTAGCTAGAAAATTAAATAGCTTAAAAGAATTACCCTTGGACATTGTATCCATAGCGGGTATATCGCCAATTTTAAGATACTGTGAACCTCAACCGATTTTACCTAGAGCCAAATATATTAAAGATCAGATTTTTGCTGATCATATACAGTATGGTGTTATACAATTAGGTAATTGAAAACGACTTTATTTCACAAAAAAATTATCTTTTACTTCTTTACAGGTCAAAGTGCTAAATGGCCAGGAGATCTGGAAGCATTACGTGCGCTTAAGACGGCATTTTATATACAAATTGCCAAATTACTTCAGGAAAAACATAAGCTAATCTGCAAAGTTACATATGATGGCGTGTTGGTGTTGAAAGAAGGCTATTGTTTTAGTTTAGAAATCGCAAATCCCAAAGAAGTAGGACTTTTGAAGAAGGAGAAAACTGATAAGGGTATAATTAAACACATTGATTGTCCAGAAAGTATTGCCTTAGAAAAACGTCATTATGTTTTACCAAAAATTACGGGAGCTTTGAAAGCGTTATATCAAAAACATTCTTCCTTTGGTCCTGCCGTTATGATTGCCAAAAGATGGTTGTACAGCCAACTAATCGACAATGGTCTCTGGCCTGAAGAATGTACGGAATTGTTGATAGCATCACAGTACTTAAAAACCGCAGCAAAATGTATAACAAACTCTCCGCAATCTGGTTTTCTGCGATTTTTGCACTTGTTGGCTCATACTGATTGGAAATCGGAGTTGTTTTTATTAAACTTTAATAGCACTATGCAGGGTATTTAAACATTGTATTTTTTTATATTTTGTTCAAGTCGAAATATATCTTTGTTATTACAGAAGCTGATATATCGGAATTAGAACTACGTTTTTCCACCGAACGCGATGCGTTTCCGCCCCTATGCATTATCACTTCATATGATCAAAAACATTATGGCCAAATGTGGAGCTCAGAACAGCAACCAAATGTTCATGTTTTGGCCAGAGTCATTCTATTGGCACGCCAATCGTTAGAAGTCATAGAATCTACAATTTTGTCTTCAAGCTTACCATTTATAAAACCAGTCCACGTATTTAAGGCCCCCACCAACGGCTACGACTTTTTAATACAATTAAGAGCGGACAATATACCCAATACTTTGGCTTTTGATTTTGGTTCCTCGTTTGTTGAATTTACTAAGCCCAATTGGCATATGCCACTGGCTGGCAGCAATTTTCTACAAAATTCTATTCATAAATTAAGGGTAAGAATATGGCAGTAATATTTATTTGCCATTTTTATATAATTACAATTTATTTTAGGAAGCCTATTCTGATTTTGCGGCATTTTTCTATAATCCTTGTGGCGGCAAAGAAATTGCTGTTATTTGGAAACCTTCCGCTTTCAAAGCCAAGGAATTCAAAGTCAATGATGTTAACGGTTGTTCCTTAACTGCTGATCATAAACGAATACAGGCTAAAAAGGAAGTGTTAATAGGCGATTTTAAATTCATTTTACAAGATTTCTACTTACGTATGGGTTCAATAGAATTTATTAAAGGCGCAGACCAAAAACAAGGCAACATCACACAGAAAAAATTTAAGTCAAACAAGTATAGATATTTTGCAGCATCTACCACGGTTAATCAAAATACAAAACCTGTAATATAAAAGAAACCAGTTGTGATTTCTAAAAATAAATAAAAAACTAGAAAATAACTTTGTCGACATCTCAAATTAAATAAAAAGAAATGACAAAGTCGTTAAATAACCAATTATTTTTATTTCTGTACAGATATAAAACAAAATAGCAAATTCAACACATGTTTATGTACATAATTTTATCAGGTAGAGAAATATTTAATTTTTTTCTTTTTTAATTGTTCTCTTGCGTCCAAAACTTCGTTTGATTTTTTATTAGAATGAATTAGCAATTCATGTGTATTGGTGCTTTTGTTAAAAGATTTTCTGCAGCTTCCACATTGTTGACACATTTTGCAGCAGGTGCAGGTGGACACATTTTGTTGATCTTGGATTTCATGTATATAATTTATTTCCGTCGTCGAAGTTCCATGAGAATACTTCATAGGAAACTGAGATTTTGTTGAAAATGCAAAGCAAAGTAATAAAAACATTATTCAATGGGTGCAATCACTATTCTATATTAAGAAAATACGTATAATTGTTAATGAAAAAGCATCGTTTATTATGCTTTCATTTTTCTGCTTTTGCCATGCAATGGCTAAACTTTTTCTTGAGTTTACTTACCGGAGCAGATGTATTTTTACATTTATCCCACTGAATTTGCTCTTCAACAGAAGCCACAGTAGGATTATTACATGAACTCGTTGAAATTTCCATGGGTTGCGGGCATGTGATTCCATAAGCAGGCGAATATTGTTTTTGCAATTGTGATAATGCTTGTTGCCACTGCTGATAACAATTGCTTTTACTTAAATTTTGATTACATAATAAATTCTGAAGCCAATCGGAACCATCTTGATAATTAATCGTTTTTAAATCACCATTTGGCATTAATTTACTAATGCTGAAAAGTCGAGTGTCTTCTATTTTACGTACATCTTGTTGTGTTAAAATAAAGAAATCATTGCCTAAAATTAAGGGAACTAAAAAGAAAGATATATTTCTTATAACATTACAACTTTTATAAGTGTTCTTACCATGAACTGAAGGTGAAGCTTCTTCGGAAATTTGTACAAGTTTTCGAAGTGAAGGATTGGATAACATAGTTTTGCAAAAAAAAAAGTATTAAAAAATATTTGTGTATGTATATATTTATTTGAAATTTTGAATAATTTTGAAAGTAATTATTGCTCAAAAGAGAAAGAACAATAAAATGATTTGTTAAAGTTTTATAATACAAGTATATATGTATAAACAAGTTTAAAATTCTAGCTGCGAATGCCAGGAACCTCTAACTTAATGGGTAAGTTTTCATCTTTAAGAGGTGTAGCATTAGCAGAGCCAACATCCTTATCCTTAGTGCCGAAATCAGGATACAGTTTTGCCACTTGTCCCAAAGGAGTACATAAACGTCCTGAAAAATCTGCACGCTTATTGGATTGAGAACGTTCAGCACCAACCACGATATCAAAAAGTGATCGCTGACCCACATTGCTAAGGCTACGTTTACTGGCCTTTAACAATTGCGTACTGCTAGAACTGGTGTCAGCGGAATGAGGAGGTGATAAAGGTGAATCAGTGGTAGCTCTAATAATCGATTTTCCAGCAGCTTCACCTAACATTAAATTACCGTCAAACGCGCATATATATATTTATATTTCTTTTAATTACTTACGTGTTAAGTCTGTTTCTGATTTAACAGTGGCATCACCACATGCCGCTCGAACGTTTTGTATACTTTCCAGTATAACTTTGTGATATGGTGTTGTAGCACATCCCTTAATAAGAGCCTCCAATTCGGAACACAACAATTTGTATTGATCGATTTTCTTATGACCCTTTACGCGGTTGGCACTTAGATTAGGAAATGGCAACAGTTCTCTTCTTGTTGATGCCGTATATAATTCATAGATATTCTGTTGACATTGCATTTCATCGGTTTTGTCCATATCTTCTTTAGCTATTTTCCTAAGAAAGTTTGGCAACCAATGAACATTACGCTGTAAATTAAAAACTATAGTAGTGCTTAATGTTAATGGAAAATACGGCGATCTGGAATATAAACGCTCTCGAGCCCTGTGTAGGTTTTCTTCTGTTTTCGGTTTAGACTTAAGTGGAAGCAAACGATGTGCCTTCACAAATGCGGCAAAATCTGTAACACGATAATCAGTAATGCGACCACCAGGTCCTTCAGAAATAGAAGGTGGATCTTCTAGACATGAGCGCGTTATTTGTAGAGCGTGTATGAAAATTTCACCACCACGAGCAGATAACAAATGACTTGTAGTTTTACCACCAGTTTTCCTTAAATATATAAGGTTGACAAAACAAAATTTTAACGTAC
Organism: Phania funesta; assembly: GCA_963932375.1. NCBI lineage: Eukaryota > Metazoa > Arthropoda > Insecta > Diptera > Tachinidae > Phania > Phania funesta. Next base: position 107,577,662 of record OZ010652.1, read on the forward strand.
TTTCTTTATTTATCTTCAATCTATGTACATAATATAAAAAGGCAACCAACCTCGGCATTTCCAACAACACGGAACGACCATTTAGTAAAAAGTTAATTAAGCAAGAACTAGGACGGGAGGTTACATCCACGGGCGTCACACGATGTTGTGCCAGACAAGGCGGACAAGCTGACATATCAGAAGCACCACATCCTCTTGGGGTACACCATTTCAAGGTAACAGTTTCATATTCGGCTCCTACTTTTATGCTAGTTGGCAATAAAGCCTCATTGCCACAAATAGCCGTATGAGCATTTTTAGCATGTAGAATTTCTACATCATAATTGGCACTCGAATTGGCATTTTGTTCTTCCTGACAAAGAAATTTATAATGACATATTACTACATTATTCAATTACCCACCTTCATGGGTATGCCTGTAACCGTGGTACTGGCCAAATCGTAATGCCTCATTATAAGATGGGTTAGCTTATTTGATATTTCTGGAGCGCAAGTAGTATGTATTTCAGTTGACAAACATGGCGATAGCTCCATTTTGTTACGGTTCGTCACTAAAGTCTCCATATTCATTGGCACCATGTTTATAATAACTAAGTGGCAATGATCAATGTTTAGCAATTTCTTTTGAGTCATGGCGAGAGTATTTTGCTGCATTAGAACATTGTGAAAAATGTCTTCTAAGCTCTTCATACTGGGATTATCGCGTGCCGACGTTATGCATATCACTCGACCTTTATTAGGTATTTTCCCGTTGCATATGCTTAAATTTTCCTGGGCTTGCATTGAACTGATTTGATGTTCGGTGGGCTCCGCCAGCGCCTCTATCGCAGCTCTTAGACCATGTATAACTGAGAAGTCTGATGATTGGGGAGCATTTCGCTGCGGCACTCCCACCAAGGCCATTGCATTTAAAACATGTGACATATTTTGTGTGGCGAATTTCCACGTATTCACTATATGTGCAGCCGTATCACTTACAATAAAGCGTATTAACTTTCCGCGAGGAAAAAGATCCCATACGATACGACAGTATTCTATGGATGATTCAACCGAACAAGTCCATAGGCTTTTACTAAATTGTAACCCATTTGAACTGCCTGTAGAAGCAGCCGGCAATGAAGGTTCTGCTGCACCTGTCTTACCTTTGAGGAAATCTAAAGGTATGTAGTCTTCACTTGAAATACTAAAGTATTGTGTGTGGTCTAATACAAATATAGTTTTCTGATTCAAATCGTACATTTTGCAGATGTTATTAAATAACTTAAGAAAGCATAACAAATTAAACCATGTAAACGAATTTAAAATGTAAAAATAACACGTCTTACAACAATTTCATTATATTTTTGTATGTAAATATACCCAAGGTTGCCAAGACATCTATCGACGAGCACTATAAAACACGGGAAAGTTTTAATATAAAAAAACGCCAAAATCGGTGATTAGCGGATTCACCTGTAACACTAGGCCACAGATTATATCTGTGACTAGGCCTTGACAAGCCATAAATATGTTCGCACATTGAGCATCTGCAAAATAAAGAGAGACAATGTGTTCGTGATCTTCTGTTTAAAGAATATGTGTAGCTGTTCCTGTTCAGTTGATCGTAACTTCGGGACTCTCATCGAGATTGTAAGGATGCTTTTACTTACATACTTTTTATTTTTCCTGTATATTTTGTTTGTGTAATGCATAATTGTTCGGACAATTCTGTTTGAACATAAAGGCACCAGCGACGGTCTTTACTAGCCAAGTTTCTATGCGAACATCAATATGAGCCATGGCTAAACAGATTTATAGCTAATCAAGACGCCAGTCATGGCTAGTCAAGGCATGTAAGCGGTTTAAGCGCTTATTATATGTTTGGCCACATTTCTTACATAAATACAACTCTTAATTAATGCCGTTATTTCAGAAGACGGCTTGTAATAAATATAAATTTAATATTACCTTTTAATTTTAATTTTTTGAAAATGTAATAAAAATGTACATATATAATTTATCAAATTTCTACTTAATAACGGTGAGTATTAAATGTCTTCTTGCCATTATTTTAATATACTGACGAGACTGGGTAAGTGAAATTTTTGCATACCGTTCTATATTGCAAACACAGCCTGCATTATAGTAGCACTTACCTTTATTTCACCTTCGTGACTCATGAGTCTATTTAGACCTCAAAAAAAAAATAGTTTCCTAGGGGATAGAAAAGTATTTATAGGAAGAAAATGTAAAGTAAAAAGAAACGGCGGCAAACTCTATTTTCGGGTTTACGGACCCCCAAAGCTTTTATATATAATTCACGATATTTGGAGTATTTAAAAACGGAAACTTATAATTTGTACCAGCTGACATACAGTATTGTGCAAAATAAAAGCAACAAACTTCCCAAAAATAAAAACATTTTTTGGTAATACATTTCATTTCCATTAAAAACGTGTTTCCATCATAGACTACTAATTAGACGCGACAACTTACAACAAATTTACCTCGATTATATAAGAGAGAAAAAAACCTTATCGTTTCTAATTAAGCTATCTCTTTCATGTAATCGGGTTAATTTGAAATTTTGTACGTAAAAACGCATGACACCTGATTACACGCTTTTTCAAATGTCATTGTTGGGTATTCTGTTTATATTCTGTGGTTTCCATGATTTATTTGTATTTATGTACTCTAAGTAGCAATTAAAAATATTATCAAAAATAAACTAAAACAATAAGCAGACAAAATATTTTTGTTAAAATAATGAAAAAATATTTATTATGTGTTAATTAGATGTCCATGTGTAATGGGTTGGAATTTCATAAGCTTTTATATTATACCTATTTTATTCGAAATACTAGAAATTATACAAATATAAAAATGTTGATCCGTAGCTCAGAAAATAGGGTTCACCGCCTTTCTTTGCCTTTTCATCTTTAAACAACACTTTCTATTCGGTAAGCTGCATTTTTTCATTTTGGATCTGCCGCCCTAAACTAGAAAGGTGTTGGCAAGGAAGGAACGGGAATGTCTTCATTTTTATATGATTTAAAATGCTTTTGCTGTATTTGATGTTATCTCAAGGTATGCGTTAAATGCTTTAAAATACTTTCCACGTGATGTGGTCTTGTTTAACGTCCGATTGCATGCAATCGCATCTGATTTTTGAACTTAGTTTTAGATGTTTTAAATTATTCAAAGTTTAGAAAATGTCGGATCACTTATGCAATTTCCAAAATTAAAAAAATATACATGTTTGGCTGTTTATAAAATTATATTTACATAAATGCCTATATTATTAGGACACTTTTAACCTTTAATATACAAAAGTTTGTTTGTATAGTATATTCATATATTCATACATTCTTTTAGCCACGACTTCGATTTATCTTCCTTTGTCTCTTTAAAAAGACATTAATTAGATATATCTGAAGTTAAAACAATCTTAAATTGTAAACCTACATCAATTTGTCCATAAAATTTTTACATTATTACCAACAGCCAGTTTTGTTGTAATCCTTTAGTACGACAAATACAGGTGCTACTTTTTGAAGACTGGTATCATAGTGTTTAGCACAAATTTTGGAGATTAAACAGTATCTATATAATTACAGTTTATTATATAATTATGGTACATAAAAAACAACCAACAAAAACTCATCAAACAACATTTGAAGATAATTTTTATTGATTTCAAAACGAAAATGACACTGAAGATGGCATATAGCTGAAACCTGTTTTCTCCAAACCAAACTTAACAAGGTATGGTGAAAATTCGTTCCCAATATCTACACATTATTTGATAAGTGCAACCATATTTCTTAATATGTTAAACAAACATAAAAAATAAGTCCCAAATTTCCATAACGAGAAAAATATTTCCATTTTTATTCAAAATAGGTAAATGAAACTTGACAGTATCACTCTAAGTGGCTAATGTCCTCATTTGATTTAAAATGAGGAAGACACTTTTCAGGCGCAATCCCCTATTATTTACAACTTGTATAAAAAAGGGCGTTTCTTAATATATACATAAATAGTGAAAAATACTTTTATTAGCCTACTTCAACAAGGCATTACTTGATCATTTATTTCAAAATGTTGCTGTTTTGTTTGATGCAATTTTAATGAATTACTTTGAGTAAAAGTACTGTGGCACACACCACATGTGTACGGTCGTTCGCCAGTATGTATACGTTTATGTATATTTAAGTCTTTAGAATGTTTAAAGGCCTTCTCGCACTGCTCACACTTGTAAGGACGTTCATTAGAATGTGTGCGCATATGAATTTTTAATTTATTTGATCTTGCAAACGCTTTTTCACATACTGTACATTTAAATGGTTTTTCTCCAGTATGTGAACGACGATGTGCTTGAACATCGCAAGGCCTATAAAAGGCTCGATCACAGAGGTCACATTTGTAAGGTTTTTCGCCAGTATGTCTTCTAATGTGCACATCTAAATTTGATTGTGTATCGAATTTGGAACCACACAACGTACAAAGGAAACGTTTTTTGGGCAATATTACGCGTTCTGGTTTCTTGGGCGCGCTTTCAGGATTGTGTTTTATTTTCATATGAGCAAGTAGGTAATATTTGCTAGTATATGTACCGTCACATTGTTTGCAAGCATATTGTCGGGGAAACTTTCTTTGTTGTGTTATGTGCTCTTCTATAGGTTTGTCTTTGTGATGAGTCCTCATGTGGGCATACATGTTGTGACGTCGTCCAAACTTAGCTGGACAATATGGGCACTGCACTTTTAACTCTTCGGGAACATGTGTATGACGTTTATGTCGACCCAGTAATCGAGAATTAGGAAATACTCTATCACATTGATCGCAGGGTGTGGGTATATTATCATCAATGTTTCGCTTAATTTTGTTGGATCTAACTGGAGCTTTAGTTGTAGCTCCGTTTACTTTTGAATTAGTACCCTTGGCCCAATCAGAATTATTAGAGGATACTGATTCACCATTGCTGCTATCATATAGTCCTTCATCGGAATTTGGAAAATCTCTATCAAAAATGTCATCATAAGCATCTTCATGTTCGGACACTGCTATTTCGTTTTGCTTAGGAGATGTAGATTCAAGGACATCTTTAAGGAAAGAACTAAAATGTATAGCAAACTTTTAGGCTTATAAAAAATTTTGTGTTTTCCTAGAACCTACGTTTCTTTGATTTGATTTTTTCTCCCACTAGTTTTTGATTTGTCTATACTCGTACTCACTTCGCCATTTCCTTCTTCCAGATCTTCTAGTTTTAATTCTACATCACATTTTGCTAGCTCGTGCTTATTTACCCCATCTTCATTGTCCTCCATTTTTATTTCTAAACAGTTCTGTATATCTATCTGGGTTTCTTGTAAGCAATCTATGGGTTTATCTTCATTATCATTATCCACTTTATTTACCATAGACCAAAGTTTATCATTTACTTCTTGAGCTTGCTGAACAAAAGCGTAAGCAGCTTTTAATTTACGTATGCAGCATATACATATAGCTTTGGGCATTTCATTAAATGTTTGATCCATCATCTTTTTTGCAAAATTTTAAATTATTTTAATACGACATTCAAATATGTATTCCTTTATTTCTCTACTTACATCAATACGGGTTAGGTCCTTTAGCAATTCGCCATAAGATTTTGCTACTTTCTTTTCTATTATAATTTTTGTTAACAGTTGTAATCCTTTTGAGCCGTTCAAACAAGTGCGACACTTATTTTTGATACTATTACTTTTAATCATGTCGTTGAATATCCTTTATGTGTAAAAATTTGTGGTATTATCCTTAATATATTTTTATTGTTTATATAGATGATTGTTTACGGTTGGTTTTGTATTTGTTTTTGTTACACTCACTGTTCGTTAATAACAGTAACTATACACTTAGAAAAATTATGTTCATATTTATGTTTGAGTATGTACTCTAAAAATTTTATTGAAATCATAACGTACCGACACGACTGTTTCAGTTTTTATTTTTATTAGATACTCCAACCAAAAGAGCAGTAATTTAAAAAAAATGCGGGAGCAGAAAAAAATTTAATATTCAACATTAAGCGGTACTCAAGTTAACAAAAAATTTAATTTTTATTCTATTTATTAAATTGTAATGTGTGTATTTCAGACGAAAATACTGTAACTTTTTACATTGCCTAATATGTACTATATATTTGTATTATTACTTTTTTATGTTTTATACCATAGGTACGAAAAAATTATATATATTTCTTAAACTATTGGATAAATGGAGTGAAAGTAGCTTCAACTGGAGGCGGTAATGGTTTATCGGCTACTATAAAATGTTGCTGTTTTGTTTGATGTAGTTTCAATGAGTTGCTTTGGGTAAATGTACTATGGCATACACCACATACGTAGGGCCTTTCGCCAGTATGTATACGTCTGTGTATAGTTAAATCTTTAGATTGTTTAAAGGCTTTTTCACACTCATCACATTTGTAGGGACGCTCATTGGAATGTGTGCGTATATGAACTTTTAATTTATTTGATCTAGCAAATGCTTTCTCACATATGGTACACTTGAATGGTCTTTCTCCTGTATGTGAACGTCTATGGGCTTGCACATCCGAAGGCCTATAGAAGGCTCGATCACAAATATCACATTTAAAGGGTTTTTCACCCGTATGTCGTCTAATGTGAACTTCTAAATAATATTGTGTATCAAATTTGCCTCCACACAATGTACAAAGGAAACGTTTTTTGGGTAATAAAACTCGTTCTGGTTTTTTCTCAGCATTAGGATCATGTTTAGTTTTCATGTGAGCTAGAAGATAATATTTGGTAGTATAAGTACCGTCACACTGTTCGCAGGCATACTGTCGCGGAAGTTTTCTTTGTTGAATAATGTGCTCCTCTATGGGTTTATCTTTATGATGAATTCTCATATGGGCGTACATATTATGACGGCGTCCGAACTTGGCTGCGCAAAAGGGACATTGCACTTTTAATTCTTCGGGAACGTGTGTTATTCGTTTATGACGTTTTAATTGACTAGCATTAGGAAATACTTTATCACATTGTTCGCATGTTGTTGGTATGTCATCATCAACATTTTTCTGTTTAACTTTCCTAGATTTTACTGTGGATTTAGATTTAATATTGCTATCTTTACTTTTTGTTTCTTCAGCCCAATCTGAATCATTTGAAGATTCAGATTCACTGTCACTATCGGAGATTTCATCCGTTTTTTTAAAGTCTGTATCAAGTTTATCATTATCGTTATCATCATCACACTCAGATGGTGTAGTAGATTCGAGCACATCCTTGGCTGGCACACTAAAATGTAGAAATATTAAGGTATTTTCGTTTAGAAGTATCAGAATACTTACGATTCCTTTTTTGTAGACGACAGTTTGCTTATATTAGAACTGACATCACCGTTCCCATCTTCAGGCTCTTCTTTTTTTAATTCTACATCGAACTTTTGTGGGTCATGCTTATCTTCCCCTGTCTCTTCGTCATCTTCCATTTTTATTTCTAGACAATCTTGAATATCGATTTGTGTTTCTTGTAGGCAGTTTATAGGTTTGTCATCATCAATATTTGTTTCGTTAAGCATGGACCATAGTTTTTCATTAACTTCGTGGGCTTGTTGTACAAAAGCGTAAGCAGATTTTAATTTTCGTATGCAACATCCACAAATTGTTTGCGGCATTTCATTTAATGTTCCATCCATTATCTTTTGAGAAAGTAAGATATTTATGCTCCTAAACAATTATTCGTTTATTTTATTTACTTACATCAATGTTGGTTACATCCTTCAGCAATTCGCCGTAAGATTTTGTCTCTTTATTTTCGGCTACCATTTTTGTAAGCAGTTGTAATCCTTTTGAGCAGTTCAGACATGTCCTACATTTGTTTTTAAATTTATTGTTTTTTCCCATTTTATTTATCTGTCCAATTATTCTATCAAATCAAGAATCAAATATTCTAATGTTATCCTCCAATTATCTGTATTATTTGTACTAGTAGTGGCTTGCATATCTTTTTGTTGATTTCATATTGGCATTCACATTTCCATAATTACTCGAAAACAATTACACCTTAAGAAATTATAAGTAAATTTCGTCAAGAAAAAAGTTTGATTTTAATTTGTTTTTAATCTATTTTTGATAAAACTAAAAAGTTGCGAAATATAATAGGCCGTATTAAATAATGTAGTTCATTTTGGTAGGTGCAATAGATTGGCCATTGGCTTTTCGTTTTTTTATTTATTTATTTATTTATTCATTTGTAATACAATAAGCCTTGGAGGCCAAAAGCGTATTACTAGACAATTTAATTTATACATATGTAGTATTTACATTATAACATGGTATTTGTACATTAATAAGATATAAATACATAGAGATCATCACTGCTTCAGTAAGCATTTATTTAGCGGTCGCTAAAGCCAATTTGGCATACGGGATACAACAAAACCAAATATATATGTATATCAAAAAATAACTAGGCGATGTATACATACATAGGTACACATGTTGCACAAAGCTAAAAAGAAGAAAAAAAAAATACTATTAAGAATTATTTTTGCGGAAAAAGCCAAGAAGACGTTTTTTATACAAGTTACAAGAGTCTGAAAAAGAGCGTAGCTCGCAAGGTAAAGAATTCCAAATCCTTGCTGTTCTAATAAGAAAAGAACGTTCGAACACAGAACATGTAATAAGCGGGATGATAAGTTGAGGAGTTTCCTGGAAAAAACAAATTTGGTGGAAAGATAAACAGTAGAACTCTTAAATAAATGTATTGTCTTAAATTGCACCCAAGGAATTTAGCGACATACTGGGAAAGATGTTCATGATAATTTATGCCATAAATAAATCTTACAATTCTGTTAACCAAAAGTTCTAGCTTGTTTATATTATAAGAAAAAGTGCCCGCACCCACCTCAACACAATAGTTCACGTGAGACATAAGCAAAGTATGAGCAAGCATGTACTTAACACTGATTGGTAAGTATAGGCCACAATGAAAAATTCTTCTGAGCCCATAAGTGACCCGTAAGGATACAGCATGAATATGTTCCTCAAAATTAAGCTCATTATCTATGATGACACCGAGGCACTTTATAGAATGAGTGAAAGAAATATTTTCGTTAGATATTCTGATTGAGAGGTAGATTGTATTACGATGACCGGTGCGAAACATAATGGCTTTGGTCTTGCAAGCATTAATCAAAAAAGAGTTGGCGAGTGTCCACTCATGTAAATTTTGTAATGATTAGTTAATAGACGATTCAAGAGTATCCGGCGTATCCTTGTTGCTACAAAACAACAGTTGTGTGTCGTCAGCAAAAATAAATGGTTTAACCAAACTAGGGTCGAGACAATACACAGCCATTTAAATATAAACGGAAAAGAATTCGACCAATTACAGATCCTTCAGGTACACCAAAACGAACAGTAATAATGTCGGAGTTAAGACCATGCATGCTAACAAATTGTAATCTATCCTTCAAATAAAAATTTATCAATTTACAGACCATTAAAGAGAAATTGAATATTTCCTTCAGCTTACGGATGAGTAAGGAGTGGTTCAAACGGCCAAAAGCTTTAGAGAACATTTAGAAAACATGACACAGTCCTTATTTTCGTTCAGATATTCCCTAGCAGAGTCAGTAATTGCTAATAGCATACCAGCAGTATTATGTTTGTCCCTGTAAGCATATTGGGCACATGAAACTAGGTGTTGTTCGGAGCCATAGCTGAATATTTGTGTCTTCAAAACATACGCCATAATCTTTGAAATCGAAGGCAGAATACTTATGGGACGGAAACCGTTCGTACCTTTTTTTGGAACCGGGACAACACGGGCAATTTTCCATTGATCAGGATACGTAGAAGTGATAATTATCATGTTTAAGAGATTTAAAAGATGATTACTAATGAAGGGAAAGATCATTTTAATGAATTTTATAGGAAGGCCATCAGTCCCAATAGCATTAGATTTAATTTTCAGCAAAGCTTCTAAAACATCATTCACACATAAAGTATGAAAAGAAAACCCATGAAGTTGACCATCAAAAGACTCAAAATCATACGATTCTTGGGGAATATCGTTTACAATATACTTCCACAAAAATGAGTTCCCTTTGCTGTATAAAGTAAGTTGCAAAATATTTGCAACACCGGCTAGCAGCGCTTCTTCCGAAAGAGTTTTTTCTTCAGCTAGGAACTCGATTTCCGAAAGGACAACAATTTTTCCTGTTTTCATTTTAATTTATTTTTGTTTTTATGTTAACTGTTTTTATGTTGTTAATGTATTAATATTTTTGTTTGAATATTTCTAAGAATACTTTTTATAGAATATCTCTATCAGGGATAATGGGCCCATGTTACCATTATGGGACATCATCTTATAAAAAATATGAAAAAACCACCAAAAACAAGTGTGTACAAATGAGCAAGTGTTAATATAAAAAATTTAAAATTCAGTATAAAAAAAAATATAATAATATATCAAACATTGAATGAACTCAGCTATCAACTAAAGTATGGAGATCAAATGAGGAAATATTAATGAGATATTAATGCCTATAAAAAATATTCATTAGGTAATGGGAACTAGTTTCAAAAAGAAAGACAGAAAATAAAAACAATAAAATGCATTAGTCCACAATTAGCCTACTCGAATGTCGAAAAAGAAATCCCTTATTAGAAGACTAAGCGTAAGGCTTATGGTGATGATGTACAAGCGGAGGAAACCGAAATTGTGGTTGTGAAGAAGGCGCTAAAAAATACTTGTAAAAATAAAGCTGTATTCGAGAAAATGCAAATTGACGTTAAGAAATGTCCGCGTCCGCGTTTTTCGTAGAAGTTTTGAGATATATTCATTTTTCTCTCATGAAGCGTTGGAGAACCGGGAGCCTGTAAAATTTTAATCATTCTACTATCCTCTAATGCAAACGAAGAAGCTAAAATATGTACTTGATCCGGAATATGAAAGTTTGAGAGATAAACTTCCTTTATATGATAGTTCATATCGTTCAAATCTCTTTACGGCGGCGGCAAATCATTACGAAGTCTTATTTCACAACAACATTTATTCTACAATTTACTGCGTTACAATGAAAAAAATAACTACAAAAATTTTACTTTGATTCCAATTTTGAAGCATGGGTGTCATCATGTACAGAATGTTTCATACGCATTCTATCAATCGTTATGCGGTCTGAAATTATACAAAAGTGCTTGGAGTACATTTGAACGAGACAAAGAATGGAGAAAGTATTTCAATTTCAAACTATGTCTAAAAAATTCAACTACTCACTTCAAACTGATGGAATATCAGTTTTTTTCTCGATGAAAAAACCGAAAAGGATTACAATTGAAGTAAAAAAAAAACTACAGTAGCAAGAAACCGAATGTAGTGGTAATCTGTTGAAAATCAGAAGTAAAATATATGACAGAACAGAAGAATAACGGTGGAAGAGCCTCTAAAACGTAACGGTCCCCGTCAGTGTACCAACTGCCAGGAATTCGGACACACGAAAACCTACTGCAAGCTACCATCTGTATGTGTTGTTTGCGGTGATGCGCACCGGACTTTGGAATGCAGTTCTTCCAAAACAGACCCCAAGGTCAAAAAATGCAGCAACTGAGGTGAAAACCATACAGCAAATTACAGGGGCTGCAAAGTATTTCAATATGCAAAAGATAATGCGAAAGTCGTACGTAAACCGGAATATGAGTAATATAAAGCTTCCCAATTTCCTCGGCTTCATGCTGGTTCTATTGCTAGTACACAAGCTACACAGCCACACACTAAGCCAAACTTTTCATATGCCCAAACATTGAGAAATGATTTATCTAATGCGAATGCCAAAAGTTCTAATGCGCATAAACATTCATATGCCCACGTCTTTAAAGAGGGTGCTCAGACACCCCTCACCAACAATTCGAGCTCGATCGAGAACTTAATACAGACAATGAATAATTTCATGACAACTATGCAGGGTATGTTTCAGGAAATGATGCGAACCCAAAACATGCTTCTGCAAGTTTTGCTTGGCAAAAAATGAACCAGTTAAAAATATGCTTCTGGAACGCTAACGGGCTCTCCCAACATAAATATGAAGTAGAACACTTCCTGCTAGCACATGATATAGACATACTATTAGTTTCTGAAACACACTTCACTATAAAAAACTGCTTTAGAATTGATGGGTATTTTATATAAGACACCAAACACCCAGGCGAAAGGGCATGTAGTGGGACTGCCATTATAGTCCGAAAAAACGTAAAGCATTTTCCATTGCCTGAATTCAGAGAGGACTTTTTGCAAGCCACGGCCATAAATCTTACAGATTTTAAAGTTGTAGTCTCATCAGTGTATTGCCCGCCTAGGCATAAAATCGAACACCATGAATTTGCCAGGTTCTTTGCTACGCTAGGGCAAAAATTTATTGCCGCTGGCGATTACAATGCAAAGCACACATATTGGGGATCCAGACTCCTTAGTCCTAGAGGTAGGCAGTTGTATTATACAGTTGAAACAAACAAACTTGACGTCGTATCTGCCGGTAAACCCACCTATTGGCCTACAGACTTTAATAAGTTGCCAGACCTTATTGATTTTGCTATAGTAAAAAACATCAAACGCGATCAACTCTTAGTTAATTCATCTTATGACCTATCTTCTGATCATTCACCTACAATTGTTATTTTACACGACAGTTTTGTCACTGCACCTAAAACCCTTAGTTTCTACCCGAACAGAAACACGAATTGGTTAAAATATAAAATGTATGTGAGCTCTCACTTACCTTTGAACATCCCACTGAGAAATCCAGCTGATATTCAAGCAGCTGTAGACCATTTTACAGACGTCGTGACTGCCGCAGCCATAGCTGCAACGCCAACGAAGCCATCAGCTAAAATAATAACGTACCAGGCAACAGCAGATATTCAGATGCTCGTCATTGAGAAAAGAAGACTAAGAAGACAATGGCAAAATAGTCGTTCACCACACATAAAAATGCAAATGAACTTATGCCAAAAAAACTTACGCAATAAATTGAGACAGGAACACCAATTCGCTATCGACAACTTTTTAAAAAATTTGGATCCAATGAAAAACACGGATTATAGTCTGTGGAAAGCTGTAAAGCACTTACAATGTCCTATTGCTTACGAATCCCCACTAAGACTTGAAGACCGTACTTGGGCTAAAAACTCAAGTTAAAAGGCAAATGCGTTCGCAAAGCACTTAGAGAAGGTTTTCGCACCACATGATATAAGTAATTCCACTATTCCAATTATTAGCGACATCGTGAATGATCCTATGAAATTTCGGTTGTCTTCTTTAAAATCGACAATTAAAAGTACGGATATGAAGAAATCACCTGGGCCTGATCGTATAACAGGATCAATGATAAAAAACTTACCAAATTCAGCTGTAAGAATTTTACTTTACATATTTAATGCTATATTGCGCGTCGGCTTCTTCCCATGCTCTTGGAAGAAGTCTGAAATTGTTATGATCCCGAAACCTGGAAAGGACTCAAGCCAGATTACATCCTACAGGCCAATTAGCCTACTGTCAGTTTTGTCAACGATATTTGAAAAATTATTCGTCTCGAGTGTAACTCCTTTTCTAAATGAACAAAACGTTATCCCAGATCATCAGTTTGGTTTTCGAGCAAGGCATAGTACGATTGAACAAGTTCATAGAATCGTTACCATTATTAGATCGGCTTTTGAAAGGAAGCAATACTGTTCAGCTTTATTTATAGATATTTCCCAAGCATTTGATAAAGTCTGCCATGATGGGCTACTTACTAAAATAGTTCGGGTTCTACCTGAAAACACCCACAAGCTTATAAAAAGCTATTTGTCCGGTAGAACTTTTAAAGTAAGGTCAAAGGACCAGCTTTCAAGATGTGGGAAAATCAGTGCAGGAGTACCTCAAGGTAGTGTGCTAGGGCCGCTATTATATATCATCTATACAGCGGATATGCCGACAAGCCCACATACATATACATCAACCTTTGCAGACGACACTGCAATTATAAGTGTCAGTAATGATCCAAAGGATGCATCTGAAAAGCTGCAGTCCCATATTCATAAGCTAGAAGACTGGCTAAAACAGTGGAGAATAAAGGTAAATCCACCAAAATGTGCTCATGTAACGTTTTCCCTTAGAAGGCAAAATTGTCCACCAATCACAATAACTAATACCACGGTTCCAGCGGACACGCACGTTAAATATTTAGGTATCCACCTAGATCGGCGCCTAACTTGGTCCCGTCATATTGAGGCAAAAATAACGTCCATAAAGCTTCGAACAAATCAACTGCATTGGCTAATAAGTCCTAACTCAACTTTGGCTTTGGAATATAAAGTCCTTTTATACAAATCCGTTATAAAGCCAATATGGTCATATGGTATCCAGCTGTGGGGTACTGCCTGTGCATCAAACATCCAGAAGTTACCGAGAAGACAGTCTGGGATTTTACGTCATATCGTATGCGCCCCCTGGTACATAAGAAATGAAAACATACATAGAGATCTCAAAGTTCCCACTATCTACGAAGAAGTTAAAACATACACCTCCAAATACGTGAACAAACTAGTGGCACATCCCAACACTCTAGCACGCAATTTATTGCAATTTGATGGCCACCAGAGACTAAAAAGAACTGACACATTAAGCCTGGCGAGGCGGCTCTCTCTACACAATAGAAGATAGATTTTTAAGATTTGAATACAAAAAATTAGTTATTACGTAGGTACTAACTAGTAAATAATAATTTAGAAATAAGATTTGAATACTTATTGTGAATTTCTTTTAATAGAAAGATTCAATAAAATAAAATACAGTAAAAAAAAAAAAAAGTTAGGGTTAGATCCAGGTCTTAGACTCATATATGGAGGCGTTCGAAATGGTAGACCAATTGAAAAGTTCTACATATTACAACATGTCTGGATTTCATTCCCGTCATTCAAAACTGAAAAAATTCACCTTCAATTTCAAGGAAGATTCGCAGCTATCACCATACTATGAAAAATTTGAGGAATATACATACAAAATACCAACTTTAAATTTTCGCACAAAAACAATCATTGTATTCACAAAGAAAAGTCACAAGACTAAAGCTGAAAAAATGCATATGTATCGAAAAGACTATACACGTCATTGCAGCAACGCTAGTTCCAGACATTAAAGAAAAAACTCTGATATGTATAGGATCGACAGAGATATCTACAAATTCACCTATGCGAGGTTATATGCGAACTCCAAGTCGGAAATTAATTGAGGCACTCAATAAAAGAAAGGCCGACATATTGCTAGTGAATGAGTTCCGAAGCACTAAAAGGTGTGCAAATTGCCTCAGCGAAAATATCACATCTAAATCCCCACACAGGTACCAGTATTGTCCAAATTGTCGTACTTGTTAGATTAGAGACGTTAACGCTGGAATCAATATACTGTACCCTGGCGGGTGCATCATACATGGACTTTTTTAATACATGTCTCTTTTGTCCACTATTTTTTCTTACAATTGTTTACTTTTGTTAACTTTTTCAAATATACCGTTTTTTGCTAATGTTTTGTCAAAATATATTACTTTATATACATATGCTAGTTGAATGTCAAAGTTGTTGTTTTGTCGTAGTTGTTGCTTTCATCTTGTATTAATTGATGTTGAATCAAATCGTAACGGATTATTTTTTTCATGACAAGAACAATTTAAAGTAAAACTCAATAAGATAAAAACGAAAAAGACTAAGACAAAAAGATAAAGACTAATCAATTCGTATTTATTAAACAAGTTAATATTTTCACGAAAATTAATATTTTTTTTAAATAAGTGTCGAAAATTTTACTTAGAGGTTTTAGAGGTACATACATACATACAGGCATATGTAGGTAATTGTTATTGTATGTTTTATTAATTTACTAAATAAGATAAAAATGTTTTTTTTTATTTTTTGTAATATTAAAACTAGAAATGGCCACAAGAAGAGAATGTACATTTAACAGTGATCTCCAGAAGGAGTATCCATTTATTCAAAAGGGTGATGTTGATAGTCAGGTAACTTGTCAAATTTGCTTAGCCCAATTTTCAATAGCTTGCGGTGGCCGCAACGATATTAAACAGCACGTTGATACTACCAAACACAAAAATGCAGTAATCGAAAGATGTCCCAATAACAAAGTGACTACATTCTGCAGACTCACTGAATTCAAATCAAATAAGAAGCATTTAGCTCTTATAGAAGGAATTTGGACCTATAATTCAGTTCAGCACAATTTTTCGTTTCGTTCTAACGATTGTAGCTCCAAGTTGATTAAATCTTGCTTCAAAGTTAAATATTCTTGCGCTAGAACAAAACATGCATCAATCGTAAATAGTGTTTTTGCACCAATTTCAGTGCAATCAGTTAAAGATGATCTGAATCGCGTCAACAATATAACAGTATATTTGGAATGCTGTAATCATGGATCCATTAAGCTTTGCCCAATTTTAGTGCGATATTTCTTGCCTGACAAAGGAACTTTGGTAAAAATTCTTAAAATTAACGATCTAAAGGGTGAAACATCTTACACAATTTTAAATTGTGTACAAAATACTTTAAGTATG
This sequence comes from Phania funesta, assembly GCA_963932375.1. NCBI lineage: Eukaryota > Metazoa > Arthropoda > Insecta > Diptera > Tachinidae > Phania > Phania funesta. The sequence continues at coordinate 107,594,258 of OZ010652.1, forward strand.
TTTGAAATTACAAGCAAAATTGTGGCTTTTTGTGGAGACAATACTAATTGTAACTTCGGTGGTGCGGCAAAAAAAGGCAAAAATGTTTTTTTATAAAATGACAAATAATTCTTGGGGAAAAAATTATTGGTGTCAACTGTGTTGCTCATATTTTAAATAATTGTATCCAAACTGCAGCTGAAACGCTACCGATATATATCGAAGTAATAATGGTTAAAATTTATTCCTATTTTTATATTTACACAGTAAGAGTAGAAAAGCTCGAGCTAGTTTGTGAAAATGTTGATGTATAGTATAAGAAATTACTGGGGCACAGTAAAACACGTTGGCTAACATTAATGCCAGCTTTTTTTTACTTAATTTTTTTGGTTACTTTTTATACACAGTCAAGCTTGCGTCTTCCATAAATGTATTCTGCGTTTAAAAACACAATGCCTGAAGCGGCGCGCGTTAATATTAAAAGATTTTAAATCAAAATTCGTAGAAGTTATGACGAAGTATTTTTACCACTAAATGTGCAAAATTCTACTGAATTCTTAGAGTCACAGGAATTTAATGTTAATATTTTAAGAGAAAAAGTAAAAGATTTTTACAAAACTTGTGTTAATTACCTGAACCAATGGGACGAATCTTTTAGAGATATTGGAGAATTTTCGTGGATATTTTAAATACAATTCCATCATGGGAATCTGTTTAAAGTAACAGATTAAAGTAACAGAAATTATATTTATATATAAACAATAATGATATCTTAAATGAATATACTTAAATTTTTCGAAAATGAAAATATTTCTTACAAAAATATCTTGATGTTAGTGGATTTTTCATTCGCTCTGCCTGCGTCTAATGCGGCAACAGAAAGAATATTTTCAATTTTTAACAACATTTGGTCTTCAGAGAAAACACAAATGAGGTTGGAAACTTTGGAATCGCTTTTAAAACAAAATGAAATTTTGAATTTGATTGTTCTGAATTTATAAATAGGCCTGACATTAAAAAAAAAAAAAAATACATTCAGTGGAGAAATATCAGACGTAAATATATTAGTAACTAAGTATTTGAATACCTTTATTTAAAATAAATACATATGTATATATTTATTTAAATAAATGTATTTTGTTATATTATTAAACACTACACTATTTCTTCAGGAAAATAATGGTCACCGTATACATGGGTCTGAAAGGGTTAGAATATAACCAACTGGATAAAGTGATCCGCTAGAAAAGAATCGCCACTTGTTAAACTTTTTAAAGTATTAAGAATTGTGAGGCAATGGACTTCAAAAACTATTTTACAATATCCAATGAAAATTATATTTTCTAAAACTTGTACCACCTATAGGCACAGATATAAATCTGTGCTATAGGTTTACCAACATTTCTTAGAAAATTGCATTTCAACCATGCCACCATACCTTTCGCTTACATACCCTATTAGCCATAGACTACTAACTAGACGCGACAACTTACAACAACATTACCTCGATTCTGCCGACGCTCTCGCCATGTGCGAACAAATTTGTGGCTATTCAAGACGTAGTGCAACATGTATACACAGGGTAGAATAAACAGTTAAATTCACCAGCGCAGCTGAGTACTTTTTCTTTCCGGTACATTTTGTTTATATATGAAGTTTAACATCCACAATGCTTTGAATTCGCTCATGAGTTATCAATTTGTCTTGGATGCCATTCCAAAAATTATAAAAAAAGTAGTCTACACATCAATTTTTATATAAGGTGTCAATTGCTACATAAACTTTTCACAATAAATTCGGTTAGTGAAAATACTGATTAAAGAGCATTTACATATATACTAGCATGTATTCCTACTATTTTTAGACTGCATTCAATTAAAGTTAATTGAAAAAAAATTACACGTGTTGATGTCTGGTTCAAGCACGACAGAATAGCAAAAATGATAGAACCTAATGCCTCAATGATTAACTACTCTGATGCACGGGACAATAAAGTTCATAGTGACGTTGGTTCCCCTGCACACAACAAAGATAACGAAAATGAACTGCGTAGCGATGATGATGATTATATTTGTGAAGATGTAAAAATGATTTTACGAAAACGTCGCGGTTGGGAACATGACGCATTATGTACTAATGACTTAGATTTGCTAGAAGATTATGATGTGTTAGCTGAAGAAGATGATGCTGGCTGTCCATTGCCATCTACCCCGGAGGATACACAACTAATTGAAGCAGAGATGACAGAGGTTTTAAAAGCTGGGGTTTTGTCAGATGAAATTGATTTCGGATCTCTGGCGCATAATGCTGCTGAGCAAGCGGAAGAGTTTGTGCGCAAGGTATGGGAGGCAAGTTGGAAAGTCTGCCATTATAAAAATCTACCCAAATGGCTTCAAGATAATGACTTTTTGCACCGTGGGCATCGTCCCCCATTGCCATCGTTTGGAGCTTGCTTTAAATCCATATTTCGTTTACACACAGAAACAGGCAATATTTGGACGCATTTATTAGGTTGTGTTGCATTCATAGGAGTGGCGTGCTATTTTTTATCACGCCCGTCCGTGGAAATTCAAGCACAAGAAAAATTAATTTTTGGAGCATTTTTTGCTGGCGCTATAATATGTTTGGGTTTCTCGTTTGCTTTTCACACCCTTAGTTGCCATTCTGTAGAAATTGGAAGGCTCTTCTCGAAATTGGATTATTGCGGTATAGCGTTACTTATAATGGGATCCTTCGTACCTTGGCTTTACTACGGATTCTACTGTCACTATCAACCAAAAGTTATTTACTTGACAGTGGTTTGTGTACTAGGGACTCTATCAATAATAGTTTCATTGTGGGACAAGTTTTCGGAACCAGGTCTACGACCGTTTAGAGCTGGCGTCTTTATGAGTTTCGGTCTTTCTGGTATTATACCAGCAATACATTATGGTGCCATGGAAGGATGGTTTACTCAAATAAGCAAATCTAGTTTGGGTTGGCTGCTTTTAATGGGCTTTCTATATATTTTAGGAGCACTTTTATATGCCTTACGTGTTCCAGAACGATGGTTTCCTGGCAAATTCGACTTATGGTTTCAGTCTCATCAACTTTTTCACATTTTGGTTATTGCTGCTGCCTTTGTGCATTATCATGGTATTTCAGAGATGGCCATGTATCGGGTTACGGTTGGTGAATGTACAGTCCCACATGAACCAATCACATTTTAGGTGTTAATTCAATAAATATTTATCAAAAACGCGAAATAAATTAATAATTGAGTGGTGTTGGACATGAACTAGTTCGAAAGGTGGTACACGTTTTACAAACACAAAAAAAAAACACCAGCTTAATGTTGGTGTGTCACATAAATTGTCAAAATTGCATGTTGTTTTTGTATTTGTTGTAACCACCTTTCTTTCTGAATTTATCTCTGAATTGAACGAACTAGTTCGTGACTAACAAAACTCTAGTAGTAGTTAAAAATGTCACGCATGGACGACAGCATGTTAAAGACGCTTCAAAGAAAGTAGAGTAGTCAAAATTTAAATTTTTGCATTAATTATCGTGTAAATCAAAAACAAAACTAGAATCGAATAAAAAGCTGATTTTATTTACAAATTGCCTAATTTGAAATTAAATGATAAAAAATAAATATGTACAATGCTTTAATTTTGGTTCCTTTTTATTTCAATCACAAATTTTTATCAATGATTGCCACTAATAATGTGTGTTTCATTAACGACTTTTTTCATTTGAAATATTTACCATTTATGAAGTCGGAGGAAACATTGCATTATAAAAAGCAGTTTATTTGAATAAAAATCAGTAAACTTAAAAAATTTTTTTTGAATAAAAAATATTGCAATGTACAATAACTTTTGTTTTTATTTATAATACTAAATAAAATTCAGTATCAAATAAAAAATTATTACCTCTTAATTCTTTAACAAAACAAGCCTTAAATTCTTAGTATAACATTGACATCAATGTATTTATGTTAAAAAATAAATCACTAAATAAACTATTTTTAATTCTATCCAAAAAGTTTCAACAAATTTATGTAGAAGTAGTTTAAAAAGTCGTCAAATGAATTAATCCGTATCAAAGTTAAAGTTTTCCAAATGGGTTGGGTGTCCCGAATTCCCTTTCTATATATATATATGCACGTACGTATGTGTGTACATTTATTATTTATGCAGGCAAAAAGAAATGGAAATATGCCACACTAGTTTCAAATACACTGCATATTTTTTGCTTAGGAAATAAAATTAACATGAAATTCATAAAATATGCGTTTTATACGTACATTACGTATAAAAGTAACTATACATTAAGAATATTAGTACATTGTCAACGTACATTTAGGAATGCATTCTGTGGATGTATGCATATGCACATTTCACAGCTAAAAACACTACGATGGAAGTAACTACCTACATACATACATTAAAAACCCAGTACAATTTCGTACAAAATGGTTATTTTGTGTTAAAAATTAATTTCTTTTCATCAAAAATTTTTAACAGTATAAATTTATTTGCATTAATTGTTAATTCATTATTGTCAAAAGTTTCAAAAGTTGTGGAACCTAATGTTTCCACCACAACTTTATTTGTAATTCGCTCTATTATTCGTAATTCATATCCCACTTACCAACTATGTAATTCCCTATACATAATTTTGAGAGGGACCTCATTTCTGGGTAATTCAATTTGAATGATCCTGTGTATTACGAGGAGCTCATAGTGTTCTTTAATTTTGTATTCAAAATAGCTGTGTATGCTTTTACTCAGATTTTTCTTCTCTATGATATTTCAAATACTGGTTTCATTTTACATTTTTTGCAATTCGTATGTAAATAAACTTAAAAAATATCTTAATGGCACAAATATTGATATTAAATAAAGTAATTTGAACGGCAATATTGAAAGATTTCTAATATACTATTGACTTAATTCTCTTTATCTATATTTCCTTTGGAATTATGTACTTTTTGTACGCCCTGAACACTATTTTTGGAAATGATTTGGCTAAACGAGATTTATTCGAAGTTGTTTTTATTGTTAAAATACCATTATTTCTTTTATAACGAAAATTATGTGTATTTGTTCGTTTTTTATAAAATGGATTAACTCAGACCAAAGAGTTACTTGACATGTCCATTTTTTAAGCAATGGTTATTTAATGATGTTCTTAATGAGAATGCTTCACCGCAGGTTTTACAAGGGAATGGAGTTTGTCCTGTATGTATATGCATATGCGTTCGTAGTACACTAGCATATTTAAAGGCCTTTTCACATTCGTTACATTTGTAGGGTCTCAGTTCGGAATGAACTCGCATGTGAATTTTTAATTTGTCGACACGTTTAAATGCTTTGCCACATTCTGAACACTGATGAGGTTTTTCATCGCTGTGTATAACTCGATGTAATTGCAAATCCTTTAAACGTTTAAATGTCTTATTGCAGATTTCACAAGAAAATGGCCTTTCTTCGGTATGTGTTAGAATATGACTTTCCAAAACACTTTTAGAACTATACGATTGCCCACAGTAGGTACATAGAAAACGTTGTTTGTCTTTGGGTTTTGAAGTTTTTGATGTTTTGGGTATATCATCTTTAGATGGTTTACTTATATGTTTTCTTCTAACGTGTTTACGAAGAGTATCCTTTCTTCCATATGAACGGGGACATAAATTGCAAGGATATTTTTTACCCGAGTCCAGTACAGGTTTGAAATATTCATTAACTTTATCATGTCCATGTACTAATCCCATGTGAACTTTTAGAGCTGAATTTCGGCTAGCTTTGTAATCACATAAGGGACAAGGCATTTTATTTTCTTCAGGCATATGGGTATAACGTTTGTGTACTTTAAGAAATTTTTCATTTTTGTATACCTTTTGACATATGTCGCAACATCTAGCAATGGCCTTATTATTCAGATCCGTATCAAATGATTTTTCTGATTCTCGGTCATCACTATCGTCTTCAGAGGAATGATCATCAGTAACTAAATTTCGTAAAATACCTCTAAGACAGTAAATACTAGTTAGTTTAATACATTTATATATATTTAGACTTACTTTTCTCCTTGAGATTCATCACTGTTTAAAATTGTTGGCATAAATATATCACATTCTACTTTTTCTTCTTTTATTTCCATATTAGATTCTATATTTAAAGGCTCAACTTTCAGTTCTTCGTTTGCTTGTTCGACAATAGATTCTTGTGATATTTCTATGAGCGATTCTTGCAAATGTGGAATATTTTTTATATCTTCTTGAATATTCCCTTGATCTATTAAGTTAAGATATTGTTGGGACACTTTACATGCCTGCTGTATAAATTTGTTGGCATTTTTAAGTTTAACTTCACATTTCTGACAAATTTGTTGAGGCAACATGTTCTCCTGATACATCGATATCTAAAAAGGATAATTATATATTTCTAAACATTTTCTCTTTGATTGTAATTAATATTTACGCACCCTTAGATTAGTTGTTTCATATAAGAGATCTTTGTAAGTCTTTGCCTCTCCTTCACTTGACTGAATATAACTATCAAGTTTTATGAAGTTTAAAGATGGATTTATGCAACAACGACATTTCTGGTAAACTTTATCGTATATTGTATTTACGTGTACATACTCAAGTGAAGAATGGTTCAAATTGGAATCTTGAGTACCACTGCTATATAAATTTGTTGAACAATTCCTCTCCTCACTACAAAAATACATGTGTATGTATATGGATATTTTTTTGTAAAATCCAAATAACAATTTGTAATTGTCTTACTTTTTAACTAGCTGCGCAAATGGCACAGCATTTGATGTCAATGAGATCTTGTGAGGCCCTTTTATAATATCAGAAGAGGAAAAGTGGTCCTCACATATACAATCTTTTGCTGAAAATTGAATGCCACAAATCTCACTCCATCTCCTCCTCCTTCGTTCATCTTTTGGTATTTTAAAAAATGCCACATGATTTTTTATTTTCTTATAGCAAAGGCAACATATACGCATTTCTTATACCTATAAAATCACAAAAAAAATAAATATTAACTTTGCAAAAAAATTAAATTAATTAAAATAATAGTACTTTTTTAAAGAGCTCTAAAAGACGTTAAGTTTTACTTGATTTATAAATTATTAATTGCATTCCTCCGTTTCACTATTTTTTTTGTTTGTTGAGTCTTTGTGTTTACCTTTCACAAATTTGTAAACAATAAATGTTAAAGTTGCCAGACATTTTATATGGTATTCAAAAACGATATGGGATTGGAAACTTTTAATTAAAGTAAAACAAATATTAATTAAGCGGAAGCATATATGTATATCACTGTATCATTCCGGTTGCAATTTTATAACATTCATTTGCGGCCTTGTAAATTCTATAAGTATGTAAATTCTAGATTAGTCCATTAATGGCTAAGATATGACTAAAACGAGTGAATATATCTACTTATGTATATGGCTGCGTGCCTGTATTTGTTTTTATAAACGAATGGTATGTCCTAGATACTCTGAAATCCTTTCATTTCCCATAATTGTCTACAAATTTAAAATGCTTTATTAAGTATTAATTTTCTCATGATCACTCTCTTAAATTTGGGAGAAGACTGTATAAAATGTTTATTTTTTAACTTTCAGTATTTATCTATAGATGCCCATTTCTCAAACAATGAGTATTAAATGATGATCGTAAGGAAAATGATTCACCACAAGTTTTACATTGAAATGGATTTTGTCCTGTGTGTATAAGCATGTGTGTACTTAAAACATTGGGATATTTAAATGTTTTTTCACATTCCTTGCATTTATACGGTCTTAACTCTGAGTGAACTCTCATGTGTATTTTTAATTTATCTGAACGTTTGAACGCCTTCCCACATTGCAGACACTTATGGGGCTTCTCATCACTGTGTATTATTCGATGCATATGTAAATCCTCTGGACGTTTAAAAGTTTTCTGGCAAATTTCACATGGAAATGGCCGTTCGCCGGTATGAATAACAACATGACGACTTAAGCCATATTTTGTTCGGAATGATCCTCCACAGTAAGTGCATAGAAAACGTTCCTTTTCTTTCGGCGCCTGGGCTTTCATACGTGGCTCTTTAGGGTGAGGATTCTGATGTATTCTTTTAATGTGTTTTTGTAGAGTGTCTTTTCGTCTAAATGTCTGTTGGCATATCGAACAAGGGAATTGCACACCATTATCATTTGCGGGCTTGAAAATTTCTTTAACCTTATCGGCACCGTGAACTACACCAATATGTACTTTCAAATTGGATAAGCGACTAGATTTGAAGGAACACAATGGACAGGGTCGTTTCTTTTCTTCAGGCATGTGTGTATAGTGCTTGTGTGTTCTCAGAGCTACTCTATCTTTATAGATTTTGTGGCAAATATCACAAGATATGGCGATAGGGGCTTTTGATAGATCTCTGTCAAAATCATCCTCTGAAATAGGATCTTCTGCATCCTCATCGTCTTCCGAATCAGTATTAAAATTATCTAAATGATCGCTTTAATGTAGGGATTTTTTATGTTTAAGATTTTAATAAAAATTTATATGGCAAACACTTACCGCTCTTCTTCATGAGTTGCATCTATAGTGGATTCCTTAATTAACTTCTCCAAATTTAATTCAGTTGTTTCAACTTTTTTATCCATGCTCACGGTGCTAGTATTGCTAAAATCAATATGTTCCGGAGTTTCTTCTTTAATATCGTTGTCATTTGTTAAATGGTCAACTTTGATTAACTCTTGTGTGTTTGTCGTGGATTCCATTACCAGGGGTTCACTTTTAATTTCGTCAATTCCCAAAGGACTCGTTAAAGGAAATATTGCTTCCTTTGCAATAAGTACACTTTTCTCAACGGTAATCAGATCAATGGGCACCTCTATAAGCGGCTCGGGTACATTGTCAAAATGTTTATCCTCATCCCCTATACCTAAATCGGTTAAAGTTTTTAAATATTGTTCATTAACTTGTCGCGCTTGAATAATAAACTTGTAGCAGTTGTTTAATTGTGTTGAACATTTTTGGCAAACTTTTTGTGTTAGAGATTTCTCCTGATTATTGGACACCTAAAAGTACATAAAAGTAAGTGAACATAATATTTTAATCATGTACAATAAATAAAATATAATAAAAATGAATACTTTGATGTTTGTAATTTCATATAAAACATCCTTGTATGTTTTATCTGTTCCGCAACTTTTACTGGTTGAGTCTAGTTCATATAACTTAGAAGACGGATTTGTGCAGCAGCGACATTTTTGAGTTTGCATTAAACTCGTCTTTGAAGAGCTCATTATAATAAAATAGTTTCTATTTATTTATTCTAATAAATATGACGGTATAGTTCTGCAAGTAAAATGTAAACAAAAAATTTGTTGTCTAAGTGTTACCAGATATTTAAACATATTTCGAATGCTTGCCCGTCAGGGAAAATATAGTGATACTCCATAGTTGGGATCTTTTTGCATATTGAATTTTTCATAAATTTTTATTAAGTTTCAATTTCGAGTTATACTTTTTTAAGTTAAATTAGGAGATGTTAAATTGTATTCAGGCTAACTGATTTATAATATATATTAAAATTGGCACAGGAGTGGCATTTTATATTACTTTGTATAAATAAAAAATAAAAGTGTGGTACTTCCATTTGCAAAAACCACAACAATTAAGAAAGATTCAAGATGAATCTAGTTTGGACAGCACCTCCATAACGAAAAAAAAAACAGTTTAGGACAAGAAAAAAATTAACGCCTAACAAACGGCGGCAACTCATTGTTTGATACTTACGCACTCCTAACGTTTCTATAAATAATTAGCCAACTGTTTCGCCATTTTTGGCACTTTGTATGTGCATCCGCAACTGAGCCGGAAATGCTTTGAATTTGCCTTTGAATCTACCTCTTATCGATTTGCCTTGGTGATATGGAATGCATAATGTAAGATTATTAGATCCAAATTGGTATCGCTGACCGTGATGTCAAAGAAGGAATAAAAGTACTGTTAGCAGTTCTCAAAAGTGTAAAAATTTAAGAGGAGATAAAGCCGATTACTGGTTGGGTCTAGTTCATAGAACTTATAAGATGGAAGGATGCTTTTAGAATAGTTTATGTACGGGTGTTTACAGATGAGCGCACACACATACATACTTTTTATTTTGTTTGTGTAATGCATAATTGTTCGGACAAATTTGTTTGAACATAAAGCCACCATGAACAGCGACGGTCTTGACTAGCCAAATATCTGTGCGAATACGGCTGAACAGATTTATAGCTAATCAAGACGCCTTATCATGGCTAGTCAAGGCATGTAAACGGTTTAAGCGCTTATTATATGTTTTGTCGCATTTCTTGTATAAATACAACTCTTAGTTAATGCCGTTATTTCCGAAGACGGCTTGTGATAAATATAAATTTAATATTAACTTATAATTTTAATTTTTTGAAGATGTAATAAACATATACATATAAAATTTATGAAATTTCAACTAAATAACGGTGAGTTGCATACACAGCCTGCATTATAATAGCACTTCACCAATTCGCCGTAAGATTTTGTCTTTTTATTTTCGGCTACCATCTTTGTAAGTAGTTGTAATCTTTTGAGCAGTTCAGACATGTCCTACATTTGTTTTTAAATTTATTGTTTTTTTCCCATTTTATTTAATTTATCTGTCCAAATATTCTTTTTGTTGATTTCATATTGGCATTCACTATTCAATAATTAATCGAAAACAATTACACCTTAAGAAATTATACGTAAATTTCATCAAGCAAAAAGTTTGATTTTTATTTTATTTATATTTAAAAATTGTACTATATCTTCTGATTGGTTTTACTCTATTTTTGATAAAACTATAAACTTGCGAAATATAATAGGCCATATTAAATAATGTAGTTCATTTGGTGGGTGCAATAGATTGGCCATTGGCTTTTCGTTTTTGCCTACTATAATGTCGAAAAAGAACTCCTTTATGTAAACTATTTCATTTGTTAAACAGACTCTCAAGAAAAGAAAGGCCGACATATTGCTAGTGAATGAGTTCCGAACCTCTAAATTATGTGTAAATTGCTTCAGCGAAAATATCACATCTAAATCCACACACAGGTACCAGTATTGTCCAAACTGTCGTACTTGTTGGAATTAGACACGTTAACGCTGGAATCAATATACTGTACCTTGGCGAGTGCATCATACATCAGAAAGATAAACATCAAAATTTTTCTAGAATTTAAGTGTTAATTGGTAAAATACCATTATTTCTTTTATAACGAAAATTATGTGTATATGTTCGTTTTTTTTAATAAAATAGATTAGCTCAAACGGTTAGGAACTCTTGTAACGTAAACAAAAGGCGCAATAATTTCAAAGAACATTTTTTTAGAATTTTAACATAGTATATTGTTTAATAATCATAGGAATTTATGATGGCACATATCCGAAACCGATTTGTCTCCAAACCAAACTTGACAAGGGAACACAATATCAGATAAATGTCTGCCTCTGTTAGCCTCACACATACGAGCCCATTTAAACACATTTTTCATTACATTCTCATATATTTCACGCGGTATTTCATTAATGTCATCACGAATATTTTGTTTGACCTCGCTTTTCAGATATCCCCACAAAAAGAAGTCCGGGCAGTCGAATTAGGCGACCGTGGAGGACAATCAACATCACCATTCCTTGAAATAACTCGTTGTGGAAAGAGGTCTCGCAGTAATTCCAATGTAATCCTGGCTGTATACGATGTGGCACCGTCTTGTTGAAACCACTTGTTATTCAATCCCAAAGCATGCAGTTGTGGCGTTAAAAAGATTTCAATCATATCACGGTACGCCGTTTTCAGTTTCACAAAAGTAAGGTCCAATGATTCCTCCTGACCAAATTGCACACCAGACTGTCACTTTCAATTTATGCAAAGGTGACTGATGAATAATTTGAGGGTTTTCCATTGCCCAGAACCGAATATTCTGTTTATTCACATATCCATTAAAATGAAAATGTGCCTCGTCACTCATGATTTTTTCATGAAAATCGGGGTTATCATGGGCGAGCTGTAGCATCCTGTTGGCATATGTATGGCAGCGTAAATTGTCTTCTGGAAGAAGCTCTTCTGTCAATTGAATCTTAAATGGAAACAAATGCAAATCTTTGTGCATAATTGTGGCCAAAGTTGTTCTTTGAAGACCAAGCTCCTCAGCACGGTGTCGAATTGAGGTTGATGTCTTGAACAGCAGTAATGTTTTCAGCCGATCTTGCAGTACGTTGTGGTCCATGCTTGGGCATATCAACTTCAGTCCCTCTTTCTTCGAAATTATTTACTACGCGATCTCTCTACTTCACGACTGCCAAATGAACTGTCAAGACTAATGTTTACCAAAATGGCGGCAAATCAAACTAGTATACCTTCCTGGCGGACACCCTGTATATATATATATATATATATATATATATATTATATATATTATGACTTGCATGCAAAACTTTAGAGGCGATAAATTAGTGCTTCCTATAGACATTTATCGCGAAAGAGTGAAACAATAAAGCATGCAAAGATAAGAAATTTAAGCATACCTTTTTTTATTGTCATTGAGAGTGTCTCCATGTTCTCCGGATAGTTTATGTCGTTATATTGCTTGCATGTATTTTGTTTGTGGATGTCAGACAAGCGTTCTGTTCAACTGTTTGGAACACGAACAGACCATCAACAGCGACGGTCTTAACGAGCCTAATTCTTGTGCGAATAGCAGTCTGTATGTTGGCAGAACAGATCTATGGCTACTCAAACACTCCTAAGGGCTTTATTAAGAATACATGCTCATTTGAACATAAATCCAATCTATTTGCAAGAATTTAAGCCAACCAATGATAAGTTAAAAAATTTTAACACTAAATCCATGTATAGTGCTATGAATCTGTTAATTTTTTTAATTACATTGTGAGTGGTATGTTTATATGTATAATAAAAGTTATCTCTGCTAATACATACTCAGTACAAAAGTTATTTAACGTTTTCGGTGATTCTATGCCATATGGCATAGCCACTTTTTGAAGCCCGTTTTAGGTCATAATGCGTGTGGGTACACTTTTTTTTTATTAATTTTGTATTTTTCTTTGAAGTGTTATCTATAAATAAATTTAAAAAAAAAATTGACTGATGGACCCTACACATTGTTATGTTTCAGAAAGCAAGCGTTCCTCGCGAGATTCACAATTTTGCAAAAAAGACCATGTTATACTTTTAAATATTTTGTTAAATAAAATTGTTTATTTGTTAAATTTTTGTAATTAATTTAGTAGATAAACATTGCCTTAGTAATTTAAGAAAAAAATAGATCCGAAATATAGTTCAATAGAGCTGTCCGATTTTTTTTTATTTCGTACTATGCCATATGTCATAGATTTTCCCCAACGGAAATTTTTTACTTTGTTGTATAAGTTCATAGTGACTAGACGTATTTACAATGCCTAATAAACTAAACACCGAAGAAATTGAAAATATTTTAATTAGTTTTGATAACTCAGATATATCTGATTTTGACGATAAGGAAGAAGAAGAAAATGGTGTGTTGGAGTCACTATTGCAAACTTTAAATGATAAAAATAACAATGCCTTTTTGATCGAGGAGTTAACTAATCCGGATGGGAATACTGATCAATTTAAAAAAAATTTAGATGTAGGAGATGATTTGATGGATTTGGAATATGCCTCGGAACCACCATTCCAAAAAATTCTTTCATATAGATGGGCAAAGAGAGAATGGAATACTCCAAACTCAGGATTTTCAGAAAGTTATCCAAAGCAAGAAGTAGAAACTCCTGTTTTATATTTTCTAAAGTACTTTCCATATGATTTTATTGAAACTATTGTTCAGGCAACAAATCAAGCCTCACTTATGAAGAGTGGAACTGCTGTTAATGTTGAAAAAGAAGAGATTCTAACGTTAATGGGATTAGAAATCATTATTGGAACAATTGGATATCCTCGATTAGAAATGTACTGGGCTGGTGCTACTGAAATACCAGCCTTTCGTAAACATATGACAAAAAAACGGTTTCATATAATACGTACTTGTCTAAAGTTTTGCGCAGAGGGGAACTCAACCGACAAACTTTTTAAAGTTCGTCCACTTATAAATGCATTCTTGAAAAGATCTTACGATATTCCAAAAGATGAAAACTGCTGCTGTGATGAAATGATGATTCCATGCAAATCGAAAACTGGATTGAAGCAGTATATACCTAAGAAGCCTATTAAATGGGGAATAAAAATATTTTGCCTATGTAGCTCAAGTGGAATTGTTTATGATCTGGAAATATACCAGGGAAAAAACACAATTGTTGGAGAATCCAATTTAGGTTTTTGTTCGGATTTTGTTATTCATCTATGTAAAACTATTCCGGAAAATAAAAACCACAAGATATTTTTTGATAACTATTTCACCACTATAAACTTATTAATATATTTGCGAGAAAAAGGAATATGGGCAACAGGCACCATACGAGGAAACAGAACTGGAAAAGCTCCTCTAAAACCAGAAAAGGATTTAAAAAAGTTAGGAAGAGGTAGCTATGACTATTGCATTGAAAGGAACCAAAACAGTATCGTTTTGAAATGGCTAGATGGGGGCTGTGTTCAATTGGCTTCGTCCATTTATGGTGATAAAGACGTTGTAGATCGTTGTATCACAGCCTAACGTTATAGCTGTATATAATAAATATATGGGAGGAGTCGACAAGATGAACTTTTTGCTATCTTTGTATCGAATTTCTATTCGGACAAGAAAGTGGACTCTTAGAGTTTTCGACCATTTTCTGGACTTAGCAGTATGCAACTCTTGGTTAGAATATCGCAATGATTGCGAAAGTAATAACATAAGAAAAAAAGATCAAATGGATTTATTAGCATTCCGGAATGATGTAGCTGATGGATTGCTGGCATTGGCGACAGTTCGAAGTGTCTCACGAAAACGAGGAAGACCCAAGCAATCGGAGGACTTAGACCTTTCTAACACTCCATCAACTTCGAAAGCAAGACTTTCATATGAAAGGGCACCTTCAGGTTCGACTCGTTTCGATGGTATTCAACATTGGCCTGAGTATACACCTGTAAAACGTATATGTAAAGTACCAGGATGCAAAGGATATTCCAGATACTTGTGTGCAAAATGCAACGTTCATCTCTGCATTCCAAATGGGACCAGATATTGCTTTACATTATACCATGAAAAGTGAGGTAAGTTATAGGTTTATTTTTATATTTGAATTTGTTTTATATTATTTCCTTTTTTCAGAGAACTATACAGATGCAGACAATGAATTCCTTTTTTTATAGTTTTAGTTACAATGAACTCTTATTTTTTATAGTTTTTGCGTTTGCTTATGTTTAAGTTTAAAAACAAATAATTTTAATCCAATAAAAACAACAATTTTAAAAATGAATTAAAACCTTATATATTTTATTTTTTTCCTTTAAATACATTCTATGCCATATGGCATAGTGTTCAAAAACCACTTTTACAAACAAAATGTTAAAAAATTAGTTTTGATTATTCATAAAGGGGGCTTAAGTATATAAAAAAATTAAAAAATATATTTTTAAAACCAAAAACAAAAAAGAAGCACCGAAAGGGTTAAAAATCTTTTTTTTTTTAATAGGGGTTCTTACGGTTTTTTTTAATTTTGGTTGCAGGAAAAAGTACCTGGTAGCCCTGGAATATTGTGATATTTTCTATTGTACGTTGTAATGAATTGTCCATCTCTGATCTCTGTTGTTTTTGCCTTGTTAAAGGAAATTTATGATTTTCATTTTTCTGTTCTAGTGACAAAAGTTGAATGACTTTTCGTTCTAGTTAAATAATACGCAGATAACACAGTATTCAAGTTATTTAGAATTTATTGGAACAAATCAACGCAATTCAAAAGGAATGATATAAATATATCGTAGAAATATGTCAACAACAGAGGAAAACGGCGAAGAAAAGCCTGCAGAGCTTGATATGACATTTACCAAAGAGTTGAGAGCGGCTACCAAAGAAGTTCATAAAATAAGTGACGTTTTAGTAAATGCCAAATTTGCATTTGGTATGTTCGAGAATGATTCTTGTTAATATTATTTCCTTTGTTGATAATTAAGTTTCATATTCGTTTTTCAGCTATGTCCAACGACTCGGTCTGGTATGATGCTTTATTAAGTTTCTATGAAATCTATAAATTTTTGGAAACTCATTTGCCCGACGACTTACTTCCAAAGGAACTGCATCGCACAGAAGCATTTGAAAAAGATTTTGTTTTCTATTATGGAGAAAATTGGAAAGAACATTATGAAATACGGCCAGCTGTAAAGAAATATTTAGACCATTTAGAACAAATTAGCAAAGCTGACAGACTTTTATTGTTTGCATATGCATATCAAATGTATATGGCTCTAATGTCTGGAGGACAATTATTGCAAAAAAAGCGTATGATTGCTCGTAAATTGTGGCCTGGTGGTAAAGACGCTTCAATTGATAAAGATAATGATGAACAATCTGAAAAGCCTACAGACCCTGATGATTTAACTACCCGCCCAATGCCAACACAAGTTGGCATTTGTCCAGACGGCTGCGCCGCAACATATTTTCCCGAAAAAATTTCGGTCTTGAAAGACAAGTTAAGAACTGTGTTGAATAATCATTATGGAAAATTTGATGAGCAAATGAAAGCTGACTTCATAGAGGAAAGTAAAAATGTTTTTCTTTTCAATAGCGATGTTGTACGTTCAATTAAGGGCGTAAATCGTGCTAATTTTCGTAAACTAGCCATTGTAATTGTTTGTGTCTTTGGAGCTTATCTTGCAATTAAGTTGGCAAAACAATAAGAATTTATTGAATATGAGAAGACAGATATACAAAATGCATTGCAAAAATTAACTTCTGTATTCCCAATTTTGCTTTTTGTTAAGATTATGATATCATGATTAGTGACTTTTGCCTAAAGATGTTAATAAAAAAATATATTTCATCTTTTAACTCAACGTTTTGTAGATAATAGTTGTCGACTTCATCAGGATTAGATTTTATTAAATTCTGTTTTTAAGAACTATATTTCAAACAGAGTATAATTTGTTTAAAAGATAAATATAATATAGTTTAACTTACCAATTTTATTTTACATCACAATCATAAATTTTTTATTATTGAATAATTTTATTGTATAATAAAATAAATAAAAGAAATCACTGTAAGCAGGCGTGTTTCCAAAATTACGGAAACAAAATTCTGTACGAACAAATTTTGAAACTTTTTTTTAAGCATTTTGTTCTGAACTCGGAAGTACAACGGTTATGAACACAATATGTGTTCTTTATTTGTTTTTGTGTTATTTTACAGAGACAATAATTTCAATTTACAAGTCGGTGTATAATTTTTTAGGTTAAATAGTCAACAAAGCTACTAGCTGTAGAATTTTGAAACGATTTTCCGTCGTCCTTTGTCAAGGTTGGTTTGGAGACAACCCGGTTTCGGCTATGTGCCATCTTCAGTGTCATTTTTCGTTCTGAGAAGTTTGCATCAATTCGTTAGAACAAGCCTTTACCCCGTGATTTAGAAAAATAACTATCTATCAGAACCCAGAAAAGCACTTGCTTGATTTCATACTTGCTCGTAGAACGAAGCTAATGTTAAAAATGTTTGTAAACAAAAATTAATACTTATAAGAAATGTAATGTAGGTAGGTATTTCTTATTAATATTCTTTTAAAAATTGAATATGCTTAAAAAATTGTTTAACAGATCAAACTTCAAAAGAATTTATCATTCGTTAGGTAATAAATTCGGTAGGGAATTAAATCAACTGATAATTTCGTAAAATTTCTTTCGAAACTTTGGCTAATACCTAAAACTAATGGTGTGTACAAAGCAATTCTACATTATACCCTGAAAGTCATACCTAGATAGGAGCGTTAAGCGTTGCGTTAGCAGCAGGATACGTAGTTACAGTACATTCCAAGTTAAAGGTGTGTATGTCTGAATTTACTGTAGCTACGTAAGCTGCTGCTAACGCAATGTTTAACGATCTAGGTATGGGTGTATAGTATATTTAAGCTGCGGCTAAGCAAAGTAATTTCGTGTTTTAGGCCCAAACAAACTTGAAATACAGTAATTGCTCATAATTTTGCGAAATTAGCATATGTTACGTAATTCCGCCAAAAAAAAATTTGAAATTACCTTGTTGTATTGACTCAAAATTTAAAATCTCAGAAGAAGCTAAAAACTTTGGCACATAATCATAGTCAACAACTAAAGTCGGTTCTTTTAAAAACCTTCTTTAAATTTAAAAGTTGTTATTTACAATTTTACTACCATAGACAAAAACAAGTATGGTTTAAGCTTTAAATGGGTGCCACCTCAAATCACAAAGTAACAACAACAAAGTTACTTTGTGCCTCAAATGCTGAATATGTTTGCATAGAATGATAACAAAATAAAAGAAAGTACCATCATTGATCAGCTGACACTAGTTATAAAAATCAAAAAAAAAAAATTTCGATCGAAAAAATGGAAAATGGAATAAAAAAACAGCTACAGCTGTCTTTATTTTTGACAATGAATTTGGGCCGTTGATAAATTAAAAAAAGAGTGCAAGACTACAGTAAATTTCTATAGTTGGTCGATATGAATAGTAAAGGTCGATTTTTTCTAAAAAATAATAATACAAAAATGTTGAGTTAAACACTAACGGTCAATAATTGCGATGTATTTATAACGTTTCGTTTGAAAATATAAGATTTAATGAACCGGTACCAGCATTGTCCAAACTGTCGTACTTGTTGGAATAGAGGCGTTAACGCTGGAATCAATATACTGTACCTTGGCGAGTGCATCATACACCAGAAAGATAAACATCAAAATTTGTCTAGAACTTGAGTTTTTATTGTTAAAATACCATTATTTCTTTTATAACGAAAAGTTATGTGTATTTGTTCGTTTTTTATAAAATGGATTAACTCAGACCAAAGAGTTAATGGACCGCTTGTTAATTATTCGCTTTTTATTTTCTACATAAATTTCATTTATACGAAAAAATACACGAATGTAAAGTAAAAATCACCTATATTGCGAAAACCACTGAAATTTTAGCCAAACATTTCGGCTTTACAACACTAATGTGTATTCTTTTGTCGATATCAATTTTATGTGAATAACATCTTGAATGCGAAGAAGAGATTATGGTTTATTGTAGCATTAAAGTAAAGGCATCGCTTGGATTTTATACATTTTTTATTAAGTAAATAAAATTTACGTTTAATTATTTACCAAATAATTTGTAAACAAGATATTGTCTGGGATTAAAATAACTGTAACCTTTATTATACATTTATATTATCTTTCTTCATATTATTTGTAAATGTTTTTAATTCATTTATTATATATAACATTTTTCTATTAAAGACAACATTTCAGCTTTATTTATAAATATAAAAATAACAAAAAAGAACTCCAACGCTCTCCAATTCATCAGGTCCTTAACCTTTGTATACATCTTTAATATCACCTGAACGGCTTGTCACCACAACCTATAAACTCTATAACTAAACTCTCCAAACACTTAATTATCTATTGGGCATTTTCTTTCCACTTCCACTTTTTGTTTTGTACAGTATATACATACATAACTTTTCACAATATTGTATTTTTACTCAATAAGAAGTGTTTCTTGTATTTTGTTCATTTTACGGTACTACCTTAAAACAATTCCCTAAAAGTTAACGGTTTTGGGAGAAATTAATTTGTAGAATAAAAAACAAATACAAAATGTCAGATATTTTAAATAATTTCGATAGTAACGGTGCTGTTGGTGACGATTCTCAGAATAATACAATGGCATCACCACCTCAAAGTAGCCCGATGGCCAATAATAACTCAAATTCAACTGGAGCAGGCGGAGGAGCACCTGGTGTTGCTAGTACAATGCCGAATAGTACTAGTACATCTTCGGGCAATTCCGCAAATATTAATGCAAAGTCGTTATCTGGACCTGAGAATCAACCGGTAATAAAGTGCATCTGCTAGTAACAATATGAATTTAAAATTCTTTGCACTTTGGCAATTACTTTTAGATTTTAACAAAAGCCCGTCTTTTGGAATTGGTACGTGAGGTGGATACTACAGCTCAATTGGACGAAGATGTCGAAGAGTTGCTGCTACAAATTGCCGACGATTTTGTTGAAGATGCTGTCAAGGCCACTTGCGCCTTTGCCAAACATCGTAAGGTTTCAAAGGTCGAAGTGCGAGACGTGCAGCTACATTTGGAACGTAAATGGAATATGTGGATTCCTGGCTTCGGTACCGATGAACTAAGACCCTACAAACGCGCTGCCATAACTGAAGCCCACAAACAGCGTTTAGCTTTAATTCGAAAAACTATTAAGAAATATTGATTTATACTAAATTTTAAGATTTAATTTTCTAGTAGGGAAATAAAAATAAACACATTTTGTAGAAGTCATTTTTTAATTTGCATTCCCATTAGTAGTGAAGGAATAAGTTTATTTTTTGATACAAAATCTTAAATTTCATTTAATTCCAACTCATTCATAATCGAGGGGAGGTATATTTTGCAATATATAAAAATTGAATTGAAGTTTATACATACATATGTTTGTATAAGCCATACAATCTTGATACCATTCTCATGGACAATCTTTGTTTAGTAAATAAATTCTAAGCGTGGAATGACTGCAATAGCAATTGTTTTTCGCGTTCCTTCTTCTTCACCACATCTAAACTACGCTGCCGCCACGTACTTTTGCGTAGCTTAATTGGTCGACTTCCCACATATCGGCCATCCATTTCTTTCATGGCTTTTATAAAATCTGCCGGCTCACGAAAGCTAACAAACCCGAAACCTTTGCTTTTTCCAGTACGTTTATCACGCACTACACGAGCTCTTTGAAATGAGGGATATTTGTTGAATGTACGAGTTAGAACTTCATCATTTACATCATTACCTAAATCGCCACAAAATATTCGAAAATCATCGTCGGGCCAATCTGCTAAAGACGTATCCTCCCAAACCTGTCCACCAGCTATACGTACGGTTTTGCGATCCTTTTTCTTCTTTTCGGTCGACTGAAACGACTGAAGAGCTGACGATGCTTTTGCCGCTTTGATAGCTTCTTCAGCTATAGGATTTGGACCTGATTTTTCTGCTTTTAACTTTTTTAATTTCTGTGTTACGTCAAACTGTATGGCATTTACATCTATTGGAACTGCAACAGGTACTGAAGGGACATTGACTGATTGTCGACTCTGATACAATTTCGGTGCACTGCTTAAGACCACAGGAGTGGTTGTTACGGGAGCCGCAATCTTTACTGCTTGTGTGGGCACAAATGTAGGCATAAAAGCTGGAGGCGGTATAGGGGGTGGTTGAACTGTTATTGGCTGAACTGTAGGTGCTGTTGAGCCTGCCGCAACGCTTGGTTGTTGTTGTAGTTTTTGTTGTACCTGACTGTATGTGTTTGCAGCTATTATAGGTCTCACCTGATTGGGTACAAACAAATTTCGTGTGACCTGTGCTGTTGTAGCTGGTTTTGATATTTCCGCCTCAAACCGGGACAATTCATCTTCAATGTTCTTTCGTTTTGTTCCCATATTAATGATGTTGAATTATTCGTATCTGTGAAAATTAAACGTATTTCCTAAAAGTTACCACCGAGTATTTCAGGACATACGAGACAACAACATATGGGTATACATATGGATGTGTGTATGCATTTGTTGCCATACTTCCAGAAACCACTGGCCAAGGCAAAACTAAGTGTTGCCAATTTTTCTCACCATGTATAGAAATTGAAAATGTTTACAAAAAGCGCCATATGGGTTTTTGTTATTGTGAATTAGGAGGCAGTACATATTTGCAAAAACTTCTTAGATCGAGTGCAAACTAAATTTTTTTTGCTTTTGTGCGTTAATATATATAATGAATTTTACAAATTCTGTAAATGTTTCGGTGGAAACAACATGCGAGTGTAAAATTCAAGAAATTGGTTATGATGGTACTGAACTTTATGAGCCGTAAGTATGGGAATTCAGAATTCACTTTTCTTATCCATAGTGTATAATCGAATGTTTAATGTCATAAAAAACAGGCCACCAACTCTGTCAGAGACTTTAAAAAAATGTGCAGCTAAAATAGATTTTAGCAAAACTTCTTTAGAAGAATTAAAAAAGGAAGAAAAATCTCAAACAGATGAAGCTGAGAAGGATGCGCAGTTTCAACCGAGCTTATGGCCTTGGGATTCAGTGCGTAACAAATTAAATGATGCCTTAACAGAAGTATGCGTTCTAGCAGATGTAATATCTATAGCTAAAGATAAACGTTATCTCGTGTTGGATCCAGTACCAGATGCCGAATCCGAGAAAAATAATGCAATCGTTCAAGTTTATAGTCGAAAAAAAGCCCTCAATCAAGCAGCCCAAATATTGTTGAGTGGTGCTGACCGTCTGAAGAATACACACACTGAACAGCGCAATCGAAACGTTTCCGATTTTCATATAGAACTTTTGCGTTTAAGGCAAAATTGGCGTTTGAAAAAGGTATCGAATGCCATAATTGGAGATTTGAGTTATCGAACTGCTGGTTCAAAATTTGGAATGAGTGGCACTTTTGAAGTGACTAAGGCCGAAGATGTAGCTGATGAAGAGACATCTGGTAATTCTATCCCCCTTGCAACAATAGGCACCAATAACGGCTTACTAAATCCTTCTCCAAAAAATAATTCAGCATTAAGAGTTATTGTTCCAGCCGAACTTCAGGGCGTAGCTTATTTTAAAGTAATCACCCAAAAAGATCAGGAAGATTTGTGTACAGCTACTGTCAACTTAATGGGTCATGGTCCTAATACCACACAACAAGGTGGTGTTTGGCAGAAAACCATTGAAGATGCTCAAAATGTACTCTTCTGTAAAGAACTTTTTAGCCAATTAGCGAGAGAAGCTATACAGCTTCAGGCACCCATACCACATGTGGTGATAGGCAATCAAATTAGAGCCACACTTTTACCTGGTATACAGCTTATAATATCCCTTTGCCATTCCACTACAGTGGATAGTAATCAACCTACACCCATAAATGATCATGATCACGACCATGTTTTAGAACATTCACTACATCAACTATTACGTGAGGTGCATCATAAAAATTCACATCACCCATTTCCCCATCCAGCGAGCGGACCATTAGGCCCCAGTAAAAAACGCATGCTAGCCGGTCCAATGGCAGCCGATCGTCAAAGTTTGGTTGAAATGACAAAATATCAAACAATTTTAGAGCAAATTATCGCCCAAGCCCAACATATCTTTATGCGTAAACGAACTCAATATGTATTAGACACGTTAGCCAGAGATGTTAAGGATCCTCAGATTGTTTCACATTGGAATGCTATGACTAGCCCGACAATGTCGTGTGTTAAAATTAATATTGTTACGCATGGGTAAGTTGTTACACACTACTTCACAAGAAATTAAAACTATTACTATCTTCAGGTAAAGATAAAGAACTGTTTCATAAGAACCCTCTAAATTCAAAAGGAAATATTTTTTGAGGGGAGGTTTGATTATTGTTAAATTTTCTTTTCAGTTACGACACTATCAATCGAACATCTCTCGTTATACATGTACGTGAAAGGTCACTTAAGGCAATTTGTCGTGATGGTCGAGTAATGCATCTCTCCTATGAGCCACAAGAACTGCGAGATTTAATACTATGCCAAATAAATTCCCATCAAATATCATGTCTCTTGAATTTGGCGCGTTGCATGGCCTGGCAAGTATTGTCGAACAGTAATCATTTGGGCATTGGTAAAGTGGAACCTTTAGGCAATGCCAGTTCTTGTCTATTAGCTTCACCGAACAGTGACCGCATGATTGCGGTACAAATACGCTGTACACAATCTCAAATGGACGTTAAAGTTTATATAGCCAAAAGCCCACGGCAGGATTTCTTTCCAAATCCGTTGGTACCTGAAAAATTCTGGGAAAATTTGGGTGGCCATTTTAAAGAGGTTAATTATTGATTTAACTTAATTATGTTAGAATATTCAATATTTAAACAACAAAGTTTATAATTTTCTTTTGTTACAGGTGCGATTTGATAAAATCGAAGGCAAAAGTTTTCTGAATAAAATGGAGTTTTTAATGGCTTCCTTGAATAGTAATTCAACTATCACTTAGAATATTCATACTTTGGGGTGTATGGAGACCCATTTATGCACAGATATTTAATATTAATATTAGAAATATAAATATAAGAAATAGCGGATAAAAAATATATGCATGGGTATTTTTTAATGTTAATAATTTAGAAATTATTGTAATAAAAACTTTATTTAATTTGAAATTTATTTTTTATTTGGAAAATATTGTTAATTACTATTTCGATTATCAAGGGCTTCCAGGGGGCAAATACAGTATCGATCGAAATTTACATTCTATTGAATTTCTATTATATTTTATTGAAATTTCGATCGATTTCGAATGCCGTAATTTGCCCTTAGGAAGAATTCAAATAAAATTCATAGTATTTACTTATAATATACTTTATTACAAAGCTGGTTTCTGTTAAAAAATTGTTTTACTTAAACAAATATTGTATTTTATTTAGTATATAATTTACAAAAGATTACAATTATATTTCTACACTTTGGCCTTACTCGCATTAACACAAAACTATTTTTTTTTGGAAGATATTCTGCCTTTTGTAGGGCACCATCGAGAAATTGGCGCGAACCTACGAATTAAAATGTTAGTTCGAAAGTTTTGCAAAATTGATCAGAACGTTGAGAGAATCGGTTTTTTAATTAACACGAATATAAAGTAATATCTAAATGTGAGACTGCATTTCACAAACCTTACATTCCACCCGGCAAAGATCTTAAACCATTAGAAACCATGAGGTATGGTAAAAGTATCTTCCAGGCTTATGGTATTAGCGCGATTCGTGCTCTAGATGGAAAAATATCTTTAGTTCTTTTTTATTTTAAATAAATTAATTATCTACTAACCCATCTTTCCAAATCACAAAATATTATTTTATATGTAGAATCTGTTACGGGCATGCTTTTAGTATTAGAAGTTAAAGACAAAGACGCTGTGTGTGGTGTAAGTGCTGTGGTAGTTGAAGCAATCCTTAAGTGTAATCCTCGATAAGAGGAAAAGAGAATCGGCGTATTACGTTGTAAATGAGACCCATTTTCAACATCCGGTGGAGACTCGTTTTCGTTAAGATATTGGTTTAAGTTTAAACTAGTTCCATTATGTTGTCTCATGTTGGATTAATTTAGACTTGATTTTAAACGTTTCGGAGTTTATTATATATATATACATACATATATATATATATATATATAGATAGAAGAAAATGTTTTGACATAGCAAAAATAGTAATGCTTTCGACTGATTTGGTAAAGAGATTTTTTTTTGTAAATTCATTTTTTTTTTTTTTTGTTAATTCAGTTTTATTGAAATATTAACCAACAAACAGCACCGAAGAGAAAAAGAATAAAAAATTATAATAAGAAAACTAAATAAAAAACAAAAAGGAACTCCAAAATTTTTTGTCAACCATTAGCATCAATCACAGATTGTAGACGCGTTTTCATCGAATTTATTATTTTTTTTTACATATTCCGGAGGAATTTTATTCCATTCATCTAAAATAACGGCTTTTAATTCTGCTAGGGTTTTTGAATGTCTTTTTGCGGTATTTTTCTTTAGGTAAGCTCACAAATTTTCAATTGGGTTTAGATCTGGACTCTGAGCAGGAGTATCCAGCACTTTGCCGCAATTGAAAAGAAGCCACGTCCTTACCAAAAGCGCCTTATGTTTATCCGGATAAAATTTAAAATTCGGCCTTCTGCCAGTGTTAAATTCAAATTTATTGGCGCTGTTAATTAAGTAGCACTTCAGTATATTCAGGTACTGTTTCGCATCCATGGTTTTGATAATAAAAGAATTTTCGTCTACACCTTTACTGGATATGTACCCCCAAACCATTACCGAAAGTTTTCCAAACTAAACAGTTGGAATTATATTTAGATTTTCCAGTGCTTTTAATGGTTTTCTCCACACTTATTGGGCCGATCATTATAGTAGAGCATAATTTTAGTTTCGTCACAGAATATTACATCATTCCAGTAGTCATCAGGTTTTGAAATGTGCGTTACAGCAAAGAACAAACGCTTTTCTTTGTGTTGCACAGTAAGCAGCGGTTTTTTACGAGCAACTCTTGAAGAATAGTCGCTTTTTCTTAAGACTTGCGTTATTGTTTCGTGGGAAACTGTCACACCACATTCTTCTTTCAGCTCACTTGCGAGCGTTCTCGTGGACAAAAAAGGGGTTTTCATCTACCTTTCTTCGTAAAACGATTTAGGTTCTTTTTGAAATCTTGTATGGCCACCCGGTTGGAATCTGTAACTCTAGTCTATTTTCACTTCTAGCGCGTTTTAAAATATTATAGACAGTTTGTAGTTATTGAAAACATTTCCGATAATTCTTGTACAGTTTTTTCAATTGCGTGGTTGTAGGAAGCATTTTCAATTTACTGTATTTAGCTAGAGAAAAAATTATTATACGACAGTAAAAACTAACGGTACTTCGAAAAGAAATAGACAAACCACATTATGACAACAAAAAACCATAAATTGTAAAAACACTTTCTTGACACCATTTTACATTTTCTTCTGGTAATTTTTATTCACGCTTTCATATTTTTCTTTTGCTACCGTTCATTTTACTAATAAAATATTTGATAGAAATAAAAGAGACATAGTATTTGCTACTATAATATTAAATATATAAATTTTGTACTATGTCAAAACATTTTCTTGACAAACTATATATATATATATATATATATATATATATATATATATATATATATATATATTATATATATATATATATATATATATATATATGTATGTATGTGCATACATATATTTACGTATGCATATCGATTTTTTTTGTTGGTTTTTTTTACAAATTTTAAAATAGTTTACACTTTTAAAACTGATTGAAGTTAATGCGTAAATAAGTGCACATTATTAATAAAATAAAAAGTATGCATATTTCTTTTGTGTCAAGTATTAAGTTAATATGTTTTGCAGTTTTCTTGTGCACTGTTGCCTGATTTGACAATTTATCGCCATTTTGTCGATGTTTACATCATACATATTAAGTGTTGATGATTTTTACCACTACGATTTGACTAGCTTTTGGATAGAGCGTTGGCAAAATAACGAGAGAAATTTGTTCGTGGTCTGCTGTGTGGAGAATACGTATAGCTGTTTCTACTCAGTTTGAGTATAATTTTTTGTTTGTATCGAGTTACAATGTTGTCAGCATAGTTTATGAACAGGTGTTCAAATGTCGTCTTGATTAGTCATGAATCTGTTCAAACATCGTACATTTTGCTGCTCGCACAGAAATTTGGCTAGTGAAGACTGTCGCTATTGATGGTCAGCTCGTATTAAAACAGAGTTCTCCGAACAATTGTTCCCACAACTGTGTTATGCCATCACACAAACAAAGCACATTGCCTGTCTATGCGTGTACTCGTCTGTAAACACCCGTACATAAACGATGCTAAAAGCACCCATGCAACCTCGATGAAAGACAAAAGATTATGCTCAAACTGAACAGGAACATCTACACCGAAGTTTTTGTAATATAATTTATTTCCTGATGATGCTACACAAAGGCGTAGCGAAATACCGAATTTAATAAAAAAAAATTGTTTAATCAAAAGAATTTTACAAAAGACCTAGTTGTTAAAAATTATTAAACTAAAATAATATTAATACAGTCAAAGCCCGGTTTAACGAATGATATAATACAGAGATATTCGTTATATCGAACAGTATTTTTTTACCTTAAAATTTTATAAAAAACGGTGGTCCGCAATTTTAAAAACATACAAATTTAATTGTATTTATAATTTAGTGTAGAAATAAAACTTTAATTGATATTTTCACGTTTATTTAAGAATTGTTTTTATTTTTAATAATTTCATTAAATATCATAAATGTACATAGGTGCATATACATACATACTTATATTTGGATGCTATGAACATAGGTTTATTATAACATTTCCTTCATATTATTAATTTCTTAAGAAATCTGTTATGGACGATTGCTTTAACGTACTATGAAGTCCTCTTTGTATTGCTTCTTCTTGCAACTCCCTTAATGCAAGCGATTTTGAAACATCTATTCTATTCTGGTCACACCACATTATACAGGTTTCAAACCCTTTGATTGCATCTGAGTGTTAAATTTTTAGTTCCTCTGACTCGACAGGAATAACTTCACATTCATTTTCTTCATCTTCGATATCTGAATCTTGAATAATATTCTCATTCCAATTGCTTACATTTTCTACATTAAAGGTTATCTGAAATTACGATAGATATAGATACATTTGGGAAAACAGCACTTAGTAAACGCACACTACGTCTCATACACTCGCCATCTTCCAGTTGACCTAGTCGTGACAAAGGAATTTCGTCTTCTTCGTCAAAATTGTCGCTATCTGATGACATATCATGTAAGCTGCATCGTACAAATTAATATTTTTTAAAAAATCAACGAAAATTTCTGTTTTTGATGAAACATTTTTACTGAGTAATTGATTTCTGTAATGCATTTTTAAAATCCGGATGGCATTTTGGTCCATTGGTTGTGTTAAAGGTGTTGGTTGTTTTGGTTACTAGCTCCTCTGCGGGCGGATGACTTGGTGCATTATCAAGGATAAGAAGTGCTTTTATGGGTAGATTGTTGCTTTTTAAAAATTGTTCAACCATAGAAAAAATTAAAAACAAAAGTAAAACACTGTCACGAAAAATATATCTGAGCGTAAAATCTACCTCTGGAACAAACATTCCAAAGACCCCCTTTTTAAAAATTGCTGAATTCATCCACGCATTTTTAAATGGGTGTAATTCGTTGCAATAACCCTGTTTTTAAATGAACTAGGTTTTTTTGCTTTACCAATTAAGAGCGGTTTTAATTTTTTTGAACCGGATGCATTTGTACATAGAAGAACTGTTATCCTTTCTTTGGATAACTTCCTACCAGGAGCACTGGATTATCCCGCATGAACAAGTGTCTTATCAGGCAGCAATTTCCAACATAAACCGGTCTCATCCGCATTAAAAATTGCATCTCTTGTTAAATTCTGTTCGCTTACTAAGTTATGGAAATGATTTTTAAAAGGCTGCACTAAATCTTGTCGAGCTGAAAGTTTTTGGCTGATTGTATTCAGCAACCTTATTCCATATCTTTTCTTAAAACGTGATAGCCAGCCATCACTTGCATGGAAATCTGAGCCGTACATTTGATTATGGATCTCTAATGCCGTTGCTTTTAAAACCATTCCATTGCCGGTATATGATTGTTTCTTTGGCTTAAAAACCATTCGAAGAGATCCTTTTCCATTCTTGGAAATTCACCTTTTTTAAGAGATCGTCGATTTGTTGTTCCATTGTTTGTAATTTTTAAATGTTCCACAATTTTATATTCGTTCTTTTTTAAGGTACTACATATTGAAGATTTTGGTATTCCATACTTTTGAGATATTACTGAAAGATTTACACCTTTCTTACATTCTTCTAAAATCTTTAATTTTTTATCAACAGAGATTCTTTTTCGATTTTACATCTCGTTTTCACAATGAACAAACAAAACTTCTAAAACTTTAACGAAAAAAGCAACGCATCACACGTGTACAATAATCACTTGGTACATTGTTTATCGTCACACAAAAATACATGATTCGAATTAAAATCAAAAATATGTTAAAATTAAAATTGAACTTATATCCATTTTAGGAAAATGGACCAATTTGAAGCCAAAGTTTATAACACTACGTCTTGACTAGCCATAAATCTGCTTGCACATTGAGAGAGCGTCTGCAAAATAACGAGAGAAAATATGTTCGTAATGTTTCGTTCGAAGAAGACGTGTAGATGTTCCTGTTCGGTTTGAGCATAATTTTTTGTCTCTCATCGAGATCGTATGGACACTTTTAGCATAATTTATGTATGGCTTTTTATTTTTCTGTGAGTTTTGTATGTGTAATGAACATGAAGCGACCATGACCAGCGACGGTCTTGACTAGACAAATTTCTGTGCAAGCAGTAAAGTGTGCGATGGCTGAACAAACTTATGGCTAGAAGACGCCATGTAAAGGAGTTCTATTGAATCGTTGAAATACCGGTAACTCTTTGATCTGAGTTAATTCATTTTATTAAAAATGAACAAATACACATAATTTTCGTTATAAAAGAAAAAATGGTATTTTAACAATAAAAACTTAAGTTCTAGAAAAATTTTGATGTTTATCTTTCTGATGTATGATGCACTCGCCAAGGTACAGTATATTGATTCCAGCGTTATCGTCTCTATTCCAACAAGTACGACAGTTTGGACAATACTGGTGCCTGTGTGGGGATTTAGATGTGATATTTTCGCTGAAGCAATTCGCACACAATTTAGTGGTTCGGAACTCATTCACTAGCAATAATGTCGGCCATTCTCTTCTTGAGCGCCTCAATTAATCTCCGACTTGGAGTTCGCACATAACCTCGCATAGGTGAATTTGTAGATATCTCTGTCGATCCTATACATATCAGAGTTTTTTCCTTAATATCTGGAACTAGCGTTGCTGCAATAACGTGTATAGTCTTTTCGATACATATGCATTTTTTCAGTTTTAGTCTTGTGACTTTTCTTTGTGAATACAATGATTGTTTTTGTGCGAAAATTTAAAGTTGATATTTTGTATATTCCTCAAATTTTTCATAGTATAGTGATAGCTGCGAATCATCCTTGAAATTGAAGGTGTATTTTTTCAGTTTTTAATGACGGGAGTGAAATCCAGACATGTTGTTATATGTAGAACTTTTCAATTTTATTGGTCTGCCATTTCGAACGCCTCCATATATGAGTCTAAGACCTAGATCTAACCCTAACTTTTTGTCATATATTGTACTTCTGATTTTCAACAGATTACCACTACATTCGGTTTCTTGCTTCTGTAGTTTTTTTTTTACTTCAATTGTAGTCCTTTTCGGATTTTTCATCGAGAAAGAAACTGATACTCCATCAGTTTGAAGTGAGAACTTGAATTTTTAGACATAGTTTCGGGGAATTTGAAATACTTTCTCCATTCTTTGTCTCGTTCAAATGTACACCAAGCACCTTTGTATAATTTCAGACCGCATAACATTTGATAGAATGCGTATGAATCATACTGTACATGATGACACCCATGCTTCAAAATTAGAATCAAAGAACAATTTTTATAGTTATTTTTTTTTCATTGTAACACTGTAAATTGTAGAATAATGGTATACAGCTCCAAAACAATTTACGATTTTGAATTTTATCCCATTTATCGCCATTCCACGACAGTTTATCTTTTAATTCTCGCAGCAAGTCTTCATCTGGTTCTTCTTTACTACTCGATTAAAATAAGTATGACAGAATTCGATACACCTTTTTCTTGTCAGGTCCACGTTTGAAAAATCTTCGCAATCTGTTGTATGCGTGCATCCAAATGTTGTTGGGAAATAAAACTTCGTATTGATTTGCCGCCGCCGTAGAGAGGTTTATCTCTCAAAATTTCATATTCCGGATCAAGTACATATTTTGGCTTCTTCGTTTGCATCAGAGGATAGTAGAATGATTGAAATTTTACAGACTCAAAGTTCCCGGTTCTCCAACGCTTCATGAGAGAAAAGTGAAAATATCTCGAAACTTCTACGAAAAGCGCGGATGCGGACATTTCTTTAACGTCAATTTGAATTTTCTTGAATACGCCTTCATTTTTACAAAAATGTTTTTGCGCCTTCTTCACAACCAAAATTTCGGTTTCCTCCGCTTTTACATCATCACCATAAGCCTTACGCTTAGACATCTGTTTAACAAATGAAATAGTAAAGGAATAATAAAGGATTTCTTTTTCAACATTCTAGTAGGCAAAAACGAAAAGCCAATGGCCAATCTATTGCACCCACCAAAATGAACTACATTATTTAGTATGGCCTATTATATTTCGCAAGTTTTTAGTTTTATCAAAAAATAGAGTAAAACCAATCAGAAGATATAGTAAAAATTTTTAATTTTAAAAATTGCATAAGTAATCCGACATTTTCTAAACTTTGAATAACTTATAACATCTACTAAAAAAATGTTCAAAAATCGGATGCGATTGCATGCAATCGGACGTTCGACAATGCATACCTTGAGATGACGCCAAATACAGCAAAAGCATTTAAAATCATCTAAAAATTAAGACATGGCCGTTCCAGCAATTCCTATTTTCGAAGCTAAATGGACTCACGAGTCACGTACGTAAGTGCTATTATAATGCAGGCTGTGTTTGCAATATAGAACGGTATGCAAAAAGTCCACTTACCAAGTCTCGTCAGTATATTAAAAAAATGGCATGAAGACATTTAATACTCACCGTTGTTAAGTAGAAATTTGATAAATTATATATGTATATGTTTATTACACCTTCAAATTTTAAAAGTTAATATTAAATTTAATAACGGCATTAACTAAGAGTTGTATTTATTCAAGAAATGTGGCCAAACATATAATAAGCGCATAAACCGTTTAAATGCCAAAAAACGTCTAAAGTCATTCAACTTTTGTCACTAGAACAGAAAAATGAAAATCATAAATTTCCTTTTACAAGGCAAAAACAACAGAGATCGGAGATGGACAATTCATTACTACGTACAATAGAAAATATCACAATATTCCAGGGCTATCAGGTACTTTTTTCTGTAACCAAAATTAAAAAAAAAACCGTAAGAATCCCTATTAAAAAAAAAGAATTTTAAATAACTTTTGTACTGAGTATGTATTAGCAGAGATAACTTTTAATATACATATAAACATACCACTCACAATGTAATTAAAAAAATTAACAGATTCATAGCACTATACATGGATTTAGTGTTAAAATTGTTTAACTTATCATTGGTTGGCTTAAATTCTTGCAAATAGATTTGATTTATGTTCAAGTGAGCATGTATTCTTAATAAAGCCCTTAGGAGTTTGACTAGCCATAGATCTGTTCTGCCAACATACAGACTGCTATTCGCACACGAATTATGCTCGTTAAGACCGTCGCTGTTGATGGTCTGTTCGTGTTCAACAAAGTTGTCCGAACAGTAAGGGGAATATGTTCCTTCATAAGGAGTTGCACTTGTTTAAGATGCGACTCCACAACGGCACAGTTATAGTGATCACTCAACTCTTCCTCTGTACACTACACTTATCCACAAATATTCTAACCTCTATTCTTCAGTTTTTCGCCTTACCCTTACTTTCATCTACGGCCCATTTTTTTTTTCTTTAATCTTCTCTTACTCTGGTAACATAAAGGGAGCGGAACATGTTTTGCAGCTGTTAACTTATCCTAACTTAATACCAAAACCGCCGCCATATATTAATTTTGTTTATTTCAAAGTACATACATATGTACCTACATCATACATATCGCTCATTTACTCAAAATATTCATTTTTGAAGTTAATGATGCAATATTGTTTGTATATTATGCTTTATATTGTGTATACATTATACTTATATTCGCGCTGTTTTTACCATAATAGCTTCCCGAGATATGAAGGTGTAAAAAGTGCATATTTTGGAACATATAAACAGACTCCCTTACTCATCAATATTATGGGGCACTACCACCGTTGCTAAAGAGCTTGGTAATTTTTTTTTTTTTCTAACTTTCTAATATGGATAAGGTTTATGGAAAAAATGTTAACAAACTATAGCGAGTTGCCTGAAAATGGGATTGTATTGTACATATCAAGAATTTAAATCTCATTGTGATATCAGTACTTTTTACGGCCGAAATGTTTGGATAGAAACTTGGCCTTATTTGCACATTTATGAGCGATACATATGGTTTTTACTATTGGCATTTTCTATATTTTTTGATCGCCACTGTCAATAAAATAACAATTTCTTTTTTCTTTACTTTTTACAAACTTTATTAATTTTTTTATGATCGTTCATTTATCATCATCAATATCATACCCATTATCATTGTTGTTGTGCTTGCTGAATATTTGTATGTATGTTTGTGTAAGTATGTATGAAAAATCATAATCCCAATGACAATAACATCATCATTATGATGGTGTTATTGGGTTTTTATTTGCGTGCTGTTGCATATTTTCATCTGTTGTTACTGTGTAAGTTGTATTTATTATTTACTTCATTTTGTGTTTGTCTCAATTGTATAATTAATACTAAAATACTTATTTAAACAAATTTTCTCACTAAATTATCAATTACAATTAATTTTTTATGCACTTTTAATTTTATTTTTATTTTCCTATATACTATTTAAGTTGTTTTTTATTCATTTTGCAGTAAATTTTTTTGTAAATGTGTTTTTTTCCAAAAAATTTTTCATTTTTTTTTTTCCATTTTTATTTATTTTTTTATATATATGTATGTATATATAGACTACTTTATAATAATAAATTATTTTAAGCAAAATTCCCATTACTTTTATTTTAATATTATTTTGAATATAGTGGTACAAATAAGTTTTCGAATTCACCTACCATGCAAATATGTACATATACATATATGTATGTACTTATATTAATTGTACGATTATTTGGAAAAACTGAATAACTCTATTTACTTTACTGTCTAAACCAACTTTAAGATTTCTATTACAGTTATCAAGTTAAAACTGCATTAGATGAAAATAAATAGATACATACATATATGCGTTTCTTCATTATATTTTATAAAAAGTTAAAACATTTTTTCTTTTTAAATAATGCTTCATACTAAATTTTATAAAGCTCCATAATTATTTTTTGTGGCAATTTTTTTAATTTAAAATTTAAAGCTTATGGGCGCAGATAGCAAAATGTGTTTTGTTATAAGGCCTGCATTATTTGGCAATCAGTGTTTGGATCGATCGCTAAAATTTCTAACAATTTGTTTTGCCCTCAAAAAGTAAATTAAAAACTACAACGTTTTGTTGCGATTTAATTAATAAAAAACATGTAAAAAAACCATCTGAATATATGTAGCTAATTACGAAAGTTTTCCATTCCATATAAAATATGGTTAGAATAATTACAGCTTTATTAAACGTTAGCCCTTAAATAGAACAAAAATACTATTGTCACCACTATTTGTTAATTATGTTAGGTTATAGTATGATCTTGAAAGCTCTTCTTTTCTAAAACTGAAAAAAAAACTCCGTCTTGATGCTCAAGTTCCATCATGTCAGATATTTTGCTTAAAAACTATGGTAGGACAATATAGTAAATGAACTTAAGCAGTTTTTCATAAAAATATAAATTTAATACCATTTCTTCTCATAATATAAATAGTGAAATTCAGAGAAAAGTTATGCGATACACTGTATATTGTTATAAGTATTTAATTGTTTATTTTAAGTAATAATTGTATATGTATAAAATTTTCCGATTTTATATAAAAAAAAGTAATAAAAGTAAGGTTATACACACAAAAATCATAAGGGAAATCGTAACTTTGCTTTGCTAAAATACAAACTAATAAAACAATTCAGAAATACGCTTAAGTTAAGCCTTACTACTAATACAAAATAGTTTAGTTTTATATTTTGTATATAAATTAATAATAAAAATATACACAAGTATATTATAATTTTATAAATACAAAAACAAAAAAGTAAATAATATTAGTTTCTTAGGTATATATAATTAATATGTATATACTATGCATTGAATAATAAAAGTTTTGTACAATATATAGAATATCTTAGTGTATTTTTTTATTTTTTTATAATGCTAATTTTCGTGAAAATGTCCATGAACAGTCTAAACTAAAAATCAAATAATAAAATGTTATTTACATATTTTAACTTTGCTGTTTAACAGTAATAATTAGTTTAAAACCAAATTTTTTTTTTTATTTTAAATAACTTATTTCTGAAAAAAACTCTAAATAAAATTTTTATGTATGTATGTATGTATATACATACATATCGTCCCTTTTGCACGTAATGGCAGGAAGGCCAGTAAGTTACCTATATAATAGGAGTACCTAAGTTAGATGACAGTTCGTGGAAACTTAAAGTATCACCTGGCAAACATGAAAATCGAAGAAAATGATAATTGCAGGCTGTGCCTGGAAGAGGCTAACTGGCTATGAACGATGGTTAGACACTTATTAAATGTTAATGTCACGGGGAACTTTATTACAATTACAAGAGACTCCATGAGGAGGAAGAAGGTCTAGTCACCAGCCGACAGTAAAGGCTAGCGTTAGCACGAGACTCCATGAAAATTCATATAATCTAGTATTAAAGATCGGTTGCCTATAATCAATTCGAGGAACGAAGCAGGTCGAAAGGTTACCCTTAAAATAAGTGGCCTGCTTGGATATATCCCCCAAATTTTTATACAAATTATTTCTAAAGCCCTTAACTCATCATCTGATAAACCTTGTGGTATAAAAAAAAAAATAATAATTATAAAAAAACTATCTCCTGTAAAATTTAATTTTTGTAACATACGATAATTTCGCTCAAAACGGTTGAGAAGAAACGAGTGGATAAATAAAATTTTTGTATATACATGCAGACATGCATATGTATTTCTGTAGATGTATTTGTTTTTATTTTAAATGTACTATTGGATCCCATCACAAATTGTAATTGATTAAATCTTTAATTTAGTTTAGATGATCTTTTTCATTTGTTAAAATCAGACATATTTAAGGACATAACAAGATCTTCAGTGTCATCGGGTTGTTGCTGCCAAAAACTCTACATTTGATATTCCGACACATGGCTAATATTATGTATAAACAATTTTTATAAAATTAAATTAATTTTCTTTAGACTTCAAATGAAAAAAATAAAAATTTCTTTTTTTTTTAAGTTATTTAGTAACTTAACACCAACAACGAAAACAACAACATTTCGAATTTTTAAAGAAATTGTGCAAAACAAAGGCAACAAATTCAAAAATAAATACAAACAGAATTTCTTTAAAATAACGGTACATTTCCCAAGTTCAACCATCCAATTAAGGTTTATTATTCTTTACAAGAATTTCAAAAATTAATTTCTAAACGTGATTCATACTGGATGTTAAAAAAAATCACGAGATAAAAATTCTGAAACTTTGAATTCTTAAAAATTAAAGTTAATAGTTGGCAAGTCGACATAATATGTAACTGTAAATGAAAAATTCCCACACATGGCGATAGGAAAATAGGCTCCATTTTCAAAAAAAAAAAAAACATTTGCTTCTTCTTGTGGGGTTGTGAAATCTTGAAATTTAAAGACAATAGTACAAATAAAATCTTGAAATTTAAAGACAATAGTACAAGTAAAAGACGTGCAATAGAAAATAATTTAAAAAGTTACATATCGGCCACAAAAACACAATTGTCCCAAAAGCATATAAAAAAAAACAAGATGGCATAAACGTGTTTATAGGTAATCAATCGGTGTTTTCGGCGTGTTTAAACACGGTAACGATACGAAACACACATCGACGTTGATAAAAGAGTTCATAGGAGAGAATGGAGTTCAAGTTCTTGAATGATATGTACAATCACCCGACTTTAACCCCATTGGAAAACCCCTTGGGCATATGGAAGAGGAGTGTTTCTGATAGAAGATTCAAAAATCGGAATGAACTTTTTAAAACTTGTAAAACTGGCTGCAAACGTATTTCTGAAACTGTTCCTAATAAATCTATTCCTCGCAGATGTACCGAAGTTATAAAAAACAATGGATTATTTACGAAATATTGACTGTTGCTTTTGTTCTGTTTTAATATGTAAAAGATTCGGCAAAATTTGCTACAACTTAGAAGCATATTCAACAAGATGGGTGAATAGCAGAAAGGATAGGGAGTATTGATTTCTTTTAAATTGAGTTTGCTAGTAATTGCTAATAATGAAAAGTATCTCGCTTCAAATTCCTCACAGATGCCTTGGAAAGTGCACATACAAAATTATAACCACATACACTCATAAATACACAACATTGAACTTCTAAAGAAATAAATAGAAAATAAGGGCTTCACATTTTTTGATCGCTCAAGTGAGTCAGTATATATGCATGTATGTATATCTAAATTTATATAAATGGTATCGTACCTCTTTTAATATAAATATACATAAAGTAGTTACAATGTGCTGGCGGCAAACGAGTGTTATCTTGCCAGATAAAAATTTTTAAATTAAACATTAAAATAATAAAAACTTTGCAGCTTTATTAAAAGACATGCAATTTTGCAAACAAAAAAAGTTTTTAATATAACTTCAAAATTTCGGATTATTTTTAAAAGGATTTTAATTAACAAACTGTTCCTAAAAAATACATTATGTTTCATGCTGATTGTTTTTTGATTTTACCACATTGTCGTATTTGTCATATTTCATGCTATTATGCTTTTCTTTTTTTACAATTTGAAGAAACGATCATTTTAAAATAAAACCCAAAAAAACTGCTTAGCACTGACATAAAATATTTATAATAAAATGATTACATTAAAAAACAAATACCAATCACATTTTAGAAACTGTACAATATTAAAAATATATTTCCACAATTTGCAACTGAATAAATAAAATATTAAACAATATATTTAATATATATAAATACAAAAATTAAGTAACAAGTTGAAAGAAACCACTTTAGCTTTGTAGTTAAACGCTGCTTAAAACCAATTATAAAATAAGTTTGAAACACTTTAATTTTAATAACTAGATTACAAACAGATTCGATTTTTTAATTTTCAAAAAATGTTTTCACTATTTAAATCCTACAAGAAATTGATTTTGTTTTAAGTAGTTTTAATTTTCATAAGTACCTAAATATTAAGAAATATTTATTATTTTCTATTAGTATTTCGATTTTATTTTACAAATTTTTTTTTTGTAACGAAAGTTTTTATTTAAATTTTTTTTCAACACTAGACAATTTAATAAGTTTAATTTTATGTTTTTATAATACAATTTTCGTATGTAGAGACATTCAACAATTAAGGAAACTGTACAAAAATCATTTTCTAAAAAGTTTTTAAGATATTTTTTATAATTTTTTTAATGGTCCTTTTGCATTATAAACATTTTTATTTTAAGCTTTAATCAAGGACTAAGATAAAAAACAACATTTAAATAACACCTTTGGCATTACTTTCTTCTTGGAAATTGTTTAAAAACAATATTGGTACATAATTTAAAAAAAATATTTTTTAACAAACAAGTCAATAAGACGTTTAGAACACACAAAGAAATATGTATATGTCATGTTTCTATATTAAATAGTATCAGCCGGAACGGTGATACAGAAAATAGAACACCTTCTACTTTTCATTTTTAACTTATATTCAAATACCAACGATTGCACTTGTTTGCTCAAAACTTACGCTTTCTAACCACTAAAACGAAATGCGAAATCAAAGAAAAATGCTGTTCCTTGCCAAAACACTAGCTAATACACGACAAAGAGACGAGATGGAACAATAATTCTTAAACAGAAAAGATCCCTACTATTCTATACAGGATAGGAAAAACTGAACTTAACTTCTTTTCGGTTTAAGAATGGAAAAAAATTCATAGCCGATAAATTTACTAGGTATTCTATACACGAGAGTATAAAAATGCTGAGTATGAATTCGAATCAAGTTTAATGTGTTTTATGAATTAGCGAAGTTATGTAATTTAAATTTCTCAAAATTCATTTCGTCTTTACCTTGTTTTTATTTTCAATAAAGTCCTGTGCCAAAACACTAATGACAGTAAAAAATCTGTCGTTAAAAGAAGCCAGGTCGAAGAGAGAGACAACAAGAAGAAGTGAAGAAGGTCCACAGGGTAAAGAAAATAAATCCAATTATGGAAACAGAAGTAAATTAGGCGTGTGAACACCATGAAAGAGCTCAAGAATTATAAGCCATAGAAAACCATACAGGAGCCAAAACGGCGGCACACAGAAGATAACGTATGGTGATAATGATAAAGCTAGCTACAACAAACCAGAGCAGTGCAACGACAAGAAAATCCAATGTTCTACAGCACACCACACTAACGTGTTTACAGAATGGTTCAGTGTTCACATCAGCATGTTTACAGAACGGTTCAGTGTTCACATTAACTGAAATTCGAATAGAGAAATGTTATTTTATATGAGAGACTAAATAGAGGTACGAACTTTTTATGATACTGAAAGGATTTGCCGATCAATAATCGAAGAACAGTATTTAAAAATACAAATAAGCAAACTGAGAATAATAAAATTTAACAACCCAAGTTCATAAAGAACGGCAGCAAAGGACTCCTCGAAATATAGGTATCTAACGAACAAGAAAATTGATATTGCTATACTATATAAGATGTCGGTTAAAGATAGCGTTGAGGCCAGTCTAGCGAACTAAAATTGTATATGTAAGAATAGAAGCAAGAGATATGATATGAAATACATACATCAAGAAATACATTAATTAAACAAGCAAGCTGTTATCTCACGTTAGAAACCAAGGGAAATATAAAAGTAATATATAACTATACCGCAACTAACATGGGTCTTGAGGATTTCATTGCGGAAATGAGACAGATCTTTAGGTTTGGCGGCTTCATCACACTCATCTACTAAAACTTTAATGTGAAATCTAGAGCTAGCAACACAGCAACATAGTAACACGAGTCCTGCACAAATAGTAAACCAAAACTATTGCATCAGCCGGCGATCACAACACCCATTGATGGATATAGAAGCAAGTCTTGAACAAACATCCCCCGGGTATTTCGGATAATGAAAGGCTTTTAGCTTGGAAAACCATATCAACTCTAGCACACTTGAGATCCTGATGGTGCAGTATATTCAACTGCTACCGTGAACGAATAGTCCCGGGCACTTTAAACTGTTTTCCATACTGTTGAGAAAGCCCTCATTATACTGTGCATTTATTTAATGGCCCTAAGGCGAAGATCGACTGAGGTTGCGGAATTTGTCCATATCCAAGTGCCATCAATGTGACACTTTTTAATAATAATTAACTCAATCTTTGCAGGGATTTTATAATATAATTGAATGAAGCTCTAAAGACAACAACAAACGATTTTTTTTATTAATTATATCGGCATAACAGAATCTCAAGAGTGGATATTTCCAAAAACTACTAAATTCACCTGCTTAAAGCAATTTAATTTCAGTACTTTAAATTAGGGAAGTTTTTATTTTTTATGTTGTAGTAGTAAACAATTATTTCCGTTGCAGTGGATAACTAAAGTGGATGTGTTATGTAGTCATTGTAAGTGCTTCGCAAAACTTTGAAACGGTGAACCATACTAATTTAAATGATAATATGCTTATATAACAAATTGTTCAATATTTAGTGCGCTATATTTTGTACGGCTTATGTATTATTATTTTTTCTTCTTTATTTAGGGTTCAATTTTATAAAACAAAACGTCAGAACCAAATTTTTAAATTTAAGATTAAACTATAAATTCATTTTTGTAGTTTACTCTTCTATTCTTAAATGTAATCATTCAAATAATGACACCTCAGCATTAAATACATAAACGTTTATGCGTTGAAGTTTCAAAAACATATTGGGAAAATTAGAAACTACCAACTTTAAAATTTAATTCTAGTTAATAAAAATCTGCTTCCAATACAGGAAACTTATGAAATTAGGTGTGATAACAAAAAATTTCTCCCTACATTGATATACTTAAATTTGTTAGTAACGCTGGCTTCTGGTCGAACCATGTTAGGATGTTTTACTTTGAATCCGATAGGGTGTACTGGGACTGGGTTTTTTAAAAGAATTGCCATTGTAGTTTGAATTTGCTTCAGTAGTTGGCGACGATCTTTGAACAATACTGCAAATCGATATCATGTTTACTCTGGTGGAAAAAGAGCTGTTGGCGGGACAAGCTAGCACTATAGAACACATTTTTCTTATAAAATTTAAAATACTAATGATAATATGTATGTATATATCATATATATTTTTTGAACCATTAAAAAAATGAGAATAAAGACTACACGAGCAAATTTCGTAATGACGAAATTAATTTCTACAAAAAATTATTTACTTTATAACGCCAGTATGTATATAAATTCGTTTCAAAGAAACTATTTTTTTTAATTTTATAGGAGAATCAAGTTTTTTTTATTTCCTATAAAAATTGGCCATACAATTGCTTAATGAAAATTTAGTTTTCTTTTTTTCAACTTAGTCCCTGTTTGTGGCCTGTATTTTATTTTACTAGGATTTTTAAGTTTTGTTATTGTTATATATACATACATACTTTAGATTGTAAATGGATGTAGTTAGTGGCTGGTTTGTTTTTGTAATATTTTTGAAATAATTTATTTATTTTTTTTTTTTAGTTTTTCTTCTCGTTTTATAAAACTTTATATATAATTTTAGGCTTAATTTTTATATAATATAATAATTGTTGTTGTGGTTTATATTTTCTTTTACTTTTAATATTCTATTTTTAAGTTCAAAATTAAAATTAATTTACAAAATAAAATAATAATAAAAAATTATATATTTTTTGTGTTTAATGCCATTTACCAGTTATATTTTTGTTTTTATCTTTGCTGCTTAGGTTAAAATGGTTTCTGTTTTACTTTTTCAAGTGTTGTCCAATGCATTTTAGAGCTTTTAGTAGCATACATCATTATCATCATATGGTCTCTTTTAGAGTTAGATTTAGTCAAGCGGATAGACAATAGGTGTAGAATAGATTAGAATGAG
Organism: Phania funesta; assembly: GCA_963932375.1. Classification (NCBI taxonomy): domain Eukaryota; kingdom Metazoa; phylum Arthropoda; class Insecta; order Diptera; family Tachinidae; genus Phania; species Phania funesta. The sequence continues at coordinate 107,637,071 of OZ010652.1, forward strand.
ATTTAAGAAAAGGAATAATTCAAATAATTCGTTAAGTTTCTTTGTATATTTTTACGTCTCGTCTTAAGTATTTAAGAATTTTTCTTGTTGTTTAGAGGCTGCAGCTGCAGTGGCTGCCGCCATTGATGACCATAAATGCTGGAGCATGGCCGCGGTGAGAGTCGAAGCTGATACCGCTGTTTCACCCGATGATGAATTTGTCGGATCTTTAAGGGTATTATTCATCATGTTGACACATTGAAGAGCTGCGGCGGTTGCATTCGCTTCGACATCATTTGTCATAGTTGCACATATGGCATTGTTTTGTTGGTAATTGCTGTAAGATGAGCACGAGGAGGAATTACTAAGTGGTGTGTTAGATGTTACTGCTGATGTTGTTGGTTGTTGTAGTGTTTGTGTTGAAAAAGGTGGTGTTATGTTTTGTCCGGGCGGTTATTGCATAAAATAATCAGGATGTTCTGAATCCTTTTCAAATCTTTTCGCTTCTTCATGCATACTTTCTTTAATTTTTAGTATAGCCGCTGATTCTGTTTGATCGTTTTCGCCCGGCCCGCCAAAGCCGCCCAGATTATAATCACCCATGCCACTGCCTGAATCCTCGCGGGGTGTGCCAGGTCCACCGTTGGCTGGTGAATTTTTCATACCATCAAGACCGGTGCCATCACCGGCACCACCATTAAGTACAGGACCCATTGAGTTTGGACCGCCTCCCATAGGACCCATGCCACCAGGTCCACCACCGCCACCGTCAGGACCTCCTCCCATGGGAAATTCTGGTTTCATTAGCGAGTACATATTGTCACCAGGACCTCCAGGGCCTGCTTGTGAGTTATCTTGCGGCGAAGGCATTATGGGTGTCCCAGGCCCTGGCGGGCCGTTAGAGCCAGGTCCGGGACCATAATTGCCTGGCGACGATGACGAGTATGCATTCATAGGTGCTGTCGCATTCGGCTGCCATTGCGGTGGTCTACCGCCAGCTCCCATACCCATGGGCGGCATACCACCTGGTCCTGGTGCAGGACCCCTCATACCACCAGGCCCACCATATCCCATGGGGCCCATGCCGCCTGGTCCTCTCGGCGGATTCATGCGAGGATTCATAGGGCCCATGCCTCCCGGCCGCGTAGGATCCATACTGTTCGGCATCATAGGTTGTCCTGGTGGACCATTAAAATCATTACCCATACCTTGCATACGCACACCGGGCCTTGGGCCACCCGGATACCGTGGCCCACCCATAAACGGCGGCTGGCCAGGCATCATTTGTGATGGTGGGGGTTGCGGACTTGACGCATGTGTTGGTGGAGAAGGTCTCATTGTTGAACTGGGAAAGAAATTTGCTCCCATAGGTCCACCTGGTCCCATAGGACCATCACCTCCGGGTGGCATTTGTCCTAGTGGACTTGGCGCTGGACCACCGGCACTGTGAGGTCCTCCGGGGCCAATACCGTTGACACCATAACCCGAACTAACAAAACCATAATCGTGGAAGGCCTTGGCCTCTGATGAATGATCGCATTGGTCACGTCTTTCGGGAGCAGCACAATATAAATCCCAAAACACACACCACCATGTGTGCAGAAAACCCGGTGGCTCACCTAATGTTATGTTTTTCTCCCATCTTATTTCGGAAAGGAAAGTTTGTGCAGCTTTTTGGGCTCCCACATGCAGCAGATATTCGTACACGTACAGAGCTAATTTTTCACGGGCCTGAGCATCTGAGGGCACCGACGAGGTTTTCGATTTGCCATACATTTTATTTGGTTTCAACAAAAATGTGATGTCTATGTTTCGTTTTTATTATTTAGTAGTATGTTGATTGTATTATTTAAAGTGCTGTTTTAAGTCCTCTTGGGTTCTATATATTTTTTGTTGTTTTTTTGTTTCCAGCTGATGTTGCTGTTATTGTTTTGTTGTGGTTGTGGATCTTAAAGATTTCTTTAGTTATTATTAATTAGGGTTAACTTTTTTTAACTCCAGTAGTTTCTGTTTGTGTTTCTTAAATACTTTCAATAAATATTGAGATAATTTTGTTGGTTGGTCGCTAATTCGTTTTTCTGGTGCGGAGCCTCCACCGTCATTCATACACATACAATACACACGCACACAAAATTTTTGTGGGGAGCTGGATGTATGTTCGAGGAGAATAAGAGAGTGTCTGCTCACGCAGCCGTTCTCCTAGTTTCTTTAACATCCAGCATTTTTAGGAAAATGTATTTGTTCAATAGGTATGAATTTAAAAAAAAAATTTAGCTTCAAAATTAGTTTGCGTTAATTATAACTTCTTTATTTTCAATGTTTTATTGATTCTTCTATTATTTTCTTATATGTGCACTCTTCAAACTGTATTTTCGTTTTCTTTTAATATTTTTTGTTAAAATTTGGGTACCATCAAGTTTACTTTTGCTTTATTTTTTACAATAAAAATGATTTTTTTTCATTATACGTTCATTACGTTTTTTTCGCTCTTTCTCGCTCTCTATCTCTTCCACGGTGTCCGCCGTTCAGTTACTTTTCTTTTTTTGTGGATTTTTGTTAGAAGAAATATTTAGTTCATATTTGTCTTGTATCTGCTGCTTCTTCGTTTTACCGTTTCTTTTGCTTGGTTATTTTGTATAAATGTAGTTTTTATTACTACTCTGTTGTTGTTATTGGTGCTACTGCTGGTTGTTGTATGGTGCTGCTGCTTGTTCTTGTTCGTATTTGCTGCTATTGTTAAACAACCACCTCGTATGTTTCAATGTGTCTTCTTTTTGTTGTTGTTATATTTGTGGTGTTGATTTGTGCACTCTTTCACACACACACGAATTTCCCACTTTTTAGCTGTGTGACTTTTTATTGTTGATTGTGTTTGTTGTGACTTTCGCAAACTGAAAATATAGAAAAAGGCAAAAATTCAATAAAAAAAAAAATAAAATTGAAGATGAGAATAATAGGGCAATGAAGGAATTGCCAAATATGTACAGTGCGAGCAATATTGCTAATACAGCGATTTTACAACGTAATGAAATAAAATATTATTTTATAAAAATTTTTCTCTTCTACGACTTTTTTTAACTTAGCAAAGCAATAAAATCGATCACATTGATATATACTGTAAGCTATCTTATTGTTACTAAAATACATAACTGTGTACAAAGATATTTATGTTATTTCTACGGAGCTGTCTTAATTATTTCTAAAATACATAAACTGTATACAAAGATATTTATTTTATTTCAAAAGAAAATACATAACTAACAAAACGTTTCCTTGGTACATCTACACATCTATTGAAAAATTAACAATTACATATTACAAAGCATTGCACTTGCAAAGATGGATGTCCAATACGAATGGTTGGCGGTCTAAAGCGCTCTATATTTTTAGTGATGTTAAGAAGTTTGAGGATTGACAAGTTTTTAATAAAGAAAACACTTTCTAGAAAATATTGTAGAAAATTACGGGGCTTTAGTATAATTTTTAAAACTGAAGAAATAACAAAGGTTTTGATAAAAATTTTCAGAAGAACTAATGTACCGTGAAAAGGCTAAAGTAAATTTTTTTCACGCAACATGAAAGAAAATTAAAGATTTTGTAATATCAATAGGTTTTTCCGAATTAATAAATATTTAACTAGCAGAGACACAAACCGAATTATTTAACATGGCTGATTTTACACTCAACAGAAGAGCTCTGTTAGCAATTTAACAGTGGAAGTAATTTTGACCTTATTTTTAGAATCCTACAATAGGAAGCATGAATCGATCCATAAAATACCCCTTTTATAAAAATTGCTCCAATGGCTAGTTAGTTGATCCATAATAGTAAACAATCTGAAATATTACGAAACGAAGACAGCCCTCTTGGCGACACTTAATCTTGAACTTATTTCCAGTGCCCATTATGGAAAAATGGTCCTGGGTTGACCCAAACCACTATACAGGAATGGTGGTCCAAGGAGTAAAGAAAATTAAAAAAACACTAATTTTTGATAATTTCTTGAGAAGATTAGAGGCCTTTATGGAAAAAATCGCTTTAATGTAAACATTTCACCGCAACCATGAGTAGTTCATTTTTAGGAACACATTAATGAAATATTAAACAGAGTTAATTGTTTAGGACTACCAAAAGCATTGTACATATGTATAAAAGTATACGATGGTATACTAAAGAAAAATGCTATGGATGCATAATTTTATTTGACCGATCTTAGGAAGATAAAGTTCATTAAGCGTTGGAAAAAAATTATTTTAGAAGCAATATTTTACCAGAAATACTATAATTAAGTTATAATGTATTTGATACGTAAAGTATTTATAAAACTAATAAAAGACATTCTAATAACAATAAATTGATCTTCTTTTGTTTTGAATCATTTTATTTTTTTTTTTTTTATTGATTTGTAATAAAATGCATAAAAAATTAATGTAAATGTACAAATTGTTTAGTGATGGTACCTATGTATGTACATGCAATCAAAACAAATAAAAAAGGCACGTTATTCCATTAGAATAATCATCCCTTAAAAAATTTGTGCGTTATCACATTTATACATACATACACTTTGTTTTTGCTGTTTTTAGTTAACATGGTGTTAGTGATTAATATACATATGTATACACCCAGTGGCAAAAAAGTAGATTTTCGAAAACTTGAATATTTAGCCGTTTCCCAGTAATCAATTTTATGGGAGGTATATTACTAAATAATTTATATTTATATATAATTTATATTTATATATAATATATATTTGTCTAATTTTACAATGTCACAAAATTTATTAATTTAAAAAAAAAAAAAAAATCTAAGTAGTCTCAAAAGTGATTTTTTTTTAAACATATCCACTACAATCAAAATTCCTAGAAAATTGTCGTCCCGATACTTTAATAGCTGAATTGTAAATAATTTGATAACACTTGCAGAAGTAAAAAAAAAAGCGGCCAGGACCCTGAAATATATTGAGGAGATAATTAGAAATATCACATACTCCAAAGTAATTAATATAAAAGAGATAAAGCAGAGAACCAGTTCTCAAGACCTTAAGGCAAAAATATTTTTACCCGAAATTGGAAGAATATTAAATTTGGACAAGTGAAATTATAATGCCACCAGAAAATGTAAGGTCCAGAAGTGGCCATCCAAAATACCCAAGGAAACACTGGAATATAATGCGGTTAACACGTTCATCCAGAAACCACCCGTCATTGTGTGTAAAGAAAAATTTGCACTCTGCGTTTCCAGAATGAAATCAATTGTTAGTAATAAACGCTGGACTATGCACAAAAGTATTAACACATATATTGGACTGGTTCAAAATTTAGAAGAAAAAAAACGTTAAACGTTTACTTTGTTGAATCGGTCTAAAAGAAAATTACAATATGTATTCAAATCTTATTCCTAAAATATTGTGCGTACAAGGGTATTGGAATGGACAACTAGTTTGTTTACGTATTTGGACGTGCATATTATTTATCTCTTTTTGGATAGTGGAAACTTCTAAATCTCTATGGATTTTTTCACATATATCAGGGGGAGCGTACGATAATTCGTACAATCATAGCCCGCCTTCTTAATAACTTCTGGGTGTTTGATAGACAAGCAGTACCCCACAGCTGAAGCTTTATTTAGCGCTTATTAATCAGCGCAGTTGATATGTTCCAAGTTTTATGGCCGTTATTTTTGTTTCAATATGGCGTGACCAAGTTAGACGCCGATCTAAGTGGATAGCCAAATATTTAACGTGGGTTTCCGCTGGAATAGTGGTATTTGTTATTGTTATAGGCGGACAATTTTTTCTTCTGAGGGAAAACGTTACATAAACACATTTCGATTGATTTACCTTTATTCTCTACATTTTAAACCAACCTTCTAGCTCATTAATATGAGCCTGAAGTTGTTCGGAAAGAATTTGTGGAACTTGGTTGACACTTATTAATGCAGTGCCATCTGCAAACGTTGACATGTATGTATTCGGGGTTGTTGGCATACCCGCTGTATAGATGATTTATAATAGCCGCCCATGTATAATGACTTGATGGACTCCTGCTGAGATATAGAGTTTGCTAAATTTTTGATTATGTTTCGACCTTAACCTAACAGAAAGGGATCGGATTATCAGACCCACATGAGCCTATTTTGCAGTCGACCTGAGAACCTTCGATATAATAATTGTATTAAATTAGTAGGTCCACTATTTACCAATTTTGAGTCATATTTGTTTTAATACAACATTGGAAATTGGTAACAATTTTGTTGTCGATAATCATGTACCACTGGCAGCCAACGTCTTAAAATAACGATTCGCTCAATCAAGAAATGGCTTTGGCGAAATTTTACAATTAGATGGAAGTGTCTACATCCAACAACCAGGAGGCAAAAAAGTGTAACGAATACGAACATTTTAATCAAATCAACCACAGCAAAAAATATGTGTGTTTCAAACGAGTATCGAACATTTATATACTCAAAATTATCGTTTTGAATGTTGTGTATCATTTTATGCGATTGCGCATAGAAACTTTTGATCATTCGCAAATCAACAAAAAAGAGATCGTTGAAGTTCTCTGAAATATCTTAACTGAAACGTGTCGGTTTTGATTTTGTTTTCGAACTGCAAGTTAAGATTCAAACAAATCGAGAGAATATTTTGTGTCCCATAAAAAAACCAAAGCTGGAAAGCGTTTGCAAAATGAATCATTAAAATGGATTGTCTTCATTAAACATTACTTATTACATCAAAATTACGCCTGTTTAGCATTATTACCACCACCAGTTCAGATAAACTGACTCCATCTATTTATACAGCTGTGCGCAATATAGTAGTAGCGCTACTATAGATATTGCAGGATTTTTGTTCATGCATTAGGAAGTTGACAACATTGGCCCTTATTCATAGTCAACAACTAAAGTTGGTTCTTTTAAACACCTGGTTTAAATTTAAAAGTTGTTATTTAAAATTTTATTACCATAGACAGAAAACAAGTATGTTTTAAGTTGAGCCAGTTTAAATGGGTGCCACCTCAATCGATAACAAAATAAAAAAAGTACCATCCTAGATCAGCTGACGCTAGTTTTAAAAAAACAGAAGAAGCGGCAAAATTTATTTCTTTAATTTAAATCGAAAAGGAAACGGTTTGGATGGGAAAAATGGAAAACGTGAGTGTTATATCATATTTATTTTGTTAATGATTGCCTTACAAATTGTCATCAATTATGGACCATTTTAAATTTTTTCCGTACACTTTTTTTCTTAGCAAAGAACAGCTGATAATGACAGAACGATAAAGATCAAAAATACGAATCCAAATTTTTTTGAATAAACTAACCACAGTGGTGCAATTGGATAATGGCAGTGAAAGCAAAACATGAAAATTTAAATATTAATTTTCGTATTCTATTTGTCTTTAGTGTTGGGTTAAATAGATGATGTTTATAGTTGACACAAGACTTAGTAGAAGACACGAAGAATGTTGAAAACGGCATAGAAAATGCTCTTCATTCCGCCAATTGTCTAATAAAATTGTAACTTTTGAATTTAATCCTAAAAATTTAAATTACATAATATCAATATATTTGTTTTTAAATTAAATATTTTGATTGAATAGATGATTATTTGACATAAACTAAACCTAGCTGGTTTTGAGTGTAAAAATTATATACACTTGTGGACATAGTTAAGTTATTAATGCAATATATTTTTTCCAGTGCAAATGTTCAATGATTCAAACTTTTAGAAATACGTAGGTACCGCTAGAATTTCTCAAAATGTAAAACTATTTTAGACATTTAGTGTTTAGTTTAGCAAGCAATCACGTATTTCTTTACAATTTGCTGACATTAGTGGAAAAATAATTAAGTTATTTTAGCTATAAAAGGTTAATATTTAATTTTGTTTAAGATTTTGGTAGACAATAAAGTTTGTTGTTATTAGTAAAATAGTTTAGCGCCTTTCCTGCTGTTTTATAAGTTTACTAGCGGATGCCGGCGAGCTTCGCTTCGCGTCAATATTAACATTGAATCAAATTCATTGGTTTATTTATTTATTTTTTATTTGGAAATAATGAAAAAAAGTAAATCAATTCAATACAATAGTGTATACAATATTGCAAATGCACATGCACAAGAGTTGCTACCTGCCTTGTTAGTCAGATAAGCATATTTTAGTTTTAGTTTATAAGTAAGTTTAAAATTTGTAAATAAAATAGTCCTATTATAACATCAAACTACTATTGATTTACTTCCTATTTCGCTCGCGATCTTTAGGTCTTGTCGAATATATATTTGTTGTTGTTTTTTTTTATATGAACAAAATCACATGTTGACATGAAAAGTCATAACTCACGACCGATTGCGTGCAAGCTTTAGATAAACCATCTACACGACCATAGGAACAAACCCTAAAAATTTCATCGAATTCGGTTAGACCGTTCGTGAGTTATAAATTCACAACGCACTTGCAACAATTTTATATATATATATAGATAAGTTATGGGTAAAAGTAAAAGCTTCACCCTAGCTGAAAGGCAGATTATCTTGAGTCTTGAATACTGTTGGTTCAGGCTCCAATGTGGTAAAAAGAAGAGAAAGAGTTGTCAATGCAATTAAAAATTACAAACAATTTTGAAATTTTAATAAGTTGCAAAGAACAAAAACAACACAAAACAAACGAGCGTTGCTAAAAATAGAATCATAGTCAGGATGAGTAAAGCTGTCCCATTCCTCACATCTACACAGATTAAGTCGTACATGAAGTTGGAACATGCCGTTAAAATATCGGCAAGGGCGAAACCCATCTCCATAAAAATAAAATTTTTTTAAAATTAGTAGTGGGGACTGAAGGGTCAAAGTTTAACATCTATGGAAACGACGGCAGAACCTATGTAAGACGTCCTGGGTTGGTTTACCTCATCCGTTGTTGGTCCGATGGGAAAATGACTGAGGACTAATTACCACCAGTGTGGATATTATAACATGACTGCGAACCGAAGCATACATTTCGGGTAACCTTGGTTTGCTGAGGAAAAAAGCTCAAAGTCCCTACTTCAGCAAAATAGCATGTTAACCCACAAAGTATTAAAGGTTCAAAATAATTTGGGTGAAAAAAGAAAGCAATTAAATAAGAATTTCATTAACTCTTTCAGATAACTTAATATGTGTCCATGAAAACGTTGTCTGATATCAACTCCGTACACAAAAATTTTTTATAATGAATAGTTATGTAACTTTCTGTTAATTAATTATCAAGCTTATAAAATGAAATATTGTTTTTGTTTTCATTTTTTTCAAGTCTTTTTAATTTTTTCAAAATTTAACAGCAGTTATGTGTTGCTCTACATCGTTCCAAAGATTCTCTATAGAATTAAGATCCGGCAATTGAGCTGGCCATTTTAAAACGTCAATGCCACTTTGATCCAAGCAACACTTCACTATGCGTGAAGTGTATTTTGGATCGTTGTCGTGCATTAAACGCCATTTAAGTGGCATGTTTTCCTCTGCAAATGGAATCATTGTACTCGAAATGATATTTTTGTAAACGTACTGGTCCATTCGCGCATCGATTTTAATAATTGGACCAACATCGTGCCCAGAAAACGCAGCCCAAACCATCACATTTCCACCGCCATGCTTTACGGTCTTCGTGGTGTACCTGGGATTGTATTGCATGTTTCGACGACGCCATACATTACGTTTTCCATCGGAACCAAATCGACAAAATTTGGATTCGTCGCTCCAGAGGATATTTTTCCAAAAAAGCAGCGGCTTGCCTGAGTGTTCACGTGCGAATGAAATTCGGGACTTTAAATTTTTCTTAGCCACGTGTGGCTTGTCTTGTACAATACATCCACGTAATTTTTTTCATGAAGTCGTCTTCTAATTGTTCGTGAGGAGGCATCCAAACCAAATTCTGTTGAAACTTCCCTTTGAATATAAGTTGGTTTTTTTTAATGGGTCCGCAACTGAAGTTCTTTCTATAAAAAATGGAGTCCTCTTTACGTGTGGTTTTTTTAAACCTAGCACACTGTGGAACATTTTTGTTTGTCCCATTGGCTTGAATATGACTGAGTGCATTGTACACTATCTTTCTAAAGCACTTTAATATGGAAGCAAAATCACAAACGGTGCTTCCTCTCGATTGCATATGATGCATAACTTTACGCTGCTCCTCTGTGCACCATGTACCTTTAGCCATATCTAGTTTTTTTACGTTTTTTAATAAAACCTATCAATTAAAATATTAACAAAACTTACCAATTTAAGATTTTAAGCAAGAAAAATTATGAAAATATCGAATGTGCTAAATTAGTGTCCAGCCGTGATTAAACAATTCTTGAAATAAATCAAAAATTTAAATAAAAAAAGGCAAAAGAAAATAGAAAAAATAACGGTACATACTGATCACGTCATATACAACACTTGTGGGTAAGATATTTACTTAATTTTCATACCTTAAACAAAATAAATGCATTAGAATGCAACGTGCATGTAATGTGCTAACCTAATGTCACCACTGTATGTGGAACGATAATTGACATTCGACCAGTAAATTAAACACTATTCAAGAATTATAACTAATAATTCTAACAATTATGATTTATTGGCGGTAGAGAAGATTTGAAAAAATGTACAGCTGATTATGTACATAGCATATACTTATGTATGGATATGTTTATGCTAATGGCATGAAAATAAAAAATTAAATGTTTTAGAGCATATTTTTCCTGCAGTTAACCCAATTTGCATTCCACTAAACACTCAATTAACGTATGTGTTTTTAAACAATATAAAAATATATTTTGAGTAAATGTACACATATTAACAGGTGGTATTTATATGTTAAGAAAATTATATATTACAAATTATATGGAAAAAAATTATAAAAGTCGATTTGATAAAATATTTACAAACCTTGGTATCTATTTTTATAAAGATTAAAATTTAGTTGTCTATTGCTTTAATAAGCTCCAAGATGCTTTTAGTTTATAAATGCAGTTAAAATCCAAACTTTTATGCAATTAAGTGTACTGCAACACAAATATATATCTTTTAATTAAAATTCGAACAATTGCAGGTTAAAAAACATGATTACCAGAGTAAAGTAAATAAAAATTAATTTTTTGTTTGTTTTTGCTTTTAATTGCTCAAAATGGTTTTCTAGTGATATTTTGGGAATTTTGAATTTTATACACAATACTACACTGTGAGAGCTAGCAAAAGGCCCGTTTTTATTTGTGATTTCCAAAAAAAATTAGTGCTTTTCTTTTTAAAACATTTAATTATATTTGGTAATACATCTAGATTTCTCTCTTTTTATTTGGTAAATTCGATCCTTTCATTACCCATCTGATTTGAATATTTCAATTTTTTTATACTCCTTTTATATTTGTTTCGTTATGATTTTCTGTTACACACATACATATTTATATATACATTTGGTGCTGCTGTTTTTATTTTCTATTGTTGTTATTTTTGTAGTTGCTCTTCTTTTTTTGTGTTTCCCTCCCCCTTTATGATTCTTTAATAATTCTTTTTTCTTATTCTATTCTACTTCTGAATAATTTTGTTTTTCTTACAATAGACTTCTTTTTCCTACTTCTTTTTGCTAAAGCTTTTGGCAATCTCTCTCTCTTTATCACACATAAAACTACTTTTTACCCCACTTTACACCGCACAAACAATTCAATGATAAACGAATAGCGTTTATTACTGCGATTTTTTGTTGTTGCCGTTGTAGATTTGCTTATGTGCCACAATTCGGTTTTTAGATTTTTTCCTTTGCTTTTTACAATTTTATCCTCGTCTTCTCTAACTCGTTCACTTCTACTACTATGTTGACTAAAACGAAGACGACGAAGACAAATCACATTAATAATCTTTTGCTTCAATTTGAAATTTTCGTCAATATATTTTAGGCGACAAAATTGCATTTTTACACACTTCCATTTTCCAATTTATTCATATGCGTTTTATATCTTTTAAGAACAATTATCTAAACTATATTATTAATGTTTTCAATTTATATTAATCAATTTTTTTAAATATATTTTTTTCAGAAAATTTCGGTACTTTTCGCTACAAGTGCGTCTCGCGTTTAATGGCGAATGGAGGACAACACTAAAAAACTACACATCCATACATACCAACCAAGTCAAAAGTATACCGGACAGACGAAGCAGAAAATAGATTTGTATTTCACCTTTCTTCGTGTTTATTTTGTTCCACAAATTGTAATTTACATACTAAATGAGAATATATTTGTCTCTTTTGCACACATTCTAATAAGTTAACCTCAAAAGGTTAATAGGAAATTTAGAATACCGGTGTACTAGTTTTATCAAATTGTTCTGGTTCAAGGGAAAACATACGTATTTAATATTGTATGTACATCAGCGAGTAGATAGTATTTGTAATTTATGTTAAGTTGATAGACCCAGAAGCGGCTTATCATCAAACTTCATATAAACAATTATTAACTCCCTCTTCTATCACATGATTATTCTAAATTTAATGTGGTTGGTTTTAACTAATGTTTCTATTGGGACATGTGTTTCTCGCACGCGTATTGACTTTCGGTATTCACTTGTGTTGCCAGAGTTTCTATGTATTTAATGTTAAAAGGGGAATCGGAGAATTTAATCAGGAATATACATAATGTAATGTAGATAGAATTTGAAAACGAAACGTTTCTAAACCGAAGTAAGTTGAGGTGTATTTATTCTTTCCGCTTTTTATAAACTGTAAAATTTGTTTTTAAAAATTTGTTCACGAATTTTTTGTTATCGAATTTTCATTTTAAGTTACAATAATATGAGATTGTTTCAAAAATAATTTTCAAAAACTATCGCATTTAATCACAACATTTAAACCGATTGTTTTGAAAACTACCTATTGTCATCACATATATATGTGCTTTATTATTAGCTGTCGTTAACTTTAAGATAGGCAAGTACATATATTAAAAGTAAATATTGATAAAAAAAAATCTGTCAAGTTAAAAAATATAGGTTTGTTGTGATTAACTTTGTATTTTTCATTTATTTTTGTAATGTATGTATATATAAAAAGTTTTAAATATTTGAAAAATTTTAATGAAAGAATTTTTATTGGAAGTATTATATATATACTATCGTTTTAAGTTTCGCATAATTCACTTTCGAAAATTGTGTCAACACAGTAATTCAATCAGTAACCACTAAAGGTACACAAATTCAGAAAAACCTATATTTAGCATGATTGGCATTTGGTTATGGTTTATGAAAAATAATTACTAATCGGTTTGGAAAATTTAATGCCCATACCCAAATTTAATTCCGAATATCTTATTTTCTATAAGGTTTTTATGATAATTAATATATAATATATTTCATTCCAAGGAAAAATTTTAGCCTGCTACTGACGGAGGATAAATAGTTAACATTGCAAATATTATAGTAAATTTGTATTTAATTTATGAAAAAATTTGGCCTTATAGGTTACTTACCCGCGCAACTTTTGTTTTAGGGTTGTGTAACAAAATTTTATAAAAGGGCTTTCTCTTTATATTTTAAAAAGTCTGGCAACCTTATTAAAAATCTCATGTTCTTTTTTATCTAATATTTATCACTTAAGTAATATATTGATTTCTGTTGTTTGCATTCGTTACGGTCATAAACAGGTTCTTGAATGAAGACTTTGTATTTGTCTTTTTCTTTCAGACGGCACATTTAGGAAAGTGTTGTATGCTTGTTTTCTTGATTCCCGGCATTTCGTATCCTTAGTTGTTTTCATCTACTCTGTATATAAAAGCAGAATTTGCAAAAAAATTATCCGTCTCTTTGACATATACATACATACATACATATGTATTTAAGAAAATCAGTGTTGTATTTTTAAGAGCAAGTGAAATTTGTTGTGTCGCCATTTAAGAAAATTTAATAAATGAAGTGCAGTGTATAACAATTAGTAATAAACATGGCATAGCGGCTTTTCTAAACTGGTAAGTACTTATATGATATGATTTATTACTAATAATGCAAAGTATTTAGCGAATTTGATAATTTTGCATTTTCGCTATCACGTACAAAAATATACATATGTATTTTATCTTAGCTGGCTTTAGGTAAATTTATGTTTACATTGTTTTTGTTTTTGGCAACTATTTTTCGGACGTTTTTTTTTAAGTGCTGCCAAGTGCCCCTGTGTAACAGAATGAATTTAAAGTTATAAACCGTTATATTTAAGGTTATAAATTGTATGGAATGTTGTATTCTATTCCTACCGCTCTTTCTGCCTAGGTGTCGCTGCTGGGGCTTGTTACTGTTTTAATATATGTATGTATGTATGCAGCAATTACTACATACAGATGTATATGTATGCACGGTGTAAATAACAACAGAACACTCATAATAATTTGTATATTTTCATACAGCTGTTGACAACTAATTACAAACGATATTTTTTTAACGAAAATTTTAAACATTTTATTATTAAAAATTCATATTCTACATCTACTATAAAAATAAAATATACATATTTTTCTTATATTATTTAACTCAAAAAACTTAAAATCTCAACAATATGTGGGCGTGTTGCGTAGTTTCGCCTTCTTCTAATAACTCTAAAGAAAGAAAATGTTGCGACAACTAATTAGAAACGGCAGTTAAAAAAGGTGAAAAAATGTGGTTGAATCTTACTTAAATACTTACAGCGTCGCAACGCTTACGCATGGTTCAAATAAGCCTGCGACATCGCTCCACTGGAATATCCTCCCACGCAGCTTTTAATTCAGTGAAGAGATTTGACATTTTATTTGAAAATGTCAAATTGACATTTTGAGATCTGGGCTTGACGATGGCCAATCCAAAACATTGATGAAATTATCGAAGAATTTTTTCGTGACCTTGGCCGTATGTTTAGGCTCATTGCCCTGTTGGAATTTCTAAACAACAGGGAAATTATCCTCATCCCATGGCACCAAATAGGTTTTAAGAATGTCCAGTTACTGCTCCTTTGTTAAAATTCCATCGATCTTATGAATTGGCCCACACCCTATCAAGAAAAACAATCCCAGACCATAATCAATCTTCCACCATGATTCACAACACGTGAAACATATCAAGTATTAAATTCTTCATTTACAGGCCGCCTGACGTAACGGTTTCCGTCCGGACCAAGTCTATTTATTTTGATCTCAACACTCCAGACCACTGTCTTCCACATTCAGTCCAGACCCAATGTGATGTCGCAAACTCAAGCCGTCGCTACAGCTGTATTTTTGTCAAAAGCGGTTTTTTTCTTACTGCTCTACCATGTAGACTAGCTTGCACTAAACGGCAAGATATGGTGCGTGACGACAATTGGAAATTTTTCAGCTCCTTTATTTCGCGCTGAATTTGTTTGGACGTCTTCCTTGGGTCGGCTCTCGATATATTGACAATTTTTACGTCCACGTCAGCAGTTGTTTTCCCTGGTTTATTTTTTCAGGGAGAGTTTGCAAATATTTTATGATGCTTAAGGTGTTGCAAAGCATCAAAAACCATTTTTTTAGAGCAGTAGAGTTGTGCAGCAATCTCGCTATATGATTTGGCATCATCACGAGGGGCTGATATAGCGCTTCTCTGCTCTGGAGTACAAACTTTACGTTTTCCCATATCAAATCTTGAAAAAACAATTTAAAAATTAAAAATATTAAAAATGTTTATGCTCCAAAAAAACACAAAAATTACTTGCCAAAATTTAATTTTTTTTTAATTTTTAATAAAAGTTTTTAAAACTTTTTGCTTTAATCAGCGTCATATATTTGTTGAAATGTTAAACATAGTCTTAAAAATAAGTGCGTTTCTAATAAGTTGTCAAGAGCTGTATATATATTTTAAATTTGTTATTTGGAGTGTTTTTAAATTAAGCATAAAACGTAACTTATAATTAAAATTATTTATTTTAAAAATATATGCACTATGGCACAAAAGTCTATGGAGAACGAGAACTTTAGAACATTTTAAGAACAACTTTAAAAATGAACATTTGAAAACTTCGCAAAAGTCTACTGATGAATTATTTGTTTATTTGTTGTTGCTTTTACTGTTTTCACGGGATAAAAATCAATGTTTTTTTATTATCAAAGCAAGATGTACCCTCCAATTATATAAAACTATTAAAGATTTTTTATTCAAATATTTAAAATGTGCGAAAAATTGAGGTTAAGTTAAACAGATCGAAGGAAAATCTTTGTAGAAAATAGAAAAAAAAAATAAATTTTACATTTAGTGTATTTACAATTGCAAAAAAAAAAATTCTTGGGGGATTTAAGATTTTACAAAATTTCGAAAGTTTTGTGTATTTTCTTAAAACTTTTTGGAGCTCTCACCCAAACATTTGATAAATGTGAATAGGGGGAGCACACTCTAGTAGAAAACAAATTCTACCTTGGCCATTGTAATAAAAGAACGACCAATGATATTTAACCTTAAAAATTAATAGCAAAAAATTCATTCCTAGAGGATTTCAGTGACTACTCACGTTTGCTATCTGATAGCTTAAAACCAACTGCAGTGCGGCAAAGGAAATATACAATCCCCATTCCTAGCAGGGATCAATGGTAGAACCAAGCGGAGTGGCACATATATGCCGATCAAGGCTAGACTAGTCCTACCATATGTCCAGAAGGTAATTCCAATGGGAATGACTGAGGTTAAAAATAAGGGGTTAATTATTTGATAGTCAGGCAGCACTCAAAGAATCATTATCGCATGAAGTGGGGTCAAGGGATGTTATGGATTGTATGAAGTCTTTAAATGAACTTAGTACTCGATATAAAATTACATTATTCTGGGTACCTGGCCCCGAGAGTTGTGAACGAACGGCTGGAAACGAACGGGCTGATTGCTTAGCAAAAAGAAGATCCCAAAGTGTTGTTATAGGAGTAAATAGTAGCTATAGTATTAAGAAAACTGGTTTCCGGGCTGAGTGGGATATTACG
Organism: Phania funesta; assembly: GCA_963932375.1. Classification (NCBI taxonomy): domain Eukaryota; kingdom Metazoa; phylum Arthropoda; class Insecta; order Diptera; family Tachinidae; genus Phania; species Phania funesta. Next base: position 107,654,007 of record OZ010652.1, read on the forward strand.
CTGTCTCGGGGAAAAAGTCCAAAATATTTTAAAGCTAAATAGGAATGAGTTCAATATCATCACTGGATGGTTTACCGGACATTGCGAGCTAAGATACTATCAATTTAATATAGGAAACTCAAATACCATCACCTGCGAATTCTGCGACTTGAGTAATGAGATCTGAACATGTGCTCTGCGGTTGTACAGCTCTCGACTCTTGTAAATTAAAATGGCCCGTCTTCACTAACTCCAGAAGGTGTATATTGTCTCTCACTGAACAAGGTATTGGACTTTATTGGTAGCCTAAATCTGTTCCTGTCAAAGATTAAGGTCTCACAAAAGATCCAATGGGTCGTTGTACATAAGGCCTCGATAATAATAGCATATTTTTATTGTTTTTTCCGAACTACAAATATTATTAATTGTTAAGTAATTTCAATCTTTAGGCATGAGTTCGTTTTCAGCTAGATGTCTAATAGAATTAAAACTTTTACTGTTTTCAGAAAGGTTGTCCATATTAAATAAATAATTCTCTTTCTGAATAGAAAGAAAAAACGAACTCATGCCTAAAGATTGAAATTACTTAACAATTAATAATAATAGCATATAATATCCACGTTTCGCATGCTAATATGCAAAACGGTGCTATCATCCTAATGTATTGCAATTTATGCGCCTTGTATAAGTATATTGTTTTCATCAATCTTAGAGAGTGATCTATTTTTTTTGAATTTGTTCTCCCATACAGAGTTCATTATGATTCACAAGATTTTATTTTCTAGAGTCTAATTCTATGGCTGTTCTCAAACTGTGTCTGCTCATGCAAAACCATAAACTCACAATTCCTCAAAGCTAGATGAGCTAATACATACATACATATGTATGTATATAGTATTTCCCACTATAAATTAAAGTCCTTTCTGTCATTTAAGCATACTTGCACGAGTATGTAGATTTTTTTTAACAAATTGTTTATAAGTAGGCTAATTAATCTCTGCATTAGCACAGGCACTTTGAAACAATCTCTATGAACGCAAACCCACCCACATTAAATTCAGAATAATTTCCAAGCATATAATTGTGGTCTATAAACACATACATGTGTAAAAACATACACATATACACATATGTATGTTGGCATATTTTGAGCTCTTGTTTTGTGCAGCAGGACAGCTTTTTTTCATATACTTAAATCCTAAATAAAACCCTGAGAGTTTCATAACCCTTTTATTTTAACAATGTGTGTGGACAACAGAAAAAAAAAACAAAATAATCCCTTAACAATGTACTTTCAAGACCTTCTCCATTCCATACATATGAGTGTTAAGCTCGTCTAACAACATACGAAATATTTAAGCATTTTGCTCCTAACATATTAACACAGATTTCTTTATACAAACTGCAATCAACACGTAAGCAAACACCCTCTGGTGTTGCATTACAAATCTTGGTTTCTTCATTTCTTTATTTTTATTGTTGTATTTACAACAGCATGCAGCCCCCAACGCTGAAGGCATCTTAGTTGAGAGATGTCGAAGTGAGGTAGAAGCCAAATAAACAAGTAGCTAGCTAAAACTATTCCTTCTTTCGTTTTCTTTTCCAAAACAAATACAATATTACCCCTCAGTAGTGGCAGTGCTGCCTTAAATTAGACTAGTTTACAGCTGCTTGTAATAAGAGTGTAAACAAAGGAGTTGCGTATCAAACATAAATTTATCAATTTACCTTGCTCAAAAATTTAATTGCTGGAACAAACTAATGCTGGGCAAAATTTCCTTTCAATACTTGAGACTACACATTGATAAGAAAAAGGAAACCTTCGTGTTAAATAAGTTGCATTTAAATCCGTTTTAATTCACACTCCAACATTTATTTATTATGAGCATGTAACATAACGGAAGTAGGTTCGAATCGAACATTTGTGTTGGAAAAAAATAGATGAAAACATATGTATCTACACTGTGAATCACTTAAATAAGGCATTTAATTTTAGCAATTGTAAACGAATATACTCGTATGTTGTAAAGCAGATATTGTAGGGCTACACAATTTTTCCTTTATAAGGCTATTTTCGGGCAATTAATAATATATGTAAGTATTAGAGAACATGATTTGTGTTTATTGTTTTAATGAAATTGTTTTTTTTATCATAAATATATCACTTGAATAAGGAGAAAATAATTTTAGACTAAATCGTTGTTTAGTTCAATTAAATTTAAATAATAGTAAAATAATAAAATTTAGTAATGGATACTGCTACCATAATTAGAAATTTCTGAAAAAATTCCGTTAAACATTGAGCGGCATATAAATTTGTATCAAACCATTCCCAGACATTTTCCATTATATTAAGATCCGGGTAATATGGAGACCAATTTAAAAGTTCTTGCTCATGAGTTCGCTGGTTTACAGCTTTGGCTGTGTGAATTGGCGCATTGTCGTGTTGGTAGGTCTACGGTATACATTTAAAAGTGAGCCTTCTAATATCCTTTCGTACGATGAATTTTGAATTTTTTTTGGTAAATTTGCGATTTGTAGTGAAATTCGATTTTTTGTATATAATTGTTGTTTATTCAATTAGTTTTTCTAAATTGTTATATACATACATGCATATTTATTGTGTTTAGTTAATTTAAACAACTATAAACATTACATTCTAACCGCTACAGTATCTGCACCCCAATAACCCAGAAAACCCCTTACGGCTTGTTTAATAATTTCTAATTCTAGCACGCTCCTAACATATGATTATTTCGTGATAATGATAAATAATTATCTGTTTGCTAGTGCTCGACTAATTCATTGGATTAAAAACTATAAATACTCTACTATTTTTTAATAAATTATTTATTTATGTCAAAGCATTGACATTAAAGAAATACTCGTATATAATAGTTGGTTAATTATTTGTACCAACCTACATATATGATTTTAAAAATATTGCGATAAATAAATATCATAGCTTTATATCAGTTTCGTGGTACTAATTCATACGGTTGAAACTTAAGACAAATATTGAATAAATAATTTTCGAAACAAGTCGAAACTCAAACCAAAACAATTGCTTGGCGTGCGTCCTTAAAGCTACAAGTTTAGAATTAAAACAAAGAAAATGTATATGTGAAAATTAGTCTCCAATTTAGCTTTCGAAAATTTTGAAATCACTAATAAATATTTGATGCAGAAATCGTCAAAATGGCGATAAATAAAATCTGGCAACAGTGCTCGTAGTGTTGGAAAAAACAACTGTTATTTCTTTACAGACGCGGCGCGTCGTCTTGACTAGCCATAAATCTGTTCTGGCAATAAACAGATTGTTGTTCGCACAAGATTTTTGGTAGACCTTTCCTGTTGATGGCCTGTTCAAACAAATTTGTCAGAACATTTGTTTGCACAACGCTGTTCTGCCATCGCACAAACAAAATTCCCACAGGCAATATAGAAAATATGTGTGTATTTGCTTGTCTATAAACACCCGTACATAAACTATGCTGAGAAAAAGGAAACAATATCGATGAGAAACCCAAAAATATGCCCAAACTCAACAGGCACACGTATTATCCGCACAAAAGACTAAGGAAAAATGTCTTCTCGTTATTCTGCTGACGATCTCTCCATGTGCGAACAGATTGCTGGCTAGTCAAGACGACTGAATACATCAAACTCTGAAGAAAACGGCAAACCGTTACAGCTGTTTCGGTTTAAATTTTTTCCAAAGGTGATGAATTACTACTGAGGGATTTACATTATCGAAATATGGGCAAAAATACTTTGGTTTCATTTATACAAAGTTTCAGTATGAGTTGTATAAAGACGTAGTAAATACACATTTTTAAATAAGTATGTATGTATATAGTAAAATAAATTCTCCAGATGAAATTGAAAATCAACAAATTTTATTTTTATTTTAAACTAAAAGAAGTTGAAAAATGTTGCCACATTTGCAGAACGGCGATACTACTAAACAAAAACTGAACTTGAAATTAAAATAAACTGTTATTACTTTAAAGAAAAATTTAAAAAATCCCGCGAAAAATCACTTCATGTTATTAACGTTGGTTATCTTCTGTCCACCATCACCAACAATGTATGTATGATCAAACAGGTTCTGTGTAAGCAACAACTCCTTTCGTGTTTTAATCGCTTACTTACAACCATTTAACATTTTGCCAAACAGTTCAGTTGTTATCGTCCTTTCAAATCGTTAAGCTGTTCGCCTGCAATCAAGATAAAAGCAAAAATATTCCGAGGAAATAGGAAAGCATTATTACGGTAAATTCCTTTTCGAAATGTTTGTGTGCAAACTAACGGTATAAAATAATTTTATTAAATTTGAAAGGTAGTGGTGGTAGCACCTGTTTGTATTTTCGCGTGTGTCTATGTGTGTGTGTGTGTTAGATTAGATCTTATCAGTACCGTTACAATTGTTGTCTGTGCCTGTACGCACATAATCAGAGTAGAAATGTCTACGTTGTTGTTTTTATTGTTTGTAAAAGACAACAACAATCTTTTAGCGTATTTTATGTGAGATGTTTGTATAATTATAATTGCGCGCTTTTAATTGTAAATTTGTTGCCAACATTACTGTTCTTGTTGTAATTGTTGTTCGAGTTGTGCTCTGCTGATGTTGTTTTTGGGTTAACAATTTTCATTATGTTTTCGAAACGGACATCAGCATTTCAATTTAAGTAGAGCTAAAGCTGAAGCAAAAATTACCATGGTTTCGTGAAGTCAAGAGAAATAAATATTTAATGGTAATTAAGCGCCTTTTTTATGCAAAAAGTTATTTGCTCCTCTTTTTTGTTTTCTTTTTTCTGCTGAATGCCATAATAAATTTACACTAGCAAACAAAGCAACGATTGTTTGTGTTTTTATTGCATTTATGTTTAAGGATTTAATGAATAAATAATCAAATTTATTTATATACATGTGTGTATGTGTCAATAATGGGATAATGAAGTGAAATGATATTAAATAATGAAATATTAAATTAACTAAAGCAAGTCAATGTTAACAATTTTGCTACTCTTAAGTTGGAAATGTACGAAAAAGTAAGTAATGAATAATTAGAATAAAAAAAAAACTACGAGTATAATTGAAAATGTTAATAACTGATTAAGTCATTTAAAATTATACAAACATTTTATAAGCATTTCTTAGTAAAGGTCTTGACTGAATTTAGAAAACTCTCAAACATACTTTTCTTATAGTTTAATGCAATGTTCAGACATGCACCTTAACTGCGCAATTATGAAATTTACGCAATTTAGGCCTTAATTGAGCTCAATTGACCATACAAGAAACTAGTTAATAAGCTGAACAAATAGTACTTAATTGCATCATTAACTTAGTCAAATTCCCAATGCAACTCTGAGGAAGTAGGTTTAGTGAACAGGAAAAACTGTATTTAATGACAAAATTAAGCCGCTTCAACAAGGTTACAGCATCATCAATACAACTACATTGTATTTCTCATGGCAGTTGTCAAACCCTAAATATAAAAAATGAACAAAAAAATCAGGTGAAATTTATGGACTTTTTAATGAAAATACGTTTTAAATAATTATTTTCTTTTCTAAATAATTTATTTCTTTAAAAAATTTTCTTTTAAAACCGAATTTTTCACAAAACGCAAATTCACAAACGCAACTCAGCCATCAGAAAGATCATAACCGAAACCTATTTGTCTCCAAACCAAATTTGACAAGGGATGATGAAAATTCGTTCCAAAAATCTATATCAATACACCCGGTAGAAATATCAAATCAAGAAACATTCAACATATTTTTGTTATACCCGAATAGAAGGAAATGGCTTTACCCCTTATTCTTTTCATCTACAAATTTATTAAAACAGATTTCAAAATTTTTTTTTAAAGACAAGTAATTCAGTACGAGTTGAAAGCATATTTATTTTCGAACTGAGTAACGGCCAAGAATCCGCACCAATTAGTAACTTTTTGTGGGTGCATTGCCATCTGTTGAAGCTCGAGTAGGTTGGCGTAACCCCCTATATGTTTTTAGTGGTTGTTAACAAAGCCTTGAATCTCAAAATGTGCCTCGTCGTTGTGAAGTCAAAATCAGACTTGTACCTTAAAAAGGTAAAATAAGTTTTAGATTGAGTTATACATTTTGGTGTTCACACATATGCAATTTAGTTTACTCAATTAGCATTTGATAGCTGAAAATGTTTTTATGACCCGACAATGATGCTTGGAAAAGTGTGTAATCCTGTGTTATGCTATTTTACGCATAAAAGTTCCAATTACCACCCTAATGTGAAAAAGATAGCTAATTTGTAACATTTGTTGTTGTACATTGTCAGGTCTAGTTAGTTAATGTGTTCATTTTATAGAAATTTCTGCTAATTTTCTGCTCATGGGCAATTTGTCGCAATTTGTGGTGCAATTAAGTAGCAATTGTTCAATTAATTAATTGAGTTCTGCTATGGTAAGTTGAGCTGCATGAAGGCCTTACCAACGGAAATTTCATAATTGCGCAGTGCATGTTTTAACCCATCATATTTTATGATCTAATGGTTCTTTAATACGATTTATCAACAGAAAGTCTGACTAAAGAAAACGTTTATAGCTTTCCTTGGATTCTTCTGACTGCAACAGTAAAAATATTGTTAGGAAAAGGGTTGAATTCCAAATAGTTAGGACTTTATTATATGGTATAGATCTATGACAAGAGGAAAATAGAAAGGACATGACGGATCCGCTAAATTCATTGCTCCTGTTGAGCACGGATACGGGTATTTTAAATATATCGTAAAGAGCCAAAATCGGTGCTTATAGTTCGCAAGAATATTCCTGAAATAGGGCGAAGTCACAAAACTGTGCTGGGATATTTAAATGATACTGAACTATAAGAAAAGAATTTCAAAAAAAGAATGCCAACCGCTTTCACCCCAACTGATAGGAGCAAAATGTCGAGAATTGCGTCGAACTCTGCTCTTTCAGCAACAAAAATCAGGTCTTAAGCCGGTATTCAGGCAAGTAGCTCAACGGTGAAAAGAGGCGTTGCAAGCTACAAATATCTAAAATTAAAAAAGAAAACTAAAGAGAGGATGTAGTTATGGGTGCTAGAACGTATTACGGCATAATCGATTTAGAATTTCCAATTGCCACAAAAATGACTGGAGAGACTGTGTTGCAATCTGCTTTCCCCAAAGTAAATGATCTATTTGGAGCAAATCAATGGACTCTGCAACAATATAATGCTCCTATACATAATGCCAGAGTTGTGAAATAATTTATTTCAAACCAAATTGTTTCGTCTTTTAATTAGCCGACCTAAACATAATTGAAAATGTTTCGGGTTGGCCTTCCAGCAAGGGTTGTGAAGGGGGAAAACAAGTCGACGATAATGAATCATAATTTTTTATTTTTATTTCAAATAGTGGTGATATCGAAGCAGAAGGGGATCCCTAATCGATCCCCTTCCTTACTCATATTGATTGCAGCCCACCGATCGCTAACTTACGACTAAGTCACTTTCACTGAGTCTCATGCTACCACTAGCCTTTACTCTTGACCGCAGTGTTTTCAGACTGTCGGTTGGTAACTGTCGTCCTTTTTCCTCATCACAGAGTCTTTTACAATTGCTAGCATTTTCCTAAGGCTTAGATCCCTGATGGCATTCACATTTAACAAGTGACTGCCCGTCGTCCTAAGCCTTACGCTGGTCAGTGTTGGACATTCACACACAATGTGCGCTACGGTTTAGAGTTTGACTCGCCCACCACTACCGAGGTTTTCCTTTCCATTTCTTCAGATTTCCTCCATTGGCCAATATACATCAAAGTTCCTACAGAGATTAACATCCCCATCTCTCTTGCGAGGCTCGGAAACTCACAGCCCAACGCCTTAGGAGTACCTTTAGATATTGACCCATCCACCCCTCGCGCGGCATTCTTGTTCATCTCTACCGGCTTCCTTCCTTGGCAAATTAAAAACGTAGTTCCTTCAGAGAATTTATACAATTGTCACGAGTAATGGAGAAAACGATGCCCACTTATACAGAGCTCCATATGCTCCTTGCAGAGACAGGAACCTCTTAATGGCGAGGAGGTCAGAACTTCTGACAGTGCACACAGTTACGATAAGCCATACCTTTGTGCCTGCCAGCTGGCTGCCTAATTATTCATTAACTCAAGCATTTAAGGTCTCATCGAATGAGATTAATTTGGATTATTTGAACTCACGTTATGATTCCATAAAATCTCGTTTATTTGAAGTTATTTTAAACAAGAGAGGTAGTAGCACCCATTATTGAATTGTGTAAAATATCAATTAACTTAATTATAATTTTTTTTTTTTTAAATTATAAAATAATGTATTTTTAATTAAAATTAGTTAAATGGTTCTAGTCGTATAAACGAAAAAAATTTAAATTTTTAATAAATGCTCTTTCCGATGGGCAATGACTCTGAGACATAATTGAGGTTCAATAACGTTAATGTGCCGAATTATCTCATTCTTTAGCTCTTGAATTGTTCTTGGCTAATTGACGAACAATTTTTCTTTTAAATATTCCCAAAGAAAGAATTCCAACGGTGTCAAATCTCATGATCGTGACTGCCAATTAACATCGCCACGACGTGAAATAACACCGTTATTGAACTTCATTTGCCCAAATGCGTCAATTCTGGTTGTTCACGAATTCACGGAGGTGAAAGTGTGCCCCATCGCTGAATATGATTTCCCTTCTGCCTCTTCAACCAAGCTGTCAATGTCATTCGTTGACAGCAGGAGATTATGTAGCTCCGAAACCCTCAGCAAGGGGTAGGGTCGGGGGCCTGGCAAACCTCTGTCCTAATTTGCAACCTATGGGATGTGCATAGGTACTATTCCTGTAGTGCTTATGCGATCGCATAGGGGCGCTGGTTTGGTCGCCTAATGTCACACCCGTGGTTGGATCACCGAGAGATAGAGCCAACGTTAGCAGGTGCTCATGCAAATCTAATCATATCTGTCTCTTCAACCAACCCTCGACGCATTGACGACGCTTAAAATGGTTAATATGCTTCAGCTCTTGACTCAATTGAACCTTGTAAGCGTGTTCGTGAGATGTTCAGTTGTTGGGCACGACAACGAGTCGAGGCTGACGGCTCTTCTGCCACACCATTGCGAACAACAGCAATGTTTTCTGCAGAATGAACTGGGCTAGCATGAACAAGTGTCTTTACATTTCCTACAGACCCGTTTTGCTGAAATTTGCGCACAATTCTCTCGAATGTAAACACATTTAGTCGATTCTGCTGACCAACAAAATTAGAAAGTGCACGAAATGCATTTTGTTTTGAACGCTCATTTTCGAAAAAGGCTTCAACAATCCTAACGCGCTGCTCAATTATATACTTCTCCATGGTTGAATTCGTCAAATACTGAAGCAAAGAAATTTCAAATTAAGTTGAGCAAAAAACTTGACGTTAAAGTATGACTCACAATTAACATCGTGCATTATGGTTGGGCCACCCTGTAGTAAAGTAACAAGAATTTATATTGAAGAAGAAAAAAAATATATGTACAAACGAAGATTCATATGAGGAAAATAACTCTAGTTTCAAATGGTATGGCAACGAATAAACGTGCCTACATTCATACATAAATATGTATGTGTGTATGTATGTATTACGTACCATCTTTTATAAAGTTCAATTTGACAATTAATTATTCCCTAGAAATATTTTTTTTCCATTTAATTTCATTGTAAAATATTTATTCACTATCCTTTTTTAACCAACAGCCAAGTAAAGTTGAAAGGAAAAATGAAATCAAAATTTCATGTTACCGCATTAATAAAAAAAAACAATATTTTGCAAGCTTTGATGTAATTTTATTTAATAAAAACCGTTTTATTTAATTCCTACAATTAATTGTAGTTCAACTGCATATATTTATCATATTTTCTAGAATTGTTGTAGTTGTTAGATGTTTTTTTTAACTTTTTCTATCTTCGAGGCTACAAAACACTTAGTTTTATTATTGCCCCAAGTGTTTTCTCTATTATTTATCCTTTTTGTTATTTTTTACGGTATTAATTTGTGTGCATATGTTTGTTGTTATTTTATGAGTTGAATCTGGCATCTCTTGTTTTTATTTCTGCTCAATTATGCCATGCTTTTGTTTTGCCTACTCCCATGCATAGTCGTATGTAAACAAACACACATATAGCAGCAAACAAACTGTTAATAAACTTAAACGGGGAAGAAAAGTAGGGAGAAATTCTAGTGATTTTGTGGAATTTTTTTAATTTAGGTTTTAATTTTGTAAATTAGTCCGGCCTTTTAAGTCCATTGACTTCAGTACACCTTATTTCCCTATCAGTCTTTAGCCTGATTGCAGAAGGCATAAGCTTTTAGAGTTCGATTCACATTTCACTTTAGTTTACCCTGGTGGGTGGGTTACTTTGGAACAATTTTGCAGAGATTGTATATATGTACGTGGTTTGTTAAAAAAATAGGTAAAGTTGGAATTTTTTGAAAAGTATTTATTTATTCATCAATATCCATTATGTCCCCTTCAAAATAATCCCCCTCAGATATACTGCACGTATGTATGCCAGTGATTCGTCCAAATGTCAAAGCACTTCTGAAATGCGCTTTTCGGTATGGCCATAAGATCGTTATTCTCATCAATTGTGGCTAAACGCTTTCCTTTCATTGCTGTCTCCCGTTTTTGGAATAAGAAAAAGTCGCAGGGAGCCAAATAAGGTGGTTGAGGGATGATTAGGGTGTTGTTTTTGGCCAAAAAGTAACATTCTTTGACCCATTTTTTTCAAAAGTCAAAAATCGAAAAACACACACAAACTTGACTAACCTTTTCAGTTGTCAACAACAAACTACTAATCCAAATTGACTAACTAAGTTTCGATAATCGAATGTACACAGCCCGCGAAAAGTCAAAATTCACCTTTTCTTTTGAACAAACCATGTATGTTGACTTAATCGAGAATATGAAGTAAAAGTATCGGGTGGTCTTTTTACAAGGCCAAAGTTTTTAACACCGTACATGGTACATTGAATACACACGGTCGTGATCAGGTTATTCTCACCTGTGGAGCAGTTGTCTAGTGGAAAGTGGTGGGCACAAAAGTACACCTCTCTCTTCTAGACACTGGTGCAATGAGATCAACTACTCAGGACAGTATGGGGACAATGTTGCATATGATCACACTCGATGTCTATATCATATACAAGATTCTGGGAGTAGGCCGAATTAGGGCATATTCGTGTTGGCATCATTCTACGTAAGGTAGTTGGAAATATCTTGGGGAAGCAGACTGTTTATTTTACCCCTTTTATGGACTTTGGCAAATCCTTTGTTATTAAAATACCGAACAGGGATGGGTGGAAGAAGAATTCCGTAATTCAAGACAAGACAGTCTCGTTCTTTACAAATGGCTCAAAGGCTGACACGGGCGACCGGTTAAGCGTTCATTCTACTTCGTGAAATTCACAATTGCGACATTGTGATTTATCATCGCTTCGAATAGGGTGATTCTGCTCATTAACTTACCCCTTTCAACAGGGATAGATTCCACTTAAGTTTTTAGGTTCGAGAATTAAAAATTGCTACAGGAGTTTTGCAAAAATATTTGCGAAATTTTTGCTGGGGAAAACGCTTATTTTTAATCATTTTTTAAATATCTGCATCAAGCGTATTATCGTTCGTAGTTCCTAGAATTATGTGCTCGGATGGATGATTATGAGGACTATAAATTTCACATAATTGAAGAATTTCCAAACTAGTCTATAACTGTCAAATATGCTATCGCTTCATTTTAAACGGAATCATTCGCATAAATATCTTATGAAGAGCAGTCTCCCGTAGAATTTGAATTTCATTCTTCTCCCGTTAATAAATGTTTCGCTGCCATTGACTGGAGAATTCCTGAAGAGCTTTCAACTTGTATGTTGAAGGAAAATGTGCTCGCACATCAAAATATATGTAAACAATTTTCATTGAATTCAGAAGTCCATAGTCTTTGAATAAAATGTATTGTCAATGTAATGAACCACAGAATTTAATGCTGAATCTACAGTTTTGTCTTTAACTCTTGTATAAACATGTTCGCAGTCAGACATGTTTAAAAGATCTAAATCCTGCAAAATTTAAGAGTTGTACATGCATTTATTATTGTTTTCTCTTAACAGCCCGCCCTACTGTATTTTATGCCGTTTGTGTCTGTATGTGAACTAGTGTTTTATTATTTTAGGTTTTAAAAATACGTTTTAGTTTACTTCCTTAAACGTAGTTGCCTCTAAAAGATTTTGTATTTAATTTCTAAAACGTTTGAAATTTTTGGGAGTTTGTGTTTTTGTGTGTGTGTGTGTGTAGAATACAGAATTGCGGAAGGAACTTTCACACAATATTTACGAGGGCAGATTACAAAGTTTTCCAGAATCATTATTATTTTCTTAATACTTTTTTTGATTTCTGATTTATAATGCAAGTTATCAAGTTACTAAGAGGATATTACAGGAGAGCTCAAGGTTGGATTAGGTTCTATAGCGTTCGTTTGGATTCTCCGGGTGCCAAGTTCTTCTAGAACATTCACAAAGTATATACATTGGCGCGCCTTTAAGACGGGGTCTATGATCTGAAAGTAACAATTGACTAAATATCCATGCAGCCGTTCAAATAGCTTCTCCAGGAAATGTCCACACGTTCCGACATGCACCGGATCATATAGTGTCCCGTAATGCTGCTAACAGGGAGTTAGAAGCGCCAACTCCTCGAATACATTCGACAACGCAAACACAAAAATTATGGATGCGCCTTTGTCAGTACAATATCCAAGTCCGAACCAGTTTCCTCACATCTGCTCATGGACTGCAACCCAATGTATCCTGACACAACTGGCCCCTAGATTGAAAGCAAGTTAACAAAGGCTTTGGCTTGATATTCCTTGAACCCACGACCCTTATTGTAGATATGTCCGATTAATGTCGTGATCTTAGTACTGGGAGAAAATAATGCGACCACCAGCGCCTCTATACGCATTTTAGGACCATGGCTGCCTGGACCTTTAACCCACCTCTTGCCGAAAACTAGTAGCTATACTGTTTAGAAAACTGGTTCCTGGGTTGAGTTGGAATTTTCTCGGCATTGAAGAGCTATAGCCGAACTCAAGCAATTCAAGCGGTTCATAGTGGGCTGGAAATCTCAAAGGATTCTGGGACTAGGTAAGCATGAGATCAGGATAATCACGGGATGGTTTAGCGAACACTGTGGTCTAATATACCACCAATACACGATAGGAAATTTAAATACCATCAAATGCAGATTCTGCAATCTTACACGTCTGAGCATGTGCTCTACAATTGTCTCGATTCTCCTAGAATAAAAGTATTTGTCACATTCTCACTAACTCCAAATCTTTTCAATAAATTCCTTTTAAATTTTTAAGTTGCGAAGTCTGAAAATTTTGTAGAAAGCCCAAAATAAATATTTCTATAAAAAATATTAGTTATGTTCGAAATTTCGGATTTAAGTCAATTCTAAAATGCTAATTAAAAGATATTTTCTGTCTCATAAAATTTTTTACATATTATTATGTTTAAAAATTCGAACTTTATTTCGAAATTTGTAAAATAATTTTTTTAATGTATCAAACATAAATTCAGAATTTTCGATAAATTATGAAATCAAAACGTTTTGAGTGTTTTAGAAAATGCGAATATAATTACAAATTTAAAAAATATGGCCCCTACTTTGCACGACATTCAATATTCGACATCCCTCGTAACAGCTGGTCCGGTGGAATTTTCATTTGGTATTACGATGCGAATTTGACGAAGAATAGCGCTATCGTGAATTTTCTCATTTGGATTATTCACAATAATTTATTGCTATCAGCTGAGAGTAAAACTAAATACGATATGTTTGCAAATGCTGAAGCATTTAAATTTAAAAAGAGGTCGTTGAAGAATACAACGAGCGCAGTTACAGTGGGGCAAACTTCGTTCTAACCTAACAGAGAAATGATAGAAAATTAGAAAAATATGGCAAGATACTCGGATTAAATTTGAATGAGTAGGTGGATTAAATATATGAAGTTTGTAATAGCCACTAACTAAGTTGAAGGGTACAGAGAAATCTGATGATGCGCGTAGCGCCGTAGAAAATGCGTGTATTCCATTCCATCCTTTTCCGTATTCTACAGGGTGTCCGCCAGGAAGGTATACTACTTTGTTTGTTTATAATTTTTGATTAAATGAAAGAGAATGGATCGTATATTGATAAATATTTTATTCAATGTCGGCAATTATGTATGGAACACAATATCACATAACTGTCCGCCTCTGTTAGTCTGACAAATGTGAGCCCTTTTGAACACATTTTTCATTACATTCTCACACATTTCACGCGGTATTTAATTAATTTTATCACGAATACTTTGTTTGAGTTGCTTCAGCGTTTCTGGTTTGTTTGCATAAGATATCCCCTTTTCAGATATCCCCACAAAAAGGAAGTCTGGGGTAGTCAAATTAGGCGACCGTGGAGGCCAATCAACATCACCATTCCTTGAAACAACTTGTTGTGGAAAGAGGTTTCGCAGTGATTCCAGCCAGAATTGCGGCTGTTTGCGGCTGTTTGCGATGTGGCACCGCCTTGTTGAAGCCCAAAGCATGCAGTTGTGGCGTTAAAAAGTTTTCAATCATATCACGATATCGCTCCCCATTGACAGTTACCGTTACGCCGTTTTCAGTTTCAAAGAAGTAAGGTCCAATGATTCCTCCTGACCAAATTGCACACCAGACTCTCACTTTCAATGGATGCAAAGGTGACTGATGAATAATTTGAGGGTTTTCCATTGCCCAGAACCGATTATTCTGTTTATTCACATATCAATTCAAATGAAAATGTGCCTCGTCACTCATTATGATTTTTTTAATGAAAATCGGGGTTGTCATGGGCGAGCTGTAGCATCCTATTGGCATATGTGCGGCGCTGTAAATGGTCTTCTGGAAGAAGCTCTTGCGTCAACTGAATCTTAAATGGAAACAAATGCAAATCTTTGTGCAAAATTGTGGCCAAAGTTGTTCTTTGAAGACCAAGCTCCTGAGCACGGTGTCGAATTGAGGTTGATGGATTGTTTTGAACACTTTCTTGAACAGCGGTAATGTTTTCAGCCAATCTTGCAGTACGTTGTGGTCCAAGCTTGGGCCTATCGGCTACAGTCCCTTTTTCTTCGAAATCATTCACTACACGATAAATAGTGCGTCTCGTTGGCACGTTGTTTCTTCCAAACATATCACGTAACTTTCTCATCGTCACTGTAATCGATGATTGATTTTGATAAAATGTTTTAACGATCAAAACACGTTGGTTTACCGAATATTTTTCCATAATATATTTGCCACGTCTCTACTTCACGACTGCCAAATATGAACTGTCAAGACTAATGTTTACCAAAACGGAGGCAAATCAAAGTAGTATACCTTCCCGGCGGACATCCTGTAAAAATGATCGTATTAGTAAAAAAAAATTTTTTCTCTCTTAATTAAAAATGAAGTTGAGCGAGCATCTGCAAGATAATTATTCGCTTAATTATTAAAAATTTCAGTTCGATAAATTTGATCAAACAAATAAAATAAACAATAAAAAATGTCGACTACAGTTGATAACCAGTGCTAATCGAACATCGAATGCAGCTCTTAACCTATATTTACAGTATGTTCAGACATGCGCCTTAATTGTGCTCACACATATTCAATTTAACTTACTCAATTAGCATTTGATAGTTGAAAATGTTTGCATGACCCGACAATGATGTTTGAAAAAGCATGTGTTATCCGTTTTTACGTACAAAATATCTAATTCCACCTTAATTTGAAAAAGATGACTAAATTGGTAACAGTACGATTTGTTCTCCCTTTTATATAATTTTGGCAATTTTGTTGTAAGTTGTCGGGTCTAGTTAGTGGGCTATTACATTTAATATATTTATCTTACCAAATTTTCTGCTCACTAAACACACTTCATTAGAGTTGCATTGTGAATTTGATTCAATTTGTGGTGTAATTAATTACTAATTGCTCAATTTATTAATTGAATTCCTGCATGGTAATTGCTCAATTAAGGCGCATGTGTGAACATACTATTATGTATTTAGCCAAGATCTATGCAATAATTCCGAGTTATTTTTTGACAAAGAGTTTTTTAAATAGATCTTAGCTTTAGCTAAACAGGTCTGCGAAACAATGTTGTGTCACGTTCCTCACAACTCACTACACTATCCTTCCCCCGATTTGGAATTGAAAATGTTGGAGTATTAGCGCCACAAAACAATCTCTATATTGTAAGAACTCTCTTGGGGTGGGGTCCTTGGGAGAGAATGTTAGAAAATATCTCATTTGTCTGTTGTGTTTAAATGCTCGTATTTAGTTAACAACCTTTCTAAAGTCTACATTGCATATTGACAAGAGGTATGAGTATACCATCAAGCAGTAAGCCGGCTAGGAAGAAGCATCAATCCATCTGTCTATCTTTGATTAAATAAATGAATATTCATGTATTTTTCTTTAAAGGTCATTATGAATTTTTTTATTTCATGTTTTTCTTATTAATTTTTATTATATTTTTGCTTTGGGCACAAACATATCTTTCTTTTTTTTTAAAGAAAGAATGAAGCACATGCATAAAAAGAAATGGAACAAACCGAAAAACATGACGACTGCATGCAATTATAAGTGGAATTTTACTTATGTGTTTGTTTCATTTCTTGTGTTTTTTATTGCAACATTTTATGGGACATGACACGAATTGCTTTTAAATTGAGTGTTAAAGTATGATGGTTTAGGGTCTCATGAAATTAAAAAAAATGTCTAGATATCGGTGTTAATCTTTTGTCAAAATAAAAGGCATAAGAAGGTTTTCAAAGAATTTCGTAACATTTATTCGAACAAGATATGGACTATTTGAAATTAAAAATTCTTCTACTAAAAGTGGTTTTTAATTAAAATCCTTTGGGTTATAAATAAAAATTCTGGTAATTATCATAATCAATGCTGGTCATAAAATCGGCTCAGCTCACCAAACAGTACATTTTCCTGAATGACTGAATTCTGAAGTCATGTATTGCCTTTGGCAGCCCATTGTCATTTAATAAAAATTGCTTATGCTGTTGCTATTAAGCTAGTAGTTGTTGATATTAAGCTTGTATTAAAACTACAACTTTAACAGCAACAGCTCAAATATGACAGCAAATACTGCGCTGTTTCGTGCTGCATCATTTTTTAACAACACGCCAAACGCAAATTAAACAATTTCTTAACAGCAGCAATAAAAGCAAAATATTTACGATATTGCATTTGCTATTAATGTGCTGTTGAAAAAATAAAACAGCACAGTGAACCACATGTTTTCTGTCACCTTTCTTGCTTTTGCGGTTTGTTAATTTTTAAAGGATATAATGGAACATTTTAAACAAAATCAGTATACCTACATGCAGGCGCGGTTTCAGGTCAAGTTTTTGGGGGGAATGTACAATTTTTCCCAACTTTTTGTGCGGAAAATGTTAATTTTTAAGAGTTTTGGAGGGGGATATTTTCCTTTTCATCCCCTTGGATCCGCGCCTGCCTACAAGCTATCGTTACTGTCATGTTTTTCCCAGTAAGAGCATAGCAATAACACAAATAAATTAAGGCGAAAGAAGTGCCGTTTTATGGCAGCAAATGCTTTTGCTATTCCTTCAATTTCAAAAGCACGGGGGCAGCAAAACCATTGTCAAAAAAAAAAAACTTGTAGAATTTATAGCATAGTACAGTATTTTTACTGTGCTATTGCTATTTCGTAGCTAGCATTTTTAATATCGCTTATGGATCAATGTGTTTTCGTAAAATCTTGCCATAGGTTGGAAGTCATACGCTGGGTATAATTTGACAAACATGTTTGCTTATGACTACTGTAAAGTGACCACCATTGTCCCATGGCATGGGTTTCATAATAAAATATAATAATTTGTAAGCGGCAACAAGAGCATATTAAATTTCTACATCTAACTGATCCACGCAAAGAAATTTTCAAATTTAAACCCCAGTTATTATAAAAGCAGACCGCTTACTTCATGAGTCCCTTTTCGATTTCTTCTTTCCACAAATTGATTTCAGACAACCTATTTTTAATTTACGACTACCTAACTTTAATTGAGTCTTGTGCTAACACTATCTTTTACTTTTGACTGTAGGGATTTCAGACTGTCGACCTTCTTCCTCTTTACGGAGTCTCTTGCGAAATTGTTAGCATTTGTCTAAGGCTTAGGGTCCCCATGGCATTCATATTGAACAAGTGTCTGCCCGCGGTCCTAGGCTTTATACTAGCCAGCGCTGGACATTTACACACAATGTGCGCCACCGTCTCAGCCTCTTGTAAGTACAGTCTGCCAGTGTCATCTTCTACGATTTTCTTTTCGACCAGATGATACTTAAAGTATCCATGACCTGCCGCTAACGCCGTGATCCAGCTTAAGATAGCCCTATTATATCTAAGCACCTTACTGGCCTTACTGACGAGGGTATCTCGGAATATACTATAACGCTATTAATTCAATTACTTAGTAGGCATTAATTGCCTGAGTGTACTTTCCTTAAAAAAATACTTTACAAAGTCGGCGTGAAATTTGGAATATTTTTTACTTTATGACTTATTAAATTAGTTTTTGCTAAACTTTTTCGTAGCTTAAGAAAAATTTGTTTATGTCATTATCTGCTAAAGCAGATTTCGATTTGGGAACATACTTCTTACATCCAATAAAAATTTACTTATACAAGTCATACTCACATAATTCATATAAATTCATAACATTCTTATATGTTCATATAAAAAGATTTTATAATAATTTATGCACAAGTTTAATATTAAAAGAAGTTACTTGTCTCAATGGTCGAATATTTAATGATCTTCACTGTAACGTGTACAACTTTTTGTGATAATATAAGTAAGTAGTGTTGCCACATCTTTCTGTTTGGTGGCGAAATTTAGCGGCGAAAAAAGTACTCACTTTTTCTGAGAGTACTTTAACACTATAAATTAAATTAACAAATTTACCTGTTTTAACATTTATCCGATATTAATAAGTTTGCCGCACCACTGGCAAATAAGGAATAAGTATCTTAAATTCTGTAAAATACAATCTGTTATAGATAGAAAAGATAGAAAACTGAGGAACAAGCCAGATTGTGGCGATAACTACATATATAATTTCTAAGGGGATGAGATGGTTGTCTTTCATTATTTAAAAAGCCAAGGTTTCTTTTGCAGCCTTCAGAACACCGAACATCAAAATAGATTTTAGTTCACTCATAATCTGAGGATTAGAGCACCAAACGAAAAATGCTACGAAACGTCGCCGAGCGTAGCTTACAAAAGCCCTACTAGCAGTGGTTATTTGTTATAATAGGGGTCTAGCGTCGAAAAACCATTATTCTAAACTAATTCTAGAACGCCATATTATCCAGGGGGCTTACTAACGTTAAGATCCGATTCGATTCGAAAGCAACGACACCTTTTTTAAGTACTTGGAAATAAAGAAGTAGATTCAGTATGACATTTATTTCATTTTCCATTTCTCGCTTTACAAAACCTCACGTTACCTCCATAGTCCGGAGTTGTAGGAGTTTTAGTAATATGGTGTCTTCCGTAAAGGGTTTTCTGGTATTAAAGATGATGTCAATGTTGGTCAAATCAATATATAGGACTTTTCATTCAGTACATTCAATGATTTAATTAAAAAGGAGTCAATTCCGTATAAAACAACGAAGATTTAAGGTATCAACTTAATTCGTGCTTTATTTTGAAACTTGGACAATGTTTGTTGTGTCACTGTCTGGTGCGTTTTGTGGTATGGCGGGATCGTCGGACCTTATTGTTTTCGAAATGATCGAATTTCTATATCAAGAACTTCAGAACATCAACATGGAACAGATGTGGTTCTAATAAGATGCCGTGTCGTGCCATAAAGCTGCTGCTACACTCGCTTTGGTAAGGAAAGGGGTTTGTGACTTGCTCGCCATGGTTACGTGATTCGATGCCCCTGGTTAATTTTGGGGCTATGTGAAAGCAGAAGCCTATTCCAACAAGCCACTGTCTTTAGATCACTTCGAATAGAATATTCCTGAAGTTATCAGCGGAATACAGCCGGAATTATTGCACAGAGTGATCAGTAATTGGAGAGATCGGGTGTGTCAACGAAGCCCTGGTTGACATTTGAACAGTATTTTACTCCAAACATGCATTTTCGAAGATTCAAATTAAAGCAAGAATTTGGTAGGTATGTTTAACCTTTCTCGTTTTGGTTTTTAAAACTAAAATAGGTACTATCATTCCAATTAAAAGACCCTGTATACTATATAAACGATTTTGCCTCGTCGTTTTGTTGGTGATGGATAAGCAGTTTAATATTAAGATCAGGAAACATCATACAGGACGATGGCAGTTCAGTCGCGCTTGTTCGACTTCATACCGCCTTATGGGTTCCACTAAGTTTTCTATCTTGCAAACTCAGATTGCCGTTTAACATTTAAGAGAAGACTAATAAAAAATTGATCACTTTAGTTGGCGATCGGAACGATGTTTATTATTGAACGACTCGCACTAAGACAGGAATGGAGTTGAATATAATGCTTTCTTCCGAAGTTCTGAAGAAAATGAGGAGAAGAATGTGTAACATCCACGTTTACAGGAATTTAAAGTGTAGTGGAATGTTCATCGTTTCAAAATGTGTTCCTTAAATTCATTAAAATGGAAATCATTAAACTGCTGAAATATGCACTTAATTCTAATATTTACTTATGTTAAACGTGTTGTTTTTAAATCTCAACAACCCAGTAGAACTACCGATTGTTTTTGATCATAAGCGCCCGTTTAAATCTGAACCCATAATCAAACCAATTTATTATAAAAAGGAACTATGCATATCTTTTTGCTGGGGCTTCTGCCAGTTCCAGACGGATTCTTTCCAGAGGACATGTTTTTTTTTTTTGGAGATTTTTACTACATTGATGTTTCTTACTATCCGGGCGTTGTAAAGGAAACCAGTTCCCGAAGTTTTTCTAGCTCTTTAAACTGAAAGAAAAGAACTTATCACTTTCAACCAGCCTCTTGTAGGCTCGAAGAATTGGAGGATGAAACTACGACATGGTTGGGACCGCAAACGAGAGTATCAGTAGGCTTTAATTACTTTGAGTAAGGGTTGGGACCAGCTGAGGAAAAGCCTCGAAAGGCAAAATCTAAGTGTTTCAGATCCTTCAATACTACTGCAGGAGTTCGGATAGTATCATACTGCTTACTATGTCATATTTCATGGCGTTAAAATTACCATGGAGGATATGTGGATGCATAAAGATTACCCGGTGGTCAACACATCTTCAAACAGATCGCTGATGTTGTTCCGACTATCCTAACCCGCCCTCGTTGATAATTTCGTAATTAAGGACTTTTAACATCTCAAGCGCAGCGCATATTCTCTAGAGTTATTAAAGCAGTTTGTTGTCATACTTAAGAACATGCACTGCATCTCTTTAATTCCTCTTAATGCATTCTGCATTGTGGTTTCCCGCTTGTGCAGATGAAAGAATCACTATGAGCTTGAGAATAAAACGACTACACATCATAATGATGGAAATTAGTTATGAAAATGCATGACATTTAAATTCAACTAAAGTCACACTAGCATCCTCACCAATTGTTTGTTGTATGGCATTGGAGGTTTTTAGTTAAAAAAACAATATACTCTTAATTTTAACCACAGGGATGGTGGCATTCCTATAATAAAAATTTTACTATTTTCTCGGAAGATAAAAAATACAGTTGTTGTAGTCTAATTTATTAGAGACTATTCAAAAAGCTGAATGTGAATGCGTGTTAAGCCCTCAAAAAATAGAAAAGATTTCACATTAAACAACTCTTCGACGTTGGAGTAAACATATGCGTTTAGTTTACTTCAACGTTGAAGAGATGTTTAATAAAAATGAACCTAGAAAACTTATATGGAACTACAAGGGCTGAAAATGTAGGTATAAATATGTACTTACACTCTGAACCAAAAGTTGTCACCCGATAGTCTTTGACTGTATTTTTTTTTTAAGTGTGAAAGACTTTGGTTCTGCTTTTGAATTGTATTTATTCGATGTTTTCTTCATTAAGTCGAGAAAACGATATCGGTCAATTGGCCGCCGCCAGTTTTGATGATCATTAGGGCCCGATTTCTGCAATTTTTCATCATTCTTGATATAAGTACCGGATATTCTCTTTGATTGCTTTAAGAGTTTAAGGATTTTTTGAAAGAGACTCGTGACTTCAAAAAACGTTACAAAAGGCAGCCTGGAACAGTTAAATCGCGCCAGTGCAATTCGACGGAACAAGAGATAAGGCGACCCGGTGTAGTATACATTGTTGCTCTATTCCGTGGGAACGACATGTTCTTCAGTTCCAAATCATCCAATTGAGGAAAAAGAAAGTCGTTGAGCATGGCTGTGTAACACTAGCCGTCCGCAGTAGTCGTTTGGTCTGCGGCATTTTCAAAAAAATAGTGCCCGATGACGCCTCCAGCATAAACATCACAACATGCTGCAATGCTTCTTCGTAAAGTAAACGCGGATTTTCGGTGCCCCCGAATCGATATCCCTGAGGCGGAAATGGGAATCATCGCTCCTTATGTCTTTCGCTGAAAAGTTTTCTTTCTCGTATTCGAAATCCAGGATAGCTTGAGTGAGGTTACACACATACACACAATACTCCGGGTTCCCTTTCGACACCTTAAGCCACAGGCCCGCTAATTTTAGCAGAACGGCTGCTCCTGTGTCGGCCAGACCTGTCAGCATCCCGTGTTATCCTACAATTCTCCAAGCGAACGGATGAACGCCGTAGTATTTGCCTAGTTGGTGTCGGACGACCAGGAAATCTCACGTTGCACCAACGCCAATACTAATATTTATAAATAATAAATTTTCACTTTATCGTGTTTCCATCGCTGCAGCGTGCTGTTTGAAACCATACGAGTAACAACAAAAAAAAAAAATGGAAATATAAGTAGTCATAACTAAGAAGCATTTTTAAATTAGCATGGTCCAAAAACAAGCAGTCTAAGTTTCTTTCTTATAAAGAGTGTTTGAAATTGTTTTGCAAGTTTTTCTTAAAAGGAAGAGAGTGCTTTTTTTACCTCTACGGCGTGGCACTCTTTTTTTTTTTTGAAATATTACATGGGTTATGCCGCATTGAATCTCTTCCTTCAATAAGCGGATGGATGTGCCCTGGTTGGCTTAGACCTTTGACTTCCAATAATCCATAGAAAGAAATACAACGAGGTTAAATCACTTGATTTAGGTGGCTATTTTTGTTCACCTAAAGAAGAGAGATACACGATGAGGAATTCTCTCAGGCTGTAGTTGAATTGTTTCACGATCTGTATGCAATTAGAACCATATTGTTGAAATCCACAATAATATCATCCCGTTTAGGCAAAAAGCACTCGGCTATCATGTAGCGATGTCAAGCTTAAATAAAACAGTGACTGGTTGATGAAGGGTGTCCTTCTCAAAGAAGTAGGGGTATATGGTGCCTCCAATCCAAAACCCACGCCACACATGTTGGGGACATGTGGGTTGTTTGAAACGAAGTTCATCGCATTTCCACTGATCCTCAGTACAGTGATGACTGAATGCTTTACTAACCGATGATAAGTTGTCTTCCAATAGACTCTTGTTATGGACCTAATTACTGCAAGTCTAGCAATAAGGATGCCGATATTCCATCCGTAAATCCTTGAGTGCCACAACTATTCGAAAAATGTCATATTCCGCACCTACTGACTTTTAAACAAAGCGGAAAACTCTTCCATATCTCGAAAGCAACATGATCCGCTTAGAAAACTCTATATATAGGGTTCTAAGAAGCTAGTTATTAGAAGAAAAAAAATTACTTGATATCCAATAATTTGATAGTTCTCTTGGAAATCCCTAGGTTAGGTTACCACTCCGTTTGGAACGCAGCCCCACGTCGGTGTGCGAAATCGGTCCCTTTGTTATACCTGATGATAATAAAAAGGAGAAAATATGATAAAGATGATTAAAGGAAAGTAAAAAAAGAGAGTGTAGATTCGAAGGGTAGTGGTTAGTATAGAGAGTAGGGGCTGAGTGGTCACTACACGGCGGTACATGCTGTGTAGTTATTACCAAACCAGTTGGTGCTTCTTATAAAGGAATATGTTCTCTGTTTTCTGGTCTCCGACATCTGGGAATAAAAGGGTAGCAAAGGTCCTCCGCCTGATATGAGTTTGACGTATGTTCTCAAATGTAGAACAGGGGCATAGGAGATAAACTACTGTCTCCTCTTCCTGGTCGTTGTGACAACTTCTATAGTAGTCATTTCAGGCCACCCAATTCTCTTGGCATGATTGGTAAATCTGCCGTGTCCGGTAGTCGCTGCCACGATATTTCTTTATTGCGTCTTCTGAAGTCTTAACAGATCTCTAGTTTGACCCCTGTCTAAACTGGGGCAATTTTGATTAGAGCCGTTCGTGAAATCCTATAGTAAACTAAATACTTTTGTTCCACAATAATTATCTTCTATTTAAAAACCAGGCCACCCTACTACACTCAAATTTGCTTGAGTACCTCAAGTTAAAGTCAAACACATACGCAGGAAAATTATATGAGTCTTTACATACGAGTGCATTTTCTCCTCCATGTGCACACAGTGTTAAATACTGTAGTAAAGCTTTCGTTAGTTCAAACGCGCTTAATCGTAAAGTGGTTGAAGTCCTTTTAAACTTTAAGTCATACCATCTCAGAGTCCAAGAAACTGTTTTTTTTTAATTTGGACACACTGTACATTGAACTCCAGCGTCTGTAGTGTGCAAAATAGACAGATTTTAATGTAATTGTATATAGATGTACCGCTACCTGGGAAACTAATTCAATTGTATTTCTCCGTAGCTGAATGAGTTTCAGGTGTTTTCTTTATAATGATATTTCTTATTGTATAGTATATACTGATCCCCCTTTTCATCATTGATTCCTCTTAATTTCTTTACCTGAGGCTGAGTTCCCTCAGAGGATCCACATTTATTATGTGCCTGCCTGTGACATCCTGGCTATTGTCACATTATATATTTGAAATCGTAAATCTATATCCTGCCATTAGCGCAGTTATTCATCTTAAGGTGCTTCAATTTTATTTAATTACCCTAAACCTATGAGAGCCTTGCTCTTAGTCTTAAATAAATACACGCGATAGCAAAGGAAGATCGACATGCGTTCTAGAACTGCGAGATTGTTGAAAAGTAATAAAAGTACGGTTTGTGCGTCAGATCACACTGTCCTGATTACTCGTCAAACATTTAGCATAGCTTTCAAGGCACCATGTCACTATTTTTTGTTCTCTAAACTTAACGCTTTGCAGAAAGCGCTTCAAAAGTGGTGAAGACTGTGAAAGCTATCCCAACTTCGGCTTACTTAAAATTGCTCGAGGAATGGTCGAAGCGCCTGTAATGGAAGTTATCTTGAAGGCAACAAATCAATGCAGATTACTTAAATTATCCTTCAGTGGGTTGTGCATAATTCCCGAACGCTTTTAGGATACAATGTACAGGCGATTTCAATAAACGTGGATAGATGTTAAATTTAATAAACCTGCCTGTGAGGTGTTATAGAAAATTAATATTTTTTATTTGAAAAGCCTACAAAATTTCCAACGAGTTTTTCACATAGATGTGGCTGAAGTTGACTTTAAGCGCATCAGCGGTTGTCGCTTTATACGTCTAGGCCTGAGACTTCAGAAAATCATGCAAGGATTAGTCGGCATAACTCTCTCAACTCTCAGTGGTTAATTCGCTTCAGCTGAGTGAAGGAGGCAAAGTCCACATCAGTCAATTTGGCCCAAAGGACCTGATCTGTATTGATCTGTAGCGCTCGCCATAGACGATGATGGCTCCACCAAACGTTGTTTTCAAACAGTTTGTGAATGCATTTCCACCTGCTAAACTTCTTATGGGTTGACGCCAGACAATGCTAATAAGCGCTTCGTGAAATGAATTTCAGGCAGAAATTTTGTAAGTCCTATTATTTAAACCTAGAGTTGTTTCGTTCACGAATTAGTTTGTTAACTTGAGAGATTATATCAGTGAACTGGTGGTAGTTTTATAACAATTAAAAAAAAAAAACACGATTTATTTCGATGTCATACACAAGAATTTAAAATTGCTTATTGTTTTTGTAATTGCTGTAAAGTTGCTACCACCTCTGTTGAATAATCACTCAATTGAATGAACTAGTTCGTGACCAATACAACTCTAATTAGATTAATTCTGGGTTAACGGACTAATTCATTCAATTTTAACACGAAAATATATTTCTTCAATAGTTAAATTCTTTTCAATGAATGTTAGTTATAATTAAATATTAAGTACTTTTTCAGACGACTCTATAAAATAAGCGTGTTCGTGTGTTTTAAGTGCAGGGCTTCAGGCAAAACATAACTATTTATGTATTTATGTTGATAGTTGGCAATTGCCTTTTCCTTTTCTTCTTTATTCTGTTTGTCTATTAATACATACATTATTCCTCTCATCTCCATAACTGGCAAGCAACCTGAGAGCCCATTAACGATTCATATCCCCATCATCTGCAAATGTGTCAATATCTGTGATATATAGCGCATATTACCATGCTAGATTCCTGCTATGAGTTGGAGGAAACACCAACAAGCGAGTGCCATGCATGATGTGAATTAGCAGTAATATTTTTATTTCTCTTTATTAAATATACGGGTGTGTGTGTGTTACTGTGCTCCTTAGCTTTGGGTTAACCAAGACAAGCAAGTGTCTGCCCATTTAACACCATTTCCACTTTATATAAAGTATAATTTCAGGTAAATGCGAAAAGGATATAGTTACCAGGTGCTCTAAGGAAGATTCGCAAAATTTGTGGGGTTTTTATTTTCACAAGGTTCTTTATTGTAAAAATAATTTAATATGTGATAATGTGTATTTATATTTCGAATTAAAAGTCTTTTTATTTTAGGGAAATTTTGAATTGAATTAAAAATTATATTGGAATTCTGATAGTTTTTGTCATGACCCTTATTGACAAAGAGTCTCGCAGTTACTGGTGCAATGAGGTCGACTCCTCAGAACAGTTTGGGGACAATGTTGAATCTGACTCCCCTCAACGTCTACATAAAATACGTATCTGTCAGGTCGGCCCCAGACTCAGAGAGACGGGCGAGTTAAGGCATATTCCTGTTGGGCATGGCACCATTCTACGTAAGGTAGGTGGCAGTATCTTAAGAGAGCAGACTGATTATTTGATTTGATCCCCGGTATGCACTTCGAAAAATCTAAAGGCTTTGGAAAATAAACAGGTCCGCATTTAGTCAGATGTCAAGTATTCTCAGAAGACTTTTAAGTTTACAAACACATTTGCTTCGAACTAAAATCATTTGTGTTCCACTTCCGGATCTCCACTTTTATTGTCCTTAGCGGATCGCAAGTTTTTTTGCTACACATTTGTGTATGACTTTCACTCGTAACTATCACGTTGGCCACTTGTATGACAAAATGGATATTATGCACGGCTGTGTTTGGATATAAGGGGCGTGTATTTTAAAGGTTCCATTCGCCTGTAAGGATTATCAGATCTTTTACGAATAGACTAAGTTCGTAACGATGCTTGCAAATTGTAAAAATGTATATCGAAAATCGTGGTTCAGTTCGGCAATGTATCCACTCTTTTATCGCAATAACCTGTTTAGTGAGATCATCTTTGGCTTAGTGCGCATATTAATAAGCAAAATTGCCACGAGAGTTTCTCAAGAATCATTGATCCCAACATTCTACGACACCGTCGAGAAAGCGGTATACAGCCATGATTATCACCAATTGGATGGGTGTTGACTGAAAACATGTTCTTTCAAGAGGACGGCGCTACATGCCACACAGCGCGTCAAGCAATCGACTTACTAAAAGGAAACAGTTTTTGAACGCATAGTTTCTCGAAATGATGTAGTCTATTGGCCACCCAGATCATTGGATTAAATGCTTCTTGATTTGATATTTCGGCAGGAAGTCAAGTTTAGTTTGGAGACAAACTGGTTTCGGCTATGTGCCATCTTCAGTGTCATCTTTCGTTCTGTATTCAATGCCTTTGGATTATTTTCTCTAAGGTTACATGAAGTCATTAGGTTATACAAACAAACTACTAACTTTGGAAGCTTTGCAAGACAACTTTAACGAAATATAGTCCGAAGGGAATGAAAAAGTGGTGGCAAATTTGACTACCAGATCGCGCTATATCCGATCAAGCCAAAGCGCCCACATGCACGAAATCAAATTAAAACACTTGTGGTATAAAGTTACTCTTCCAAAGAATCCAATATTTTGTTTGAAATTATTTGATCTCAGTATATTATTTTAGTTCGAAATTGTTCGCCTTTTAAAAAAATCACCCTTTATAATAAGAACACAATGCGGCCGTATTAAATGTGTGTTAGCCTGGCAATCAGCCCAAATGTCGTTGTAAGTTTATTTCTTACTTTACCCATGTATGCGTATCAAGTATGTTTTTCTTTATAATTTTTATTTCAATTCCCTTTGTCGTTTATGCCACATTTTATTTATTTCCTTCTTGCTTCATGTGCCTCTCACTAGGCTTGCACCTATACTATACACCAATTTTGTGCAGGAATGTGTTTGTTCATTTGTTGGTGTATTTGTTTGTTTGAAATTTTGTTTCGACTTTTCTATCACACTTAATTTTAATGAAAGCAAACACTGCATGATTTGTCGCCTCAAGGGCTGACTGACTGTCTGACTGACACTCAGCTTTAGAGTAAGAGCAGAAAAACAAACTCTGGCGACAATTTTCTTTTGGGCATAATAAAGCAAAAACTTACAAAAATATAAAGTATAAAAAAAGAAACAAACAAAAAAACACCGTCAAATTGGAAACAAATATGAGAAGAAAAAAAAAATTAGGTGTTGGAAAAAATTAGAAAAGAAAAATCCAGGAGGCTTTGGGTTGCTTCTTAAAGAATGTTTACAGTGGGTGACCTGATAGCAATGACGGTTATTCCGAATGTCAAATCTACCATTGCCAGCCAGCTGTCGAAATATTCAGGAATATTTAATATTTCATCAGACATGCTGTCACGCCTGGTGAACGTGTGGAAATTATAAAAAAAATATTATCGAAATTTCGTCTCAGTTGTAAATAGGCAAACATGTCCTTCATCGCGAGTTTAGTTATCCTCATGATTCCAGTTCGCGCATGCAATACAACGCACCGTGTACAATTTTAAGCGTGAGTACTCTTTGAGAACTGCGAAGTGAAGAAAACATAAACGCCGCAGCGGCGAGTATCGAACAAGTTCCAGAAATGTCAATTTAGCGCCGGTAAAAGGAATTGAAAATCGTCAGAGGGTCAACCCGGCTTGTTATGCGATTTATTATTAATGTAGGTGGGTTATTGAAGCAGACTGCTTACTTTATGGGTCCCCTTTCGACCACCTTCGTTCCTCCCATTGATTTCAGGCAGTCGATTTGTAATTTACGACTACCTTACATCAACTGAATCTCGTGCGAACACTAGCTTTTACTTTTGACTGCAGTGGTTTCAGGCTGTGGACTGGTAACTGTCGACCTTTTTCCTCATCACGGAGTTTCTTGTAATTGCTAGCATTTGTCGAAAGCTTAGATCACGATAAACAAGTGCCTGCCCGTAGTCCTAAGTCTTATTCTAGCCATTGCCGGACATTCACACGCAATGCGCGCTATCATTTCAACGTCTTCCAGATACAGTCTGCAAGTATCATCTACGATTTTCATCTTGTCCAGATGTTACTTAAAATTTCTATGGCCTGTCACTAACGCAGTAGTCCAGCTACCCCATTATATCTAAGATTCTTACTGACCTTCCATTCCCCAGTTAATCTCTGGGTTCTAGCCCATAGAAATTCACAGCAAATCCCATGTTTACTATTTCATCTACTGAGTCATTCCCAGCTGTATCTATGTATCCTTTAACCCATATCAACGTTATCTCATTCACAGAGGCACATCAGTGTAGTTTTAGAACACATTACAGGACTAGCTTAGAGTACACGTTCACTTGCTCCATGCGTTATATAACCGACTGATTGCCAAGTGCAATGAGAACCATTCTTCCATGCACTCAACTTTCTAGCAGGTGATCCAACGTATTCAGCAACCCCGGCAATTCTGCCTGATAAGCAGACACCTACTCCTCCAGCCAGCTCAGCTGAGTATACACCTGCTATGTAAAGAAGCTACAAAATAAAACTAGAATCCATTTGATATTTAACATATTTTCAATTAATTTCAATTTCTTTTCTTATCGTTCTCATCTGGTCACCCTATACTACTGTGGGCAAAAAATAGTAAGACTTTTTAATTTAACTTTTGCGCGGAAATCCATTCCTCGAAATTTTTCTTCTACGTTGGTATGTATGTTAGTGACATCTGTGCCAAATATCACATCAAAGTGATCATTAGTGTTTCGTATACGTTTGTCTTTCTGAAGTACAACAAGTGCATTCGGCGATTTTTACAGTGAGTGAAATTATTCAACAAAGAAGTTCCATTAAATTTTGTGTGCGGAATGGAATTTCTGGTGCCGAAACATTCAGAATGTTGCAAAAGGCCTTCGGTGATAATTGTATGTCGCGAGCAAGTGTTTTTTATTGGTGCAATTTATTCAAAGAGGGTCGAGAACGCGTTGATGATGAACCTCGTCCAGGACGGCCATCAACATCAACTGATGATCAACACGTCAATAAAATCAATGAATTGATGTTCGAGAATCGACGATTAACAGTCAGGGACCATACTGATATCGTTGGAATATCGGAGGGATCAATGAAAACCATTTTAAAAGATCATTTGGGCCTAAGAAAAGTGAAATCACGATCGGATCCAAAATCACTAAATTTTCTTGGAAAACAGCGTCGCGTTGACGTCTGTCAAACAATGCTTTCCGACTACCAGAATATCATTAAACGGGTTATAACTGGCGACGAGTCTTGGATTTACGCTTACGACCCCGAAAAAGACGATAAATCGGCCGAATATCGTGCCATAGTATAGTCGCTTTAAATAAAAAACACTGCACGTCTTGTTTGTTTCGCGGCTACTTTTTTATTGCATCATAATCTTCAAAAATAATCTTACAAACTAGGACTTGTTACACTTGTTGCGTTTTCTTAATATCTACCCATGAGTAAGAAAGAGATAAACATAGTTATCAAGAATATTCTAAAACCGTTATCCCTGAAAGTAGAATACACTTAAAGAAATAAACAATAATGATAGGTACACTGTTAATAATAAAATATATAACTACACTGTTAATATATTGCTACAATAGGTGAACCGAAACCGAAAAAACCACGTCAAAGCAAGTCAAAAATCAAGGTCTTGTTGACAGTTTTCTTCGATCATCGAGGTGTGGTGCACTCCGAATTCCTTCTGACCGGCCAAACTGTCAACAAGGAATACTATTTGAGTGTTATGCGTCGTTTGCGCGAAGCTATTCGTAAAAAGAGGCGGGAGTTATGGGCCGACATCGCCACGGTAATGCACCGTCACATACCGCATTGATTCTTCGTGAGTTTTCAACAAAAATTCAATCGTTTCATAACCACCGTATTCGCCTGATTTAGCTCCGTGTGACTTCTGGCTGTTCAGCAAACTCAAGTGACCGCTCCGGGGAAACCGTTTTGAGTCAATTAAAGACATTAAACGTGAATCGCTACGCGCATTGAAGGCTATTCCGGAAATTGACTTTAACAACTGTTACGAGGATTGGAAAAAACGTTGTCATAAGTATATTGCAGCTGGGGGGGATTACTTTGAGGGGGACGAAATAGATTTGCCAGAATAAATAAAGAAATTTAAAATTATGAACAAAGTCTTACTATTTTTTGCCCACAGTAGTATCTGTGGCAATTTAGTTATTGACACAAAATTACCTGCCTGTAAAAATGTTTGGAGAAATATGGAGTGATTTTTTTCTGGTGCCAATGAAGAATGGATTCCCTCTACGTCGTTGTGAATTTTTAGCGAATTAATTTTATCTGTCTACAATGTACGGGGCTACCAGAGTTATTAAAAAAAATCCGAGTTGGCTTCTGTTTCGGCCTTTAAATAGGTAGCGGCTTTGGTACCACTAACCGTTTCTATTAAAAAACAGCACTATTTTGTTTTTGCCTAAATGCATATTATTGTGGCTTTGATTTCATTTTTTCATACACATTAGCGGTATTCAGTGTTTCGTGCAAATGGTTTTGCAAAAGAGCAAATTCAAAATGTCGTATTTCGTTGTTGGATTTCTTAACAAATCCACGATATTTTGCATTTGCACTTTTGCAAGACCATTTGCACGAAACACTGAATACTACTATTGTGTTTGACTGTTAGTTCATGTTTGCAAATATGTGCGTGTTTGTTGAGGTGCGAAATTTTTTAATTGACAATGACATGAAATATTCGGAAGGAATTGGATGAATGTTGGAAATAGCGTCAAAATTATATGAACAGTAAAGCCAACATGCAACCAAAAACATTAAGTCTTGCACAGCTGACAGTTTTATAATTGAAATCGCGGTAGAAGGAATAAAAAGCACAAAAACTTTTCACTCTTTGTCGCCAATAATAATTTTTTGACGTATTTAGCCAATTATGATGTTTGTATCAAAAATAGTGTTGCCATATTTTTATAAAAACAACTTAAGTTTTAAATAAAAAAAAACGAATTCAACTTTTTTGTGAAGTTGAATTGCTAATCCTTCAAAAAGTAACCAGAATTTTTTAAGAAAGCAAAGCGCACTTAAGATTAGGGTAAAAACATATTTATGTCATCTGGCATTGTTGGTATTACGGGTAACCAGACTCAAGTCTGTCAATACGATATTGAAATTAATAAAATTTGTCTTTCCTGGTTTCTAAAACACTAAGCCCATGTGTGGATCTGCCTTGAGTTTGCGAAGGGGGGATGTACATTTTAAATGAATTAAACATTTGTCGAAATTTTCGTTTAGGCAAACGCTTACATTTAATCCGTTGGAAGTGGGGGATGGGAATATGATATTTCCCTAACCGCTGGATACGTGTCTGGATAAAACTCAAAATACTAACAATTAGTCGATCTGAAATCAAGGATTTTTGAAAGTTTTCTTTAATTGCCTTGCTGGTAGGCTACTCCAAATTTTTTCCATCAGGCCAGTAGTAGATTAGGTTAAATTGCTCGGACGGGCTGTAGATTTGAACTGGCTCACATAAATTTTTATTATAGTCCTTTCTATAACCTGAGGATGATACGTTAGAATGTAACACGACAACGGTATCGCTCAAGATTTTCTTTCGGCTGGCGGCTATTTACCCAGATAGAATTTTTATTACCGTTCCACAAACTCTTTATTCTCCTAACTTGGCATCTTGGGATTCATTCCTCCCAAGTTTCTACTTCGAGTAGTGTTTTTACCGCATTGCGGTGATAAGAAAAAAATTCGCAGAAGCAGTTGAAGAACATTTCAAAATAGTCAAATGAGAAACAAGTGTTATAAAGTTTGTATTTTGCTTCCAATGGACATTAATTTCAAGCAGAGATGAGATCACAAGTGCTTGTTTCGTTTCTGAGATTATGCGGGACAAGAAACACCAATTCACACGCGTATACTCTCTATGAATGCTTTGAATTTTGCTTAAACAATATAAATTTACTTATTATTACGGGGTTTCTATTACAAAAGCACTTTTAATTGAAATATTTCAATTATTTCACTAAAGAAAAAAATATCATATACAAGCACCCTCTGCAAGCCACCTTTTGCTGTTAAATTTTCTATGTTTCTCCCTATTTAAGCAAATACAGACACACAGTTACACTTAACATGTCTAAAACAAATTAAACATATTTCAAAACGGATATTTGGTTTTCGTTTAAAACAGGGTGACCAGGCGACATTTAATATTGATCGATATTTTGACGGAAATTTTAATCGATATCGAATGCTAATTGCAGATAAGAGGGAAAGGGAAGAATCTTAATAAAACAACAACAATCTAAGATATCAAAGTGATTATTAGCTTATATTTTGAACCTATACATTTATGTCATTATGTCTGAACTAGCACTTAATTAAAATGGCCACCTCGGTTTTGCTGTCAGAGCTTCAAGATATTTTGTTGGTTGAAATTATAATCTGAGGCCAATATTTCTAGCGTCCATTTAGCAAACTCACGGCATTGTCAATGCTGGTCCCGCTCCAATTCTTGCATCATCACAATCTTCTATGGATTCTAACAGTAAAATAAGCCGTATTGAATCTCTGGCGATACCCAATTCAGGTGGTCGGTGCCGAGTCGACAGTTCTTGGATTTCTTCGATACTGGCCGCTACGGCGTTTCTCTAATTCAGACCAATCTCTGTCTGGTTGGTGTCTTAAGGCTGGGTTTAGGTTCAGTCTTCCCAGGGTTTAACTAAAGATCTGCTTTATTTAATACGAAGCTGGTATTGTATGAACACTACAGCGATGAATGTTTATTCGTCTTAGATTGCGGAAAATGCGGAATAATTTAGTTAGACTTTGTATTCAGAAGACTACGAATAACTATAAGGTAACTTCGTCCACCATGCAACTAAGCTACGGTTAATACAAGATAACTTCGGGAGACCTTATATTCGGCAAAATACGATTATAAACGAAGAATATAGGATATTTTTGGGAGACTTTATATTCGTCATGCAACTAAACTATGATTAATACGAAGTCATTTCGGGAGAGCTTGTATTCGGAAAACCTACGTTCTAGGATTCTGCTACGGGCGGAACTAGAATCGCTAGAGCTTTCGCACTACAGTTCAAGTGACCTGGATACAATATCTATCGTTTGTAAGGTTGCGACAACTGCTCGTTTTTTCATAGTCAATTAACTACGCCATATCCCATGGTTTTTATACACTAAATGAGAATTATAACGCTTGAACATGTATTTGGCATATTTTAGTATGTTGCTTACCTAATAGTAATTGCAAACTGAAATGTTGAGGGCTAGCAATCTCATGATGAAAATTATGTTGCCTATTTACAATTGAGCCCGTATTTCGAAAGAATTTTAGTATAACTTCCATAATGACAAACCGTAGTGAATATTTTGACAGCTGGCTGGCATCGCTAACTTTGACAACATCCACGATATATAACAATTGGGAAAGCTATCATTATTAGTTGGTCACCCATTAGCATATTTCTAAACTGTTGTCCGCACAGTCAACTTCAGTGTTTCAGGCCTGCCTTTTTCATTCGTACGTTTATGTGAAAAAAAAGTTTGTCAGCACTTATGGAAAGAACTATAAACAAATTGGACATTAAATTTATTTGCTCTCATTTGAGTTGCATTAAAATAAGAGCGAAAATTCGAACATTTGTTAAATCAGCTAATTTTGTTAATTTTTTTTATTATTTAGCCCATTTTATTAGATTTTTCCCAGTCATGAGAGTGCAAGATTGTGCATGAGTTAGTTTTTAGTTCGCGAGCGTGCACAATCATAAGTGAAAGTCACCCTCGGCCTCGTCTCTACAATACATATGAGAGACCTGAGAACAGAAAATACTTTCTCGCTAACTTAAAATTTTCGGGAAGTTGTAATTCAAAAATAGCACGCTGTGCTCTGCGTCTCATCATATAAATCTGTACATGCTTTGAATCCATGGATCGTCGTATAAAATAAAATATATTTCTACTTTTATTTAATTTATTCATTTTGCCGTGAGCATGAGAGATCGTGAGAGTTTTAATATTTATCGTGCGTGATTGTAAACTTTTGGTTCGTTGACGTATTGGGATTGTGTCTGACCGCGAATGAATAAGGTCATTCTGCTTGCTCACATGTTAAAGGTACCTTTATCCATGGAATTATTTGAAAGATTGTTCAAAAACTGTTAAGTTACGTTTTCAACCCATTTCAAACTATTTCGGTAGTTATCGAAAGCCGTAAATTGGTCGCAGTTTTTTTTTGTCCTGTTCTAGTCCGATTCAGTTCTATTTCAATTTTATTTAGTTAAGTTCTAAATGGTTTTCCAATACGGGAAACAAGTCGTAGGCCGCCATGTTGTTTCGATGGCTTCATTCAAATCACCTGGGCAAGTTACACGATAAAGCAGCAGGTGTTTTTAACAGCGTATGTACAAATATGTGACTACCAGCAATGCTCCTATATGCACCTGTATAGAAATTGAGTACCATTGACTGGGCCCTAGTACCCACCTCCTGACAGACTGTACAACGTCACAGTGATCTAAACAAAGATCTTTCTGCAGCCACATCCACCATGTGCTCCTCCGGAGGAGAGTCACTAGCAACCATTCTGGGACTTGCGTCCCAGGAGCTACTGGTACCCATGGTGTCAGTGTTCTCTCAAATCCCTCGGTAACAATGCATCAAGGTGGTGAGGGCTAAACGATGTGTGAGGGTGTGGTTAGCTCTCATAAATTGGTTACCAATAGCATGCGATGTGACTTCGCTAGACTAGTGGGGCTTTCTTAAGACGCACGTCTATACCAATATGCCGCAATTGACCATTGACCTCAAAGTCAACGTAACCCAGGCCACCGCTCAAATTCAGCCAAGTCTAGTCATCTCGTACTCGTGCATTTGAACGATAGCATATTCCGTAAATATTTTCGTAAATACCTGACACGCAGCCCAGTTTTATTTCATCTCCACAATGACCGTTCTTTGATGAACATTTTTTCATTTCAGCTTTAGCTTAGTACCCAATTCCGGATCAGCTCTCGCAAAGAATTTTGAGTTGGCTAAGGCCATCTTCTTAATTTTTTACTTAATTCGGCATAGAAAATGATTTTAGTTAACTTACGTAATATTTTTAACCTCAATTAGGGCTCAATTTATCATTCAAGAGGTCAATTAATAAATTGAGCAATTAGTATTTAATTGCGCCATCAATTGAGTCAAGTTCCCAATGCAACTCAGTTGAAGTATGTTTAATGAACAGAAAAAACTCTGTTCAATGACATAGTCAAGGGTTATTGAATAAGATGACTTGCGTTGCCAATACAACTACAGTTTATTCTTCACGGCAGTTGTCAAACTCCATATATAAAATTTCTTTTAAAAATAATTTCTCTCCATTTTTTCAAATTCACAAATGCAAGTTTTCAAGATCACAATAAATACATTTTCAGCTGTTAAACGGTAATTGAGTACGCTAAATTGAATATGTGTAAACACCAGAGTTTATAACTCAATTTAAAATGTAATTGTCTTATTTAAGATGCATATCTGAACTTATTAAAGGCTGTTTTAAGCTGACCTCTCGTATACTGCAATAAATTATAGTAAACTGCTGTCGTTTGAAGTATACACTTAAAACTACAACTGTAGCATTGAAAATTGCATTTTCTCAACCATATGGTAGATTAAACAATGCATTCGCTCCCACCCATTTTATCACAAACTCTGCAAATAAGTACGAGTACTTGTAAGCCACCATACACTTCCGTATATGTTTGGGTAGGTGTACATGTGCTCTGTTTAAAATCTATTTGCAGGATTTGTACCATTTTTCGTAGAAGATGTATTTAGATTTATGACCATCAGTGGCATTAACACGATCTTACGCCATTCATTGCAAGATTTATTTGTTGAAATCCTTTACGTTAGACTGTATTTTCATCGTTTTTATCGTTTTATACTCTCGAATGGAAAATAATTTTCTAAAATAGCGTACGAATTTAAACCCATAGTGCACTTAAAACGAACAAAAGGAAATATAAATGGTTGCACATTTATTGTTAAATACACGCGCCAGGCATGGGAAATTGAAGTATTAAAATCGTACATAACAACGATTGTTAATAATTAGGGACGTAGTAGCGAATGTCAGATTAGCAAATGAGAATTTGATTCAAAAGAAATGTTAAGCCAGTGAAATTCCATATTTTTAGCGGTTTTATTTGTTACTTTGTATATTTTTATTTCAATTCTCTTTTAGTGTAATCTTCGTTTCCCTTGCGAGAAAATATTTTCACGCGTTGCTTTTTTCTTTTTCACAATCCGGAGAATGTTTACACACACCACTAAATTTTGATTTCATTTTAATATTTTTTGACCAGCTTTGACATCAAAAAATTTAATAGTCTATTTCGTTCTGAGGTTAATTCGGTTTGACAATTCATAAGGAATAGCCTCAAAATTATTTTCGAGAACACGTCTCAATTCGATAAACTCATCGTACATTACGAGCATCTTTATTGCATATAATCATTACTCCCAAAGGCATGTCTCCTTGGTGATCCCGCCACGTTGAAGTATTGTTACAGCGTGCGATGAGGGAACCAGTCCACTAGGATTGTTTGGGGCCTGAATCTGGAAAGAGGTAGGGCCTTGTAAGTTCGACCAGTACGATATAAACACTGTTATTACTTGGACCAGTAGGCCCTGCGACGTGAATCCCAGACTGATTGTTGCTAGGTCCTCCAGAAGTTTTCATGTTGGCTATGGTTTATACATATATCGCGGAAAGATCTTAGATTAGAGTATTGTGGCGTAGCAGTGCAAATAGCCACAGAATAGCTATTGACAGCAGGAGGGTTGGTAGTTCAGAACCTCTCAGCCAGGTACTAGGGCCAACGCAGTCGGTCCCATTTTTATACAACCGGTCCCATGACCACCGTCGGATGGTGTCGATGTTAATAACAGCATACCTCCACAAAAGCAAAGTCATTTCGAAAGTGCTTAATTTTGTAGAGATCACTCAGAAATCATGCAAATAGAATCAAGCTCACACACTCAGGGGTATTTCATTTTTATCACAATCACAAGTGATATGAAAGCACCGTGGCATGTGTCTTCAATGTAAAAGTGCACATCAAATCGATTTACTGGCTTAAATGTATGTCTACAGACAATGAGATTAAAGAATTTTATCCTTATTCTTGATGTGATATTTCGACAGGGTGATTTGATATAGATTTTAGGTATGCATTTCCGCCATCCCTTGTGAAGTATAGTTTGGAGACAAGCCAGTTTCGGCTATGTGCCATCTTCAATGTCATTTTTCATTCTGAGAAGTTTGTATAAATTCGTTGGTTTTTTGTTGTTTGTCCAGTGTCGTTAGTAATTACTATTTTATTGCTCTGTTAGGTGCGACCAGGTAAAGCTCGTAGGTCGGGTGTTTTGGTATGCGAGTTTATTTATTATATTCTTATTATATATGGAGTTTTGGATTATGGATTTGTTTATTCTTTTTTATTGTTTTATTGCTTTGTGTATCTTGTCCGTTAATTTTGTTGTGTGTTTTGTCGATTAATTTGAGAGGTTTGAATATAACGTCTGAATTGGAGTTTGCTTGTTCGTTTATATCTTCGTTCGTTATGTCGTCAAATATATTTTATATATTTCCATGTTTTCTAGGATGTTTGGTCGTCTTCCTTTGCGCTGTGTGTGTAGTAGTTGTACTGCTAGATTACATTTGTTGCCTAACATATGGTTGTCGTGGTTAGATTCTGGTGTCGATCCGGGATTACGTAGCCTCTTGCTATAGTCTCTTACATGTTCGTGAAATCTTGTTTTTATTTTGCGTTCTGTTTTTTCTACGTAGCTGTGTTGACATGTGTACATTAGTATGTATACCCGCTATTTACTAACTGCTTGTCTTGGTTTGTGTTGGTCTATAATATTCGTCGTTTTGAATCTTATTATCTTTTCAACATGACTAACCTAGAGATATTTTCTTAACGCAAGTACTGACAAACATTTAATAGTATTGGCTTATCCATCCCTGCTGCCTACATATTTCGTTGCAGCCATTTTTCGCACTCACAAAGCGAAGTGTTTTATAATTTTTCCTTTTGCTGTGTGTAATAGCGGATGAAATGCGTTGGACTATATGATTTATTACGGTTGAAGAGGTTTAGAAAATAATTAACTTGAAAAAATGTTAACCATTCATTATATTGTTTGGTTAAAATTCCGTTGTTAAACGATCTCTTTGTTTGTAATTAAAAAAAAAACTTTAATTATTAAATAAGCTGAAAAATATAAATTTCGTTGATATTTTTGAACTTAAAGTTTAGATTTAAATAAGATTGAAAATAACGTGGTATTTTCATACGTAAGCACATGAACAATAATCAGATTACTTAAACAAAAATTTCAAATACCTTTAATTTCACAATCCTTAAAACAGCTGATATTTACTTGAAAAAAAAAATCGAAAAAGATGTGTGCTGTGATCAACGTTGCCAAATTTGCAGATTTATCTGAAATTTAAACGGCTGCTAGACACATCAACCCTGCCCTGCCAAAAAGTAACATTTTTGTCACTACTTTAAGTGTTTCGGCAAATTATACAAAAACAATTTAATGAACATTTTATTTACGAAAAAGTTGTTAAAAAGTAGATTTCAAGAGTGTCTTTTTCAGTGAACGTTGGACATTACTTGTTGAATGTCAAATTTTAAGGCGATGTACGGCTTATGGGTTGGTGGAGTTATCGTTCGGATCTGGTATACATTGCGTTTTAGCATATCCCCGGGCCTCTTCAAGAACCTGCTTGTTTTGTGTCTAAATCTCCAAGATAGATCCCCTTGAGTTAAAACCTGTAACTAACCGACTCGTAGCATAGACATCAGTAGCCCCCGACAAGGCTTCAGCTGTTTGTGC
Organism: Phania funesta; assembly: GCA_963932375.1. Taxonomy (NCBI): domain Eukaryota; kingdom Metazoa; phylum Arthropoda; class Insecta; order Diptera; family Tachinidae; genus Phania; species Phania funesta. The sequence goes on from OZ010652.1 coordinate 107,694,697, forward strand.
ATATAAAAATTAAAAATTGCGAAAATATCTTTCGCAAAGTAATTGTTGACAGCATAATAGGTCAGAGCTAAAAAACTATTTTAATAAATATGTATAAAATAAACATGCGTTGTTTATTAGTAAAAGAACTAGACCTTTTTACTGATGTATTTTACGAAATAGACTTTTGTATGCCGAATTTTTCAACAGTCTCCAACACGTCGTCTGATTCAAAAACAGTAAAATAAATATAAGCTACCAAGCAGAAATAGGAACCTATAACCCGCAGCCACCGCGAGGACGTAAAGTTAGAATTTCTGACAGTGCAATTAGTTACATCAATCATACCTTTGTGCTTGCCAGCTGACGACTTAAAATCTGATCGCGTATGACTCACGCAAATCACGGCGCCCATCTCTATATTCGGTTTTGTTATCATCTTCATCAGCTTTAAAAACCTTTTCTTATAATACGATATTTTTATCTCTTTGAAATGTTACTTTTTAATCCCTGTTTCAACCGGAATGCCAAATCGTCGGTTTGCCTTCGTGACAATCCTACATGGCCGACAAGATCATGATGATCCATATTAGACACCAAGTGCGGTTTCATATTAATTTCCCCAGAATCAAAATTCTCTTAATTAGACACGGACAAACATTTGAATATTTTTTATATTTATGACCAACGACATTTGTTTAACAAAAGCAGAAATTATCATTTTTAGGGTATGCTTGATGATGCTGGTTTGGTTGGTTGGTTTACATGGTAGCCTGCTGCACGCAGGCTGTCAAGTAAGGTCTGAATGACCCCGTTTTGACAAGACCATACCACTCGCCAGGTAAATAGCGTCTTAGAGCCTATGCTCGCACTAAGACTAGGGAGCTAGATCCATCCCGTAGCCGTGAGATATCTTAAAATATCGTTGAAACGGCACCTAGATATCTCACTGAGATCCTCCAGTATGTAGTCTCCAAGAAATTTGTGTCTCCTGACAGCCATGCAGGACATTCGCAGAGAAGGTGAAAAACCGTCTCCTCTTTCTCTATGTCCTTACAATTGCGACAGTGGTCATTATAGGGGAGTCCAAGTCGCTTGGCATGTTCTCCTAACACCCAGTGACCTGTTAATATTGCCAGCAACCTCGATAAGTTCCTCCGATCACGACCTATCAGTTGCATAATGCGCCTAAAATCAAAAGAGAGCCACATCAATTTAGAGACCCTACATGTGCTCAGTCTCCGCCACCTATTATCAGCCTCCTGAAGAAAGTGACTGAAGATGCCGCTCTTAATATTCCCCAAGGGGATTGCGACTGACTCCACATTGGGAGCTTGATGATGCTATTCCATTGAACTTGAAAAGGGCAAAATGCTTGTGGTCAGACTTTCATTGTTGAAGCTCTATTAGTTTTTGGGCCCGAAACGATATTTTCTGTCTAAGAATAATCCAAACAAAACTGATTTTGAATATCATCCATTTTATGCTTAAATTCAATCACGATATTGGCGTCGGCAATTTTATTTTAATTTAATTTAATTTATTTTGAGTAAAATAAAATACACTTATCTAATATTTGATTGAGTCAGCTGGTTTATTTTGTTTACGATTTTCGTTGTAAAAGTTTAGCTGAAAGCAAAAATTTATTAAGATGTTTTTCATGTCAGATTTGGAGTCCAATGAGGAATAAGTCTGATTGTATTTCAATTACCTGATAAGACGTTAGTAAAAAACGGACCAACTGTTGCAAAGAATTGCGTTTTAATTCCTCAAAAGGTCTAAATCTATTAAGATTTAATAAGTCAACGTTTAGGCATGTGCTACAAACGGTATTCCCAAATTTAAAAAGTGTAGTAACGGCCTCACTAATTGCGATTGGTGACCACGCTAAGGTTCTTATTAGATGAGTGTGGAAAATGTCATCCCACTGCTTTTGAAAATTATTTGGAAGGCTCTTTCTTTGAAACCCTCTTGCCAGGAAAAGATTTTTTTAAGTTCTTGCACTAGTTTCCGAATTGGTTGGAATTTGTTATATTAATTTACTCCAGTTGAACATTTTTTTTACAAAAAGCGCGACCACGAAAACAGCGCCGACTTTACACAATAACGACGTTAGATTTTCTTACAAGGTACCAAATAAAAATAAGTAGTCATCGATAGATGTCGACGCCGCAGGCAATGCCGATTTAAAACCGCCGGCACAAAACGGTGGCTTATAGTGTCGACGACGCTAAGTAGAATAAGAGTGAATAACTGACATTTTATTTTCTCTTTTAGTTGAATATAATTTCTGTGGGCCAACCTAATAAACATACATACATATACACAAATGTATGTATGAGTGTTAACTGTTGTTTTTTTCTTCATCTCTTTTTTCTAAAGAACAAACAAGTGTCACGTAGCATTATTTTGCCCGTTTCTTTTTCACTCATATTCTGTCATTCCCAACAGACAACATCATGTCAATTTATTTTTATATTGTAAGGACGCGTGTGTGGGGGTGGAGTTTAAATAAACCAAAAGAAAAAAACAATATCTCATTTCGTCACTTCATTAGTGGGGTGCAATAACACATCATAATTGTCATACTTGTAGAGCTGTTCTCATTCGTTATCGTACACAAACTCAAATAGAATATTAAACTTCGACTTGTAATAAAATACTCGTATGTCAAAGTGTTTTTTTAACAATTTGTTTCGATTGTAATTAATGAACATTTACACCGAAAAAAAATTATTTGCACCTTTTAGAGGTGTTATCTGGTTTCAACTTGACATTTAATTAAGTTTTTAGTTGATTCAAGTTTTTTATTTAACACAAAAAATATATGAAATAAACTTTAACTAAATTGGTGATTGAATCAATTAAGAACTTAATTAAATTTGAAGCTGAAACCAAACTACGCATTTAAAAAGTGTAATAATATTTTCTGTGTAAGAATTTTACATATGAAATTATTATCAAAATACTGTAATTAATGAGAGGGACATTAATTACTTTATTTGCAGCAGTAATGCCAAGAGTCTTAAATATGAAAAAATACATAAATGTGAAGGCAATTACAGCAGCCTTTTTGGTTAACAGAGTTCCGACCAAAGCCTTCAAAACAAGCCAGGGAATGTTGGCGGCGTTGAATCTGCAGCGGCCCCAAATCTTAAATCATACTGAAACATTAATGTCTTAAGATTTATGGCTTGAAATTTATTTTAACTTTGAATTCATTTTATTTAATCTTTCGAAAAGAAATTAACAATCCGTCTTAACAGTCTTGATTTGTTTTGCTAGATTTGTAAAGAGATAAAATGGACAAAAGCCACCTTCTGACTTAATTACACAGTGTTATCTAGCTTTTTACTTAGCCGTGACGTAAGAAATCAAGATAAGTCGTTGGTTCCTAAAGTGTGCTGCTCAAGATGTTATACACATCTGAATAGTTGGTATAAGGGTACAATAAAAAAATTTTCTTTGGAACGCCAATGGTATGGACGGATCCAATGAATTATGCCAAGGATTCTTAATTTAGTCTAACGTAATTAAAAGGGTTTTTTGAAAAATAAAAACGTAGTGTTATGTATGCTGAAATGCCGTCAATAATAAAACCCTAGCCACGTACCGACGTGTCACCTGTTGCTGAGTGCGCATATCAAAATTTAATTAAAACACAAAATAACTAAAGTTCGATGGATAGTGAAAATTATGCAGATCCAAAATATATCCCGGAAGATGCATCGAAGCCACTTTTAGGGATCAGGGATTTGAATGGAATCTATGGGAATCGGATGTGATGGTAACTTTGAAATGGAAAAGCCATAGCTCACTGCTTCACTTAAAGAGTTTGGCTTGGTTTTTGCAATGATGTGAATGGATTAATGTCACAGCTTGACCAAGTGGTATTGAATTACATATTCCTCAAAAATAAGCTTGAGAGCAGTTTTATTGCATAGTGCAAATTTAAAATAAAATTATGATGTTATGAGGATTGTATTAAAAAAATTAAATGCAGAGAACATAAAAGTCCAATTTGTATAAATCTTTAAGTAGTTTCATTGTTAACTGGCTTGCAGTCAGGCTAAACAAAATATTGCTACTTTCTTTGCGAGTGGAATAGCCCAGCGCAATCACAACATTGTATCAAAAAATATTGGCCACTCCCTAGCAGTAGGATAGAAAAACAAACAAATTTTAACCTTTCAATTCAATCTTAGCGACATTAAAAATCAAGCTGGAACGCCAATCAGATGATTTTCGCGCACTGCTACTAGATTTGTGGTGCAATGTCGCTATAATTGCATTTTCTTCACTCCCATTTGAATTTTCCCCCTGAAAATATGGGGGATTAGTAAGTGACGAACATAAAGAACGCTTTCAGCAAGATATCGTAGCATAAGAAAGGCGCCTTTAAGGTAGGTGGGAGCCTGCTACGTTTGGATGAATCTCTAAGTTCCAGTACATGAGAAAAGCCAGTCCCTCAAAAAAACTAGACCATTTTAATTAAAACAGCAAACAAAATTAATAAATTTGTGATAAATTCGTGATTTAAGACATGGCTGCTTATCTGAAACTTGGGATGTGATAGCAAGTGTTTATCACGTATTTTTATTTGATCAATTGCCAAGAATAATAATCACATACGTAATTAGACCTCAGATAAGATATTCGGGCATGTTCTGACACTCGCAATGCGAGTAGCAAATCGCCAAACTTATTTCTGCATGTTCTGCAACTCACGCGTTGTTTTACTCTCGATTTGCTTTTGAAAAGTTTTAAAACAAAACTCTGTATTTTTAATATTTCTAATACCTGAACCTAGAATATTTTAATTAATTACAGCACTAGCTGCGTATATTTTTCGAAGATGACTCGTATCAGCTGTTTACTGAAATCGCCAGTTCAAAAGAAGAAATACAGAGGCAAAAGTTGCAGAAGCAAAGAACGGTTTTAAATTTCATGTTTTTAGAAAAAATTTGTTACAAAATGTCTTTAGTTTTGATTAAAATAAAAAGAAAACACTATTAATTTAATTTATTCATGACTTTGTAGTTTCTTTAAAAACTAGTTTAGTTTAAATACAGCAGTTCACTTCAGTATACTCTTGCGACTTGAACTCGTCAAAACTCTTGCGAATGCGAGTTAAGGAACACCTTACATGCGAGTTGAAATCACAATCGCAAATTTTGTGTGAGATGCGAGTGTCGGAACATGGCCGATTGTAATGAAATTGTAAAATACTACCTATCATTGTGTTGAGAGAGCCGTCTCGCCCGACTTAATGCGTGAGTAGCCCCTGGTGCCCATGAAATTGCAATAAATCGCTTACTACAGTGTTGGGATGGACCATCCGTTAGTTTACGTATATGCCTGAATACGTTTTGACTTCTTGCTGGATAGTGGGAACTTCCAGATCTGTATTGATATTTTCATTTCTTAAATACCAAGAGGTGCAAACGATAAGTCGTAAAATCCTAGTCTGTCTTCCTTGCAGCTGCTGGATATTTGCTGATCAAGCAGTACCCCATCGCTGAACGCTATATGACCATTTTGGATACTACCCAGTGTTGTGAATTTATTATAAATATAATTGCCGTCATTTTTGGCTCAATATGGCAGGACCAAGTAAGGCGTCGAACTAGATGAATACCCAGATATTTAACGTGGGTTTCCGCTGGAACAGTGGTATTGTTATGCGTGGACAATTTTGCCTCCTAAAGGAAAAAGTTACATGAGAACATTACGAGGGAGTTTTTCCCTTTCATGTATAAGGTATTTGTGAAGCTATTGGTTTCCCCTCAGAAGGGTTCCGGACCAATGAAAGGATAGTCTGCCATTTCATTGCCTACATGCCCCTGATGTGCCGGTGAAAGCGTAATTTGGTACCGCGAGTGCCACTACGTAGACATTCCTATAGCAAAGCGGGTTTTCCCATTGCAAGTAATTTTTTTTATTACTGGGGGATTGCAGACCAGTATAATTAACACGATGAGTGCCATAAAGGTAAAAATTGCACATTTGTTTAGAAAACTTTAATGGATTCTATTGAAAGAAGGTAAACATAAAAATGGTTGTCCCTCGCAAGTGTCACAAAATGTTAATACCTGTTTGATCAAATTTCGTGCTATTTGTCGCCACCCTGTGCCGCATTTTCTTCATAGCAAGATTTGCAATATTTTCGCACTGCTCATACTCGCGCGGCCTGACGGGGAAGTCGCTATAAAACCGCGGGGTACTCAACGTGTTAATTTAATCATCTTTAATCGGTGTAAATATTTTTTGTGTCGCAGCAGTGATGGGCAAAGTTTTAAATGTGAATTAACTGAGTACAGACTAAAACCAACAAAACATGCCAGACTGTTGTAGGTGGCGGCGTTGAATTACGCAGCGGCTTGAAATCATATTCAAGCATTAACGTCATGAGGCAATGGCATGAAATGGATACCGAAAATATTTTAATATATTTTTCTGTATCTACTTCAATTAAAAGTTTCCCGTCTTTAAAAAAAAACACTCGCTACTCGCAATGCAATTACGTGTATGTGTATGTACGAGTATATTTTATATTCAAATTATAAACAAATGCCTCAATATTTATGACAAACACAATTTTATAATATCAGCGTCCTTGCTTCATTTTGAAAGCACTAAGAGTCCTTCACCTAAATTTCTTTTATATCTATTTATTTTATTGCATACATAAATGAAAGTTCAAATAGTTTTTTTTAGATATTTTAATATTATCTCAAACCTCATTTCGTCATATTTATATTAATTTTTGAAAAAGAAAAAATATAACAAATTTTTTTTGTTAATTTATTTTTACAAATTAAATTCTTTGACCGCAACTACTTTTTCTTTTAATTTTAGTATCTGTCGTAGACTTGTTTTATTTAAATAATGAATAAAAAAGTATTTGTTTTAAATTACTTCCACTTTACGTTCGAACATTCATAGGAACATCACTATAGAGACTTGGTTTATGAACGAATAGCCTTCATCGGCTGCAAAGCAACAATTGTTGTTAAATAAACAACAATAATAGACAGAAGAGTTGTTGGTAGAAGCAGCAGCACCAACAACAGCAGTCACACACAACAAAGAACTCTTTCTATTGTTCTTGTGTTGTTTCTTTTTCGGTTTTCGTTTTTGTTTTCAGATATTTTCCAACACGTATTCAACATTATACCCGTAATCATTCGCACAAACTTTCGCACACACACACTTTAAAAACAAAGCTGCAAATAAATTTTTACTTGACTATTTTTTGTTGTCTCTTTCTTCTCTTTGAACTTGCGGTGTTTTTAAAGTGCTTGTGCATGTGGGGTTGTGTGTGTGTGTGTTTGTGGGAGTCAGTAGATTTGTTTTTGCTTTGAGCTGAATAAATAATGGCGGAATGTGGTAAAAGTGTGTTTGTGTTTATGGTGAAATAGGCAGCACTGGGAAATACTGTTTAATCATAATAGGGGATTCTTTAAAGGTTTAAAGGTTAGATTTGAAATATTTTCGTTTTACATATTTAATTAAAAGCGCACAATTAAATTTTTTTGTTTTCATTTAATTAGGAAATTATAAAGTCAACAAGTACTACAAGTAAAGGCCAAAGATATTCCACGAATTTTTCTCTTTTGTCATTTTGGAGCCTACAACTTCTTTTTTTTTTACTAAATTTGCATATAATTTTAGCCAAAGAAAAAAGAAAATTGAGTAATACAGTTCTAATTTGCCTTGCACGGTCAAGTGTTGCATTTTATGAATTTCACCTTTCGGTTAGGTTAAGTTGAGAAGAGAGGCCAACTATTGGCTTCATGTCGCCCGTAGATTAGGTGCAGATCCAGCTTACGCTTTGTAAGGAGGTGGGAGTATTATCGAAAATATCGATTTCTTCAATTTTTCTAAACTTTTCGTAGGGGAAAATGTTAATTTTAAATGGTTTTAGAGGGAGGGAATTGCACATTTCCCTACCCCTAGGTTCCGCGCCAGCTGTAGATATACACTTAATTCCGTGATTGTTATTATTGTGGGCTCTCTATTACAAAGCAAGGAAGAGACCTTTGAATGTTATGGGACTCCGTGGTGAATTCCTCAGAATCCTCCTGTCAAGGTGAGTTATATCTGGCAAGTTTTAAACGTTGTAGTACTGGGTTCTTATTTGTGCGAAAGCTGGACAATGGCACGGCAAATATTTCACCGTTCCAATGTCCTAATAGCTGTGCTTACTATTTGAAGCAGACGTGTTTGTAAGCTTTGGAGTCCTGTCAGGATAATTGGCGTTTAAATTATTGCGGCCTTGTTCAGCTTTAGCTGGGTCTTTGTCTTATCTGCATTTAGCTCTCCTCATAATTTCTAGAATCATTTCCTTGTACCACAATACGATATGAGTCGACTTTGAACAATTTTTTAACGCAATACTAGTAATCCCCAAATGGCTTCGCAGTTGCCAGACTATTAGTTCGTTGGACTTGAGTTTGAGTGAAAGCACAGGAACAGGATATGTTTCATGCTGTAATTGAATAATTTGAGGAACTGTATAACACATTATCGCGTCTTGTTGCCACCTTACGTCGTCCAAATAACTGATTGTGAAAATTGGTGAAAATAATCTTCTTCGCTTGGAACGATTATCTGCCTTCACCAACATTTGGACATTATACTTTGAACGGCTTTCCAACAAAAACCTTTACCCTGATTGTTCCATTGTCCTTCCTTAAGGCTCACGAAGACCATAATCCCACCATATTTTGTAGGATGTTTGCAACATTTTAAATGTTTTTTAACAGGAAAAATGCGTTCTCTCGTCAAATGCTCTATTTTTATTAACTCTAAACTGTCAGCTATTAAATTATTATTTTTGCTCGTCAACACATTTTTCCACAATTGGCGACATGTTCAATGTTTTGTGTTTTTTTACAACACCACAAGTAATCTTCAAAGTAAAGAAAGTTAAATTAAATATTGTCTTTTATTTTAATTTGTTAGACTGTTTAGTTTATAATATTAATAGCCTGGAAGCTAAATTAAAACATTTTAATAAACAAGTCTCCAGGGCCGGATGGCATCCCTGCACTGATCTTGAATCTGTGCTCTTCGACGCTAGCGCGTCCATTGGCCAAACTTTTCAGCATATTGTACCATGCTGGCGAATGTCCAATGTGTTGGAAGGTAGCCAATGTAACGCCAATCCCGAAAAGAGGAGAGGCCAATAACCCTGTTAATTACCGTCCAATAGCAATTTGTTCGGCGCTTTCCAAGGTTATGGAAAGTGTGGTGAATTTCCATCTTGTTAATTACCTGGAGTCCAACAATTTACTTCACGACCGTCAGTATGGATTTCGTAGAGGGCGCTCTACGGGAGACATACTGGCCTTCCTCTCGGAGAGATGGTGTAGGTCCATACATCATTTTGGCGAAAGTAAGGTGGTAGCTCTAGATATTTCCAAGGCGTTTGATAGGGTGTAGCATGGCGCGCTCTTGTCAAAACTTGTTGCTTTTGGTGTCGGTAATAACTTCTCTCGATTTATATCGAGCTTTCACAGAGATCGCACTATACGAGTTGTTGTAGATGGGATCTCATCAGACGAGTTCAAGATCAATTCAGGGGTACCACAGGGCTCCGTTGTTTCTCCTACTCTATTTCTTATCATCCTAGATGACCTTCTTCGTCAAACTTCCAACGCTATTTATTCTTTCGCAGATGACAGCAGCATATGCCATTCTTAATCATTCATCAGCAGACCAAGCCTCTTAGAGATTGGGGCCATGAGGCACCGCATGAATGATTCATTAAATAGTGATCTTGTATCGATCACAGAATGGGGTCATGCGAATAGGGTCGATTTTAACCCCAATAAGACCCAGTGTTGTATGCTAACACACAGACGCATGACGGACTTTGCTGCACCATCTGTAGTTATGGTTGGTATAGATATTGAGGAATCAAAAGCTCTTGATGTTTTTGACATGAAGATTCAATGTGATATCCGATGGACCCAACACATCTTTTGCAAGAAGCATTCAAGTGCCTAGGCTTCCTGAAACGGTCTAAGAAGTACTTCACCCCATCCGATCTACTAATTATCTATAGCACTTATATCCGACTGAAAATGGAATACAACTCTCATGTATGGGCCGGTGCTTCAAAGTCTATTTTGGAGTTACTCGCCCGCATACGGGAGAGGGCGAAGGTGCTCATCGGTGACAGTAGGGTATCCAACTCTATTGACTCTCTCGAGCATCGACGCAATGTGGGTTGTGTTTCGCTGTTCTATCGCTACTACAATGGATTGTGCTCTGATGAAATTAGGGATATTATTCCTGAAACCCGTTAATTCAATGGCGAGTGGATCGCACAACGCACTACAGACAGAATTCGTTCTTTAGCCGGATCATTCGTATGTGGAATAAGCTTCCCACTTTCTCTGTGGAAAAGTTCAAGTCAAATGTTAATAAAGTCTACTCCCTCTATCCTCCTTCCCATAACCTCTTTTACTAGTTCTAGCACAATGTATTGCATGAATAGGAGTCATCCCCTGAGTGCTGGTCCTACCATAAAAAAAACATTTTAATATCCTTGGGCGTTCTTTAACTAAATATAAAATATAATTAAGCCCATTGCCACTTTATTGTCTCTTTGTAGACAGTAATGTGACCACAAATAAAAAGCTTAAATTTAATCTCGAATTTTTTTATTGAAATTACATTCATTTTCATGCCGTATAAGTCAGATAACCTCTGCTTAGACTAATTGCCACTCTTCAGTCCCTAAGTAGACTAGTGTGTAGCACGTTAAAATTTTTAGTAACATAATTAAAAAAAAATTATAATTTGCAGCTTTTTGCTGCCATTGACAATTTTTATTAAATCACTTTATTCTTTTATATTTCGCCCTTCTCACTATAAATTTAATTATCTCCATAGTTGTTTATAATTTCAGCAGAAATTGTTGTAAATTGTTTAGTTTGCAAAGAAAAAGCAACACAACGTAACGCAACAAAAAAAAAAATGCAAACGTAGAGCATTTTAATGAAGTGCCATTTCTTTAAAATGAACTTCACTTCAGACTATTTTTGCACTATTTTTAACATTCCACAGGACTATGACTATTGATATTCTATTTTTCCTTTTTGTTCGAGTTTATCTCGGTGGGAAGCTAAAGAAAACTACCAAACACACACACACACACACACACACACACACGATGCGCGTTGTTATTTCTTGTTTGTTCACTGCACTTCCTTATTTGTGTAAAGATTTTTTATGTGTAACTTTTAATCATGTACTTGTTTCCGAGTCAATTGTAAAGACAAAAAAGAAAATGCAATAAAAAGGTTTTCGTACATTTTCAAGTGAAGTTTTCATGTAGGTAGTCTTAAGTTTCTAAATGGGTCATCTAAGTTAACTACTGTGTATTTAAATTGGTGAATAAACGCGAAAATTGGTTGTGTTCTCACAATTATTGGGATCAGTTTTAATACACATGTAATATAAGCTTTATTAATTTAAAACTATTACCGACGGCTATTAAAATTGCTTAGTTCTGAGGGAAATTCTTTTACAAATTCAGGGTATCTGGTAGCAGATTTATATTTTCAAACTTAAATAAAAAACGTAATAATTGACACAAAGTTTTATTGAGAGCATTGAGCTATAGAATGGAAATTCGGATTTGATTTTTTAAAGAACACACTGTTCAAAATTGAGCCTTGTGTTCTGCGCCATACGCTGCAGTAAACTTGGTTCAATTGATCTGATTTATCGACGAATATTTTCCTTTAAGGCCACACGAGATTTGGGATTGCCATTATAAACCCTCTCTTTAAAAAAGCTTCATAAAAAAAATCCATGGAAGTTAGATCGGGCGACCTCCGTTCCCAAAGCCAATGATCAGTTTTTGGGGGAAATTTTCCCGAAAGAAATTCATAAAAGCTCTGGCTGTGTGTGCAGTCGCCCCATCTTGTTGAAACAACGTGTGTGAAGAGTACGATGAATGAGCTCGCAGGTTTGGCAAAAGGAATTCCCTAATCATGCGTTGATAATTCAGCGTTGACATTCGTCGCCTGGCCTTGATAATTTTCGAAAAAAATAGTCCAATTAGCTCATGCGTGGATAAGGCGCACCAAACAGTTACCCCAGGGCAATGCAACGGGTTTTGATGTTTCAATCGAGGGTGGCGGTTTATTGGATACCAGTAACGGCAGTTTTGCTTGTTGACGTGGCCGTTTAAGTGAAAATGAGCCTCGTCGCTTTAAAAATTGGGATTTACAGTGCGAAAACGCTACAACATCGTTTCACAAAAATGTTTGCGTTAAACAAAGTCAATTTCTTTCAGTTCTTGAACGATTTGAATTTTAAAAGGATGGAACTTCAGATCCTTTTTCAAAATTTTATGAATAATTGCTCTTGAAAGCCCCAGTGAGGCTGCTTTTTTCCGTACTGAAAGTCGCGGATTTTCACGTAAACTGCTTTCAACCAGTTCAATGTTTTCGGGAGTCCTTGAAGACCGTGAACACTGGCCCCTGGCCGTGGGACATTCATAGCCGCAGCAGTTCGGCGGAATCTCTGCACCCACGAAGGAATTAAATTTACACTCGGTCCATTACGTATTCGCCGAATACCGAACTTCGATCAGAATTGTCAACGCGCAATTACGTAAGAATCATTACTCTTAAAAAATGTCTCCACAGAGAACGCGAGGTGCTCGACCACTGCGACATCGTGACTGACCCTCCCTCCGCACTTTTTGAAATACTCGTATTTAGAAATATAAATTTGCCACCAGACACACTGTACTATTTTTATAAGCAAAGGCACTTGTTGCGTATGATTAATTTTTTGTGAAAAGAAAAATTGTTTATTACTTATACGCACCCTGAATAAATTATAATAAAACAGAATATTAAACTTCAATTGCTCTTATGCGTACAGTCCTAACCAAAGGTAGCCCTCTTTAGTTAAAGCGACGCACAGTGGGTTAAATCGTCTTCAAAAAGGCGCTTAAATCAGGGACTTTATTTTTTAATATTTGTCTTGATTAGTAAACAAAAAAACAGTTTTCTAAATTATTAAAAAAGTTATTTTATTTCATACATACTTTAATTATTCCTGCCACAAAAAAATCTGTTTTCAAACAATTTTATACAAATAATGCGACTTATACAGTTTTTCTACAGATAAAGATTTCTTTATATAAATCACGCGTCCATCCCTAATGTAATTATTTGCAATAACAAAAGGAAAAAAAAGCGAAAATAATCATACTACACTGTGTTATCACCTTGTTACAAAGCAAAAAACCTTTTAATTTGTTGGTCACATTGCATCAAATATTAAAAATACTCTGAATTTGAAGTATTTTAAAACAACAGAAACAACAATATACTAAGAAAAAAATTAAATTAAAAATTTTTCACACGTGGACTAAATAACGTGCTTTCCTTTTTAAATTGTCGCTTTAAAATGGTTGAAAAAAATATATTTGACTATAGTTTCAAAAAATTCCAACTTTGCACGTATACTGTAGAAAAAACGTGCGAGCTACAACGGGGAGTGTAATAGTATGTGTACACATGATCCTTAATTGAGGCAATTTAATTTTAAATAGAGTTATAGGATTTGATGTTTACACATATATGCAATTTATCTTACTCAATTGGCATTTTATAGTTGACAATATAGTTGAAAATGTTTTTATTTTCTAAAAATTTTAATATTAGGCACCGCAATAAAGTTTATAATTTTAAAAACCTTTTCGTTTTCGTTTTTGTCATTTATTTCAAGGGTGTGGATCTCAGAGTTCTTTAAGTTTTAAAATTTGAGAAATTTTTTAAAACTCTTTTCAACTCGCTCTGTTAAAGGTCCTGATTGTGAATAGTAATGAAGGACCACCTTGTTCACAAATAATATTCGTCTTTCTCCGCCTTGTTTTTTTAGTAGAAGACACGTACGCTCTTGGAAGTTCTCTTTTTTTAAAATGTACGAAAATCTGTGTATCTACAATTTTTTTTTCTATGACTTCAGGCTTGGAAATAGTGGCACCTAGGCAAGTTAGTATATTTCTTTCTGTTCCATTTTGATTATTCCACTTTAAAGGCATAAATCAAATTTTCAATAATTAACAAAGTTGTGTTAGCGCTCTACCGGAGGTTTGTCAATAGATTTGGTGTGCATCTAGGGTTATTAATTTATCTTCGCACACTTTAAATGAAAATGTCATAACATGTTCACTCCAATACACACGATGTTCTATTCGATGATCAACCTCCGTCCATTGTAAGTGCAGTTTTGGCAATTCTATTACGACTTGACGTTTTATGTATGTGCAGGTCTTCCAGTCTATGGCTGGTTTGCCAATATCGTTAGTGAGTTTCCGCAAGGTGCTTCCCATCCATGCCCACTTTCTCTTCCGGATTTCTGTACTTATTGGGCGCCCCTAGATAGTTGTTGGAAATTGTTATGGGCCAATACATACCTGAAATTGTACATAGACATTTGTTTACAAAGCCGTATATAGAATACGTCTTCTGAGGTTTGTTACCTTTTCCATTACCAACTAGAGGACACAGTTAAAAAGTAGGCGTGATAATATGCAACCTTGGCTCACTCCAGTATTTACTGCGATCTTGTTGCTTAGCCGATTCTCGTGGAGTATACGACATGTGACATTCCTTTACAGACTTTTAATAAACTGTAGCAACTTGTTGGGAACGGCCTTGCATAAAAGTGTGTTTCAAATAGTAATGTAGTTCAGGGTGTCAAAGCCTTCTCAAAATCAATATATGTAAGGTACAGGAGTGACCTTCACGCGACAGATTGCTCCACAATTATTCTGAGGCTATTGACATGTTCGACACAGGATTTCTTGATCATGGCTTAATAGCGTAATGTCTCTGCAATTATTTTGCATTCTAAGGTTGTCTTTTTGCAGAAGATTGACCACCACGTCATACGCAAGCCAAACAGGAAGTGTTTTACTTGTACAACCTTTTTTTATAACTGTCGCAAGTAGCTGGCCACAAGTGTTTAAGCAGATTGGCATCAGAGCGGGCGTAGTCGGTATTGATATTTATATCTTGGATGTGTGCTTCGCAGTCACAGATTGGCGGTTGCGGTCTGCATCAAATTGTTCCCAATAGACTCTTGAATCTTCTTAAATCTCCAGCGTCATGCTTCAAGGGTTTATTAGTAGAAAGTGTTTAATTTGTTAATATCCTAGCAGCGAATTATAGCTCCCTGGTTCGATTTGTTTCTGCTGCTGCCTGTGTTATGTTGATTACTCATTTTCGCTTGTCGCGTCTAGCACTAGCTTAAATTATTATAAACATTTAATTCCTTTATAAAACAATACAACCGCTTATGGAAGGTCTGGAGGAATAGGGATAGCGAAGAAAATAATCTTATCTATATTATATTGTTTTAGCTAACGGTGGGGGATAGAACTTGCGCCCCTTGTAGCACGAAAACCTGACGTGCCCGAAAAAACTGACTTTAGATTCGGATTCAGCGAAAACATTGAAAACCATCATAAAACCTTACAAAGTTTTCCGAATGTTGTACAGTGTTATTGCACAGGAAATAATATTAGTTTTACCTTTTGTTTGATTTCGGCTTGCAAGTTAATTAAGTTTTTAATTAATGTAATTATTTACTTGTTTAAAAATGATTAAATCAAATGATAACCTTTCATACCGAAAAAAAATCAAACTTTACATCTCTGCATAGGATTTTAATTTATACTGAGTGTTAATTTTATAAGGTGCAAATATATTTTTCTGTGTGTAACAGATCAAATAATTTAAACTTCATTTAATATTTTCTTTATGCGACCACAATTATAAATATTAAATAAATTGATTTCACTCTTTTTTGTAAATAATTAATTAGAGAAAAAAATTGTGGTTTTATAAATTGTTTCCAATATTAAAATTTATGATTTATAACATGGTGTGTTTTCACAAAAAGTTTCAGTTTTTATTTTTTATGAAACGAAATTTTAACAATTAAAATAGACATTTTGGCCATTTCTCCTGAACTGAACAGCGTTTTTTATATAGAAAAACTAATGACCTTTAAAATTTTTAATTAAATCCTAGGTTGGTTGGTTGGTTTCAATGGTAGGTTGCTACCCGCCCAAGGGTATAAATGACCCCGTTTTGTCATAACGATACCACTCGCCAGGTACACTGTATCTTATGGCCTAGACTCGCACTAAGATCCATCCCGTTGCCGAGAGATATCTCACGTTAAAACTGCACCCAGATATCTCTGAAGATCATCTATTATGCAATTCCCCAAAAATCTGTGCCACTTGACAGCCAGGTCAAGGCATTCGCAGAGAAGGTAAAAAATGATCTCCCCTTTTCCCCTATCCTTACAACTGAAACACGTCCACCACCCAGCGACTCGTTAATAGTGACAGCAACCTCAATAAGTTCTTACGCTTACGGCTCATCAGTTGTATAGTTCGCATAGCGTCGAAGAAGGGTCACATCAGCCTAGAGGCCCTACATGTGTCCAGCATGCGCCATCTATTTTCAGCTTGTCTGAGAAAGTGTCCCCAAGCGGAATTTCAACTGATACCCCATTAGAGGTGCTTAAAGAAAATCGCACCTTAGCTAGCTCGTCTGCCTGTTCATTACCAATGTAGACCCTATGCGCAGGAACCCAAACTAAAGTTATTTCAGAATGCTTCTTGATTTGATGTTCCGACAGGGTGTTTTGATGTAGATTTTTGGAACCAATTTCCGTCATCCCTTGTCAAGTTTGGTTTGGAGACAAACCGGTTCACTGTCTCCACACCAAACTTGACAAGGGATGACGGAAATTCGTTCCAAAAATCTACAATTTCAGAATGCCTTCCTAGTCTTGACAACTCTTTCGTACATTGCGTGACTGTCAACGAAAGTACCAACATTCCTGTCATATAGTAGCCTACATGCCTCATGTATAGCAAAGATTTCAGCCTGAAATACACTGCATCTATCCCCGAGGCGATATGAGATACCTATCTCGTGATCATTAGAGTAGATGCCGGATCCCACACCACTATTCATCTTAGAGCAGTGACGTTATAGTTTTGCAACAGATTACCCTCACACCACTCGCTCCTGGAGGGAATTTGTAGTTTGAACACTGTATAAAAGCCTGTATGGGGTGTAATGTAGTCCGAAAGAGGGCTTAGGATCAAGGGCAGTATGCTCAAAATACATGCATGGCTCCAACATACCGGTGCCCTTAGCCCCGTTGTAGTATCTGTAGATATGGCCATTAAATGAAGATCAATGGAAATGAGGGGCAATATACAATTCCCTAATTAAATAGAAATATTTATGTAAAAAGTAGACACATACATACAAATGTACATGGTTGATGACAGTGTAAAACTAACAAAATATTAATCATGTAATTTAAATAAATTTATAACTTAAATGATTCCTGCATGTTAGTGGATGTGTGTTCATAATAAATTTGCCTGCAGAAATGTATGTTTGTATGTGTGAGCCACCAATGTTAAGTAACAACAACAACGATGCATAAGCATTTGCAGTCACCTGCTTATGTGTGCAGGCATGAGTGTTAACATGCATAAATTCTACTCATTAGTATGCAAACTACATAAATACAAGATACTATTATATGTGTGTGCGTGTGTGCGAATGTGTGTGCGCTAAAGAGTGGCATAACTAAAAATAATAATATAAGAAGAGTACTCAAGTATTCTATGACTATGATGCTAAAACTGCCATCAAACAATAATATTTTGAGATTAAATTACAGCAACAGCAACAAGCAAAAAACGGCGCACAAAATAAGCAAAATTAAAGTGAAGTGAAATAACAATAATTGAATAAACACATTTGAAAATATTGTTGGTAAAAAATGCCAGTACAACAATAACGTTTATGCAATTATTTTGGATTTAATTTAAAAGTTTCATTTGATGAAATAAATAAAAACTAACGAAATAAAACATGAAAATATTTATTGCACAACTGAATCGAAATTATAAAAAAAAATATTTTAAAATTGTAAATTTGACTTAATTACTGACTTAATTAAATAAACTGAGTTTTAATTGCTTGTCATTTTAATCGCATTTAATAAATTGTGTGTCTTTTAATATTTGTTTTCTCTTTTGCGATAAAATTAATTACTATTTTAAAGCATAAAAGCAAAAAGGGGAAAAATTATTTTTTTGACTTAAAAACTTTAATTATCAAATGATATTTTTTTATTCAGTATTGCCAAACGCACAGTGGGTTCGATCACCAAAAATAATGGGGTCAACAAATTTATATTATAACTTCTGCGTTGGCTTATCGCTTCGTCGCTAAAGTTAATTTTTTTAGCAAAATTTAGATTATCTTCTTCTATCTGTTATAGTAAATAACAGATTTGGCAAATGCCTCCAAATTAACGTGGTCGCCACAGACTGTCAACATCGGCCCGGCCTTATGAGAACACCCTTCTTAATTATATTTTTAATCAATCAAAAGTTTTTACTCGCATAAAACTGAAGTCAGTCTAAAGGTCTTTAGAAGGTTTATTTGCGGATCAATCGTAACAGTTATGTCGTATTAGTTGTATGCTCTCAGTTGTATCGTATCAGTTTTAAGGACATTTTATTATAGACATGCAAGCTCAATAGTTTTTTTTAATGAAATTAATTGCTACCAGTTTGGTTATTGCAGCCCTATCATCAGTTAAGGGAAAAATAAAAAAATTAAAGTTCCAAGGTTAGTAACTTAAAGTTTCTAAAGTCTAAGCCAGTGTTCGAAAGATGTTATTTTTAAACATTATCTTAATTACAATACGTATAGATTCTAAATACATATCACACACAATCCTTACTACCGGTCCCAAAAAATCCAGCGTTGCCGGTTGTCAACAGAAAACTAATCCGTTTACTAGTAGCCGCAGCTTAGCCATCGTTGCCAGATAAAAATCCAAATTTGAATTTATATTTTTTATAATTTTGTACTTATTATCGAGATTTTCAATTTTTTTATTAAGCAACCTACGGTGATGCTGAAGGCCCACAATTATTCTGCTCAGGATAGGGTTTGCCCCGATGCCTGAAACCCTCCTTCTATCACCGGCAGGCTAACGCCAGGCGGAGTTAAGTGAAGTGGGACCAGTAAATAATTCTGTAAAATTAACTCATTAAGTGTTAGTAAACAAATCTTATTGTAACTAATTCGGATGTCTTTTTCATATTATGGTGAATTTTAATATTTTATACGTTAAAACGGTTAAGACATGATTACTCGCTTTTTCAAACATCATTGTTCGGTCATGACAACCTTTTCAACCATAAAATGCTAATTGAATAAGCTAAATTGCATATGTGTAAACATCCAATTTTATAACTCAATTTAAATTATTATTGCCTCAATTAAGGCGCATGTGTAAACATATTACACTATTCTATAAAATGATAACTTACCACAATCGACTGGTAATCCGAATAATTGTTTTTTTAGAAGTTTCTTTAAACAATTTCTTTTATTCTTAAAATTTAAACGTTTAAATATTAACTTAGCAATCCCAAACTATTAATTTTTCCCACTTAGATGGGTTTGGCCTTATAAAAGATTACATTTTTTTTTTTTAATTTCTAAATAGTTTTGTAAATTCCAGTTTTGTGATTTCGATTTTCGAATTGCTGGAAAATTTAAAGTTAAGGCGAAATTTCGAATTTTTTGCAATTTTCTTGTGCAATTTCGGTTTTTCGGAATGTTATGATTTTTTGTGGTGAACATTCGGATTTTGGTGAATTTGCAAATGGTAAAATTGGGTTTATTCATTTTTCAGATTAAATAAGATTTTTGATCAAATTTAAATATTTTAATGAATTTTTGATTTCGGCTTTTATGTTTTTTTTTTCAATGGTAACGTATCTCGTAAAATATTTTCGTCGAAAATACAAAATTTTCACCACAATTCGTTGAATTTTGATTTTTTTCGTTAAAATTCGGTTTATGATGATTCAGAATATGCGAATATTTTATGAGCGTTTCTTGGCAAGAGTGAAAATATCAAAAAAAAAAAAAAAATACCAGAAAAATTGTTTTTGGCTGATATTTCTCACTGATCAAGTGCTTCCAGTCAGAAAGTTGATTTCAAGATCGGACCGACGGACATCATTAATTCAACTTCTCTGCCTACAAGGATCTAGAATATACATATTACTTTGTTGGATCGGAAGTGAATATTGTAAAAATTACAAACGAAATGACGCGCGGTAATCCATTCGTCGAAATTTTTTTCTACGTTGGTATGACTGTCAGTGACATCTGTGCCAAATATCACATCAAAGTGATTATTAGTGTTTCGTATACGCTTGTCTTTCTCAAGTACAACAAGTGCATTCGGCGATTTTTACAATGAGTAAAATTATTCAACAAAGAAGTTCCATTAAATTTTATGTGCGGCATGAAATTTCTGGTGCCGAAACATTCAGAATTCTGCAAAAGGCCTTCGGTGATAATTGTATGTTGCGAGCAAAGAACGCGTTGACGATGAACCGTTGACGATGAACCACGTCCAGGACGGCCATCAACAGCAACTGATGATCAACATGTCTAAAAAATCAAGGAATTGGTGTTCGAGAATCGACGATTAACAGTCAGAGACCTTACTGATATCGTTGGAAAATCGGAGGGATCTGTGAAAACCACTTTAAGAGATCATTTGGGCCTAAGGAAAGTGAAATCACGATTGGTTCCGCATACCGCATTGATTCTTCGTGAGTTTTTTGCCAAAAATTCAATCAATATCGGTCCACAACCACTGTGAGAGGTACGAAATAGATTTGGCAGAATAAATAAAGAAATTTAAAATTATTATAAAAAAACATTCTCATAGAGATTTGTAAAATATTTATAAATTGACAATTTTGCTGATAACAAATAAATGTAAATTTATTGTATAAATTGTAGTTTGGCAACAAACAAAAACGAAAACTGCAAACAAATAGTTATTAAACTTCATGTATTCTACGACTACAATGAATGATAAAAATCATGTTTGAAAACAATAAATAAAATTCATGCAGTTACAACAAAAACTACTTGTACTACAAGTATTTATGTGTTAAAACAATTTTATTTACAATACATTCGCTCAGTTTATTTTATTGTTAAATAAATAAAAATAAACGATAACGACAAAAGCAGCAGCAAAACTACTGAAAAGCTACAAGGCAATTTTACTATTTCTGAAAATCAATGAATCGTACTCGTGTTGCCTGAAGTTGAATGTTTTTTTTTAATTTTGCAATTTTGCTGTTTTCATTGCAGATTTTGTCTTCTGTGACGTGTGCTTTAAGTCAAACGTGCCTGCTCTTAGTTCGAAACGCCGTTTAATCACGCGAAGTCTAACAAATTGTTCAATTTTCTTTTCGAACTTCTTAGTGAGCTTAAAGTGCGTACAGAGTAGAGATGGAATTGTGAGGAATTTCTCATATTACGAATTTGCACGCTCACGAATAACAAAATTTATTCCTGCCTGTTTATGGCCGGCATGGTTTTTTTTTTGGTTCATGTTCGTGCATGCTCACGTGAGTGGAAAAGACATGAGTGACTAAGCGCTACATAATATTAATTAGCCATAGTTTAAGTGTTCCGATGTATCGGTATTGTCATTACAACGATATATTAACATACGTATGCCGCACTAATTCAATGACAATGTAAGCAAAGCGAGTAAGATAACAACTATGGATGCATCGATACACCATTTCGCCGATGCAAATATATCGACGATACCGATATGATAGTGAATTAAAACTCAAAGTAAATTGAATAAAATCTAGAATTTATGATGAAGAAACAGCTTGTTTTTGTGTCACTTTGTGACTGTTTTCACCGATGTATCGGTATTGGATGCCTCCCTAATATTAATTGTATAGATTGTGAAATCAAGGTTTATATTTTTTTCAAATCATGCTAATTCACCCTCCTGTGTTTGAAAGAATTTCGAATAGACCAATCTTTTGAAGATTTTTTTAAAAAGTGTTTTCAACTTTGGCGGCTTTTTTGCCACATTTTGTTTCAAATACTACTTCTTTCTTAATTTTCTTAAAAAGCGGAATTAGTAGCGACCAAGATAAGGTTCGATTTTTTAAAATCAGAAAGGTATTTCTGAAGATAAATATTTTTTGTAAAAAAGGGGAATTTCTATATAATACTTAAGATATTGCTAGGAAGATAACTAAACGGCCGCCTCTGTTAGCCTTACACATTTTGCATTACATTCTCATACATTTCACGCGACATTTCATTAATTTTATCACGAATATTTTGTGTCAGTTGCTCCAGCATTTGTGGTTTGTTTGCATAAACCTTGCTTTTCAGATATCCCCAGAAAAAGAAGTCCGGTGCAGTCAAATCAGGCGACCGTGGAGGCCAATCAACATCACCATTCCTTGAAGTAATTTGTTGTGGAAAGAGGTCTCGCAGTGATTCCATTGCAATTCTGGCTGTTTGCGATGTGGCACCGCTTTGTTGGAGCCCAAAGCACGCAGTTGTTGCGTTAAAAAGTTTTCAATCATATCACGATATCGCTCCCCATTGACAGTCACCGTTACGCCGTTTTCAGTTTCAAAGAAGTAAGGTCCAATGATTCCTCCTGCCTAAATTGCACTCCTGACTGTCACTTTTAATGGATGCAAAGGTGACTGATGAATAATTTGAGGGTTTTCCATTGCCCAGAACCAACTATTCTGGCGATGAATTACGTAATTAATAGAGGACGTGATTTGTGTTTATTATGTCGCTATAATCATTTAACAGTTTTTTTATATATCATTTGAATAAGGAAAAACTAAATTTAGACTCAATCGTTGCTTAGTTCAATTAAATTTAAATAACAGTAAAAAAACAAAATTTAGTAATGGATTGTGCCACCATTTGAAATTGCAGTTCTTTATGATTTTATCAGTACACAACTTTTTTCGGCAATTATGACTCTTTTAAAAAATTTCAAAGTCAACTATCTCTTCTGCGGTGGACGGCGCCTTTACATACAGATCACGGCCGATTCTAGAGATGTCCCGAACATACGCGAAACTGCGCATCATTTATTTCATTTGCTAGCTTCGTAGTCTCGTATATGTGTGTGTGTGCCTTTTGTTTACTTTTTCTTTCTGTAGAAGTTGTTTTTATTTCTACGTTGAATCGCGGTTCGGAGAATTTCCAATTGTTTTTTGGCTTTATGTTTATAATATTGCGTATTTGTGCAATAGGTGGTTTCACACATCTTCGATCATTACTTCGTAACAATATTAAGCTTCAGTAATTTTTTATTGCGTCCTTTAAAGACTCCTTTGTATCAAATTGCTTTCGTTATATGCTTTTCTAACAAGGCACCCCCATACATTTTCCATTATATTAAGATCCGGAGAATCAAATTAAAGGTCCTACATGCCATGCTACCGAACCTACAGTTTTACAGCTCTGACAGTATGAATTGGAGCATTGTCGTGTTGGTAGGTTCAGGGCGCAACAATTTTCTAAATTGTGAAAACGCGCCTTCTGATACCCTTTAGAGCAGTGACCCAGTAATTTTGTCTGTTTCAAATATTAGATCGATAGCGCCACAGTAGGATATGCCACCCTTCACCATGAATCCTTCTGTGTCTTCGTAGCAAAAATATTATTAGTAATTGCGCAATTAAGGTGCATGCGTGAACATATTTTAAGACATGGATGTTATTCTAAACGCTCATGAAATACAGTTGCTCTACTTGAAGCTAAACATACAATACTCGCCGAGTGGGCCTTACAAAAGCTTGAAACATTTTCTGTTGAGAAAAGCTTATCTCTGATTGAATGAATATGGTACAGTTTGTGCGAGGACCAATCAGAAGAAATCAAAGTTGAGGCAAAGCCACAGATTCATTGGTCCATATGACTGTGAAGATGTTGAGTGCTATCGTTCCTAAAATGTAAGAGATGACTGAGGTTGAAGCAAAAAAACGAGCTTCAATTAAAATCATTTACGTCGCATTCATGTCTAGCGTTTACATAAAATTTAAACCAAGCGTTATGGGTCTTATGAACGCAATGTTATGCAATGATAACGAATATATACTTTAACTCTGGGCAATGTAGGATGCAGTGCCCCACTGAGTGTGCCACCATTTCTAACAGAATCACATGGGCGGAAGGTGGTTCCTGTGAGGGTACCACAAGGGTAAGATGATTCACGGACGATCCCAAACCAAGAATTGAGTTAGTGCTGGCGTCTTGGAACTGAACATGAGACTATCGGTTTCAACGTCAACTTAGATAAGGGTCTATAGCCAAACTACCT
This sequence comes from Phania funesta, assembly GCA_963932375.1. Lineage (NCBI taxonomy): Eukaryota > Metazoa > Arthropoda > Insecta > Diptera > Tachinidae > Phania > Phania funesta. Next base: position 107,718,976 of record OZ010652.1, read on the forward strand.
TGAGATCCTACCTTTCGTTCGTATTTCGATCCAGTCTTATTTTGCAGTGTTTTGAACCACTCCTGAAACTCGCCGCTGGTTTCCTTGTACTTGGCCACAGTGACCATAAAGTCAACGTGTTAGCGGATGAATGATCTAAGCCGGCCCCTCTGATAACTCCGCTTTTCGGACCAGAACCTTTTTGTGGCTTCAGTCACTGATCAGTAGTGAGGAAAACTTGACCGCAAAGTTAATTTGCGATGATTCTTATAAGACAGCCTAAAACCTTATAATTGATTTCTGTCTGGTCATTTTCGACGGAACTAACCGTCAAATTAGTCATTATGCCTTGTAATCGTTTTTACCAAGAGTAGCCATATTCTAATCTACGGAGATTTTGCTACGAACGGTGTAACATATTGTAACAGAGACTTTGTTTTGAATGGCATTTCCATAATCCATTATAGTTTTTTAATCTTCGAAATTTTTTTTATTAAATTCGAATTTCCGTGGATAATCAACATTTAGGGATTTTGTAATATTTCATTGATTGCCTTGATATTTGGGTCATGGTACTGAAGTTTAGCCAACATTCGAAACTAAATTCGAATTTTCGAATATAATCATATAGAACAATTTAGCACTTTTTTGCTTCAAAACTTCTTTTTTTTTATAACGTTTAATAATTTAAATTCTACTTAAGTTCAAAAATTCGATATTAAATTCGAAATTTTGAATTGATATATTACCCTAAATTTTATGATTTTGTAACTTTTTTATTGTTGTGATATTTATGACATGGAATCAACGTTTGGCCAAATTTCGAAATACGTTCGAATTTTCGAACATAATGATATATACAGATTTATCACTTTTTGTTTAAAAACTTCCGTTAAATTAAAAAAAATCGATATTAAATTCGAAATTTCGAACTTTATATGTTTATATGTTATGGAGTTGTAGTTTAGCCAAATTGTATTCTCAGTGTTATGACTTTTTAATTTTTCATTGTCACGAATTGACGTTTAAACAAAATTCGAATTTTCGAACATAATAATCTATAACGCTTTAGTACTCTAGGCTTAAAAACGAATTTTTTTAACGACGTTAAATAACATATATTCCACTTAAATTTTAAAATTCGATATTAAATTCGAAATTTCGAACGTTATTACTCTCAATTAAACTTTTTAAAAACATTTTCTTCTGTATTACATAAATTCTCTAAATTAAGTGGAAGTTTCCAAAAATAAAAGGTAGTAGCTGAAAATAAATAAATAAAAATAAACTTGTGTACGAAAATAAACCTTAAAAAGGACTCTGCAAAAAGAAGGAAATGAATTACTTCGCACATAAAATTTGAAACAATTCTCTTAGAATTTCAGAGATTCGGTAAAACATTTTCTTAAGAAAATATAAAAAGAAAACTTTGGGTTACTGTCTGCAACTTTTAAATATTCATAAGTATTTATTTCACAAAAGTTGTAACTTTATTATGAAACTTTCTTTATGCTGGAAGACAATTATTATTTCTTTACGTCGTTTTTTGTTTTGTTTTGTTTTTACTGCAGGAAAAGTTTCAGTTCCTTATTAAGGAGGTAAATTACATAATAGTATTTGAAACTTTAAAGATGTTAATAATAATTGGACAAAGTGTTGAAAAAAACCCAAGCGATGTTGTCATAATTGTAGGTGACACTGTGGGCTCTTTTTACTGCTTTTTTTAAACAATTGACAAGAGCTTCGGGGAATAAGCATTCGCCTTTAAGAGCTCTCAGAGGCCTTGGCTTGCTCACATATACTTTTAATTTAAAAAAAAAATTCAATGGAAAGATGTCCCGCGCATTAAAATCGTCAGATATTTCTGGCGAACTTAAATCGCCTAAACAAGATATGACGCGCAAGCGTTTATGCAGTTGAACCACTTTGTTAGAACCACATGACCCCTATGTCCAATTTCTCAACTCGCGGCAATAAATATTCCTGGATCATAGGTTTGTAACGCTCACCAATCAAAGTAAACGTGTTAGTTACCCAATTTATTCTCAAAACAAATGGCTCAATAACATCTCTGCGTTAATATCGCACCATGCTCTCTCTGTCTCTTCGTGATTGAAACGTTGACTTTTGGTGCCTGTTGTCTGGTGGGGTTATTTAAATGCCCAAATGGGCGATAATATAATAAAAGAGAATAACAAGAAAAGGAAAGATTAAAAATTATACTTTTTAATTGTTTATTTTTATTAAAATAATGGATTGTGTTTCTATGTGGATTGAAGATAATGTTTCGATTTCAGAAAGAGTTCAAAGAAAACTAAATACAACAAATACTGAAACATTTCCAATAACAACTTTAATCAAGACTTATTTTATTTACTAAAAAAAAACAACTGCTTGTCTTCGCAATACAGAGTTTCATTTTGAAAAGTGATCGTAATACAAAGTGCAAATCGTTCGAACTCGTAAATTATTTCTTTCGAATCGAAATATTCAATATTTCCCAGTCTCGCCGCACATAATAATTTTACTCATTTTGAACTGAAATCAGGCCACTGTCGTCGTTGAGTTGTTACAAGTACAGCGTACGCCTTCACGTCGTTCGCCAAAATGTGCTGCAGAAACGATTTTAGCGATTTCCGAGCAACATTGTCTGTTTAATTTTATCGCCGGAAGAAGCACCAAACGCATTGCGGCGAATTTTCTCTCAGCTGAGGTGTCGATTCTTTGTGTTTGCTTCCATCGTTCCAGAGGAGTATGGCGATATGTATTATCTGTATTCTGTCTGTATCTGTTAGCATTTCGAAAATAAAATATTAACTTTTAACGATTTGTCGATTTTGGCTAAAAGTTAACGATTTTTTGCAAGATAACTTCAATGTTAATTTTCACGCATTTTATATTTTATGTTCTCAATTTTAAATACATTGAATTTTTTGTGAGGTTCTGAAGGGAAGCTAGATTTACATCTACACACAACATTAGTTATATTCGGGCATGATCTGAAAAACACCACATCGATGATTTGATAAAATCTTTGTGACGATTTCTACATTCTACATTTGACGACTTTTGCGACTTAACATCTGGCAACTATGCTAGATAAAGCTCGTACAAAGAACCGTTTGAGAACAATTTTTGTGAGCAGCTGAGTAATTGAACTATTGAACTACTAAACTAAAAGAGCAACCTAGTTCAATAAACTTAACTGAACTAAAAACAGCGCTCATTTTAATGAGCTCATAAACCCAAAAATAATTTGCAACAGTTATAGCATGTACCGTGTAGGGTGATATAATACTGTGGGCAGAAAATAGAAGACTTTTCAATTTAACTTTCGCGCGGAAATCCATTTGTCGAAATTGTTTTCTACGTTGGTCATTTTCAAAGTGATCATTAGTGTTTCGTATACGCTTGCCTTTCTGAAGTACAACAAGTGCATTCGGCGATTTTTACAATGAGTGAAATTATTCAACAAAGAAGTTCCATTAAATTTTGTAAGCGGAATGAAATTTCTGGTGCCGAAACGTTCAGAATGTTGCAAAAAGGCCTTCGGTGATAATTGTATGTTGCGAGCAAAGACGGTCGAGAACGCGTTGACGATGAACCACGTCCAGGACGGCCACCAACATCAACTGTTGATCAACACGTCAATAAAATCAAGGAATTGGTGTTCGAGAATCGTCGGTTAACAGTCAGAGACCTTACTGATATCGTTGGAAAATCGGAGGGATCAGTGAACACCATTCTAAAAGATTATTTGGCCCTAAGGAAAGTGAAGTCACGATTGGTTCCAAAATCAAGCAATTTTTTTGAAAACAGCGTCGCGTTGACGTCTGTCAAACTATGCTTTCCGACTACCAGGATGTCATTAAACGTATTATAACTGGCGACGAGTCTTGGATCTACGCTTACGATCCGGAAACAGTCGATCAATCGGCCGAATATCGTGCCAAAGGTGACCCGCAGCCGAAAAAACCACGTCAAGGCAAGTCAAAAATTAAGGTCCTATTGACAGTTTTCTTCGATCATCGAGGAGTGTTGCACTCCGAATTCCATCCGACCGGCCAAACTGTCAACAAGGAATACTATTTAAGTGTTATGCGTTGTTTGCGCGAAGCTATTCGTAAAAAGAGGCCGGAATTATGGGCCGACAACTCTTGGTTTTTGCACCACGATAATGTACCGTCGCATACCGCATTGATTCTTCGTGAGTTTTTTGCCAAAAATTCAATCAATATCGTTCCACAACCACCGTATTCGCCTGATTTAGCTCCGTGTGACTTCTGGCTGTTCAGCAAACTCAAGCGACCGCTCCGGGGAAACCGTTTTGAGTCAATTAAAGATATTCCGGAAATTGACTTTAACAACTATTACGAGGAATAAGTGTATTGCAGCTGGGGGGATTACTTTGAGGGGGACGAAATAGATTTGCCAGAATAAATAAAGAAATTTAAAATTATGAACAAAGTCTTACTATTTTTTGCCCACAGTAGTATTTTAGTGCCACCCTGTTTAAAATAACAATTTTTTTTCATATATTTGCCAATAGCCGAAAACAAATTTAAAGTCTTAGCTGCAACTGAACGGGGGCACTCGGTTTGCCCCTACGACCATTACATTACTCGTACATAAATATCAAATGATAATATCCAATTAATTTTTTTAAATAATAAATTCCCCTCTTTGCTTGTGCTTTCTACTAATATTTGTTTTTTATTATTTTTCATTAACAGTTTTTTTTTTTAATTTGTTGCTTTTCTGCTCTACATACTATGAATAGGAGTGCGAGGGCATGAAAAATTTGTGAATGCTGCCAGAATAAATAAGAAATTGCTATTTGTGTTGAATAGAACGGAAATAGATTGAAATGTTGTATACGCACTAAGGTCATAGTCACAGTGTTTAATACATTAAAAGTCTTAAATTATGATTGAATGAAAAGGTTTTTAGTGTTAAATTTAAAGTTGAATTAAAGAAAAATTCTTAAAAATTATATTTTACCAGAAGCGTTTCGTCGCTTAAATAGCATTGTGTGACCGTATCATAGACGCAACTATCATATGCGAGTTACTTAAAAACTTATTGTTTGCTGTCACGCGAGTAAACAGATGTAGTAGCTATCCACTATCAAGTCAGCAACTCGATTGTGTAACCAGGCCCTAAGACACGACTTAGTGCAAATGTCTTAATTGAGTAGATAATTTTGTCATTTTTAGAAATTCGATTAAACCCACCAAACAGAAAGTTCGTGGGAAATAAAATTTTAAACTTAGTAATTTTTGCATGGATTTTAAAATTTTAAATAGTGTTGAAGAGAGGAGAAGTTAGGCTTCTTTATCACGTTTAAAAAATTTCGAATCGACTTATCGTTTGACGAAATGTGATCAACAAATAAAATTTTTTTCTAAACTTTTCCAATTCTAGCGTCTTTTTGTGCAACACTTTCTTTAAAATTATATATCTTTTTTAAAATCGTATTATAACATATTATTACATGATTATAACACTTTTTAACATTAATATAATACTACATTTACATCTACGCAAAATCTAGTAGATTTCAGCTCAAATCTCGAAGAAAATCTCTGCCGTTTACACCAATGCTTTTTGACGTATTATTGGATTTCATTTTCATAACAAAAACAGCTGACTAAAGAAAGAGTAATAAATTGCCTCTAAACTTAATTAAATTCGTGCTACAATTGTTTTTATACACATAATTACATATGTAATATTACTTACACTTTATTCATTATTGTTTTATCCATATTGAAAACACTTATTTTAAACTTTTATTATTTTTTAATGTTGCTGCAAATATTTTGTTCCCACCGCGTTTTTTTTTTTTTTTGTTACAAATGTCAAAATTTTCTTGTTCAGCGCTGCATATTTCAGTACATTAGCAACAAATACATAGTTGCATCATTTAGTATTGCAAGATTTTGAGAGATTTTGCCAAAATCTAGTTCGTAAGTAGATTTTGTTTTGTATGGGAAATCTGGTGGAAATCAACTAGATTTCGCTCAAAATCTCATAAGTACCAGATTTTGCGTAGATGTAAATGTAGTATAACACATAATAACACATTGCAACATGATTATAACACATTATAAAATTTCCTTGGGACAGAAACTTTCATAACTCTTTAAAATTCCCACGTTAATATTTTAGCTACTGGTATATATAGTTACCGTTAAAACATTTGCATATTCTATGCGGCCACGTCTTTTAGGGCGACAATATATTGACGCGGTATGAGCGACAAAAATAACGACCTTATTTGTTCTGAGCTGAAAACTATGTTTTTTGTCTGGCAACAAACCAGAGATGTAAAGAAAACCGAATTCGATACATCCAATATTTTCGGTTTTGTCACATAGTGTAATTATTTAAGAGGGATGCTAAAAGTCATTCCCTTCTCAATTCCCCTTAGCTTCGCTGTGATATTTCTTTGCCGACCTCCTTAATCTTTATTGAGTTCAACTTTTATTGGCCGTCGGTTGGTTGTTGTTAAACGCCTTTAGAATATCCACTCAAATACCCTGTACATTTGTTATGTACATTTTTACATATGTACTTACGATCCTTATACGCAAAGTAAAAAAGTATGGTTGTGTCATCGTCACGAAAACTGTATTATATTCTCTACAACAATATATGCTTGTAGTTAAACATATTATGGTAATTTGAAATATTTTAAACATTACTTTAGTTGCGATAAACAAGTTATTATTTACAGTTAATTATTAAATGTTTTTCATCCATAAAAATTGGCACATGGTTCAGTTGAACAATAAAATTTTTTACTGAATTTCTAACCACAAAGATAATATAATAATTATAACACTTAAATGTTGTTCGTAAACACAGTATATCAGGTTTTTTTTCGATTAACATAATTCGTCTAAAAGTCAATCGTACAATGCTATTTTTGGAAGAAATTGTTCTCAAACTCGGTTGAAATGCTTTTGTAGGGTTTTAAGAAGGGCCGCCATATTGTTATTTCAAACAGTAATAAAGTGATAGGATTACAATTTAGTCCTAAAATGTTGCTCTTAGATTATGGTTATTTTAACCATGTTTTTATATGGGTGTAGTCCAAAGTTATAGCCAATGCCATTGATATACCACGTTCCAGGACTCTTGCCAGAAAAGTTTCAACACTTCTTCCTCGATTTTCATCTCAGTCAGATGATATGTGAAGTTGCCGTATCCTATCACCATCGCTGTTATCTAAGATCCCTTTCGCTTTCCTACCGCAGGGAAATTTAAGTCTAATTTCGTTCTAAAGTATGCCATAAAGTAGCTGCCCCTACCGTATTTCCAAGCTTACAGAATTGAATCATTGCAAGGGCTTAGATAGTAGCCTAACAAGTCTGGGTTCAGGTCCAATTAAAGTCATATGCTACTTCCATTGTTAAACTCATTTCTAATCGTATATCCGTAGTAGTCTTCCAACTAATTTGATGTAAATTCTGTGCTTTTTTGATTATATTTCAGTCCAGCTTCGAGCTTGCCTAAATTTCAGATATAAAGATATATTTTAAGGGCTTAGCTCCTACCATATCAACTCTGAGTCCAGGTCTATTGAAAGCAGCAGGTCGTATACTGCATTGAGGAACTGAGCTCATTTCTCTCATATTCCGTCGACTAACAGCCAAAATCCGCATACTATTAGGCATATGGTGTTCCACCCTGCATTAGTGTAGTATTATGTTCCACACATTTACCTAAATTGAGGCAATTAAATTTTAAATTGAGTTATAGACCTTGACGTTCACACATATGCAATTTAGCGTACACAATTATTATTTGACAGCTGAAAATGTGTTTATTTTATTTGTGAAAACTTGAGTTTGTGAATTTGGAAAAATGGGTAGAAATTAATGATTAAAAACGTATTTTTCTTAAACATTTCATGAAATTGACTAAACGTAAATTTCTCCTGCCATTTCTTTTTTATTTTTGTTATAGTTGGCTTGAGAACTGCCATAAAGAATAAAATGCTGTTGTATAGGTGATGCCGTCACCTAGTTGCGTGTGCGTTGATTTTGTCATTGAGCAGAGATTTTTTGCTTACTAAACACACTTCAGCAAAGTTGTATTGGGAATTTTATTCAATTAATGGTGGTGCAATTAAGTACTGAGTGGTCAATTTATTATTTGAGTTTTTGCCTAGTAAATTGAGCTCAATTAAGGCGTTAATAGCGTACATTTTCTAACTGTAAGGAAATGTCTTATTTTGAATCTTTAAAGTTTAAGTGCAATTTAAACCTTTTTGTCCTCATAGACGAATTCACTTATTCCAGGAAAAAAGTAGAGTTTTGGAACTTTATAGTGCAATTGGGGTGACCAAGTTTCTGGCTGCAATTGATATTGTTTTTAACCCAAGTCTTGTTTTAGTTTCATATCGTCCAATGAACCGCATAAAAAACGTTTCCTCAGTTCTAAACGTGCTTCATTTGGGCTTGTTATTACTTTCCTCTTTATTCGTCAGAGGCCAAGTAAATATCTCCAATTTTTGCCTTTTAAATTCCCTTCGATACTTTAACTACCAAAGTAAAGCATTTTATCGAAAATTTGCTTGAATTTAAATACACTCTCGTTGAGATGATTAGAACCACTTAAGTTTCCTGTTTTTGGCGGGGCATATCTTTTTGATTTTTTGTGGGCAACTAAAAATTTTACTAACCATCGGCAAGAGCATTTTCTTTAAATTGCAAAAATATCAACAACAAAAAATAAAGTTTATTTCAACAGTATCTTAAAGAAGGAAGAAAATAAAAGAAAATTTTTCGTTCATAGAATTAGAACCATTTAAATAATTTTCATTAAAAACACATTATTTTCTAATTTTATAATAAGAAAAATTAATATTAAGTTTACGGATAATATTTTACACATTACAGTAGTGGATGCTGCTACCTCCCTTTAAACTTTAAAACTTTAAATTTAAAGTAACTTCAAATAATCCAAAGTAATCTCCTTCTAGGAGTCATTATTGGCCTGAATTAGTGTTTCCTTATACTCGAAATGTCTTCCACCTTTAGAAACCTTTCGGAAAAGCTAACCCTACACATTTACAAATGTTTAGATCGTTAATTTAGAAGACGCAAAAATTATATAAAAATACCATTTACTTTAGGGGGTTAGCTTAATCTATAAATCAAACGCGACTAGTCGCAAAAAAATGCAAAGTGGTTCTAACTTTTTTCGAAAAAGGACTTTTAATATACTGTTGCGTTAAGCCATCAGCTAAATTTGGCTTGCCGTAACTCAGCGCACTGCCAGAAGTTCTGATTTATTCCTTTTCGAGCTGGCGGCCGGTACAGGTTCCTGTCTCTGCAAGGAGTCTGGCTAAATAAGTCGAGCAGGGAGAAGTTTATACTCTCTTATAAAAATCCCCAATCCGTGGTGGATCTGCATACGCCAGGGTTATGTGGCCAAGAGCACACTTCTAGTATGCGGACTCTGGATACGAACCAATCTCCAGTTTTAATACAGACCCACCCGGGCATATGGAGCTCTGTGTGGGTGGACATCTTTTTCTCCAAAGCCTCGCAAGAGGCGATAAGGTTAACCTCTGCAAAAATTCAGGTTTTAATTGGCCTAGGCAGGAATCCGGAAGGTACTCTTAAGGCGTTGGAACTTAAGATTGCGAAAGGGATGGACAATGAAGCCTTGCAAGAGGTGGAGAGATTAATCTATGCAGGAACTCTGGTATTTATTGGCTAATGGATCAATTCTGAAGAGATGAACAAGCGAACCTCGCATTGAGTGGACGTGTCAGTCTCCAAAGATACTTCTGAGGAAGCCGCGGAGACGGTAGCGCACATTTTGTGTGAATGTCCAGCACTGGCTAGCATAAGGCTTAGGACCACGGGCAGACACTTGTTAAATGTGAATGCCATGGGGCGATCTAAGCCTTCGACAAATGCTGGCAATTACAAGAGTAAAGGCTAGTGGTAGCACGTGACTTAAATGAGAATAAGGTAGTCGTAAAATACGAATTATTGAGGGGGTCGAAAATTGTTGGTCGACTGTTTCCCTATCTCCCCCTCTACATTAATAATAATAATGCTGTAGCTTGAAACCATAATATTGTTCTTCTTATTTTTGTAATCATAAGAAAATGCTCCTTCCGATGGTGGTAAAATTTTAGCTATCGACAAAAAAAATTCCCAAAGATATACACTACTAAAAACAGGTAACTTAAGTAGTTTTAATCATCTCAACGAGAGTGTATAAATACTCGTAAAACTGTAAATATCTTCTCCCTTTAAAAAAATACGTACACACACACACATATGTTGCGAAGCTTTGTTCTCAAACTTTTGTATGTGTGCGTTTGTGTGTGTAAGCATGTGACGTGTGTAATAACAATGACGCACACGTACAGTGTACAATGTGGGAAAAAGAGAAAAATTCATGTTGAAATAAGCAGGAAAAAAAACTGAAATGTATTCCATTGGGGATATTGAGGATGTTCAACTGAATGCGGATTTCCATTTGAACCAACATGTTTTTGCCAACATGTGACCGTACTTTAAAATGCCACCAAAAATGAGATTACGTTCGGTGTGCAATTGTATTACACTCCGAAGAAGAAAGGAAAGAAAACTACGAGTATAACATTTATTTATTTCACTAAAGGAGGGCAGGCAATAAAGTAAAGATTTTTTTTGTAATTAAGAAGGCGAATAAAAGAATGAAAGAATTTTTGGGCATAAAATGCGGCTTAAAAAAATTAAGTAGGAATAAATAATATGGGATCTAGGTTTTACAAGGTTTTTTTTCCTCCCAAGAATACGTAGGGCTGCATATCATACTCCTCCTTTGTACTTCTGAGCAGAAAAAATATAAAAAGAACAATAAAAAGTATGTATGCAAATGGACCATACAATTACGTTTGAATGACTATTATTTACTCAAGGGGGAGCTTTTGTTTTACAGACGAAAAAAAGAACAGAAGTAATAAAAGCATCAAATAGAGAAGAAATAGTACCCACGTTACAAAATACTAGAAAGGAATTTAACCTCATTTAAGAATGCGGCATTCAAATTTTATGTTACTGGATTTAATGATGTGGACAAAAATTAAGCATTTTTGGCAGCAAGACACATTTCTGGATACGCAGCGATATGAAGAAGCAAAATTTCCGCCACTTATAGGACGATGCCAAACGACACAAGGTTCGCTAGAGGTGGCAATGCATCCACGAAAAGTTTCTGCTGGATGCGGATTTTAATCTGGCGGCATCATTTGTAATTAATTTCATTAGAAACGAATTCCAAAGAATAGCTCTACGTTTTACACGTGAATCGGCCACCAAGATCGCGCGATTCGAATCCGTTAGACTTTTTCTTGTTTAGTTTTCTCAAGTCGCAATACTATGTCCATCATTCTCAATGGACTGATGTTCTCAAATTCAACATAATTCAGGCTATCGCTTAAATTCAGCCGGAGCATTGTAACTTGCACCTTCCGGACATCAAACATAAAAAGAGGAACAAATAGATGTTTATTATTACCTCTAAATCTCGACCCGGCCTTACTGGAAACCCCTATATAAGGCTATTCTACCTTACAAAGAAGTTTTTATTGTTTAAAGGAAATCTTTAGGTAAATCTCTCTCACAAACATCCTTCACACGGCTGCTTAAGTCTGTTTGATTCTTTGGAAGACTTGAGAAAGAAAAACAATTTTTTGGCGAGAATTAACAAAAATATATAAATCTTGCCAAGTCTGAGCATGCCAGTTTCTGTACAGTACAGTAAAAACAATTATGAAAGCACTAATATTTTATTATAATGTAGGGGGATATCAAAGCAGACAGCTAACTTTATGGGTCCCTTTTCGACCCCCTCCTTTCCTCGAAATGATTTCAGGCAACCGATTTGTACGATTTACGACTACCTTACTCTCATTCAAGTCTTGTGCTGCCACTACCCTTTACTGCCGAATGTAGTAAATTCAGACTGTCGACTGTCAACCATCTTGCTCATCACAGAGTCTCCTTTTAATTGCTAGCATTTGTCTAAGGCTTAGGTCCACCATCACCTTTAACAAGTATCTGCCTATTTAACAAGTGTGCGCTACTGCGTAAGCCTCTTCCTTCGTCCTTCATTTCTCCATTGGTGAATAAGCACCGGATTTTCTCCAGGGATTAACCTCTCCCATGGTCCAACGCCTTAGAAGTACCTTTAAAGATTGACCCGGCCACCCCTTGCGAGGCAGTCTTGTCCACCTCTTCTGGATTCCTCACTTGGCCAGTTAAAACCGTAGTTTCTCCAGAGAATAACCTCTTCCCCTGTAGCGAAGTTTCATAAGTCATATGCCTGTAATTGAGAAAAAGGTGTCCGTCCACCCACACAGAGCTCCATATGCACAGGTAAGTCTGTATTAAAGCGGGAGATCGACTCGATTCGAATACTTTTTGTAATAAAATACTGAACAATTTAAGTTTTGAACACTAGCAGAATGAAATACATGCATTTTCTGTGTCGCTACGCACATCATCAGTATTTTCTGTGTTCTATTAGTGCCTGTTGGTTTAGAACGAAATTTGCGCCACTGTAACTTTACTCCTTGTACTCTTTTCTCATACTCTAGCTTTGAAGGCAAGTATTTATTGCTATTAATATGTTACTTCTATAGTTAATGCTGTTTTAGTATCAAACTAAGTGTGGTGAAGTGAATACATTTTTATAATTTGTATCCTGGGCAGAGAAAGCCGGGTTTCGGAAGAACTTGTCAATGTTGCCATTTAACTTAAAAAACAAGCAATTTTGAAAATAATATTTTATAGAAACAGTTAAAAGAACCTATTCCAGCTCTTTAAGCAGTAAATAAATTTAAAAAAAATTATTAAAATTCTAGTCTCCGCCAAATAATTTGGCAATTGAAAGAGTGGCGTTATTTGGTGGCCTGCAAAATAAAATCACATGATCATTACCAACGCTGCAACTTGTATAACTCGTGTGTTTCAAAAAAAATAAACAAATTTCAGCCAAATTAAATTCTAGTCATCATTGGAGCACAAGTCTAAAAAAAAATCCACAAATATTCCTAAATCTTCACCCGTGAGGGAATTTTTGCGTGCATTCAAAGGGTAGATTATAGTGCAAATGACTTTAGACTAGAGATGCCAATCGCTCATATAATTAGCGGACATTACGCATAAACGCGAATGATTTCTTGTTTAACGAAAATAAGACTCAGACAATCATTAGTTGTATTCATTTTTATGGAAAGGTACAGAGATGGAAAGGCAGGTGGTGCTCAAAGTATTTTTGAAAGTTGAAAACGTTGGGTGGACTTATTTATTCGTAAAGCATTTGGGAGTTTTCAAATAAACTGGAAGCGTTATAAAAAAACACTAGCCCAAGTATGATAATTTAAAACTTGGAAATAGCAGTTAATTTTGTTTGTTTTATAAAATTTAAGCAAATAAAAATGAATGCAGAAAAAGGATTAAGAAGGATTATGTTGGTGTTCTTCTTAATCTCTTTCGTTATAATTTTTCTGCTTGAAATTTAAAATATAATAATTTAGGATGCTGAAGTAAAATTTACACTTCATTTTTAAAATTGCTTCTGGTTTTCGAGACATACCGTTGCCTCTAGAATGAAGAATGTGATACGACAGGTACCAGTATTACTTGAGAAGGGTTTGTTCTATTTGGCTGAGTAAAACGTCCTGAGAGAATCTGTATTAAAATTACCTGCAAATTAAACAAACATTCTCTTTAAATCAGCTCAGTTGTTTCTGAGATATCAAGGAAATTGTGCCAAAAAAAAAACTTTGTAAGCAAAATTTGAAAATGTTTAAAAACCATAAAAAATTGAAATATGGTGGCGTTTTAGTTTCTTTAGAGAGTGCATGCTTACCACACACCCTTTGCCATTTTATACAGATCATAAGCGGCAATACTTTTCCGCATTATTAAAGGTTAAATATAAAAATATAAAAAAACACCACCTTTTGTGGGCGTGAACACATTTGGGGTATTAGAAAAGAGCAACAAGTGTTACATTTTTTCTAGAAACGAAAACGCCAATAGGCAAAAATCTCCCATATTTTTCTGTAGGAAAATAACTTTGTACGTTTAAAACAAAACGACCCATATTCTATTAAAATCAATAAACAACTTTTGATTTCAGTCGCAATTAAGTGAAGGTATCTCATTTTGAATGAATTGGCAGATGCGTACAACAGTACGCATATGATAGAGATACTGTCACCTAATTGTGAATAAAATCGAAAATTGTGCAACGATTTCAATAAACTATGCCTCATTTTATTCGGATCATATTTGCATATATGTATGCTACTAGAAAAAGAATGGAACTTTTGTTGTTGTTTTTATTTTTTTGTAAATTTTTCAAAAACAAAAATGGTTAGAAAATATTTCGTTTTGGTTCAAGTTTTACGATATCTCTCAAACTACTGTATAGATTTAAAAACAATGTTCGCATGACTTGAAGATAATATTCTTGTCGAATTTCGAATTTTTCTAAATATGGCAAACCATTATCCAGTTATGTTAATATTTGTCGTGCAACTCCTTCCTTTATGACATAACGGTATATCTCGAAAACTAGAATCAATATGCAGACACCCTGGGGGGCAAATTAGAATTCAGCACCCCAATGAACATAAGATTTAATATCAGAAACAACTTTCCGTTACTCCAGGAAAAAAGTCGACCTGAATTTGTAAATTTCTCTAAACATTTTTTTTCGGCGTCTGCAAAATTCACATTAATAAATGAATTAAATTTTTTCAAGCATAATTTAAATTGCATTTATTTTTTAAACACAACTCGTGTAACTAACGAATTTTTTTTTTATTTTAATTTCCGTTTTTTAATTTCGTTATAATTTCTCCCTTGTTAGTTTAGAATATGACGGTAACTATGAACAAATTACTGCTAATGACCAACAATCCACTTGCAGCAAAAGGAACTTTAGTTGTTTGTGTTTATTTTCCTTTTTTTAAATTGTTTTGGTCCCTTTCCTGCTGAAAATCATCAACAAAAAAGAACAAAAAAAAAACGTGCCAACAGTCATAAACTCTTCATATGTGTTGCTTGTGTGGGTTGCTTGTTTGTGCGAGTTCAAAAAAAGATTTTTAAATTTATTTTTTAATAAACACATACACCCGCAAACTATTTCAACAACAACAACCACAAAAAATCAGGAACTTTTTAAAATATAATTGAATAAATATTAAACATGACTAAGTACAAATAATGTTTTAGTCTATTCAATCACTTATTCGTCTCTTGATCGCAAACTCAACCACAATTTAAATTTCAAACCATTTTGTTATCGAAAACAGTTGAAAATCAAATGCAAATGAATGCACAAAAGCCATTTCGTTGTTGTTGTTGTTTTTTTTTAATTGAAAGTTTGAAGAGGAAGTGGAGTGAGTGGTGGCAGTACAACAATATTTCCACACA
The DNA here is from genome assembly GCA_963932375.1 of Phania funesta. Classification (NCBI taxonomy): domain Eukaryota; kingdom Metazoa; phylum Arthropoda; class Insecta; order Diptera; family Tachinidae; genus Phania; species Phania funesta. Next base: position 107,734,419 of record OZ010652.1, read on the forward strand.
CATTTCGTTAAACTCTCTCAAGCGCAAATATGTATTTTGTAAATAAAGTATAAATATTATTTTAATACACAAACAAGCAATAACTCTGTATGCCCTTGCATTTTTTGGTATTGCTGGTGAGGATGGCTGTTGTGGTCTGGGGCGAGCACGAGTACTTTTTCCAACAGAATTTATTTTAAAGTAGGTTTTTATTTTCAGTTTAGTTGAATGTAGTGCACATGAGTATGCAACAAATGAACAATGGCTTCTTAAAATCAAAACCTTTAATAAATGTTTACAAAGATTTAATTATGAACAGTGCTTTAAATCGGCACAAGTTTTTCAATAATGATTACTAAAAGTCATATATGGGTATAAATAAATTAAAAAATATGTTTAACCCTGAAAAGACTCGTGTTTTACAAATTAAATTTAAAAAAAGTAGTTTTTATTAATTAAAAAGTAAATTTTATTTCATTAAAAAAACAATTTTTTTGAAATACCTTTTAGAGAAAAAAAACCGTTCTAAATCACACACCAAAAAATAGTTTAACAAAAATAGTTTTTTAAGTACTTTCTGTAAAAGTAGCTTCCGCAAAAAATAACTTCTAAAACGTGCCTTTTATTAATTAATTTAAACATAAAAATGTTTTAAAGATACCTTTAAGAAAAACACAAAAAAGTACTTTAAAAAAAATATTTCAAAAAGTACCCTACAAAAGAATCGTATAGAGAAGTACAAAAATGTACATTCGGAGAAATATTTGTTTAAAGTACTTGTTATTAAAAATACTTTTAAAAAAGTACAATTTTTATTAAACTTTAAACAAGTAAATTTTTATGTGTGTGAAGATAAATTCGAATTTGACTAGCAGAGACACGAACCGAATTTTTTAACATGGCTGATCTTGCACTCAACAGAGCTCTGTAAGCAATTTAACCGTGGGAATAATTTTGACCTTATACTCAGATCCTTACAATACGAAGCAGGAACCAGATTCATGAAAAACCCCTTTTGTAAAAATTGCTCAACGGTTTAATTAATTGACCCATAAAAGTAAAACATCTTAAATATTTAGAAAACTAAATTAAATTGCATTAAAAAACAGCCCCTTTGGCGAAACTGTTAATCTAGAACTTATTTCCAGTGAACATTATAAAAAAATCGTGGTGGACTGGCCCAAGCCACTATATAGGAATGGTGGTCCAGGGAGTACCTAAGGGAGTCATAAAGGTGGGACATCTGACATAATTTGAGAATTCGAGTAAAAAAATTTCAAAAGTAGTTGAACCTCTGACAGTGCTCTTAGTTACGGCAAGCCATACCTTTATGCCTGCAATTTCGGTTACTCAATTAGCATTTTATAACTGAAAATGTTTTCGTGATCCGACAATCATGTTGAAAGAAGCGTATGAGTTTTGGGTGATTGTTCATTTTTAAATTTGGGCTATTTTCACTTGCACGATTAATGTTTACAATTCATTCTTCAATATCTCATATTATCTTGTATTAAGAAAAATAACACACACACAACAAAGCAACCAATGCAAACAATAATGTATTTGTGTACCTGCAGATACAGATGTATGCAACTTTTCACCTGCAACACACGCACACACATTAAAAATAACATATTTATTTAAGTTTTTGTTTACTTAAGGAAAGCATGTCAACGAATGTTTGTTCATCAACAACAAAAGCTCTAAAAGAAAAACAAGAGAATAAATATAAAAGTTATACCAAAATAAATATATTTATTTTCCATCTTGAGCTTTTGTTTTTTCCTTTTAAAGAGTCTTTTTTTAAGTGACCTCAATGGTTGTGAAAAGAAACATTTTGTTTACACTTAAACAAATACTTATGATTTTATAAACGTTGACACATATGTTATGTGTGTGCGAGTATGTGTGATTATTTTAAGACTTGCAGGGAAAAGGAAAAATTTATAACTAGCGGGTTTGATCAATTTAAGTTTCTTTTAGTTGTGAAATAAAGCGACACTTTTCGAAGTTCGAAGTTTGAACAAATGAGCGCTGTTATTGGGGTCTTGTCGGATCTCTCCTCAGCAAGATTCTAGAGTCTGTGGCTTGATCTCACAGATACGTGACTTAAAGAAAAATATTGTAGAATAGTTAAATAGGAGATCCTGCCTGCCAATTCAAATCGGCAGAATGATAGCAAACCTTCAGAATGTCCATTGTCATGCAGGCCTTGTGTGCAGCTGAACTGATCTGTTGGAACCACCAATCAACAATTTGTCGCAAACTGTCTAAATATTTACTAGAATCGATTGGCCTTACGTGGCTTAAGATGGTCTTTTACTTGAAATACAAATTAAAACTGGTTGATTCTGTATTTCTTTAGTCTTTTACTAAAATAATCTGAAGAGACAAACGAGTTACCGACGTTGTCTTCGAAGAAATTAGTTCCGTTCTTGCAGTGTTTTTAAATAATTGGAATCAAACATAGATTCTCAGAGCCCAGGTAGCGGAATTTTTTTTGTTCACGTATCCGATCGGATAAAAATGAACCTGCTTCGATAACGTTCAAAAGAGCGGAAGCGTAGGTTAGGCGTGATTAATCATTGTACGGACTACACTATATGCGTTCGGTGGTCACTGACATATTCGCTAATACTCTCATCAGCTGCCATCCAACGCTCACAGAAGATATCGCCACTATTCATTGCGAGTGCACATTAGCCGATTCTCTCTTCGGTGTGAATAAAATTCTGGCCCGAAGGTAAGAGAAATCTTCTCTCTCGATTGAGGCGAATAAAATTCTGGCTCAACCGTTGGCCGTCGGAGAGCTTGTTTACTCACGGCGCGCCTAAATCAATTAGAACGAATAAAATTCTGGCCTAATGGTATAGGAGCACTTCTCGCTCCTTCTTCTCTTGTCAGGGCGAATAAAATTCTGGCTTTACTCGACAAACCAAAAACTCTGAGCCTCTCACTCAGATGGACTCTCTTCGTCTGGCTGCTGTCCTAGGTGAAGGGAAAAGAAGTGACTCTCTTGTTGGGGCGAATAAATTTCTGGCCCACTCACTCCGATCGTACTCGGTTGTCGCAATTTAAATTCTGGCTCAACCGTTTACCGCCTGAGGAGTGACATAGAGTCACGACAACACCAGTAGTATCACTAACAGATGGTGGTGCGAGACACTAGCTTAATTAAGTTGAGTAAAACTCTAAAATGATTAAGCTACAAGTAGTTGAGTCGAATAAAATTCAGGCCCAACTATTGGCTGTCTGCTAGAATAGATTGAATTAAATTCTAAAATTATTAAGTAGGTCGCACCGCCTTACGAGCCACAGGCTGACTGACTTCTCTTCTCTGCTATTATACTTGCTACCGTGTATATTGCGTACCTGCAATTAAAGGTGATACTCTGAGTGATAACTTTATATTACTTCATTTTTTTAATTAAAGTTAATGTAAAGGAGCCGTCAAGAAACAGTGACCTTTACAGTTTCTAAAGAAGTGTTTATAGAATTATAGGCGGCACTGTTCCACAGTATGAACCCCGCTAAAATTTCAGTATGTAAGAAAGAATTATGAAATATTTCAGTTAATAATTAAATAAAGAATTACATTCAAAACTATTATTCAAAAATGATCTTTTGAACAAATAAATTGTTTTATTCAAAAAGTCTCGTTCGAAGATTTTTATCCAAAGCATTCGACTATTTTCTATCAATTTATAAAACTCATTGAGTTAGTAGTTTTAGCAGAGGTTACCATACTAAAGATATATGAAAAATGACTAAGTATTAGAAAAATGTTATATAAAACCAAAAAATTTATATAAGTTTGTAGTTCTAAAAATGTGAAAACCGAGTTTTTTGACCCAGAAAAACGATCTATTCGACACTGGAAACCCAGCATTTCAAAAATAAAAAACGACATCTGTAGACTCAACAAAAATCCGGTCTTTAAACTCTTTAAAACTCGGTTCTTAACCCGGTTAAAACCGAGTTCAAAACCGCTTAAAACAATGTCTATTAGCCTAGTGGTTTGAAATTACAAACTTGAATTTTATCCAAGTATATACTCAATAATGTTATTTATTCGATACGAAGACTTATGTGAGACACTGTATAAAAAGTGTATTTTTTTTTTATCAGAAGTACATATGTAGTATGCATGTGTAAGTATGTACATTAGGTCATCACTTTTTTAATTTTTTGCAAATATAAAAAATGGCATATCATAGTCGAATTTAGCATAAAAAAGTGAGAAGAATCGTATTATTTTTATGCGATCGTTGAAAAAAATTCGCACACCAAACGCAATTTCGGTTTTTAATACTAAATTTGAACGGTATTTCGGCATTGGGTGAAGGAACCATCATTTATTTAAAATGTGAAACCTAGTAACATTTGCTCAGAATGGGCAAATAAAATAATGTGGAAAATCCGGCCACTGTGCAAGTCCCCTCGTCCTTTGAATTTAACAATTATTTCATTAAATAAGTAATTTAAATTAAAAACTAAAAAGTTGAACAAATCTGTTTTTTTTTTATAAAAAGTGATTTCACTGCTTTCTACACAATGGCTATCGCCCTAATGCACCATACCTATGTATAACAATTTTATAATTTTTGTTTTCTAAAGATCGCTCACTAGCATTCCATAACCTTCAAACGTAAAAAATAACTTGCGTGTAGTAGCTGTATATTAATTTGTTTCATAAAATAATTATTCCCCTGTGTCAAAAAAAAAATTCAACTACGAACGTAAAGAATGACGACCTTCATGACATTTTTGTCTGAGGCATCAGGGAAATATTTAAGTACCTTGCGATATGATTGAACACACATCATTCTGTGTGCATGTCATGCCGTTACTCATACGCATTAGTTACTCATATATATGTGTCATCCTTAAAATATGCAACACTTATTGGTGTGTTTTTATTTTCAATGCATTAACTGAAATCCACAGAAAGTAAACATTGTACTAAACGCATACTCACTCATTCTGCATCATAAAACGTATTACGTATACATACACACATACTTACGCATTCACGATGAGATTATTGCAATTTAATTAGGATTCATAGCCATTACACGCATCGGGAGGCAAAATGATTCTTTTTAATATAAAATTTTATAAATCAAAATAAAACAGCTAAAAAATATTGCAAGCTTATACAATTCTTGCTCAGGAATGTGCATGTCTCATATTATATTTTTGTGAATTACATCAGAATGTCAGTGCTAATTTTTATTTAATTTATTTAATTTTTAGCTTTTTATTTAAATATTTTATTTAAATTGGTGGTTTACTAATTAGAAATTCAAGTATTAATAGACATGAGATGTTTTCGAAAGCTCCATTGATGGCCTTTAGTATAATTTTTAAAGTGGTTGATATGCCCTTATGAGCGTTCATTATTTCTTAATGAACAAGAAATAGCAACTTTTTTAAAATTTAATTTTAATTCATATAATTCATATGTGCAATAGTGGTAGACTGCTAAGCTACCAGAAGCCAAATTAAGACTTTCAGAATCAATTGAAATTTCCATTTAGATACTATTTAAATTGCGATCGATACCGAATGCCATAACTTGCCCACCAGTCTGTAATATAGAATCTAAAATTTGTCCAAGGTCAACACTAGCTCTCAGTGTTGTTATGGTAGACAAAAATTTTGTTTCATTCAAAAGCATAAGAAGGGAGGTCGCCTTTTCTCTTCTCATTCGATTAAAACTGCAACAAAATTTTATTGAACGCTTCTTGTAGCTTAAGGTGAAAAAGTCAAAGCTTGCAGTTGGGATGCGAGAAACGAAGAATGTGAAAGACTTACGAAATGGTTTGCAGGCAGAAGACTGCAGGCATTTTCAGAGGAATATAATGCCAAACGTAGCCCGCTACGATAAACGTAAGTGTCAAAGATCGATACGGAACGTAAGATGATGATCCGTGTTTGCTGGGATTTAAACAGTGTGACATCCATTGAGCTGCTAGAACCTGGCCAAAACTGTAATACTGAATAGTACTGAACTCGAATAAGCGAAGGGTGCTTGGCTTCTCTAAATTGTACTAATACATACAATAAAACCGGCAAGAGAGAAGATTGGGAAAATAACTTACTCGAATTGGCTCTTTTCGATCACTAGTTATTTTTTGTTACACCAGCACTCAGACTCCTACTCATGAAATGCCCGTACTGTAACATGGAAAAAAGATAAAAGGAAGGGGGATAGCAGGACTAGTGCGGACAGTCGACCTAAACTATCCGACACTGAAAGTGGTAGGAAAGATGTAGATTTTTGGAACGAATTTCCGTTATCCCTTCTCAAGTTTGGTTTGGAGACAAACCGGTTTCGGCTATGTGCCATCTTCAGCTGGGGGTTTATTCTACATTCGAACAGTATGGTTATTCCCTACAGAATGTTGTGTAGTTGAATAGCCAATCTTCTACGAACCTATGAGCCCTAAATGAAGGACGTGTTATACGTACATTTGTTCGGGTTTGCAGCACATTCTGTTGTAGTAACGATTGAATATTGACACACAACTCACATAGTGTCGATGTTCTAGTGAGTCAATAGAGTTGGATATCCTACTACCACTGATAAGCTCCTCCTTACTTTCTTGTACGCGGTCGAGAAGCTTCAAAATGGATTTTGAAGCACCAACCCATACATGGGAGTTGTATTCCATCTTTCATGTACAGAAATCAGATGGAGTGAAGTATCTCTGACACTTGATTTGATATTCCGACAGGGTGTTTTGAGACAAACCGGTTTTGGCTACGTGCCATGTTCATGTCAAGCCGAAACCGGTTTGTCTCCAAACCAAACTTGGCAAGGGATGACGGAAATTCCTTCCAAAAACCTGGTTTTTCCTTGACGTTCTGAAAAACGTGAGCCAAGAACATCAAGAGTATGTCCTAATACCTATGCCACCCATAACTACAGCTGCATTGACATATTTTGTGATTAAGCGCATAACACTGGCACTTACAAGCATTAATATCGATCCTGTTATCACGACCCCAGTCGGAGATTATCGTAAAATATAATTCATATTGCGCCTGGTGCTTCAAAATGCCTGATCTATTACTGCATGAAATCCAATGGCAAATGTTGCATTCATCTGCAAAAGAATAAATAGAATTGGAAGTTCGACACAGAAGGTCATTTAGAAAGATAAGAAATAGTGTAGGAGAAAGTACGGAGCCTTGCGAGGCCCCTGAATTCATCTTGAACTCGTTGGAGAAAACCCCATCTATTATAATTCGTATAGTGCGGTAGCTGAGAAAGCTTGATATGAATCGAGAGATGTCCTTATCCACACCAAAAGTTGTAGGTATTTTCATTGATGGGACACGCGGAGCCTCACTTCTAACGAATATAAATCGAGGCCTTAAAAGAGCCAAATTTTTTTCTTTAATCTGCCCTCAATAAATTGTTAGACAGGTGGAAGCAATTTGCACCCACCCATGTGCAATAATTTAATTAAAATATATATTTTTTTTTATTACAATATAATAATCATGTGTTTTTTGTATTCACCTGTTAACAGTCGGAGGGTGGTGGTGTGTTACATCCCTGTTTATTATCAAGTGAAGCTTAAAATGCATAAAAACATATTTTCATAATGTTACTTTTTATTTTAATTAGTCTTAGTTTAGTTAGTTGCAACATGAAAATAAAATCGGTTTTTTTCTTCTTTCTAAGGCTTTTTAATAAGAAATTCTAAACTTAAGTTAACAAAAACTTCATTTCTTTTTTTAAATTTTATTTCAACTAGAAGAGACCCCATTCAGGTACAAAAAAGGAAACTAAATAAAACTTTATCAATAGTTGCAACTAGTAACATGAACATGAAATCATACAAGCAGACATTTTAATCATACACATGATAGGAACTTATAAAATATTTATAAAGGGGGTTCCAATAAGGGCGGGTCGATATTGAAAAATTGTTGGGGTACTGTTTTTTTGCGGCTTCAGTCGCATCGACACAGATGCCAAATAACCATGGCATGTTTTACGATTGAACAGCAAGTCCAAATGAGGTACCCTAATTTTGACCGAAAAATCATGTTTACAGCAAGACACATTTCTGGATTAAAAGCGATATTAAGAAGCAAAATTGCCGCCACATATAGGATGATGCCGAACAACAGAAGGTTCTGTAGAGGTGGCAATGCATCCAAGAAAAGTTTGATCTGTCGGCGTCATACGTTTCACACGTGAATTGGCCGCCAAGGTCGAGCGATTCGAATCCGTTAGACTTTTTCCTGTGCCGTTTTTTCCAGTTGCAACTCTATGCTCATAATTCTCAATGGACTTATGTCCTCAAATTCAAGATAATTCAGGCTGTCGCTTAATTCAGCCGGAGCATTGAAACTTGCACCTCTCGGCATCTGAGCCATGTCATATTGCTAACATAAAAAGACGAACCAACAGATGTTTATTATTACCTTTAAATCTCGACCCGCCCTTACTGGGAACCCCTTTATAAGACCATTCTACCTTACACACAAGTTCTTATTGTTTAAAGGAAGTCTTTAGGTAAATCTCTCTCACAAACATCCTTCATACGGCTCCTTAAATCTGTTTGATTCTTTAGAAGACTTGAGAAAGAAAAACAATTTTTTTTCTTTGAATATTGATTCAGCCATATAAAGGCTACAACAGAAATGAGGGCGCTTGGAAATAATAAGTTAAAACACCAACAAGTTACATTTTTATTATTTAAATCAACTTGTGAAGTTGGGCAAGAATTAACAAAAATATGTATATAAATCTGCCCAAGTCTCAGCATGCAAATTTCTAATAAAGTTTATAGCTCCTCTTTTTACAATAAAAACTATTACAAAAGCGCTGATATTTACAAATATCCTCTTTTAAATATTAAGGACAGAATTGTAAATTATTCGAAAGCTCATTTCCCAATCTCGCGGTTGGAAAAAAAATTACAATTATTTTTGTAATGTCAACACTGTCAGTTTTTTTAAGGAAAGTAACACTCAATGCCTACTAATTAATGAAATTAATCCTGTTACTTTCTGTTTGGAACGAGATAGATAGACTAGAGAAGATTGGAGTGGAGGGATGGAAAAGTTTCAGTGTTTCACAACTCGGCTATTGCACGTTATGTTTTTTTAAGAACAGTGTTGTCAATGTCATTTTTCTGACACTATAATTATCGAAAGATGTTGAATGGAACAAAATGAGATAAAAACATCTTGCAAAGATGTTGAATGATGTTGAACACTCAACCCCGTAAAATTCATATGGAAAGATGGTAACATATGGGCGAGTTGATGAACGATGTAAGCGCAAGTGTAAAAAAGCAAAGAGAATTCAAAATTCCTGTTAAGATGGTATCGATGTTGCGTTAAAGCGGTGTTGACTCGAACTCGACGACATGTTGCTGACGCCAAATAGATTAAGGGTGATTATATTTACTATTTTTTTTATCAAGAAATGTTCGTTTTTAAAACTTAAATAATCTATTAATTTTTTTTTTTAATGTAGGGGGGATATCGAAGCAGACCGCTAACTTTATGCATCCCTTTTCAACCCTCTTTTTTTTACGAATTGATTGCAGGCAACCGATTTGTAATTTACGATTACCTTAGACTCAATCAAGTCTCGTACTACCACTAGCCTTTACTATCGACTATCAGACTGTCGACTGGTGACTGTCGATCTTCTTCCTCATCACGGAGCCTTTTATCGTTGCTAGCATTTGTTTGATTAAGGTCCACCATGGCATTTACACTTAACAAGCGTCTGTCTGTGGTCCCAAGTTTTATGCCAGCCAGTGCTAGACATTCACACTCAATGTGTGCTACCGTCTCAGCTTCTTCCTCAGGAGTATCTTTAGAAACTGTCCCGTCCATCTCTTGCGAGGTTTTCTTCTCCAACTCTTCAGAATTTCTCCATTGGCCAATAAACACTGGAGTTTCCTGACGGAATCTCATGGTCTAACGCCTTAGAAGTGCCTTTAAATATTTACCCATCCACCCCTGGCGGGGCAGTCTTGTCCATTTCTTCCGTATTCCTCCCTTGGCCAGTTAAAACCGTAGTTTCTCCAGAGATTAACCTCTTCGCCTCTTGCGAGGCTTCGTGAGTCATATCCCTGTAATGGTGAAAAAGATGTCCGTCCACCAACAAAGAAGGCACCTTTTTGGCCATGCATCCCGGGCGTATGCTATTCCACCGTGGATTAGGGTTTTTTTATACGAGGCTCATTTAGCCAGACTCCTTGTAGCGACAAGAACATGTTACCGGCCGCCACCACGTGGAGGTATAAGTCAGTTACGGCAAGTCATATCCTTGTGCATGCCCGCTGACAGTCAATATATTTATTTACTGTGACCATTTACTTTCTGCCCACTTTGAAAGCGAAGGATATAGATAAGGATAATCTCCATTTAAGTTAATTTTTTCTCTATTAAACCCAACTTATCTTCAAAAGATTTTCCAAAACTGCAATTTATTCCTTTGACAGGTGACATGGTTTCTTAAACCAAAAAAAAAGTCAAGTACGAAATTTATTATTTTTTCCTAAAAATGTGTAGTTGCATATTTCACACCCAACTCAAATACGCTACATACTCGTACAAAGCATACATGTTTGTGTGTGTGTGTGTGTGCTTATATTATTATATTTCTGTTATTTTCTTCCCCGTTTTAGTGTTGCTGTTGTTGATTGTATGTTTTTTTTTTTTTTGGTGAGAGAAACTCTCTTAAATAAAATATGTACATACAAGCCCACTTATTCACTAACAAGCAGTGCCAAATTGAGTATAACGATTACACCGTAAGGGAAACGGAAATAAGCTAAAAAAAAAAGCATTTTGATAAAAATAAAGTAGTTTCAAATAAGGGCGGGTCAATGTTAGATTTAGAAAAAAAAACGCAACCACATGTGTGGCCCATGTTTGCATTATGTACAGAACATGCCAACCTTTAAATATCCGCTGCGGCTGCGCACTGTGACACACATTCAAGAATATATCCGTATATATCCGGCAATAGGATAGATCATGTTTACTGTTAGGGAATTAGGCGAACCAGACGCTTCCACTCCTGTCAAAAATGAGAATGTATTATAGTGCCAATACAGTAGGTCATGAATATTGTAAAAATACGGATGGAGATTTCACAGGCGAATGACTCCCACCATTTTTTTTTTTAATTTTCCAAATATTTAAATTTCGCATTTTATAAGGGTTGCATTTTTGCAAAAGTGCGATAGTGTAGACAAACAATGTAACGAGAATATTTTACTTTTATTTTTTTTTAACAGTCAGAACGATTATCATTTAGAATTCTCCAACGAAAATCCAATCTCCGCATAATAGTGTGAAAGGGAATTGATTGACATAGATCTGTAACTTAAGAAAACCCCACAAGAAAATGTCAAATCGTTCATAGCATTCGTCCTACTGGAATTATAATTAATCTGTAGCGAACACCGTTGTTGGGGATGTCCTTAGCACAATTTTGTACAAAGAATAACGTAGCAATGATGCTACCGACCCGAAATCCCCAGCAAACAGTAACTTTTTGTGGATGCATGCCTTCTAGTGAACGGCAGAACGGAGTGAGTTCGCTCGGAAGCCATCTTAGTGAAAAAACAGGGTTGTCTATGGTCATTAATTTTGAGTTCATTGGTCAGTAGATCTTCTACGGGTGTAGACCAAAGTCTCAACGCAAAATTCGTAAAGTTAAAGTCTGTGGAAATCTGAGTTCATGTGCACTGCTAGCAATTGATTTTCTCGGTTTCTCCAGCACATGTTCACGGACAGCGGCGTTTGTTCTCGGTCAATCTCGCCTCCCTTTGACGTACGGGTATTAACTGATTATTTAAAATACCTCTTGTCTCGAATTTGGCCGCCAAGCTTAGGAGCGTTGACTTGGAAGCAACAACACGTCTACCGTAAAGTGGACGCAACTGGTCGCTAGAGACTGTCAACATCTAGCCACCTTTATTTGAAAATCCTCTATGTGCTGACCAAAAGAAAAAAGTTGTAAAAAATTAAAAAAAATAAAAAATAAGCATGCTTAGACATGTTTGGTTTACTATAGTAAATCCCAGGTGTTGGTTTATCTGATAAAATTGTGGTTTTTGTAAAAAAATTCTGAGTTTTTTTTTTAATAAAAAAAAATTTTTAAATTTGCTTTGTGAGATAAATTTTTAAATAAAAAAAGTAAATACATAAATGCATATTTAAAGTGCCAGGCACAAATCGGTTTAGTTTACAAGTCCCTGGTTAATACAAAGTTTTCATTACATGTGTCTGAAAAAACGTAAAACAAAAAGAAAATTAACACGATTTATGTAAAAGCTCAAAATCAGACATACGAAATATTATTAATTTTAAACCCGTTGATAGAGAGGAACTTTACATTCCACTCGCAACTATTCGAAGGAACTTAGACTACTCGTACGAAGAATAAAGAGAAAATCTATTCAACTATGTTAACGAGATATTAAGAACACGAAGGCTACGACATGCCGCTGCTATTTTACTCCCCAATCCATTGAGGCAGGTTGCTATGACTAATGTGAGGAAAAAAGTCACCTAACTTCTGCGCTCCTGCATTACACAATCGTTCCCATGAGCCGATATTCATCTTTTGATTGTTAATCTTTATTACGAGCTTACTATAGATAGTGCGTGTCTTTGACACGGTGGAGCTTGGCGTAAACCTAAAACGACTTCTTCACTTTGCACAAATCTATCTCTCTCTCTCTCTCTCTCTCTCTGGTTGGTGGCTTTAAGTCTATAAGAGTGTACTCACGCTCAAACTTTTCCACAGTGCGAATTTCCTGCGCACTAAAGTCATGATAACAACCGACTTTACGACGAAATTTCCGTTGCGTATTTAACATCTGATTGTGAATTTTGGTATTTTTTAAGAGAATTTCCACTAGCTCGGCAGACATGAAACGATGCATGATTAAACCGCAAGCCGGACTAAATATATAGACAGTTATGAGGCAATGGCACAGCTTTTGAAATACAACAATTGGAAATCCTATCATTATCATTGACGATAACTCTCTTGCATAGTGGCCAACGGTAGAATAATTACAGGCTCAGATGATCCTCAACAAGTTACGTCGGATAGTCTGAGTATGAAGGGAACAACTTCCATCTTTTAGGCGGGGGTACACGCCTTAGAGGTCTGTGCTAGAGAATGTTTAAGCAGACGAACTTGTGTTATCAAATTATGCTGTCTCGGACAGCCAGGCAGCTTCAAAATCATGCGCAAACTACTCATTCCAATCGAAGTTGGTCTGAGGGCTTTTTAAACTTCTATATACGCTGGCAGCGAGGTATTTAATTACTCTAATGTGAGTACCGCGACATGAGGGGCAATGAATGAAAGGACCCAAGCACTCTTTCATAGATCCAGAACCCTTCTGTGTGGTAAACAATAGCTTTACAAATAACTTAATACGGAAAAGCGAGGTGTAAGCGATTACTGGAGAGCCCCAACAGACATGCGGCAGTCGAAAAGAATTGCTATTAAACTCGACACTGAACTGTTAACAGGATGCTGTAGACATAACCAACACATTAATAAAATAGTTGTGGTAGAATGTGATTCCTGAAGACGCAGACTTAACTACCCAGGCAGTAGAATACTAGTGCTCAATGAAGTAGTTAAAATAAAAGCCACAATAATTAAGAGATTCCTAAAAAGTCTAGAATTGTTCTAGTTGGGCATGAGGCCGCACAATAGATCCACCAGGTCGCGATTCTATTACAGCCTATAACTAACAATAATCATTATCATTTGGGACAGATTGGAGTTTGAAGGAAATAAGAAGGAATTAGTGGCAAGTTGCCAGATCTCGCCAAAACTTTATGAACAGCGATAATAGTTTCTCCTGCCGAATGTAGTAAGTTTCACATAGAGGTGCCTTAATAGGAATGCAGTATTTTAGTTCATTCCGAGCAAGTGGCAACTCTTTCACCTAAGCTTGTTTTCGATTATTAAAAATAAAGCATTACACAAAAGAAAAATGCGTTATCATTGTAAAAACGCATAACAATGAGACCACTCGAAAACTTCGCAGAATTTTCGGTCAACAAAATGCTACTAATGCGTCAAAAATTCGAAGGGTGCTCAACAAATTTAAAGAAACTGGTCCATATATAGGCATAAAAACGGCCATAGCACAACCCAACTACACTGGATAATAGGTCCCGACTTAACCTAGCCTGGCTTTGGAATACAAAGTGATTTAATAGAAATCTCTGACAAAGCCAATATGGACATATGACATTTCTTAAACAACGAGAAGTTGCAAAGAAGACAGTCTAGTATTTTACGACTTAACGTTTGAGTCCCGTGGCATATAAGAAATGAAAATATCCATAGAGATCCAGATGTCCCCACCATCCAGCAAGAAGGGAAAACATACATCTCAAAATACGTAAACAAACACTCTAGCGTGGCATTTACTGCAATTTCATGGGGGCACCAGAGACTGAAAAAGCAGACACATGGAGTCTGGCGATAAGGCAGAATTTTCAACTCAGAATTTGACGCATGACATAGTTGCATATTTCTTTTGATCAACAAATTCACCTAATTGTCCTTATCAGCCTTCGAAAGGTTATTGATTGATGAGTTTCGCTAAGATTAGGAAAATGTTTCGTTTTATTTGTTTGCAACTTGTTAACAAAATTATATTTTTTATTTCAAACACAACTCCTACTGACAATATTCTTGGTCATCCTTTTGTTTTGTTGTTGTACAACTACAATTTGTCTAAATAAATTTTTAGTTTTGAATTGACAAAATGAAGAAAAAAAATCTTACCTTAGGTTCCCACAAATGCAGTCATTCTCATTAAAAATTAAACAAATTTTGTATAAATTTTCAAACAAGAAGTTTTTTAGTTTAAAAAATTATATAAATATGAGTCACAGGGACTTCAAAAAGAAATGTTAAATAAGGATTTCTAAAAATAAAGATCAAAATTTGGAGAAAGGGTTTTTTTTATCAGACTTTTCAATGTAGAGAGTGTAAGTATTTATTCGGTTCCGCGATTTTGGAAAGCATTTTTTTGTGCGAAAGCAAAATTCGAAGTTATTCGTTTGGTAGCTGTAAAATGCTTCCTTTGTTACGTTATCATCTCTGCCATGGCGGTATTGCCATATTATGGGTTCCGCATTATAATAATATTAATGTAGGGGGAATATCGTAGCACACCACTTTAGGGGTCCCTTATCAACCCTCTGCGTTTCTTGAATTGATTTCAGGCTTTACGACTACCTTACTCTCATTCAAGTCTTGTGCTACCACTAGCCTCTACTCTGGACTGCAGTGATTTTGGGCTGTCGACCTTCTTCCTCATCACGGAGTCTCTTGTAATTGCCAGCATTAGGTCCCCCATAACATTCACATTTAACAAGTGCAGCTGTCTCATCCTCTTTGCTCAGGAGTCTCTTTTCAAACTGTCCCGTTCACCCCTTGAACCATTGACCAATAAACAACGGAGTTCCTATAGAGATTAACCCCACCCATTGGGAGGCTTTATTGCACATCCCTAACGGAATCTCACGACCCAACGCCTTTGGAGTACCTTTAGAAATTCACCCGTCCACCTCTCGCCAAATCTCTTCCGCATTCCTTCCTCAGACAATTAAACAGAAGTTCTTTCGGACATTCATATAGTTCCGACAAGTAATGGAGAAAAATATGTCCTCCCAAACAGAGCTCCATATGCACGGGTAAGTCTGTATTAAAACTGAAGATCGACTGGTATTCAGAGTTCACATATTTGAGACCAAGCAACCTCTTGACAACGCATCCCCGGCGTGTACGAGACTTATTTAGCCAGACTACTTGCAGAGACAGAAACGTGTTACCGGCCGGCAGTTACGGCAAGCCATATGTTTGCGTCTGCCAGCTGACGACCGTTCCGCATTACAGATTTTTCATTTTTTTCTTACTCTAAAATTGTGTAACGGAAAGCTTACGGAGGGAAATATTTTAATAAGAATAAGAGAAAAATACAGAAGCGAATTTTAATTAGAAACATTGAATAATTCATTGGAAGCAGCTTAAGACATTGCCTGCGGTTTAAGCCAACTCGCCGCAGCAAAATTGAACAAATACTGGGAAGAATTGGCATTCTCTTCCGGGTTCTGGACCGCCCTTTCAACATGCTGTTATCAAATTGAACATAAACGTTTTATCCTCTCTGTAACACATCTTCAGATTAATACCGCAAAACTCTTCTTTCTACCTGACTATGCAGGCAATCAATCCTCAAGAAAGGCTATGGCATCCATATTAAAATTATAAATTTACCGCGTTTAGATGTTTTACTTTCAAAATAGTGTTTTTGCGTAAATAATTATAAAATTCTCCTTCAAATGTCTTTTTTTTACCAACAGATGACACAATACCAACTCCGAATCAATCGATCGAAACAGGGATGTTAATTTAATTTCACGGAAAGCTTCTACTGCAAGAATGAATAATTGCTATTTCCCGCCGTTGAATTTTCTTTTGCGTGCGGAACCCGTGCCGTGGAGAAATGCCACAAAGTTTGCAAGTTGAAATTTATTTTTAGAAATGTTGGTGTTGTTGTTGTTGTAACAGCTCTGCGGTTGTCGGAAGTTCTTGCCTGGGAAAAAAACTTCCGCATGATACAGCTGTTGCTGACATGTGAATCTTTGGCCGAGTGTAACTTGGGTCATTTCTGAACGAATATCCAATTGTCGTACAGCTTGGTTGTAAGTAACTCACATACGTGTAGAGTGCGCTTGTGGTTTCTTCAACTTTCCAGCTGGATTTTATTTAGGAAAGCTTCTTTAGAAATGTAAAAAAAATTTCGTTTAAAAACTTATACAGGCTAGTATAATCCATGTCCGGTAGTCGGTAATAATAGGCCCGAAAGGAACTATTTTGCTGACTCTTCCTTGTTCAAACTGTTCCTGCAATCAACGCTACCAAAACCAGCGACAAACATTTAGTCGCACTTCTTCTTAAAGTCGAAAAGTCAGTCGGAAAACAGCTCTGGGTTGAAGAACAACTCACGCGTCACTGTCTCTATCGTTTAAGGACAATCAAGTATGTTTTTGTTGTTAGCTCTTTGTGAGTTTTGTGCCTCACTCTCGTGTGTGTTAATAGTTGGACGACGACTAACTGCTCTACGTTGCGACTAACTGTTCTACGTGCTGCTTTAACTCTTAGAAAACTCTGGAAGTGAAAGTGGAAATTTCCTACCTCCTAATCGAAGGCATAGGTCGTTAGCAGATCTTGGACAAGACTCCTATTAGTGGAATACCATGGCTAATTGCCGACAAACTAAACTTTAAGAAAGAAACTCATCTTAACGAATACTTTGTAAATATCAGCCTTTAGGACTTGTCCAACCGCCAAACCTTTTGAATGATTAAAAAAAGTGGTTTTGTCCCGTTTCCTCTTAGTCTTAATCGTTGACCACCTACACGTGCCGTCCTCCTTCGACAACCCGGCCAAGGGAATTTACTTTGATGAATTTGAAAATGAAGTACAAAGCCGAACCGTTTCCTTTTACGCCTTCCTCTAGCATTCTAGTCCCTGGAATACTCTCATGATCTGGACTCCAAACTCCTTCAACACGATTTTATTTCGTAAGTAGGACACGCTATCACATACCTCAACTTCACCACCTTTAAATTTAAAACTATTTGCAGCACCGCTTACACCACCATTTCGAATACTCTGCACGTCCTGTTTCACAAATAAAATCAACAATGCTTTTTTATACTATTTTCGTAGCCCTGTTACACGCCAACCATTTCTAGCTTCTTGAGAATTAAATAAAAATAACTTCAAATGTAGCAGCATCCTGTTGTCGAACTATTTAGAATTATAATGAAAAGCACAACAATAAATTTATATAAACAAGATGTACAAGATGTACAAGATGTACAAGATGTTGTAATTCCACTCGTACTCTTCTTAACTGCACGTTCATGTATCCTGCAACAGCAACATCATTCATGTACTTTTGTATCCTTTAAGTAAAAATCATAATGAAAAAAGAAAAAGCAAATAAAACGAAGGTTCGTTCGTTTATCGTAGTTTTGTATGTCAGACCACGTTGTTGGTGATTTTATTAGAGCGAAGCCTTTTTACACTTGCTCACATGCTGCATCTTTCATCAGCTCGCCAAGATGTTAACAGCTTATCATAAGAATTGTACAGGGCTGAGTGTTTAACATCTTTGTAAGATGTTCCTTTCTCATTTCGTTCCACTCGTTAGTGTCATCACTAAAAAATTACATTGAAATAAAAAGTTAACTAAATGCCAAAAAATAGAATGAGTGGGGCAGAAAAATGTAAATAAGTTATAATTTAAATAATTTTAAAATAAAAACAAGTAAGAGAGCTATACTAGGTTGTACCGAATCTTATATACCCTTCACAGAAGTATGAACTACTACAGGGTGTCTGGTGGCAAATTTATATTTTTAAATACGATTATTTCAAAAAGTGCCGTTGGAATTATCGATTGTGCGGATTTGTCAGTCACGATGTCGCAGTGGTCGAGTGAGCATCGCGTGTTCGCTGTGCAGACATTTTTTAGGAGTAATGAATCTTACGTAATTGCTCGTCGACAAAGGGCCAGGGCCCAGTCGATCTTTAAGGACTCCCGAAAACATTGAACTGGTTGAAAGCAGTTTACGTGAAAATTCACGACTTTCAATACGGAAAAGAGCAGCCTCTCTGGGACTTCCAAGAGCGATTATTCATGAAATTTAAAAAAAGGATCTGAAGTTCCTTCCATCTTTTAAAATTGAAATCGTTCAAGAACTGAAGGAAAGTGACTTTGATTTACGCAAAAATGTTTGTGAAAGGATGTTGGAGCGTTTTCGCACTGTAAAGTGGAAAGGCGACAATTGACAACGGTGAAAATTATCGACGCCTAATTACGAAATTCTTTTTACCAAACGTGCAAGGTCATCCATCGTACTCTTCACGCACGTGGTTTAAACAGGATGGGACGACTGCACACACAGCCAGAGCTTTTATGAATTAGCTTCGGGAAAATTTCCCCCAAAAACTGATCAGTCGTGGACATCCCACCGAGGTCGCCCGATCTAACTTCCATGGATTTTTTTTATGGGGCTACTTTAAAGAGAGGGTTTATAATGACAATCCCCAATCTCTTGTGGCTTTAAAGGAAAATATTCGTCGATAAATCAGCTCAATTGAACCAAGTTTACTGCAGCGTGTGGCGCAGAACACAAGGCTCCGTTTTGAACAGTGTATTCAACTCGACAGAAGACATCTGGACGACATACTCTTTACAAAATTAAATCCGGATTTCCATTCTATCGTTCAATGCTCTCAATAAAATTTTGTGTCAGTTATTACGTTTTTTATTTAAGTTTGAAAATATAAATATGCTATCAGACACCCTGTACAAATGTATTACAGATTTTTCCCTGTGCAAGGGAGTGTTTCAGATATTTCATTTGCGCCTCCGGTTTGAGTCGTCTTATTTTTACTCTCCTTTCGTCTTTCGATCGGTGTGTTTTTCTTTTTGGATAATAGAGGGACTGCGTTTTTACCAAAATTTTTAATGTTTTTTAAAATTTATAATTTTTATGTGTTAAAATTTTTTGGTGAATTTTGGAATTTTTTTTACCAAATTCCTCATTTGTGATGTAATTTGTTTGTAAAATAGAATTTTTTTTTTGAATGTTCGGCTTTTTAGTGAAATTGCAAAATTAGGTGAAATTAAAATTACTATGGTAAAATTTTAATATTTGGTGTATCTGATTTTCGTATTTTTTGATAATACATAATTCGATTTTTTTTATTAAATATTGATTGTTTAGCAATTAATTTTTTTATTCCAGCTTTTCGATTTTATAGTGAATTTTCAAATTTGTGTTAAATTCAAAGTTTATGGCAAAATTTTTAATTTTTTTTTAATTTTTTGTAAAGTTTAAATTTTTTAAAATTTTTAATTTTTTGGAATTTTATGATATTTTTGTAATTTAAAATTTTTGAACTTAAGTTTGGTGTTGTGGTGAATTTCCGGAATTTGGTGAATTCCCAAATTATGGTAAAATTTCGTTTTGTCATTTTTCAAAATTAATTGAGATTTTTGATAAAATTTATAATTTTTATTATTTTTAAATATTTTGTTGAATTTTTAAATTAATTTTTTTTTGACATTCACCACTGGTGGATTTTTTTTATTTCTATGTGTGTGTGTGTGTGTGTGTTAAACGTAGATTTTTCAAAATATCTATGTATGTTTCTCATAAAATATAGATTTTTTGTGATTTGTCAGCTTTTCGGCGATATTTTTTCCGTTCAATTTCGGCTTTTCAAGTTCTATTCCAGTTTTTCCATTTTGTGGTGAATTTAAAATTTTGCAAAAATTTCGAAATTTTTTTCCTTTGTAAAATTTTGGTTTTAGGAGGAATTGGGTTTTCCTTGTTAGTTTTAAATATTTTGAGGTTTTTTTTTAATTTTTAATTTTTTCCCACAATAAGGCTCGTAGGTTATCTGGAGGAATTCGATAAGGATTCAGAATATGCGAATTTTATGGACAAGAGAGTGAAATAATCAAAAAAATTTTGACCTATTGACAGACATCGATAATTGAACGACCTATAAGGATCCAGAATACATATACTTATATCCCATGTTGGGTCGGCGATGAATATTGTAGACTTTACAAACGGAATGACAAACCTATATGTAGCATTTTCATTTGTGTGAAGGGTATAAAAATTTAATGCTTATTGCATGTCCTCCTGCTGAAGAAAAAGTGCTAGGCTTTTGGCGTAAAAAATCGAGTAATTAGGGGGCGAAGATAATTCACATTTTCTAATTTTATTATTTTATTTTTTAAATAAATTTTGAAACGAAAGACATACAAAACAAAAATCAGCGACTGTATTACTGTCGCCTGGTTGCGGATGAGGCCCTGTTTGATCGAATTTCAAGTTTCAAAGGCTATAGGTTGTGTCTTCTACGCAAAAGCTCTCTTTAACGAATTCTGGGCTTCTATTTGGAATATCCTACGCACAAGAAATATATTTTATATATTTATTAATTTAAAAAAAATTACAAAGGGTTCGTGAATTCTTCACCATCTTCATCCTGCAGCATAACTGCAGCTTATCCTGCATATTGTAGTAATACATTATTGCTTGGATAGCAAGAATTAATCAAATTACTGCAGAATTTTAAAACTTAATTTTATTTAATTTTATTATTTCCTTTAACACATGAGTGTAAACATTTGAAAGGTGAAAGTATTTCTCATTTTCAACATTTTTCTCTCACATGTGCGTAAGTGTAAAAAGGCTATACAGCATTCATATGTTGTGGTTGTCGACGAAGCTATTTGACCGGTTATTCTTTCGTTTTTTCGGAAAGTAGTTGTGAGTATGAAGATTATATGATTATTTTGGGAGACCTATATTCATCATTCAACCTAAACTGCAATTAAGAAAAGACAACCTCGGGAGAACTTGTATTCGGAATATTTACGGTTGTAAAGCTCTCGGCGGACTACAGTTCAAGTGGCCTGCTTGTTCGTATGGTAGTGATAACTGCTACTCTTTTCATGGTCAAATCTTGGATGGGGCATTAAATCGTACATGCTACCTTGGATATATACGGCGGTGATCAGGCCTATTCCCACTTAAGGAGAACTTGTCTGGTGGAAAGTGGTGCCCACAAAAGTAATGCTCTCTCTTCTAGACAAAGGGCAAAGGTTAGCGAGTCTCGCAGTCACTGGTGCAATGAGGTCGCGCGATTTAAAGCATAGCCGTGTTGGACATGGCTCAATTCTGCGTAAGGTAGGTGGAAATATGATGTTAGAGCAGACTGATTATTTGACCCCTGTTATGGACTTCGACGAATCGTTTGTTGTTAAAATGTCCAGCGCTGGAAGTATAATTTCGTAATTCGAGACAATGCAGTTTCGATCTTTACGGATGGCTCCAAGGCATACATGGGGACTAGAACTATGCTTTATTGGTAGCGTCAAGGATAATTAGGAATCTTATAACGGAGGCGACGGCTGGTGATATTTTTGTGAACAGCCTAGGAAGTGGTTAAGTCGAGATGTGTACTGAAGTGTATTTAATATCTGGCCCTACTTCGACGACACCGTGTGAGGATAGTTTCGGTGCATTCGTGGAAACGAGATGGCTCAATGTGCGAGGAAAGGCTTAAACCTGCGCTTGGTAATTGCTCAGGGGCATCAATACCCCCTGCCCGAACAATCGAACACGTTACGGGAATGGTCGCTAAAAGCAACGGCTCACAGCTAGTCTGCAATAATTATTTGCAGATTGTCCAAAATTAGTTGTTTTTCAATCGATAAGGACGAAGGCATTACTGGTCCTGGTAAAAAATTCGATATCGCTACTAGTTGGCGTCATAACGGGCCCCGATATAATTGGACGTGTGTCGGAGCGTACGGGAATCTCTCGTGGCGAGAGCTGCAGGAACTGTCTGGTTGAAGAGGAGGAAGAGTCAGTTCAACACCTTCTCTGCCACTGCCCGGCTCTGCCGGAACGCAGGTTCAAATATTTGAGCCAGCGATTTTTTCAGGACCTGGACTGTCTTCGAGATGCGCAACTGATGAGCCTGATAAGTTTTGCGAGAAGCTTCATATGGTTCTTACGGACTGGAGATCCTAGAGTTCTATAGGGAAATGTGGGGCATATTGATGGTCGCGGGCGCATCACAATGGCCATGAGTGAACTGGCTGCATGCCAGCTGCCCTCCTAACATAACCTAGGTTGGTTGAATCGCTGCGCACATTGTCATTTGTATCAAACTACTTTTGTGGCCGCATCGTTTATTGTGTGGCAGAATTTGATCAGTCTAGAGCGTGTGTTAAGTTCTGTATTGCAAACGTAAATGTGGGCGGAAAGCATTTTGACACTTTAAAGGCGGCGAAAGGAAAATATGACGAAGGCACTAAAAGCCATTCCGGTTTCGACTTGTGAAACCTTGTAGGGTGGACTGGCGCAAGTATATTTCCTCTAATAAGTTTTACTTTGAAGGGGGCAAAATAAATTGGGATGTTGGAAATCATCCTTTTATTATCCTGTTTTATATATTTGAAATTTCCGAGTACTTTTCGGACCCATTGTGTTTTCAACCTCTATACTTTGCTGTAGTTTACCTTTGCATATCCATACTCCTATTTATCTTTTCACTTTTAAGGATAGTGTGTGTGTGTGTGTATTTCTATTTGTTTTTGTTTCCAACGAAATCCAAACATTAAATTGTATGTATGTGTGAGGATTTGTAAAGAAAACAGAATTTAAACAAAAGCTTTAGATATTATCTTCGTTAATTTGTAACTCTGCGAACATTTCATAAATTATTTTATAAAAATGCACATAATGAAGAAGACAAATTTATAATTATTTGAGGAGAAGTGCATAAATAATACGAGCACGTGCCCGTATTTATTTTGAGTTCATAATTTTAAAGATTTGGCTATAAAATATTTAAAACTAGCATAAATTCCAATAGTTGCATTTTTTTTAAATAAAACATAATTGATGTTTGTTTTTTTTTGTAATTTATTGATTCTTGTTTTGATATTCCGAAAGGGCGATTTTATGTAGATTTTTGAAACGAATTTCCCTCATTCCATGTCAAGTTTGATTTGGAGACAAACCGGTTTCGGCTATGTGCCATTTTCAGTGTCATTTTTCGTTCTGAGAAGTTTGCATCAATTCGTTGGCGTTTTATTGTTTGTCCAGTATCTATTTGTCATGTTAAGGTGAAGCTCATTCATCACGTAGGCATCTCTTAGGTGCGAAAAGTTACCAGAAAGAGCTCGTAGATCGGGTGTTTTTGTATCGATTGGTAGACGTTAGTGATTACTGTTTTATTGCATCAGAATTGCTGTTTGCGGATAACTGATAAACGTTGTTTGTTTTTATTGTTCATAGTGTTTTTTGTTGGAGTTGGAAGAAGTCAGTGATTATTGGATTATGAATTTGTTTATTATTTTGGTGTTATGTTTTCATTATTATGTTCAAAAAGTAAGAGGCCTGCTTCAATATCTCCCCCCCTAAATTACAAACTGTATTTTTATTGATTTGTTGCTTTGTGTCCGTTATTTCTGTTGTGTGTTTTGTAGATTTCTGCTGTGTTTTGTGGATTTTAGGCGGCACGCGTTCTGGTTTTTAGGAAATCTAGAAACCAAAAATGTACTGCTCTACTAAAAATGTACTGCTCTTTTTTTGTTGAAAAATTAGTTTTAATTAGTTTTATTTTGAGATCGAATACCTTCAGCTTTGTTGTAATTTATCTCTTGGCACTGACCAATTCTCATTTAACTCCATTAAATAATATTTGTCTCCGAATCGTTGCTAACTTTCTTTGCTGGAGATTTGCCAAAAACGTTGTTAGTAGTTTTGCCAGTGATTCCCAAAAATGTGCTAAAATCCCCGTCGTTGCCTTCTTGCCGCACGTACAAATTTAATTAAATCAGATTTTAACGCACAGTTTGTCTAAAATAAACCTGTTCAAAACAAACAACTTTTTTCATTCCCAAATTGGCTATTTTGGCTTTCACTTCCTCTGGGAACACATCGAGTACATTCTTGTCATTTCTTAATATATCTGCGAGTGAGTTCTTCCTTTTGCCTCTTAACGCTTAAGAAATGCTATGCTCTGTGCCAAATAGTCTTTTTCTTCTGCATTTTTGTTATTATTTTTCCTGCTGCATTAATTATTTTTAATTTTTAATTATTTGGCTCGGTTAAAAGTTGTCTTCATTTGTTTTCATTGACCACCATTTAAAATTAACAGCTGTTTGTAATCTTTCTAACTTGGTAGCACTGAAATTTAGTACATCGAAAACAAGGTTGTATTTCATAAAATCTACTTAAAACCAATTCAAAAAAGGTTTTAAGATGGTAATAAAAGCGGTTAGTGTGACTTTTTATAAAAGAGATTTATAAATTAAAATTACTCAAGCTTTAAGGTCTTCAATAAAACTATTTGCTTTAAATAAAAACTTTCAAATAATTGTTAAATATAAAATAGGTCGAAAATGTTTTTAATTAACTAATTTATAACAAATATTTATATATATTTTTTTACAGATGCACACAAATTTCTTAATACTGATTTGGCGTCGTAAAATATCGCTTTTACTACTTGCTTCCTCTTTAATACTTTTTGGCCTTTGGACTTGGGCTTATTTGGATACAAAGCAAACATTTTCACAAAGCTTTATTGTAGGTCTTTTGCTCAGTAATTTATTTAAAACATTAAAAATAAATTCTTTTTTTTTGCAGAATTTGCCCAGTTACTCAGAGGACAGCAAAACTCAAGATTCGTTCAAACACATTCATGTTTTACAAAAACTTATTTCTCAAGCTAATCGCATACTGAGATTTGAACAAAATCAAGATTCTGCCAGTAGAAAAGAATCACATGTACAATATCATCCAAAGAATCTGGCAAATTTTGGTTTAACACGTTTCGTTAAGCCTACGAAAAATCCCAACTCTATTGTGATCGAAGAAGCCTCAGCCCAGACTTTATCGTTGGTGGCACGTCGCAAAAAATTGCCCATAGTCGGCGAGAGTTTTCTCTTTGAAGAGGAACGTTTGAGGATTTTGGAAAATCAACAGAAGTCACGCAACTCAGTCATGGATGATTTACAAAGTCAAATGGAGAATGAAGCTCAAATGCTGTCATCGGCCGAAAAACAGACTCAATATGAACATGAGCTGCAGCGCATGGGTATACCGATGGTGGCTGGCATAGGGCCAGAGGGAGCCCGGGCACCCAATGAACGTTTAGTGCATTTGGATTTAAAAGGAGCACCTCCCAAGGTAAGAACTGTGAAGTGATTACAATAAGTTCTAGGATTTTATAAATTATTTACTTACAGCTTTCATTCTTGAAGACCTTATTACCAGTTCTAAAAACTTTAGGTGCTACAGGACTTTTAATCGAGTACGAAGATATGTTTCCCTTTGAAGGAAATATATCAGCTCTATCGGCTAGAAATGCCTACAATCGTGAAGAACTTAAGGTGAGGTGACTGCAAAGAACACTTTCACATACAAAATTTGTGAAGTTCGCCTTCTTGTTAATTATTTTTTCGCTAGTTGAAAGTCTAGTTCACTTAATTGTACATTTTTCCCACCTACAGGACTTTTTGGAGGCCTGTGCTGTGCAAGGTTTCAATGTAATGCCCTTAGTACAAACTTTTGGCCATATGGAGTACGCCCTCAAGCTGCACGAATTTTCCCACATGCGTGAACTGCCCGACAGTCCACAATCGTTATGCCCTAGTCAAAAGCAATCAATGAATTTCATCGATGCCATGCTAACACAAGTGATCGAATTCCATCTACAACTTCAAGAACACAACATAGAGAAGATTCCTTTGAAAATGTCACACATACACATTGGTTGTGATGAAGTATATCGTATGGGTGAGTGTACCCAGTGTAGACAGAAAACCAAAGGAGATTTATTTCTCAATCATGTCACTACCATTGCCCATTTCATACGCATGAAATGGCCTCAACTAAAAGTGATTATATGGGACGATATGTTACGAGGCATGACCTTAAGTGAAATGCAACATTCTCAAATCGGAAATTATGTGGAACCCATGATTTGGGTTTATATTAACGACATTTATCGCTTCATACCGCCCATGTTGTGGGAAAGATATACCCGCGTATTTCCCACCGCCTGGGCTGCATCAGCCTTCAAGGGAGCTTTTGGTGAAAGTCTGATGATACCACCCATACAAAGGCATTTAGAAAATAATATACGCTGGCTGGCTGTTATAGCGAAAGAGGGAGCTAGATTCTCCAAAGGCTTCCAGGGCTTAGCTCTTACCGGCTGGCAACGTTACGATCATTTTGCTGTTCTATGTGAACTCCTGCCGACTGGCATACCTAGTCTCATGGTATCATTGTCAACCGTTTCACGTGGGTATTTCAATACGAATCCCAAAGAAAATGACTTACTCAAAGTATTGCAATGCGCATATCAGTTAGACAAAAAACGTTCCGGCCATCCCTGGTTAGAATTGCAACCCAACTCCCACCACAATCAACTATTTTCGACGTGCATATATTTGGGTCATCAATTTTATAAATTCTCTTTAAGGTTGTTTGATATGTTAAACGAAATCGAGGTGTATTTGCTGCAGGTACAAGAGAAAAGCGCCTGGATGTCTGATTACAATGTACGACACAATTTTACATCAACCATACGGGTGCATGAGTTGACACACAAAACACCCATCTACATTAGTGAGTTGCAGGGTATGGCCAGACAAGCCAATGAATTGTTATACGAAATATATGATGAGGTAAGCGAAGATATATGTACATATAAAATGTAGAATGTCGATTTAAAACACTTTACATTTCATCAAATAATTTAATTAGGAAATTTATGTTTGAACTGCACATTGGCTGATATGTGTACCCTGCGAATCGCTTTAATTTAATTTTATTTTACCACTTTTGATCGATTATATCTTGTAAACTAGATATCGGTTTTTGCGCTATATTGTTTTTTTAGTGTAATTTTTTTTCAGTGTAAAAAAAGATTCGTGACATGTGGCAATACCAAAAATATTCAGTAAGTTTGCCATTTCACCATAAATAGACTAACAAACGAACAACGCTTGCAAATCATTAAATTTTATTATCAAAACTCGTCCCGTGTGAGAAGTGTGCTGTCAATCGAATAATTCTTCCCCGCGACGAAGCTCATTTTTGGCTCAATTGGTACGTCAGCCGGACCGTACTTCTTCAAGAACAATGAAAATCGCAATGTTACAGTTAAGGTAGCAAGGTACCGTGCGATGATTATCGACTTTTTCTTGTCCAAAATAGATTGGTCTAGGTTGCCATGTGGTTTCAACAAAACGGTGCCACATGCTACACTGCGCCGTTACCATAAACCTATTGAGAGACATGTTTGAGGAGCAATTAATCTCACGTTTTGGAGCAGTTCATTGGCCGTCAAAACCATTCGTAATTCGCTGCAATGTTCTTCCTTAAGTCTTGCAAAGTGGATAGCTTGAGCTATAAAATTTTCATTGAATCGTGGGTTATTCTAAAGATTTCGAAGAACTATGGAAGGACACGACTTTAAAATAGGGCAAACTGTGCAAACACTTGCTTTAACCCCGCTTGCTTTGCGAATTTCGCCGCGGACATGCACGAATTTGAGAAGTATGCAAATGTCTTGCTTTTCTCTAAACGTTGTTGTCCTTGTAGTGTATTCTTTCATTTTTTAATTTTATACACTGTCTTTCCTTCAGTCCACTGGATTTTAAAATTCAAATTTGTTTCTTTTCGGAAGTGCTTTTGGGCGTCACAGTTTGTTCGAAATCGCAAATAAAACCATTTAACTTGTACGACATTATGATATTGCGGCGTCATTTGGCAGGCAGAAAGGTATGGCTTGCATGTCCCTGCAAGGAGACTGGCAAAATAAATCGATATAAAACTCTCTATATAAAAACCGTAATCCACGGTAAAACAGCATACGCCAGGGATGCGTGGCCAAGACGGTGCTTGGTCTCAAATATGTGAACTCGGGATACCAGACAATTTCCAGTTTTAATACAGACTTGCCCGTCAATATGGAGCTCTATGTAGGTGGACATATTTTTCTCCATTATAGAGATGAACCAGGACGCCTCGCAAAAGGCGGAGAGGTTGATCTTTGCAGAAACTACCCTTTTAATTGGCCAAAGGAAGAATCTGAAAAAGATGGACAAGAATGCCTCGCGAGGGGTGGACGGGTCAATCTTGAAAGGCGCTACACCATGAGATTCCGATAGGAATGGACAAAAAAGGCTCGCACGAGGTGGAGAGGTTAATCTCTGCAGGAACTCCGGTGTTTATTGGCCAATGGACGAATTCTGAAGAGTTGGACAAGAAAACCTCGCAAGAGATGAACGGGACAGCTAAAGATACTCCTGAGGAAGAGGCTGAGACGGTAGCATACATTGTGTGTCAATGTCCTGCACTGGCTAGCGTAAGACGTAGGACCACGGGTATACACTTGTTAAGTGTAAATGCCATGGTAGACCTTAGCCTTAAACAAACCCATTTTTCAACTTTTGCGCAACACTTAATCCAATGGTTCGCATTGATATGCGAAATTCTAGTCACTTTTTCCCACCGTTTCGTTGTTCCACAGTGTGATATGTTTCATATTTGTCCATTTTTTAAAGATTCAGTCCTACTAGACTCAAAAGGCTTTGTGTAAACCAAGTTTATTTTGAGTATTCCTCTGACCTTCAGTGCCACAGTATTTTTTCGTTTTTTCCCAAATAGTCTTTTGGCTATCAGCAAAGATGTTGACAGCTGTTGACCTTTTGTTGCCACTTAGCCGTCTTATACACTCCGTGAGTGCTGTATTTCGGCTTGAAGTCAAGAAGTTGGCAGTACATTTCGGTCTCTAGTCGACTTATATTCCCAGTCCTTATTTGCCCCTAGCGTACAGCCAAAATGCTCACCACTGCTTCGATGGCATACCTCTATCCGATGGTCGATATTTTCAATGACTCTGAGACATAAAGAGGTTCATTGTCGTTAATGTGCCGCATTATCTCATGCTTTAGCTCTTGAATTGTTCTTGTTTAATTGACGTAGAATTTCTCGCGCAAAAGAGCGATTGTTTTGTTGGTTGTGTGGCTGGCACCATCCTGCTGAAACCACATGTTGTCCAGATCCATATCCTCAATTTCTGGCCACAAGAAGTCCGTTATCATCTCGCGATAGTGAAATCGCGCATTAGGGTTGAATCACCTTATCTATCATGCAGTGCTGTTCTGTATTCCGAACCCGCAATATTTTATTCTAAAGTGGAAATTTCCGAATGCTTCAGCTGTTCTGTACGAGTATTCGGTAGTGCGCACATTGCGACGATGCACAGGCCTGACCACTTTTGTAACTCTTCCATTCTCTTTAAATTTCTTCATAATCTTCCCGATTTCTTTCTCGAAACCATCACGTTTGAACCATTACTTTTGCAGAAAGTTTTTACTATTTTTACGCCTTCGTTGTTAAAGGATCCATATTCGTAAAAGGCAAACGTTTTACTAAATAAATGTTACTTCAGATGATTGATATTTAACAGCCTTGCCAAACCGGCTGTTGTGCAACCACTAAATGGATAACCCGTTACTTTCTACAAAATTACTTTTTCGTAAAAGGTATTCCGCTTCCGAATAATTTCTTTCCTTTTAATTAGAATAAAAATATTTTGGTAGAGTGAATTAGAATCAGGTTTTCTTCAAATAAAACTTTATTTAAATATAAAAATAATAATTTTGTATTAAAAGATAAAAGATTTTCTTTAAATTTTCCTTTATTTTCCTCAATAAATTTTAAAATGCAAAATATGTGAAATGCAGAACAGCTAATTTTCGAATTATTCAATTCCGAGTATTTTTAAAAATCCACACTTTTTTATTTCACTCGGAATACAGAACAGAAATATATATTTTCTAACAATAATAAAAAAATAAAATTTTAAACCATTCTTGACAGCTCACTTGCGAGAGTGTAAAAAATGGACGCTTTCATTTTTTATTTAATAATATAATTTTCTATTCTTTTTATTAGTTTACAATTGCCGAATTTATAGAACAGTCAATTTATCCAACTATTGGCTCATTGCAACGTCATTTAACGAACGCTCAATTACTCTTGCAACCTAACACTTGGCCGCAACGTCCTTTGCCCATAGCTCGAGCCTTGTATGATTTGAATTTAATACCAAATAATCAACAACAGCAGCACCAACAGTTGCAACATTATCAGCAGCACACACAAGAGCAACAACATCAACACCAACATCATCAGCATTATGTTATAAATTGAAGCAAAAATTCTTCTTCACTTTGCATATGTCTTCCTCATATTTCGCCACTGCAAAAATAACAACAATAACAAATCGTATTTAATTAAATTTAGTCGAAAATGTTAACAACAATGAAAATCATGATTATCGAGATTAATTAAAAAAAAACACCACAATTTAATATTTTATTTTTTAAACGAAAAGAAAACTTTACTCAAAAGCTTAAAGCTTTATTTTTTTAACACAGTAATTCAAATATCTATAAACATAATGTTATTGGAAAAACAAAAACTAAATAAATTATTCACATATACCAGCAAAAAAAAAAACATTAAAAATGTTGCATAGTAGTAGTTACATATTTGAACTAATTTTGAAAATAAGTATTTTCTGCAAATACAATTAGTAAAATAATTTCAATAAATAAAAATAAACAATCTTCTTTTAATCAAACTAATTTTTGTTTTAATTACTACAAAATATAAGAGAAATTAATAGAACGGAGCAAGTAAGAAATAAATTTAAATAAAAGTTCATAAATTGTCAATTGCTTCAACGAATATTACGATGTTAGTATTTTAAATAAAACAACTTCAAAAGAAACGATATCATTCATAGAGTTTACACCGACTTTTGTTAAAACTTCTTTTTTTTTCATGGGACACCCTAACAAATTTGGTTAAAAATTCTTGCGCCACTTCAAAATTTAAGCAAAATACCAGGCACCCAGAATGTCATAAAAAGCAGCAGGTGGATTTTTTTATTTAAAGCATAGTTTAGGGGGCTGGCTGAAATTTAATATTTATATGAATCACCCGCTTACATTAAAAACCTATTTAAAATTTCCAACACATAACTTAAGGCGTAAATAAAATTGTACTACAAAACCCAACAAACAAAAGTGTTTGATCCTCCAGAATACGTGCTGTTGTGTTTAATGACGTTGCTATATTTGATTGTAGTGGCAATGCGCCCAAATGCAGGAAATGTAGAAAAAAAGAGCTGTGAAGTCGAATGCCTAAAGGCCTGGAAAGAAAACTATCAGCATCAAAAAATAGTGAAATACACTGAACTGTTGTTGTCAATGTAATAATTAATTTTATTCACCCCTATTCTGCATTTCGAATCGAATTGAACATTTCTCCGTTTGACAACTTTGACATTCTGCGTTCCGTTTCGTTTCGAATTTTTACGATTGTGTGTATTCTACATTACGAGCGTAGCTACGTTTTTATTAGTTGTTAATTTTACGTCGGTGCTATCACACATTTTCTTGAAATTAAAACCAAGAAAATTTATTTTCCTGCTACAATGATGTAAAAAATATTAAAATATCTACTCCGGAAAAATTCTTCACACTAGAATATTTTCACACGTTTCACAGCGAAACAGCTGGTTTTGAAAATACTCTCCGTCTTTTTCTATTTCTTACGATTCAGTTTTTGGTTGGAATACCTTTTTTCGATTCGTGCGTCACTGAATACGGAAACGAAATCGAAATGCAGAATAGGGCTGATTAACATCCATATGACATGAACATTATATTCAGTAAGACCACATTTCGATTATCGATCGCGCGATTTTACCCAATTATAATTGATTGACTATAATCATCATTAAAACAAATTTATATAAAATAGTTTATTATAGTTTTTTTCCGATCACTTGATATATTCATCAATTAATTACTCAAGCTTGAAGGTCTTAAATAAAAATGTGTCCTTTTTAATTAATTATATTCACTATCGATATATCGCTACATTTTTTTAAGACCTTAAAGCTTAACAGCCGTAAGCAAAAAAATTATTTTTATTTTGGCTTGAAGTAAAAATTAATTAATAACCACTTTAGGCTTAACCAACCTATGTTGTTAAGGAAATGTATGCAAAAAAGTACTTTAACTTCTGTGTGCTTTGGTGGATTTGTACTGGCAAAACAACTTTGAAATGAAGTTTGATGCAATGAATGTGATGTGTCGCTCTACTACGTAAAACATTCGGCCATGTTCCGACACTCGCATCTCGCACAAAATTTGCGATTGTGATTTCAACTCGCATGTAAGGTGTTCCCTAACTCGCATTCGCAAGAGTTTTGACGAGTTCAAGTCGCAAGAGTATACTGAAGTGAACTGCTGTATTTAAACTAAACTAGTTTTTAAAGAAACTACAAAGTTATGAATAAATTAAATTAATAGTGTTTTATTTTTATTTTAGTCAAAACTAATGACATTTTGTAACAAATTTTTTCTAAAAACATGAAATTAAAAACCGTTCTTTGCTTCTGCAACTTTTGACTCTGTATTTCTTCTTTTGCACTGGCGATTTCAATAAACAGCTGATTCGAGTCATCTTCGAAAAATATACGCAGCTAGTGCTGTAATTAATTAAAATGAAATGCCCGGGTATTTTTTGTAATATTCTAGGTTCAGGTATTAGAAATATTAAAAATACAGAGTTTTCTTTTAAAACTTTTCAAAAGCAAATCGCAAGTAAAACGCGTGAGTTGCAGAACATGCAGAAATAAGTTTGGCGATTCGCTACACGCATGCGATTTGACACTCTAGCGAGTGTCAGAACATGCCCGATTATTTGTTGCAATGCCTATAAACATATATCAGAGACATTATCTATATCGGCTTTATAATTAATTCGTTGTGATATTGGTGTTCTAAATATTTGCAAGATTTATAATATATAACGTCGCTTATAATTCCTCTCAATAGTTTGGATATTGACTTACTGCAGAGCAATGGAAAGATAGAGCTATTTTATGTGAAATTCTACATCTTTGGTACGACCTATGACTGGCTATTCTAGTGTTAAGCATATATTTCGTTGTACCTGATCATTTTTGTTACAAGGTATGTATTTTGCAAACTATATTTGACATATCGAATTTCTTAATTCTATTTTTAATTTTACTAAATAATCTATGTAATGTTTTGGAAGATTTGGGAGCAATTCTGTATTTATCAATATTTAGGATTTCTGATTTTTCCAGTTGCCCTGATGTTCCTGGTACATAAATTAACGACTTATAAATGTTGGGCTCTACTACGCTTCTTGTTATTTGATTTCTTCTATTTTTAATATGATTAATCAATCTGCAAGATTTGATGAGAAAGTGTGGCCGGGGCGCTTAAAACAGAAAACTGAAAGTTTAAGTAGAAAATGACCGTTAGAATTAAAGAAAGAAAATTTAATTATTTGTTCTAATTAAATACGTTGTTTCGGATAATTCCTCGTACCTACAAGCAAACAAACATCTATGTACCTCTTTGCAATACGAGTATCATAGATTAGAATAGATTTGAAATAGTTTTCATCAATTTTCAAAATAAATTTATTTGAAAACTTCTGTGAGTTTTGTTTTTTTTTTTTTATTTTTTTAGATTCACGCGGAAATCCTTTCAACAAACTTAACTAAAACAAAACAAATCTTGAAAAATAAATCAAGATTGCGTTACGCATTTTCTTGCTAGAAAACTTATAACGTAAAACTCTAATCTTCAATATAATTCTAAAACTAAAACCCGTTAAAAAAACACAACCCCATTTTTTATTTTAAAAATGGAGGAATGTCAAAGTTACAAATACTCGTAGTTGGCAGCACCAAATATATCCTTCAAATTAAAAAGAAAATAACGAGAGAGAGTGAGAGAGAGAGCGAGAAAATAATTCTGCTGCGCAAATATTTGAAAGTTCTCTTATATAAACAAATAGACAAACGAAAAGCCGGCTGCAGGACAATGCCAAACATATGTACATATGTATGTATGTATGTATATGTGCAAAGAAATAAATACAATTTTGACAGAAACTTGAAATATAAATGTATGGACACAATTTGACATTTGACAACCAACGTAAAAGGAAAATCAATTGCAGAGCTTAGAACGGCTTTTGAACAAGGGTGTGCAACAAAGCAGTAAATCGAGAAAATTTTTAAGCAATACGAAATACATAAAAGAAATATTCATTCAAAAGAGAATATAAAACGAAATTGTGCACACGAACATAAGAAATCTTTAAATTTAACTAATACCAACATTAAGAACTTACTAAATTGACATATTTTTTTATACATTCACTCATGTTCATTTAAGTTATTTGTATTCTTGCACACACAATATTTCAAACATACTATGGGCATTACAGAAACACCCCAAATGGCAGTTTCCGTATGCAATAAAAGTTCCACAATAACTTTGGAATTGTTTAGAGACATTTTTAAATGCATTGAACCTGAAGTACAAATCGAATCATTTGAAGTAAGTTAGCTAACAGGACGTCATCATTCAGTATTTAAAAAAGAAAACCCACAATTGTATTTCTATCAACAGGAAGAACAAGGATCTGGCCGTGGTGACAACTATACGGCCACTTTATACCGAATACATTTGACAGGACAACAAAAGTGTCTGGATGATAGTAAGAAATTAAAATGGGAAAAGAATTTAATATGTAAACGTCTACCACAAAGCTTGCAATTGAGAGAAGCCTATAAAAGTGATAAGCTTTTTAGGTAAGTTTCAAATTAAATTAAGAAAGGGACTTGAAAATATTGTTGCATAAACAAGTGGCAAAAAGGGCTTAACTTATTTTTTTATTGTATGTAAGCTTAACATACATATACACACATGCATGCATATACATACATATGTGTGTACATATTAATGCTTGTTTTTTTATATATATTTTTTACCACGAAACTCTAATGTAAAAAGTACATAAGTCAGTAATTTCAAAAAGCCCTAAAGTTCACTAAATCCCCTAAATCTCTAAAACTCTAAAATTCCGCCAAAACCGGAGGAAAAACATATTTTCTGAATAATGGGACTCTAAGCTTTGAATATATAATTATTGTGTTTCATTTTCATTAGCTGCAAGATCCTTTTGGCAAATTTGTCCAGTTGTTTGCTCTATGCTTCCTATTGTTCGATAGGGCGCATACGATTAACACACTCGAACCCCCCAGTTTGGTGCTCTAAACAGAAAGATTTATTTTTATAATTGTATGCCTTCTAAAAGCAAATGTCCAATATAGATGCAACATATAAATAAGGTGCAGAGAAAATATGATATTTTCTCCTCCTCACCAAACTTCCTCTCCAAAGCTTGGACCAGTTCCGCACCTGGTCGAATTTAACATATTTATATATATTCTACATTATTTGATTTAACAAGTATTTAATTTTTATTAAATTTTCTAAAAGAACCCTTCAAATTATACGTAGACCGGGTCGACTCCCAAACAAAAACGTATGTAGCATCTTGAGAAGGATAAAAAGGACGGTATTTTGGGAGTGACAAAAAATTAACATTATAAAGTTCAGCACTACAAAGTATTAAGAGTAGCCCTCTTTGATGGGGTGCAAGGACGAAATTGAAGCGGATTTCAAACCGTTAACAACGATGTAATCGGACTTAAAGACTAAATGGGCTGTATTTCGGAGCATTAGCCATATCGAAGCAAGGATTAGAACTACCTGTGGGTATTCTGGAGGCGGAAATTTTAAATTTGTCGAAAATTTGTACATAGTTCAAGTATATAGCCCGAACTGTTTGTACTATTTTTATTTAATTTCGGAGCAAAGATACTCCTAGCGTCAATATAGGCTTGTACTAAAAAATTAACGAACTATCTGAAATAACAACTTCGTCGGGTAAATATTTATTTTTCTCATTGGTAATCGAATATTACAAAAGAAAGCAGTTCTTGTGAACTAAATTCTCTAAGGAAAAGAAAAACGCATGTCAGTGTAGCGCAAATGCTTTTTGCTGTTATATTCCCAGCAGTGTTCTTTGCAACCTTTTTCAGTTCAACGGACTTTCGTACTTTTGTTCTTTCTGAACCCTCTTCAAATGATGCTACCTTTCGACCTCGAGTTTTGCTTGCTTTAGGGTCCTAAATTAAATTTAAAAAAATAGATGTGAGAACCTGTTCTTCTATTCAAAAAGCCTTAAAACTTATAGCGTTTTCGTTCGATATTTTTTGCCCTTTTGTTATATTCAAAATATATTTGCGCTCACAAAAGGTGGTGTTCTTTTTTTTTAAGATTTTACCCTTAATAATGCCAAATAACAAGAGCGTGTTAAGCATGTGCTCTTTAACAGGGCAACATTTTATTTAAGAAACGAAAACGCCATTAAGCTGTTGTAATTTGGAAGTTTCTAAACGTAAAAAAAGATTTTTGATTTTAAATTAAACAGCAAACCGAAACAGTCGATAAATGGCCTTATTGTTGGCTCTGTTTGGCGATATCACAGCAGAGTTTATTAACTTTAATTTGACATCAGCAGAATGGAAACCATCTTTTTTATGCCGCTACACATTTCAGCATTTAGTTTTTGTTGAAACCAAAATACCTAAGTTGGGTTTTCGGTATCTTAAATTTAATTTTATGTTTTTGTAAGTAAATGTTAGTTTTAATATAAAACATAGAAGGTTCTGCGATAAATTCAGTTTCAAGCCAGTCGTGATTTTTATATTAAAATTTTCGTTTTGATCGACAGATTTACCTGCTATAACTGTCTTTTTTTATTTTAACCATCTTATTATTTGTGCATCTCCCCCCCCCCCCCCCCCCCCCTCTCCTCATGTTAGTCCCACACAAAGTCCGCAAACGTATAAGAATACAGAAGAATACTGATCATACCAGGTATAAGGGGTATCTATCGGAACATATGGGAGGGGCTCCATACAGAGCACCTCGTAACATGGGCGAAATTGAACAAACGGTGAAACAATTAAACTCCACGGTTACGCCAGCTTTCTAGCATGCATGTCCCTTGAGAGTAGTGGTTGACAAAGATCCAACACCCTGGTGCAACGGAGAACTTGAATGCATCAAAAAAGACACAAGAAAGGGGTTTAATCATTACATGAGAGAGAGTGATTCGAAGTCATAGGACGTTTACAAGGAAAAGAAAAAAAGCTGAAGAGAACTATACGTCTTCGAAAGCGGAGTACGTGGGGGGGGAATTCTGCTCTAATATGAGGATACTTCTGAAGTATGTAGAGTACAGAAGATATTATCTAGAAACCTTGTCTTTAAGATGGGACTAATTCGCAATGATCAGATGATTGAGATAGTGGAGAAAACACTACAGTTGGTTGTGAACGTTAATTTTCTGGAAGCTTTAGTTCGAGTGACTCCTGGACCCCTGTAACGGCTAGTGAGAGACGACGAGTTGAGACGGAAAGGATAATGGCTCCAAATGGTGTCCGAAGCGGCATAGAAAACGCATTCTATTCTGCTACTTGTCTAATAAAATTTTAACTTTCACTTTATTCAAAGTTATAATATCAAATAAATTTTCTTTCCTAATAAAAAGAACAAAGAAAACCACCAA
Organism: Phania funesta; assembly: GCA_963932375.1. Taxonomy (NCBI): domain Eukaryota; kingdom Metazoa; phylum Arthropoda; class Insecta; order Diptera; family Tachinidae; genus Phania; species Phania funesta. Next base: position 107,772,618 of record OZ010652.1, read on the forward strand.
CTGAGGCCTAAAAATTAAATTACAAAATATTATAAATTGCAGTTCGACAAAATTCCATCAATCAATCAATTGCTTGTAATCAATAAATAATAATCTAGAGCTAAGATTTGAGTACATATTGTAAATTTATTTGAGAAAAAGTCACTAAAATAAAATAAATTAAAATATAAAATTTAAATGAAATTGATTTAAAATTTAATCTTTATTCTTCTATCTTTTTTTAGAAATGAAGTAGAATTTTACACCGTCATAATGCCAGAATTAATAAAATTTCAAGCGACCAAAAGTGATGAAACCTTTAAAGCCATGCCCAAGTGTTTTTATGCTCGTCCCGATCTCCTTATAATGGGTAAATACATACATACGTACATACATATACATAAGTATATTACACGCAAACTTTACTATTTTTTGTAAAAACATTTTAGAGGACTTACGAATACGTGGTTTCGAAATGCCCGATCGTAAACAGGGTTTAACTTTAGAAGAAGCGCATATAGTTTTGAAGCAAGTGGCACAATTTCATGCTTTAAGTTTGGGCTATAAATTTGAAAATCTTAATCAATTGGAAAACTTAAGACAAATAACCGAAGAAGCTTTGTTTTGCAATGATAATGCCAATTGGTATAAAAATTATTACGAGACTCTAACAAAGAATGCAATTAAAATGGTGAGTTGAAAGGTTTCGTTGTGCTAAAACAGTAACTTAAGATTTGACTTCAACATCAACAGGTTTCTGATGTCTTGCCCAAAGATTCCAAATATTTGCAGCTGTTTAAAGAGTTTGCTGAAACTTCAACCTTCTTCTCACGCATGGTACGTTTGGTTAGTGAGGAATCAGCTTTAACAGCCTTTTGCCACGGCGATTGTTGGGCTAATAATTTTTTGTTTCGTTACGAGTCAACACCCAGTGGTGAAAAAAAAGTGTTAGAGGTAAGATTTATTTTAAAAAAACAATGGAAAATATTCATACACACATATCGAAGCATAACCTCGAAAATAACGTAGTTGACATATTTTGCGAAATTGACTTTTTAATTCAGAATCGTTCTACAATTTCTAACACGTCGTTGGTAAAATATCGAAACGAAAATAATAATAGTTCTAGAAATACAAGTCTTTTCAATTTTAACCTAATCGAAATCCACCTTTTTGTGTGACCGCAAAAATAACGTAACCGACCAAAAAATGCGAGAGTGGTCGAAGTATTACCGAAATATCATTTAAATGATTTAGAGATCCAGCCGTGAATAACTTTTTACTCACCCACTTTGTATAGGGTGATTTTTTATGCGTTTTGGGTTTTGAAAATTAAAAAAGCACAGAAAATATTCAAATCTGAATGAAATATTTATTTGGACCGATAAATGAATGCCTGCCATTTACTTTTTAAAGATTATTTCATGTAAATGTTGCCCGCAGCTACGTCAGTGAGCTCACATTTTGGCTGTGTACGAGAGACTTCATGTATCCTCACAAAAAATAGTCTATTGGTGTCGAATCGCATGATGTTGGCGGCCAATGGACTGCTCCAAAACATGAGATTAATTGCTCACCAAACTGCATTCTAAATAGGTGCATGGTATCGCGTGCTGTGTGACATGTGGCACCGTCTTGTTGAAACCACATGTCAACCAAGTCCAATTCTTCAAAAAAAAGTCGGTAATCATCGCACTGTGCTTTGCTCCATTGACTCTAACGTTGCGATTTTCATTGCTCTTGAATAAGTACGGCCCAATGATGCCGTCGGCACACTACCGCAGTGCATCTTTCAGGGTGCATTGGCAGCTCTTGGAACTGCCTCTGGCTGCACTTCACACCAAATTCAGCAATTCTGTTTGTAGACGTACCAATTGAGCCAAAAATTTGTTTCGTCGTTGAAGTCAATTTCACCCACAGCAAGAATTTTGATAATAAAATTCTATGATTTTTGCAAACGTTGTTTCTTTGTTGGTCTATTCGTGGTAAAATGGTAAACCTTACAGAGCATTTTCGGCATTGTTATACGTCACGATTCTTTTTTATCAAATAGCAAAAAAAAAATCACCCGATATTTCGTAATTTTCTAATTGTTGGTAAAAAGTCAAAGCCTTCCAATCACGCAATAATGTTACGCTCACGCATGCGGATTGCATGCACCTACGTATAAATGGAGGGATTGAAGCGAAAAATTATTCACTATCATTTTCTGAAGCATGCAGAATCGCGCGTAATCACGTGAGCCGCTCTACATCTCCACTTGTTTAGACGTGTTAATTGTAGTTCGATCCCAGTGACATTGAAAATTTGGACTTTAAATTATAATTGCTTTTCTTAATATTTATTTTATATAAATTTAGAAAAGCGGTAAAAAAAAACATCCCCAGGAAAATTTGTTTTCTATGGGTTATAGTATGTTCCCACATGCGCCTTAATTGAGAAAATTACATTTCATAAGATTTGATGTTCACACATATGGGTAAATGACGAACATGGCGGTCGGTCGTAGACGTTAAAAATTAAAAAAAAGTCGAAACAAGCATATGGCATTGACAGGTCTATTTATGGCACGTAGCGAATTCCTGTTGAAATCACATCTCGGCCGAATCAATGTCATCCATATTTTCAAACAAAAATCATTGATCATGGCGCGTAACGATCTCCATTGGCCGTCACGCGCGATTCGGCTTCACTTTAGAAGAAATAAGGTCCAATGATGCCACTCACGTGTAAACATTCTATTTTCTGTATATAATGGAGTGTGTAAGGTTTATTTTAACACGATTTGGCGATAAAACAACGGATCAGTTGATAATTGATTTTCAGAGTAAACCTGTATAATTTGGTAGCGTTGTTCACGCGTTAATCTATTCGTGAGGATTTGCAAGAGTATACTGATCATGAAATAAATGTCAAAAAGAGAGCGCAGTACAACAGGTAAACAACCCTTTCCTAAATTCTATCGCCATATATAATCGTGGTAATGTTGTTGTAAGTTGTCGTTCTCTTCATTTTGCAATAATTTTGGCTTACTAAACACACTTCACCAACGTGACATTGTGCATTGGATTTAATTTATGGTGTAATTAAGTACGAATGGCTTAATTTATTAATTGAATTCTTGTGGTTGTAAATTGAGCTCCATTAAGACCTTAATTTCATAAATCTCCTAAATGCGCAATTGAGGTGCATGTGTTAATATCTATTATGTTAAAGTTGACGACATAATTCACGTAACTGACAAAATAAATTTTCTTTACAGCACATTAACCTAAAACTTGTCTATAGCTTCAAATATTCATAAAAAAAATTCTGAAGAAATTAGAAAAAAGTGAAAAAAAGATTCCTCCCACAAAATGAATGTTTTAAGGGTTACGTTATTTGAGCGCTTAGGGCTCGATATATGTATGTACACATGTACGAGTATATAATTTTTAAATCGAAATTGTTTCATCTCTTTAAGGTTTGTTTGGTGGATTTCCAATTGATACGTTATAGTTCCATAGCCTTAGATGTGGCCAATTTATTATTCTGTTGCACAAATAAAGCAATGAGAGATGTATATTTAGAGGATTTTATAAAACTGTATACCATGGAGCTATTTAGATGGTTGAAAACTTTATGCAGTCGTATGCCAGACTTTTGCAATACTGAGGAAAAGTTGGAGCAAATGTAAGTTAAAATGAAAATTGGAGGTAAAACACAAGAGAAAATCCTGCCAGAAAGATTTTTAAGTTCAGATAGAAATTAATAAAACTTTTTGTATCTTTCTGTCACTTTTATATATTAAGACATTAAAGAATAATATCTTTTCTTAGCTTCCGACAAGAACTGAAAGCCTATGGACGTTTTGCACTGGGTGTTTCTTTAGATATTATACCCATTAGCACATGTTCTTCGGAAGATGCACCAGATATGTACGATCATCCATACGATGACACTTCGTTAAATTGTGAATATGGTGCACCTGAATTGAATTTTCCGCCCAACGATTTGTGCCGTCAAAAAATGTCGGAAATTGTTATTGATATGGTTGACAATGGTATGCTCTAAACAAAGAAAATTACACTAATATATAAAATTGATAACAAAACAAATAATTACGATTCCTTTAAACTAATAATTCTTATCCTTAGATTTTAATTAGCGAAAAAAAAATTGATAAATAAATAAAATTTTAGTATAGTATTTATATTGAACAAATATATTTACAAAATATTGTTTATGCAAAAAGTGATTTAAATAAATTAGTTGAGATTTTTCCTCACTACTATTTTACAAGCATTCTTCCTAAAGATATATTGTAAAGAAAGAAAATTGCAAACGAATAAAAGGTTACAACAATCCATTAGTTCATGAAATTAATTCAAAATTATAAGTTTTCAATATTCTTTAAGTATACACCGAATAAGATTTAAATGTGGGCGAAGAAAAAGCTTTGTTGACAGCAGAAAAATGTGAACATTAGAGGTAACATAATATCAGGGTAGACTAAACAGATCAACTCATTAGCACAGCAGAGTACTTTTCTTTGAACATATTGGTTGCTAAATTCCATATAAAAAAAATATTTCCCCATTATCCCTAAATTTTTTTATGTAAGGAGTTTGACATTGGCAAAGAAGTCGGAAATACTTTGAATTCGCCGGTAAGTTTACTTTCACATACAACTTTCACATACAACCACAGAGTTATACACTCCCTATCCGATGATTAGAACCACTTAAGTTTCCTGTTTTTAGTAGCTCAAATCTTCTAGAAGTTTTTGTAGACAGCTAAAAAATAACTACTCACAGAATAAAATTCTTTTCATTCATATGATTAGAATTTGCAACTAATCGGTTTGATTTATTCATTAAACTATTAGTAAAGAAAATAATTACTTTCTAATAAACATTAATGACAAATGGTTCAGAAACGTATTTTCAAGAATATTCCTATCGAGCCATTGTGCGGTAAATTATACAAAATCGCAAAACTATGCTCGGCGACTTGAAAAATACTGAAAACCTAGAAAGTATTATAAAGGAAGTATGCCAACCGCTTTAATTCCAATCGAAAAATCTTGACAATTGCGTCAAACTCTGCTGTTTCAGAACAAAAAATCAGGTATCAAGCTGGTATCCAGGCAAGTATCTCAACGGTGAGAAAAGCTATTGAAATTAAAAAAAGTGAAGAAAAACCGCCAATGAGTAATGTGTGCAAAGAAAAATGATTCCAATTTGCTAGAGAGCATATGACATATGGGACATTCAAGTAAGAGGTCAGTTTAATGATTATAGTGCTGAGGTTTTTAGTGACGAAAATATGTACTTTTCAAAATATGTACTTTTTAAATTATGCTTCCAGCCCAAAATTCGCATAAAACAGTGTCACGTTGTGAACACATTTGCTTTTCGACAATCACATATGGGTTCGCCGAACCTCAAATGCAGTAATTTTGGCGATTAACAAAGCCATCAAGGTGGAAATGTTCTTCATCGCTTAGGATGTCCGAAAAACTCGATATTTTCAAACTATTGTTCAATAATGAAACTATGTAGCGCTACATTTTTAATAACTTCCCACTGGCAGCTGTCAAAATATTTTTAGAGTTGCCACCACTTTACTGCACACTCTTTATTTATTGATAGACAAATAGTATAGTGTAAACTGACATGGACTTCTCTTTATTATTTCTAACTTAATATGAAAAATCATACTGAAGATGACACATTTCCGAAACCGGTTTGTCTCCAAACCAACCTTGACAAGGGATGACGGAAATTCGTTCCAAAAATCGACACTATAAAACTTGATTGGCTAGTGGGAAAATTCGCAATAATGAAGTACTTATATACATTTGAAATAACAACAAATGTCCCAAGAGCTACCAAATAGCAAAAAACTACTATAAGGGAAGACAATATTACAAAAAAATCTCTAAAGATAATTCTAAACTTTCAGAACGATAGAAGGTGGATGAAGGCTTAATGAAGCAACTCTTCGTTGGTGCATCGTATGTCAAAACCACATAAAAATCACGACTAGAATTTTCAAAAGAAAACCGTTATTTTTTGGAAAAACTTAATTTGGGTTGCATTATCATGGCACGGCCTTGGTGCTAATTGTTAAATTTCGTCAAAAATGGATCAGAATTTATATAAAGATTTTGTTTCCTTCCTGGTTCGTCGGCTTTTCCCAGAGTAATTTCGAACTAAAAATGCGTTTCGTCAAGACGACTCAGCATCAGGCCCACACTTATTGGAAATATTCTCTCCAAATGTACCATTTAAGTTTAGATTATTTTATGGCCTTTGTCCTATAAAAAAAAAAAAAAAAAATTGTAAATTTTCAACTTTCTTTCCATGAGAACCATCCTTAGAAATCATCTTAGGGGATATTTCACAATTTGTGAAGCGTTGTTAATAGGAAGAAAACATAAATGTTTTATTATCAACAGCTCAGTCCCCTGATCTCAATCCAATTGAGAAAGTGTGGAATGAAGTTGATAAGAGTTTGGAAGGGAAAAATGTAAAACATTTAGATAAATGTGGGGACACAGGTATTTGCTTAAAAGTATACCAAATAGATGTCCAAATGTAATTAGAAAGAGCGGCTTGCCTACAAAATATTGATAGGATAAAATTATGGACTAAAAATGGAAAATTATTCAGATATGTGACGGAAATCGATTGTTTTGAAGGGGTGGGATGAGTTTAGGTCTATAATGAAAACGATTTTGCATCCATTTCAAAGTTAATTTATTTTAAAATGCAGCAAGAGTTAAAATTCACATCATAGAACGGAATTAAAGTATACAAATTATGGGAAATAAATAATAGAAATCAGAAAATGTTAGCACATCACAAAATTTTTTGTTTTTAAATCGTTTCGATTTTCAACATCTATTCCCATCTCATACTTGTATTATAATTAATGCTGAAGTATTAAATTATTAATTGTTTGGCCAACACTATAAAACCAATTAGCTTAAGTAGGTTAACAGAAAATAATCCCTAAGGTTCCGGACATTGATATATTTTTCTAAATATTAAAATAAGCCAACTAACTACATTTTCTTGCATTTTGTATGTTTCAGTCATTGATGATATTGTCTCGAGGGGCAAGCTTTAAGACTTTGATTTAAAAGAAAATAAATTTGTGATTATTTTACTAGGTATTAAAAACACATAATACTAGGAGGATAATTCTATAACTAGTGTTTTAATTATATGACCGCAAATGAATATATGAATAAAGAATTCGAATAAAAAAAAAACAAATAATATATGAAAATTATTTCAAACTAAATATTATTTTTGTATACCAACTCATTTTATTGCGCATAGACTAGCTTATCCACCCTGACTAAATAAATTGCATTTTTATGAGTTGGGATTAAAAAAATAAAAATTAGCTAGAAATAATTTTTTAAATAGAATAAAATCCCACAAATTCTTCTTATAAATAATATACCTTTGATTGGTTTAATTTTCTTAGGATTTTCATAAAGCATCAGTAATCGGCTTTTGCTGCCCAGGAGGATTTTGTAGCAGGCATTTCTTTATCACTGTTATTGCGCAAAAACCGTAAACCAGCTTCTATAGATTTTTCCAGTTCTTGAGATGATTTTGATTTTTTATTGCGTAAAGGTACGTTGGCATCCTCTAAATCACACGGTGGTGGTATACAAACACCAATTTTTGTGTAGTTCGAGGTGCTAGGTAAGTCTTCTTCTAATGGTTCTGCTGTTTCTACATTATAACGCCGCTTGAAGTCCTTTGAGGATTTTGTTGTTTGATATTTAGAAAATCCTCTACTAATTTCAGGAGGTGGTACGCTGTTGTAGCTGGTTTTTGAAAACGTATTCGATGTAGTTTTGAAATTAGTGCGCTTAAGTATGTTTTCCTGTACTACAGGCGGTGGAGCAAATTCATTTATACGTTCTTTACGTTTATATTCATTCCATTGTTCTTGTGTCATGGGTTCACGTTCTGGTTTATATTGCCATTCTTCATCAACTATATTATGGCAATTTTTTGGGGCCATACCATCCTTTTCTTTATCCCAAGGGCGTATGTGATTAAGACGCTCCTTTTCTTTTGCCTCTTCTTCTTTAAGTTTTTTCTTTTCTTGTTTTTCTGCCTTCTTGCGAGCTTTGCGCTCTTCTTTAGTTTCTGGAGATTTTTCTTCTCCGTTCTTGTTACATTTGTCATCAACCTCTTTTTCTAAAGGTGGCAAGCCTAACCTCGCTCTTTGTCTATTTTTCGCGGCTAAAACCCTTTCAGCTATGATTTTCTCCCTTTGCTCCTTTAAAGCTTCTCGACGTTTTTGTTCATCTAATGTTTGTTCTCTGGCCTTTTCTAGTTCCCTTTGTTGTTTTCTGCGTTCTTCCTCATCAGTAGAGAAAGCATAATAGCCTACACCATGTTGTCTTGCTTCATCGAAAAATACATCCTGGTAATGTACATCAGCCTTTTCGAAATTTTCCTGCTCCTTACGCTCCCAATTGGCTTTTTGTTCTTCAAGTTTCGACATAGTGGAAAACCCATCGCCAAAAACTGATGATGGTGGCAAGGGACCTACCATGCCGTCGCTATGTTCATCCTCTTCATGAATAGCATTTTTACGGCAACCGACGGTGTCAATCATCCAATTGGCTTTAGTTTGATCTAAACGTTCTGGCATGGTAGCGGCTAATTCTTTATCTCTTCTTTTGGCTTCTGCCAAGTCCCTCTTTAAACATCTACGAGTCCTGCCCAAACAATCGGTATATTCGACCCATTCATCTAGATGATCATCATCGTCATCATTATCATTTTCGCTACTATCATCGCTTGTACTACACGTTGTCTCTAAATTATTTCCATTATCTTGCTTATCATCCTGTTTCTTTTTGTTAAACATAACTAAACAATTATCGTCAGAGTTTAATTTACCTCCTGTTTTCTGCATCCGTTCATAAAATTTAGATTTTGCTTCCAAGACTTTTTTAGATTTTTGCAACAAGACAGAATCTTCATGTTCGTAAGTCGTGGCTTCTTTCTTTGCTTCAAATTCAGTAGAACGTTTCTTTTTGACTTTTTTCTTTTGAGAGATGGGGTCTTCATAGTCTTCATATTGTTTGTTAGACTGCTTGTGGGATACGTACTCTTGGTCCTTAGCTAAACAAATAGTTTGTGCTACTTTTGCTTTACTGACCTCGGCTTGTTTACGCAGCAATTCCGCTTTCAAACTAAGCAGCGATGATAAATTTACATTAATGACTTTATTTGGATCGTTCATATTTATATAAATTATATATTTATGTTTTATTATAATTTCTATTAAATTTTTTTAAAACTATACGTTTGCCTTAAACGCACATACACTACATATGCATGTGTGTAATTTTGTGGAGACAGCTGTTCATTTTTTAAAGAAGGTAGAATCTTGATAACTGTTTTATTATAAAAAAAATTCTTCATATATATATATATGTATACCTAATACTACTAACAGTAATACTGAATTATAAAATTAAGGTTTTTCTAATAAGATAAAGTTTAGGATACGTCACAAATAAATCTGCACAAATTAAAACCACGTATATAGAATGTGATAACTTGTCGATAACTTGGTTAATTTGTAAAACTTACTCCTTTTTCATTCAACCCAGTTACGGCTGATGTTATCTCATACTTTTTATTAGTTTCTCTGAGATTACTTTTGTTCTTACTGAGAAAAATGGTATTTTTACAATTAAAATTAAAACATTTTTATACAAGCATTACGAATTAAACAACAAAAATATTGTACATACTAAACGGTCACACATAAAAAAAGCGTATTGTATATTAAATTAAATCGCAAAAGACATCAATAACAAATGCTAAGAACATAAGGAACAAAAATCAATAATTTAAGAATACCTCAAATTTGAGAAAAAATTATAACAAAATATAAAACAAAAAGAAAACAATAGACAAAGATAACGCATTTGGTGAATAATAATTATTATTCAATTACAAGGCCATTTTACACCGCGTAAAAAATCGAGAAACCAGTGTCAAGAAAGTAGGAATATGTCTACAGCGGAAGCACCTTTGGTGCAGTTGGAATATGTTGATCTTATGAACCACTATAGTGACGAGGATTCGACGGAAAAATCCGCTAATAAGCAACAATTAACCACCGAAGTTGAGGTAAGCCTTAATAAATGTGTTGAATTTGATTTTTTTTCCTGCATGGGAAGAAGTACGATATATATGCAATAATGTAACTAGTGATTTGCCGTTTACCTTGCGAATTAAATTCCGAGATGATAATACGGGCTACACAATTTTCGAACATATCTAATATAGTGCACCGCCCAAAAATGTATAACTAGAATTTGTTTAATACATCTTGAGCATGAATAATGATATTACTTACATACATATGTATGTATATATGTAGGTACAATATGGTACATATTGGTACACAACAATATGGTACAACATCAGGACATCTTCGAAGACGTGTGCCAGACCCCTAGAAATCCTAGACTTCAACTCGCGGATAGTTCGATCCAATTAATTAAATTTTTTTTCAAACAAGGGCCACTTAAATCTTGCGTGACAACTTTGTCGACAATGTCGTTAAAAGTGTCTTGGACTAATCTATAGTGACAAATAAATGCTAGATAACAACCACAGAAATATTATTTTTGATCAAAACTCCGGTGACACTACATCTTTTATTTACAAAACATCTAATAGTGATTTAATCTTCACTTGGTTTTTTGTCTCCACAATAAATTCCGATGGGAAAACTTCACTGTTTTTAAGTTATGATTTTGCATAAAACAATTGCACGGAACTGCTATTTAATTGCTGTGGTCCGCCTATTCCAGTATCCATTTGAACCAAATAGATGTCCATAAAAACTTTGTTAAATTTGTCTATCCCGTTGAACCAAATCGATATACATAAATATTTTTGTTAAATTTTTCTAATTGAGTTTTTAATCGAAAATGTCAATATTTTCGGGATAACTGTTCGAACATTAAACGGAATTTAACTTCCTTTTAGAAGTTTGTTTTACTTATTTGTTATATCTTTACCATTTATATGAAAAGCGTTTAGTACATCATACCCCAATTTTCTGCGAACATGAGCTTCTGGAAATTTGCCTTTTAACTAAAGGCATCAAATATTTATTCATTTTTCTAAATAATTTTTTTTTATTTCTTAAGTTTGTTTATGTTGTTTTCTTAATTTATTAAAGTTCCGCTATTTAGCATTATCACAACATCGAAACTAAAAAACAAACTTTGTTGACAACAACTTGAAACTTTTCATGTTCTTAGAAGTACGACCAAATAGATTCAATTACCAATCATAATGTGGTAAAAACGTATGGAAACACGAAAAATTGCATACACGACCAATTTTGTTTTTATTATTTTCCTCAAAAAAGAGTATTTTTTAGACAACAAATTATAAATAGTTATATCTACAATATTTATTTCCGATCCGACAAAATATAAATGCCCTGGAACCTTATAAGTTATAGGGAAACACAAATATATAAGCCGATGAAATTTGCATATATTGAATCCTTATGAAATTTGCTATAAATTCCCCCAACAGAAATTATCAACCCGAGGCCGCCAGATAACTTACTGACCTAAATGTTAGATCGAATTAAAAAACCTAAAAAAAACCAAAAAATTTCACAAACAAACAAAGTAAATCGAATTCATCCAAAAGCCAACATTTCACAAATAAACTCGGAATTTTTCCAAAAAATTTAAGTGCACAATAATTTCGAAAGTTACCATAAAATCCAAAAGCTGGAATACAAAAATTTAATTATCATATATCAAAATTCAATTAAAAACCGAAAATTTTCCTAAAAAATATAAAAAAGCAGCATTTTTTGAACTTCACCACAAAAACTTTTAATATCAAAAATTTTGCCATTTCACCAAAAACTTAAAATTAAAAAAAAAAATAGCAATATTTAATGAAAACATCAAAATAGAATATGTTACACAATTATATAAAAAAAATTGGGAATTCACCCAAAAAAATTTAAAAATAAAAAAAAAATCAACTAAAAATCAAAAATTCACCAATCAATATAAAAATAAACATATAACCAAAAATTAAAATTAAGCTGGAAAATAAAAAAAAACAAATTTAAACACAGTTTGGGAATTCTGCTAAATTTAAAAATTTTAAATTACTAAAATAGCAAAATTTTCAAAAAAAAAACCAAAGTTTCAAAAACCCGATTCAAATTTGGCAAAATTTTAAATTCACCAAAAGTTTGAAAATTCACAATGAAATCGAAAAACTGGAATAAATGAATATAATTGCAAAAATTCCACAAAAAACAAAATTCATTAAATTTTAGAATTTCAAGTCTAAATTTTTAGTTTTACCAACATATAGTTTAGTGAAAAACTTGCAAAAAATCTATATTTAATGAAAACGTCATTTCAACAGCGTCCGAAAGTCCTATATATAACTTACAAAAAAAACTAATTTCCACAAACAAGTATCACCAAAAAACAAACTTAACCATATTTTGAAATTTAGCAACAATTGCACCGAAAACTTTATTAAATATTAGGAATTTTACTACAAATCTAATTCCGCTATTATCTACAATTCACTTAAAAATTGAGGATTTATCAAAAATAGATAAGCATTCAGAGAAAATAAAAACCAATTTAAAAGATCCGTTTTTATAAAAAAACGTCTCATTTATTAAGCAAACGAAAATGTTTTTTAAAAAAAATTTAAAATAAGACGACTAAACACGGATTCCAAAATTAAAGATCGCAAACAATCATTTGCACTGGGAAAAATCTGAAGTACATTTTAGTATCTACTTTTGAGAAGAGTATATAAAATTCTTCACGGCCGAATGTAACTCTCTTCTTTTTATACTCTAGTTTTTTTGTGAGAGGAATCATAATTATACCTAGAGTTTTTGTAAAATAGTCCCATTTCTAAGTCCGCTAAAATTACTCGCAATTTGGCCATTCCAAAAACGTATGTACATACATTCATATGTAGCTATTTTTTTAATTTATTATTTAAATAAAATTTATTGTTTGTCGTACGTAACTTTGTCGAACTACAATTATTATTCTTAAGTTAAAATTTTATTACGAGAATGAATATTTCGTATTCTATTTCTCTTTAGTGTTGGGTTAAATAAATGATGTTTACAGTTGCCACAAAATTAGTATAAAAGACACAAAGAATGTTGGAACCGTGTTATAGCGGCATTGAAAGTGCATTCCATTCTGCTAGTTATCTAATAAAATTTTAACTTTTACTGTATTCAAAGTTATCATATCACATAAATTTTCTTTCGTAATGGAAAAAATAAAGAAAACGAACTTAAGCCTAAAAATTAAATTACTTAATATTATTTAAATTGATTATTAATAGGATTTTTAATTTTTAAATATAGCCTACTTAAATAAATACTTCAGTAAGGTGCAAGTTCATTAGTAGTAAAAGGTTTAAGGCAGTGCTTCATACTTTAATATACATACATACACTTAAATTACTGAGCCTAGCCAACATAGACAGACCTTCACTTTACCTTTAATCGTATGCTGCGAAGAAAATAAAGTACATTATTATTTAATTAAAAACCTTGCAATTTTAATTAACCTCTTGATGTTAATAACTATTACTTATTTTTATTTTACATGTCAATAGATAAATACTATTGGTCTCAACAAAAAGAAACGTATAAAACCAAAGAATAACAAACAGCAAGAACCAATGCTTTTATCATTGAAAGATGATGACGACGACAGCGAAATAGATGGTGTAGTGAATGATGAAGAAGAAAGAGAAGAGGATGATGATGTGGAGCGAACTACTCCTGACAACGATAGACAATTGTTAGAAGGTGTACGCAAAAATATGGATAATATTGATTTAGCAGTAGAACAAACAGTATTAGAACATGATGCACCAAATTTTTTTGGTACTCACAAACATTTAATAGCGGAACCTATTTTGATACATAATGGACATAAAAGTCCACAATTAATAACAAGCAATTTAAAACAACATGCAAATGTGGAAATGTCGACTGCGACGAAAACAACGCCGTCTTTTGTAAGTACTCACGACTCTAGTATATTAACATCTCACTCGCTGACTGATGAAGGTGGCAGTTCTGATAGATACGTCGTCGATGTGAAGACAAATGTAGATAAAATTATTGATAATAGCAGTAGTAGTAACAAAACCACAACCAACAGTCAGCAACATAATACAAATAGTAATTCTTTACGCTCAACCGGCTATAGTCGTACAAATTCACCTGCGCCTCGACATCAACAAAATTATTCATCAGCCTCTACTTCCGACAATCCACAAACATCACCAAGATTATTTAGCGGTAATATTCTACAATCGCACTTACGTCAGGACTCGTATCAGAATGATACTGATGACATATGTTTAGTTCCTGAGGTGGACTTTGATTGTTCAAGTATTATGGATAATTGCAGTGATAATAGGGAATCCCAACCCCTGTTGGGTGGTACCGCCGGTGGCAGTGCGGCTAGTAGAGATCATTTTGATATGGCCTGTAATTCATTTGTTGGTAAGTTTGCGTATTCTGTTTTTTTTTTTTATTCTTTTGTTGCTTTATATTCAAATTAATGTGTGATAAAGAAGCCTTAAAAATGTATTTGGGTTTCTTATCATTAACTATGTATGTACATATGTATATATGTATATGTACACATACTATAATTTGTTATGTTCTTTTATTGTTTTTGTTGTGTTTGCTTATGATTTTTAGTATGTCAATAGAAATTGGTTTTTTTCATATAAAACTCTGGAAACCATAAAATCTCTAGAGATAAAACAGATTTAAAACTTCATTTTTACACTCTTCTATTAAATTCACTTCCACCCTGTATTTAGTCGATGGCAGAACAAACTTCGAAACTAAAATCCTAAAAAAATGTTGAATATGACATTTTTCATATAAACCAACTTTTATCGTTATATTTGTTTATATTGAAAATTTTGAAATTATGTTCGTATTATTAAACAAGAATACTTGCTAACAAGAATTCAGCTTTAAATGTTTGCTTTTCAACTTTAAATTCCGATATTTTACTGATATTCGAAACCTCATCATTTTCCCATTTATTTCTGTATTTAATCAAAATATTCCAAGCATCCAACAATCGTCAAATGTTGTACAGCCAACTTGTCCTCTATTGAGTATATTGTTTCTTCTTTGCTCAATTGACTAATAGTTATTTAAAGGGGCGTTTTGAAATTTGATAGGAAATGAAAATTTTAATAAAAATTACAATAGTTTATTAAATTTTCTCAAGCTTGAAGGTCTTTTAAGAAATTCTCTTATTCAATCGGCATTTCTCTCTCTACTCCATTGTGTAGCATCATCAGGAAGTAAAATATTTTTTATAATATCGAATAAAAGATCTTTAAGCTTGGAAAGATTTAACAAATTGAATTAGAAAAGGCCACGAAAATCCATAGTTTAAATAAAATTAATATATTCTTTAAGTTTGATATAACTAAGATTTCATGTAACTATCACAAAACAAAGCCAAACAAAAAATAATTTCAAAAACAAAACAAAAACAATGAAAAACTTTAAATTAAAATATTTCATCTGTTATAATCAGCACAAGTTTATAAAAAGTAATATGTTTATTGTAAAGTATATACATGTACTTATGTATCTATATCCATTCAAATTCATATGTTATGTATGGTGTACGAAAATAAATCACAAATTTTAGCACCACACTACAATTGTATGTTTTTGTTTGCGAAATAAACAACGCAGAAATGTATTTCTGATGAGTGCTTATCAATGCAAAGGCATTATTATTTATTAATGACTAACTTATCATTTTAATATAATACATGGGCAATGTATGTACATATTAGGCTGATCGGCTTGGTTTTCCAACCGAGTTTTTAGGGTTTACAGTTGTTGAATATTTTCCTTGATTTTTTGATTCTTGATTTGATATTCAGACAAGGTGTTTTGATGTTGATTTTTGAAACGAATTTCCGTCATCCCTTGTCAAGTTTGATTTGGTGACAAACTGGTTCCGGCTACATGCCACCATCAGAGTCATTTTGAAAATTTACAGACAGGTTTTTCTTAACATGCAAAACCGGTTGTTATATTTTTGCTATGTAGGTGCTAGTCTTCATTTTCACATTATTTAAACTCTTACAATAACTTTTCTTTTGATATTTTAAGTGCTTTACTCCAGCTAAATCTTTTAATTCGTATAGCAGTTCTAGCTAAAACATACTACTCAATCAACTTTTAAAATCTGCTTTCTAAATGGCTAGAGCAAATTCTTAAAAATACGTTAAATATTTTCGGCAAAGTTAACAAAATCCTCAAACAAGACACTTCTCAAGCATTATACTATACTTTTGATAGTTTATTAGGCATTTTCATGTTTTTTTTATAAAGTATTCCCAGACATCATACCCTGAACTTGTTCAAAATCATTTTGGATTATACATCGTTTTTGATGCCTTCTGATGCAGTCACTTTGTTGAATATTTTTTGGGCTGCACTATCAGAGCTGTCAGAATTTCTTCCACTTCACCTTCAAATAGTTTATCAGAAATCTCCTAAAATCGGCATATAAATTATTGTTTTATTTTGGGTAAAAAGCCATGGAAAGGAAATGTGTAATTTAGCTATTTTTAGACCACTATTACTCAAAATCTATACAAATTCAGAATATAATATATACAGTTCTGAAATCCACTATGCCATGGCTTTTTACCCACTTCGTCCGTATAACCGCACCCTTTCGATTTTGACCCATTTTTTGGATCTCAAAAAATCTCCACATAAGGAAATGTGTAATTAAGCTTTTTTTATTTACTTTTTTTTTTTAATATACTGCACTATTATACGAATAAAATATATATTTAATATGAATTCATCCTATTTTTTATTATATTTGCTTGAAAATTTTAAAAATAATTCTATTCTGTTAACTTAACATTGCTAACTGACGGAACTTCTTCACACACATTGAAAAATGAATGATATTTATATTAATATAATATTTATACTTCGGCCGTTATCTCACCAATGGCATCTGTAATGTTGTCTTCCAGAGCTGAAAATGTGTGCCAATGGACAGCTCCAAAACGTGAGATTAATTGCTCAACAAACTCCTTTTAATAGGTTCATGGTATCGCGTACCGTGTGGCACCGTCTTGTTGAAACCACATTTACAAGTCCGATTATTGAATTTTAGGTCATCATCGCACGGTATCTTGGTGCATTGAAATTAATGTTGCGATTTTCATCGTTCTTGAAATAGTACAAACAGTGCATCTTTTAAGGTTCATTGACAGCTCTTCAACTACATCTGGCTGCTCTTCACATTAAATTCGTATTTTAGCGAAACTTGGCGAAGAAAATTTAAGCATTGTCGAAAACAATAAAAAGTTTACCAACAAATCTTGCGGTATACTAATGGTACTTTAGGGCTTACGGATTTTATGAACTGAAAATTATGTTAAAAAATTAAACATTTGACAATTTTCAAAAACGTACTTAATGATTTAAAAATAAAAAATACCTCAACACTTAATTATAAGCATAAATGCGCTTATCAGACGGTGCTATCAGTGCGAAAAATCGCTAAAAACTTAGGGATTTTAAGAACTGCAATCCAATTCGAATATTGCCGTCAACGAAGTAAAGTTTTTTTTTTGTGTCAAAACGTTTAAGAAAACGAAACAAATGTTAGTCTGCATGTGGGTATGCTGCCATAAAAATATAAATGAATTTGTCGTTCTTAAATAAACAGCCTCACAGAAGTATTTATAAATCGATTTGACATGCTTACTTAACACATTAACTTTAAAAAGCAAAATCGGTAACTTTAATTGAAGAGATTTTTTAATAAGTAGTTTAAAAAAATTATTCGAATATTCGACTTATTCTTGTTAGAATGACAACTCTACTTCCTATTTTATAGTTTTTCGAAAATAATAGTTTTTGAATACAGTTTTGCTTAACACTGGCTTATAAAGCTGTATTAAGTTTTTTTTTTTATATATTTAAAAATCCAAATACTAATATAAAGCCAAACAAAATCTATTACATAGCAGTCTTAAACTAAACTTTAAGTAACAGTTCAATAAAGGACAAATAATAAACCTAACACTCTGACTTTCAGCCATAAAAAAAAATAATAACTAATTAAATGATAAATAAAAATTCTAAAAAAAAGTTGTAATCACAACCCAGTTATAGCATAAAGCATAATCTCCCTGAGCTTTCAGGCAAACGTTGACATAGCTCCTCTTCTCATTATTATATCAATAATTTAGTTATTAGTCAGAAAAAGAAGGGAAAAATGAGATATATTTACATAAAACTCTACAACTACTTACTCTAAGCTATAGATAGGTATATTGCAAGGAATTTCCGTCTCAGAACGAAAAATTATACTGCAGATGGTACATGGCCGAAACCGGTTTGTCTCTAAACTAAACTTAACAAGGGATGATGGAAATTCGGAATTCTGTATCAAATCACCCTGTCAGAAAATCAAATCAAAAAACTATTATAAGCCCAAGGCAAATTGTTAACAGATAAACTCACCGGCAAATTCAAAGTATTTCCGGCTTCTTTACGGCTGTTAAACATATTTTGTATGGATTTTGACATTCAATAAATTTAAAAAAGTACACAGCTGCGCTGGTGAGTTTACCTGTTTAGTCTACCCTGTATAAACCCTTTATTTTATTTAACAGACTGTAAAAAATGTTTGAAAAAAAAATCGGAATTCTTAAGAGTCACACTGTATACTCGTAGTTAGACAAAGGTTATCGATAATTTATTTTAGTTGAAAATTTTTAATCATGTTTTTACATGATATTTCTAAACAACAGTTGACATTTTTATTTAAAGTTATTTGTCTAAATTATCTTTTATATTTTACATAATTTGAAAACAAAATTTATAAAATAAATTTATTATCCCCTTAATTTCTAAATTCTTACAAAATTATTAGTTTAAAAAAAATCGTATTGCCCTGTCTGTTGGACAAGGCAAAGTAAATGAGCGAGAATTTTTTGCGAAATCAACGACGTTCTCAAAAGTTTCCAGATGTTGAAAATCTTGCTGGCAGTCAAAATTGCAATTGCAATGAAGATTATTGTGGTTACAGTTCCAATGATAGTGATGAAGTACGAAGTTTGGAAATACTAAAAATTAATAAAATAGAATCTGTTTCAACTATAGACAGTTTTGTTGTGTGGGATATATTACAAGCTCAATGTAATTGCATAAATTGCCCCCTAAAAAATTTGTGTAAGTTTTAAATGTTTTTTTTTTGTTTGTGTTTGTCTTGAGCTTATCGTCTCACCGTGTGACATTTTCTGAACGTTTTTATCGCTTTCAAATGCTAATTTTTCCGTTTAATTTTCTTCAACTTACCAATGAATTTTTTGGAAATTTATATGTTATTTCTGTCGATAACAAAGGTTCTATTTAATTTTTAAAGTTTTAGTTTTAACTATGTCATCAGCTAATAAACATTTACGCGATATAAGTATTTTCTACATAAATCCTTTATTTTACGACAACTGTGTCACGGATGAATTTAGTTTTAATGAGAATTTTGAATTTAAAGGTTAGTGTTTACACAAAAAGAGGAAATTTCTTAAACGTTTTCAATTTCCTGACGTGACGGGTACCCTAATTTGTTTACTCGTCCCCTGCTGCGTCATTTAAACTAGTTAAACTAATATATTTAAATTTAAATACAAATTTTTCAAGGGAAACAAATGCAACAAATCAAATACAAAGAAAAACAAATAAGAAAAACTTTGCATTATAATTTCTAATTTTATATTGTATTTTAAATAGTGAAGCACCCACCACCACCTTAATTCTTCTATCATACATTCATTGTATGTTTATGAGAATATACAAAACACTTTTTTGTTATACCCTTTACAGAATTTAAAAGGGTATATATGTATGGGTTTGTCATTCCGTTTGTAATTTCTACAATATTCTTTTCCGATATACATATATATATATAGGTAGGGAAGTTAAAATAACGATTGGCGAATAATCGCTATTTGAAATCAGCCATATCGGTCCACAAGTTCCCGCGATATGGGTGAAGACGGGAAAAAGCTTTTGCACAAGCTCATAAATTTTATATATTCTGAATACTTATCAAATTTGCTATTAAAATTAAATTTAAAAAAAAGAAAGCCAAACTCTTCCAAAAATCGAAATTTCAGGAAAAAGATTGCGAAAAACCTAAATTTTGTAAATTCAACATAAGAAAATTCAAATTAAAGGTACCAACAGACGACATGTTTTTCACATTGTATGTGTCAAAATTTACATACATATGTAAACGGAAACATGTCGTGTGTTACCTTTAAAGCATTGCTTGTGTAAAAAACAGAACAAAAGTCATAAGACATTATTGGAAATAGAGCGTGCTCTATTTTCTTATGGTAAACATACAGTTCCAAATGCCTATGTCTTGCGAACAAAATCGTCGGCGGTTGATTATGTGCACTATCATTAGCCGTCTGAATGAAGTATTTTGCAAGACAAATAAACTATATATATTTTTTTAATTTAACGTTGTCGTTTTATTAAAATGAGTCCAAAAATGTATAGATTTTTAGATACAACCTCAACATCTTATTAAATAAACATGACCGATGTCATGTGTGATACTACATGTACGTTTTTGACCAAAAATGATAAACCTTATGTAAATTAACCAATATTGACAGACATAATGAAAAACATACGAATCGAAAGCTTAAAAAACACATGTAAAAACATGTCGTCTGTTGGTACCTTAAAGTCGAGAAACTGAAATAAAAAAGTTTAATTGCAAAAAAAAAAAATATCAAAATATTTAATATTTAAAACGTACATACATATACATACATATATTTAAAAGCAGGAAAGTGGCAAGTAAGGATTTGTTGAAAAAGGAATTCTACAATATTAAGAATACACCAACATAATCCTTGTTTTAGGTGGACTACCTCTGACTGAATTAATTTTTATTCGTCTGGATTTCGTTAAAATGATTAACCTTATTTCAAAGTTATTTTTATTAGTAATGATTCCTTTACATAATATGCCCTACCTATTCATAGCAGCTAAATTTGATATGAAAAAGTCTGATTTTGATTTTTAAAATTCTGAACTTGATATGAAAAAGTCCGAATGGGAAGTTAAATCCTACATAATATTTAAAAGTAATCTTTACCATCTTTACTATATTAAGCTGACAAGATTACCTACAAAAATTGTCCTAATTATTTGTTAACGTAAGACTAAGCGTTTTGCATTCATAAAGTCAAGAGAAAACAAGAAAATCATAAAATTGCTTTATTTATAAACTAAATAAAATGTAAATCTGCGAAACGTCGGGAAAAAACTAACTAAAAATAAGTTTTTATTTGCATTAACAACTTAGGGGCGACCAGGTTAATGATAATAAGATACTTACTGATCGACGACATCATATAAGGTCTGTTCCAGGTGCATAACAAAATAGTCCGGACTATTGAGAGTAAAAAAGAAAATTACTCTCTGAATGTGCCAAAATTGTCCGAAATTGCTGGAACGCAAAAAACAACAAATGGTGCCTACTTTCTCATATAAGTTTTAGTAATTTTATACGCTTAAAATGCATAATATTTTAAAAGCAAAACATTTGCATCATTGCCAGCAGCTGTCCGTAACTTTTTAACTGATCGATAAAAGCATTTTTTTGTATTAAATAAAGTGATAAATATGCACAAATATATGTATTTACAACTTCAAGTTTATTGGACAAATTTTCCGTTTTGCTTTTTAATAAATTTAAAATAAAAACGTTTTCCTTTATTTAAAAATTTTATGATTTTTAAATGTAAACAAAAAACAGCTGATAATTTAATTCTAGTCCGAACTTACCCAAAGAAAAAGTTAGGACGATTTTGTACAGGTAATGAAAAATTTTACTCTCAAAATTGCACAAAAATTGTTATCTGGAACGCGTTTGGACTAACTCGGACAAGTTCGGACTGTGTTGTTATGCATCTGGAACATACCTATAATACTTTGCGGACAGAGTTGTCGGAGACGTTTTTCCCAAATAATGAATATTAAACATTTTATGATATCTAGAGCTTTTACTTTAAAATGCTTCCTAATTTCGCGGGCAATATATTTGGAAGGCATTATTTGTATTTTTTTTTTTTAAATTATTTTTATTAAATTATTTTTTTTTGTCAGTAGAAAAGGTCTACAACTTCGGCAATTTCTCGAGGTGATTTATTTATTTAGGCATTCTTCATAATAAACGATTTATGAAAATTATTGCCACATAAAAATAATCCAATTATAAATTAAAAGTTTTTAGCAATAAATATATATTTTGTTCGTTACAGATGATCCAAGTTTTACAGAAACCGTTGCCCAAGTTGAGGGCGCCATTGAACTTGGTGTTATGCCGGAACGTATTTATCAAGGTAGCAGCGGTTCATATTTTGTCAAAAATTTTGAAGGGGTAAGTTATCGAAAATTATATGCCTACGGCGTTTGAGCATTATCAAACCTTTCAGAGTGATAGTGTTCGCTAGGTTAAGTTAGATTTACTGTCCGCCTGCAACACAAGCTCACGTCGGTCCGCATTACAGACAGGGCGAGTTGAAAGGTGGAAAGTCGAGAGGACTAGGAAGACTAGTAGCAAGGCGTAGTCTTCAATACGTATGTGTCGACAGCAAGGATCAATAATAAATAGATAAAATAAAATTACAGCTACTACTTTCATCTGGGTCCATAAATTAGCTTTATGATTTTATCTTAAGCATCATTTTTTCAAACTCATAGAATGTATTTGCTTAAAACTAAAGCTTATATTAACAAACAAGCGACTACTTTATGGGGAAATTTAACAATAAAGATTGTATTTGTTAAGTTTTTGGATGTGAGTCAAATAAAACTTTTTAAATGAGTACCTACTCAAAATTACTTCTTTTATTAAATAATAATTATGTCTTCCTTAGTTTCATAGATGTTCTATTCCAAAAAATACATGTTGCATTATTATAAACAACTTTAAAATGTTTTTGCTTAAGAATTTTGTTGTATATTCCAGAAAATATTGGGTGTTTTTAAACCTAAAGACGAAGAACCGTATGGTCGCCTTAATCCTAAATGGACCAAATGGATGCATAAATTATGTTGTCCTTGTTGTTTTGGTAGAGCCTGCTTAATACCAAATCAAGGGTATGTTTTTATTTGACTATTTTTAACAAATGACTTTATTCTCAAGACCTATTATGATGACCTGATTACAGTTACCTCTCAGAAGCTGGAGCAAGTTTAGTTGATACCAAACTAAATTTAAATGTAGTGCCAAAAACTCGTGTTGTACGCTTGGTAGCCGAAACATTCAATTATGCGCGCATAGATAGACAAAAGGCCAAACTAAAGAGAAGAATAAAGGAACATTATCCCTCAGCGAGATTTAATCGTATGAGTTTGCCATTAAAGGTATGATATCAGTGTTCTTTTTTACCAAAATGAATTTCTGTATGAATCGTTTCTCATTTCTATGTGAACGGGTTCACATTTCTATATGAACCGGTTCACATTCCTATATGAACCGGTTCGCATTTCTGTATGCACCGGTTTATATTTCTATTTCCACCGGTTCACTTCCGTACGAACTAGTTCAGATTTCTCTATGAACCGGTTCAAATTTCGTATATCTATGTGAAGCGGTTAAAACAATCACATATCATATTAAGCGGATCACATTTTATTTGAATAATATATTTTAATCCGGTTTAAATGCAGTTGATTCTATGTAAATAGCATCATATTTTTAAAGTTAATTAAAAATGGTTCAGTAGTGTTGTTTTCACCATAGTCGTTTAGATAACAATAACAGCTGACTTAACGATAGCGAGTATTGTTTAAAAAACGTTACTGAATAGCAATGTCGTTAAAATTTTTCAACAATACGATTATCGTTAAAAAAAAAGTATAGTGACTCTCACTACAGCCTTCATTCATGTTGTATGAATCGGGCAATATTTCATGGGTTTCTATATAAACAGGTTCCTTTCATAACTATTTAAATTGGTACATATTGAATTCAACTTTGTGTTTGTGTGAAGAAATCTACCTTTCACATGATAGTGAATGAACAAGTGGATTTTTTTTCGATTGTGTGCGAAACGATCATGTATTCTTTTGTTTTTCGAATTCAAATTGATTGTATAAAATAAAATATTTTAAAATCTGCTTTTAGACTGGTTCCTTTCAATTGTTTGTGGAAGGATACAAAGATGCCGATTACTGGTTGCGGCGTTTCGAGCAGGAACCTCTGTCACCAGCACTTTCAAAAACATTTCAATGTCAGTTTGAACGTTTGGTTGTCTTGGACTACATCATACGTAACACAGATCGAGGCAACGACAATTGGCTAATTAAATATAGTCAGCCAAAAATTATGAACCAAGTAAATGGGACAGGTGGCAAATCTTTATTATCAAGTCAAAGTGAATTGAAAATCGAAGCCGTTATTGTTAATACCACAGAAACACTACATCCACCACAAGATAACCTCAATGCAAATGTGAATAAAAATGATAAATTAATAGATGTTGCAATATCGGCAGCTAGTTCGGGGTTACTGACTAAATCACACAACAGTTCTGGCAGTAGTATTGCGGAAACAACTCGACCAGAAGCTTCAGCTGTTGCTAATAATCGCAGTGAAAATAGTCGACGCAGCGACTGGAACATGGTCGATGTACCAGAAATGCGAATAGCTGCCATCGATAACGGTCTCGCCTTTCCCTTCAAACATCCGGATTCGTGGCGAGCCTATCCGTATCATTGGGCTTGGTTGCCACAAGCAAAAGTGCCATTTAGTGATGAAATCAAACAATTAGTACTGCCGCAATTATCTGATTTGAATTTTGTAGAAGAATTGTGTACAGATTTGTTTTATTTATTTCAACAAGACAAGGGATTCGATAAAAGACTCTTTGAACGTCAAATGTCGGTGATGAGAGGGCAAATATTGAATTTAACACAGGCCTTAAAGGATGGAAAATCACCGGTACAGCTGGTACAAATGCCCGCTGTTGTTATTGAAAAGTAAATACATTTATTAATTTTTTTTCTTTAATCCTAAATTACTCGTCAGATTTATTTGCATTATAAAAATGACGTTTTTGTTATGTTTTTTATTATTTGTTTATTTTTCTTCTCTTTTCCAGATCAAGGGCATCTCGTGGCTTTTTATCTTTTACTCAGCGCTTCCAAAACAAAAGTCCCTTTTTCTCTTGGTGCTAACATTTTTGTTTCATATCAATCAAGCAAAAATTTATCTTCATCATGTTGTTGGCTTTATATAAACACAATTATTATACCTTTGAAAACAAAACGTGTGTTATTATGCAGCCTGTCTTGTGAAAAGTCTTTTTTAAGTTCCTTAAAGTCCTATATGCGTATACACTCCATATATTTTTTGTTAAATTAATTTACATATTTGGTCTTTTATTTATAATTTTGATTTTTTTTTAATGAATTTGTTTTAATTAATGAATATAACAATGCAGTTGTATATTATGTTCTAACTTTGTTTATTATATCGAGCATAGCTAAGATAATATTCAGCCTTTGGGTTGAAACAAACTATAGTCTTTGGCAGGAATAGAACCCTCACCCCTCAGACTTATAGGCTAGACTACTGGGTTAAAATATTTTGTTAATTAATATGTATATTTAGGGAAATAAGTTTAAATATAAGCATTAAGATTTTTATAACCGTAATGAATACGTTGTACGAGTAATTTGGTAGGTTTTAAAGTTATGAAATACAATTTCCTTCTTTAATAGGTTGCCTTGCAAAATAGCTTATGTTGTAGTCCGCACATAATTATGAATAAAAGGTTCGTGATGAAATAAAAAATCGCGGCTTTTGGTTAGAAGAATTATGCTGGTGGATGATTGATAGGTTTTAAAAGGAGCTTTTCAGACTGCCCCCAGCTTTAAAGTTAAGAACTAAATATTTTATTTGAATTGCCTTGTAATATTTCACTTTCACATTTAATTAAATATAATTTTATTTGATTTTTTAAATATCAGTTTGGATTTCAATAAAATCTGATTAAATATAATTTAATTTCACACAAATCTCTTTTAATTTCATTCTATTTTATAACAACCGGTTTATATGAAATTTCAATGGCATGATCCTAACCTCAAAAATAACGTAACTCACGCACGAGATTGATTTCAATGCAGAATTATTGTACAGCCTCCAACACGTTGTTTGGTAAAATATCGAATCGAAAATAATACATAGTTACATAAATTTAAATTTAACTTAAACTACATCCTTTCTTTGTGACTGCAAAAATTACGTAACTGACGGTTACGTAATACGGTTAAAAATTAGTGAAATAAACAACTAAATTAATTTTTCAGGAATTTTCAAAAAAAAATATACAGATAATTAACGTAAATTGTATGTATAACTTGCATAAGATCTTTTTTAGGCTTCATTTACATCTTTTATTAAAAAATTCTGAACAAAGTGGTAGAAACTTAAAAAAGCTTCCCGTAAAATGTGTGTTTTTGTGGGTTACGTTATTTTAGCGGTTGGGGCACGATTTACCCAAATTATGAAAATTAAGAAATGCTATTGTTAATAATTGATACTTAAAAATAATCGCATTAATTTTTTGAATGGCATATCCGAAGAGTAATTATGAAATTATTAAATCCATTATCGTGGTTATTGAGCTATGGCTGCAA
Source organism: Phania funesta (assembly GCA_963932375.1). NCBI lineage: Eukaryota > Metazoa > Arthropoda > Insecta > Diptera > Tachinidae > Phania > Phania funesta. Next base: position 107,799,435 of record OZ010652.1, read on the forward strand.
TTTGAATTTTGTGAATTTCCTTAATGTGAGAAAGTCCCTTAGATTTATTGCACATTTTAAATTAAAGCGTAAAACAAACTTCTACATCAAAACATCAATCTTTATTTTCCTGCTACAATGATATCCAAAATATTAAAATATCTACTCCGGCGCGGCAGAATTCTTCACACTGGAATAGTTTGGCCACAAATACCTCTTACTTATGATCTGGGTTTTTGTTTGCCTTGCCGTACTTAGCTGATGTGTTTATTTAATTATTGTACCCACAATATATAATTTTTATTTGTTTCAATTATTGAATCACTGCTTTATTGTACAAATTTTAACGTTTTATTACGACTAATTTTTGTGTTCATATTTCACACGTTCCACAGCGAAACAGCTGGTTTTAAAAATACTCTCGGTCTTCTTTTATTTCTTACGATTTTGGTTGGAATACCTTTTTTCGATTCGTGCGTAATTGAATACGGAAACGTAATCGAAATGCAGAATCGGGGTGATTACATATTTTATAAAAATATACGATGTATTTCCGTTTTAACTTTTGTATTAACTCAAAATAATACCCTTCTGTTGATATAAAGGTAGTCGTCACTACACCATCACGAAAATGGTCTCAAATGTGCTTTTCGAGATGAAAGAGTAATCGGAATGGGTTGAAATTATTACAGTAGATAGATATTGATGTTGTTAGTTGGTTGACTTCTTGGAAAAAGGTGAAATTTAAAAAAATATCATTTAATACCCTCTTGTTGATCAAGTGAGTGTGATATGTATATTAAGAATTAAAACCCTATAGGAAATCTCCAATAGTGACGTTTTATGTAAAGGACTTTTTTCAGCTGAACATTTCCTAAAGTTGAGTTAATAAAAAACCAGCAAAAAAAATTCTCATCAAAATTTGTGCATAAAATTTTACACTATCGTATTGTTATATTCTTATCAATTGTTATACAAAAAGTAGTCATATATTTTAAATGTATCTTTTATTTGTTATTAACACGTTCCATTAAAAATTATAAAAAAAATATTTAAATCTATTTATTAACTTACTATAGCTAGCATAAATATCATATATTAACTTTATTAACATACACATCTATGTACATACATACATACATCCATACACACATACATATGTATATCAAGGAAAACAGCTACCAAAAATATCAAGTCTGTATAGCAAAATATTTCATGTAAAACTCTAAAAAGACTTAAGTAAAGGATTGTCCATTAAGGGCGAGTAGATGTTTTCACGCGGTAAGGGGTCATGTGGTTTGATTGACGGTGTCTATGGACACTGTTCGCTAGTGCAAAGTAAAAATTATCTTTAGTGACGAGGAAAATAATATAGGACTACGCCAGCCCAAAGAAGGTTTACCAGGTGGCAATCCAATCGTAAAAAACTTACTGCTAGGTGCGGACTTTAGGCCGTCAGCATCGAAATCAACGCTGATTAGGCCGGCCATCACTATCAACGTCGAGCGATAAAAGGCGATTATAACCAATTTCCTTTGGCCCGAATTTCACGATATGAACGTGCACAACATGTGGTTTCACCAAAGAAGACTTTTTATGCCACACCGCGAACGCTACAATGAATATTCGAAATATATCAAATGGCGTTTTGCTAACTCTCGCGGAGTTACATAGTGATATGACACGCGGGCATAATTTCAGCGATGTCAGCAATGGCGCAACTTTTTAAATAAAAAAAGACTCATTAGTAGCACACCCCACCCCCACACACACACACACTCAACTTGTTTCATTTCAATCGATCCGACCTTAATGGAGTCTCCTTCAAACATACAGTGCATAAACTAGACATGTACAAATATATACGAGTACCGTTCAATTTCAAATTATATTATCGGTATTTGAAAACTCTTTAATATTTGCTTTCCTATGAAATAAAAACTATATAAATTAATTTAAAAAAAACCGATACGAATGATGTTGGTAGTTTGTGCAGACAAAAAAAACTTATGTTAACACAACTAATTAAATTTAAATAAAAACGAATAAAAAACTTATCATTAAATGTGTTTAGAATTATCAACGTACTCGTAACATATGTGTTTGCATGTGTGTTTTTATACAAACTATATTTCGCCAGCAAACAATTGTCATTCGCCAACTAAAAACTATACAAATAAATACAGTACAACTTCGCTCCACACAACTCGAGCTAAAAAAAATACAAGTCATAGAGACTTGAAGGATAGAAACAAATTAATGAAATCGTTAACCTTTTGGAGGCCATATTAAGGAGCACAGTAGTTTAGTCATAAAATAAAGAAACTAGAAACATAACGACACTACGTATAGGTAGCCTTATAGGCCGAGATATGTACTGGGTGGCGCAAAAGTAATCCTCCTATCAGAAAATGTTATAAATTTTCCGAATGGGCCCTAATGTCAATTCTGTTTTGACATTTGTGTAGTAAACACTTGCGAAATACACGTTAATAAACAATGTTACGCTACATTGCTCCAGAACGCGGAATATTGGTGGCTATTTATTTGACCAATAATCGGTCGGTGACTTTAGCACAACGTGAATTTCGTCGCAGATTTCCTGGCCGTCCAACGCCTACTGGTGAAATACTGCGACGTTTAGCCGCTTGCCTCGAAGAGACTGGCACAACACGAGATGCTGCGAGACGTGGCAGACCCCGGAGTAGCCGTTCTGCAGAGAATATATGCTGCTGTAGCCGAGGATGTCATGGAAGCGCCGTCGACATCGACCAGACGACGTGCCACGCAAATGGGTATCAGTAAACGGTCTTTACAGCAAATTTTGGTAAAAGATTTGAAGATGTTTCCGTACAAAGTCCAGACGGTGCATCAGCTGTTAGCTGTTGACCGCCAATCGCGTCTAACATACGCTCAAGCCATCCTTAATCACCACCAAGAGAAAGATGATTTTTCATCAAAAATAATCATGAGTGATGAGGCCCATTTCCATCTTAGCGGGTACGTAAATAAGCAAAATTTACGCTTCTGGGGCGTGTAACCCACGAAGAGCCATTACACCCGCTCAAAGTCACTGTTTTCGCTGGAGGAGTCATCGGACCTTTTTTCTTCGAAGACGTCGCGGGCCAAATGGTTACTGTGAATGGTGAGCGCTACAGAGCAATGATTAACGAGTTCTTTTTGCCGCAACTTAATGAATTGGGATTGGAAAACATGTGGTTCCAACAGGACGGTGCAACGGCACACACTGCACGTGCCACAACCGATATGCTAAAGGATGCATTTCCCGGGCGCCTAATCTCCCGTTTTGGCTATTTGCACTGGCCAGCAAGATCGCCTGATTTGACCGCTGCAGACTTTTTTTGTGGGGCTTTTTGAAGTCGCGGATTTATGTCAACAAGCCTCAGACTCTTGCAGCCGGAAGTTTTGGCCAAAGTGATGGAAAATGCCATAAAAAGGGCTCAAATGACAATCAACTGTGGCGGCGGCCATTTACATGACATCATATTCTCGACTTGATGTAAAAAAATTAAAAGACCAAATAAAAATAATCCACAAGAAGAATCAAAGTTTTTCATTTTTTTTTAAATTACAGCCAAAAAACATCGGAAGGTTATTTTTGCGCCACCCTGTAGGTGTAAAAAGTGCATATTTTGGTAAATATTCTCTGACTCACTGGCTGATCGACTCATCAATATTATGGGGCACTTCCACTGTAGCAAGAGAGCTGAAATTTGGTATACGGATAGGTCTTAGGGCATAAGTAAACAGAAAACTCTGAAAACGGGCACTTTTTATCTGGTGGGATATTGTTTCGCCTTATTTTTATGGGACACTTCCACTAATGCTAGGGAGCTGAAATTTGGTATACAGGTAGGCCTTGGAGAATAAGTAATGAGAAAAATTGGCACTTTTCATCTACGTGTTTAGGATCCCTCTTATTTATATGGAGCATTTCCACTAATGCTAGAGAGCTGAAATTTGGTATAACCCAACCGTCTGTAAAGTTCAAGTTAAAAGAGGTTTTATACATTAACTAACGAAAATAACTTCGGAAAAAAGACTCAGATCCGCAGAAATGCGAACATAAGGCCAAGTTTTTATTTACAAATTTCAGCTGTAAAGAGTACTGAGATCAAAATGAGGACCAAGTTCTTCATATGTACCATCCCATTTCTAGGCAACTTACTAGCTTAGCAACATTTCTTTAACTTTCTAATATGGGAAGGGATTATGGGGAAAACCTTACCAAACTAGCAAGTTGCTTAGAAGTGGCATGGACCTCATTTTGATCTTATTACTTTGTATGGCCGAAATTTTTGAATAGGTACATACTTGGCTTTATTTTCCCGTTAACGTTTTTGTGCGAATTAGGTATTTCCCCTAGCAATAAATGAAAGGTTAAAATCTAAAGTTGATAATGAATACGAAATGAGTTTGATTTTTTATAAATTCAATAAAAAAATTAATTTCGGCTTCATTTTGGTAGAAATTTGAACTTCGGCCTAAAAAAAGAGATTGAGAATATCACATATTCAGCCATGTGATGCCAAACAAAATTATTAATCGATTTGAATCATATGAACCAAGGAATTATTAATTGCAATTAATCGAAAAAAAACAATCGATTAATTTAGCTATGGAGAAAAACTATTATTCCGAGTGTATTAAACAAATTTTATTGTTTTCTTTTCGTAAATCGCTTTCCAATATTTCAAATTGTTTCCAAAACTACTTTTGCTACATTTTACTCTAAATTTATCTTACTTAAAGTTGTGCGGCTATACTGTGCCATCATACCACATTACCGCCTTCTTAATGAAAACGTTATTCGTTTTGGAATATTGGTCCGCTATAATTGTCCGGCAATGACTTTAATATTCCATCATTACACACCCATATATGTGAAGTAGGTTTCTGGGCACAGTGGTGAGGAACAGCTACCAGATGAATTGTATAAATTAACGATTTTGGTTGTACCATTTCTTTTTATTAGTATCGGACAAAAATTGTCCCGGAAGCTTTAAATAAAAGAAATTTGACTGCGGACGCTTTTAAATATTCCTTGCGTGATGTTCGAAACCCTAGCAGAACTGTAGGTAGAACCTTCGTCCATGAATTGTCATTACATACTATCGCTTTTTTCAATGTGCGAAGCATCCTTTCCAAGTAACCGTTGCTTTGTCGATGATATGAGATTGTTATTATATCTTGATCACCTGAGTTAACTCTCTAAAAACATTCGATGTTAATTGTCTTATACGGTCATATCTTGTTGGGGCATCCATATCTTGAGACCCCAACAGTTGTAAAATGCATCGCATACGGTTTCCGCTAAAATGTTTTCTATTGGAATAGCTTTAAGCCAAGTGGTGAATCTATCTATTTAAAGATTTTTTCATTAGTTATTTTGTCATATTGTCATCTTATTTTTATTCAGCATTGTTTAACAATTCTGTCAATAAGAAAAAAGTGAAATTTTAATCAACTTATGCACTTATTCCTTATTGCCACAGAATTCGTCATGTAAGGACTCACAACATCAACGTCTCCAAATTATTCAAATGTATACAGAAAATAATAGTTATGTGAAGAATGTTTTTTCGTGCTCTTCGAGCAACATATGGTCTGCATCACCGACTTTTCGAACCCACTATTACCAATACCATTCACAAATTTGTGCCTCAGTGTACATTATTGGTGGATAGGCGTTCGAACAGACGATATAGCAGCTATGGGGGAGCGTATGAGTGAAGACGGTGGCCAATCGATTCGACACCGCGCACAGCTACCGCAACACAATAACGGACTTTTTGCTGCCTGAAATTGAAGCCGGCAGTGGTGACATTTGGTTTCAGCAAGATGGTTGTCAGCACCGCTTGCGTAATGCTGAAGAGTCATCAATTATTGGACCTTTCGAATGAACCACCTACAAGCGAAGTTACGTCCCAACTTTTGAATGAAATCATCTTTAAATAGTAAACATAAGATTCCGACAACAAATTCTACTTTTAGTGTTATATTTCAAATTAAAAAGGTCACGCGATATTTTAATATTTCTAAAAATTGTGTTGTAGTCTTTTTTAATGTAAATTAAAAGGTTTTTTATTTTCAACACTCTCCCGACATTGATATTGTAGAAAATAATTTGTGGTGGGAATATTAAAATCTATAAAATTATTACAACTAATCATTACAGAATATTCTAATTAGATACATAAATAAAAACTTAAAACTAAAGAGCAGTCCAGTGCTTACCCAAGGAAATGTTAGAACAATGTTACAGTTAAAAATTGTACTAGAAGACTATAAATGTCATTATTATTATATTATTAATTACTGGCGGTATTTTCCTTGTTACTATTTAAACCTCGTTGTTTGTCCATTGCTTGCTTGAGCTGAAGTTAAAAAAAATTAAAAATTTCAAAATAACAAAAATTAATTAAAAGCTTAGTTTGTGTTTACCTCAAGACTTTTCTTGTCCAGACATTCTTTCGTGCGTAGTTGGATTTTTGCCAATTGAGCTTCATAATTGATTTTCAGTCTATCGTATTCTTTAAGCATGTGAGCTTCTTTATCCTCGGAATAGCGCTGTTTTTTTTTTTTTTTAATAAAAGTAGTAAAACAATGATGTTAAAATTTTTTGATTGTTCAAATAAATTTTATGTGATTGGACCCCATTTTACAGTTTTAAATTCTCAATATTCTTACTTAATTATAGCTGGAGAGATAAAGTTTAACGGCCGTATTCAAAAACAAATTTTATTTTTGTTTTAAAGTAGACATTAGTTAATAAAAACTTTAAGCTTAACAAAACTTTGTTAAGAAAACTTATTCAAAAAAGTACTTTATCTATTTTATGCTTTAGGGATATTTTTCTAGCAACACCGTCATTCCCAAATATTGCCAATGATGCACAAAAACGTCAGAAATTCTCCAGGCAGTAAGGTTTGATTAAACAGGTAAACACATAAGGGGAGCTAATGACTTTTTTTTAAAGTAACTGCATGTCAAATTACATATAAAAAATGTTTCGGCATTTCCGAGAATTTTTTTATATGGAGTCTGACATTCGCAAAGAAGCCGGTAATGCTTTGAATTTGCCGGTGAGTCTACCTGTTATCAATTTGCCTTCCAGGTATATTTTTTTAAATTAATTAAAACGCATTAAAACGGATAAGAGAGATGGAATAGTTATACTGGTTATAGTTGTTAGTTTCTGCATAAATATTGCTTCTAAATCAAATACTCCCAAAAAAATGCAATCTATCAAATTTAAACCTACAATAAAATTCTTCTATAACAATCGATTTTGAATACAGTTTTGATTAACAATGGTTTATAAAGCGATCTTACGTTTTTTTTAATACGTCCGTAAGAGTTTAAAAATCGAATTACAAATAAAATTAAAAAAATCAAATAAATAAATTATTTATTTATATATGGACAATTCCACGCAAACGGCCCTACATAGGAAAAATATTGTTTACTTATTTTTAATACAAATCGGTCAATTAATGTCTACAAGAGTATGGGAATTATGGGGAAAAAAAGCAGTAGTTTTTATTTCAATGAAATTGGAAAGTTGAAAGGAGCATACACTGAACACTCTTCCATCCCACTTTGTATGTTTGGCCATTATTTTACGTTTTCTTTTATTCCCTTTCGAATTGTCAATAAAAGCCGTTATCTGTGAAAAGGCTCGAATACTCTTGTTTACTTTTTGTTGAAGTTTCGAATTTGTATATTTTTAAATAAGAGTTTGTGGATTAATTGAAATATTAAAATTTTCGCTCACATCCGTCACAGTAAAAAATGGAAAAGTTTAATAAAATTGGTATTTTACAGAACAAATAGTTGATACTTTCTAATAATGACAAAGTACCCATTTTTATATTCGACTAGTAAGTTATTGGAAATAAACGGTTACATACGTCACATCAACGCTAAAATGTCATTCAAAGCGTGATTTGAAAGTTGTACGTATTTTTCCGGATGGTTGCGCATCTAAATTTTAACGTCGGGACATTATTAACATTTGTCACTCGCCGCTGAATTTTGGATTAGAAGTGTCAAATATGTCAGACGTGGCAAACTATTAGTCTGTTCATTCTGACCACTCACCTACAATAATTACCCTACACTACAATTCATTCACTGTACCTGAAACCCTTAATTCATATTAAAAAAAACCACGAATTGGTTAAAATATAAAACGTATGTGAACTCTCATTTATCTTCGAACATACCACTAAGAGATCCGGCTGATATTTAAGCAAATGTAGATTATTTTACAGACGTCATGACTGCCGCAGTCAAAATTAGCCGTTCTGCGCGCATACAAATACAAATGAACTAATATCAAAAAGCTTGACGGAATAAATTAGGACTGAAACATGTTTGCGGTATCGAGACCAATTTAAAAAACTTAGATCCAACAAAAAACGCGGATTATAGCCTCTGGAAAGCTGTAAAGCGAGTCCGCGCTAAGAAATCGAACTTGCGCTAAAAACTCCATTGAAATACCTTCGTAAATCACTTAGTTAATGTTTTCACACCACATGACGTAAATAGTTTCACTATTCTCAATATCAGTGACACTGTGATTGATCCCATGAAATTTCAATTATTATATTTAAAATTGACAATTAAAACTACAGATATGAGATAAAAACTCGGCGATCCTGATCCTATTACATACCTTACCTAATTATACTGTGAGAATCTTACTATTCGTATGTAATGTCATGTGACGAGTTGGCTTCTTCCCATGCTTTTGGAACATGTCTGAAATTGTTAGGTCAGATTAAGTTATACAGGGCCATTAGCCTGCTTTCAATTTTATCAAAATTGCTTGAAACATTATTCGTTTCGTGGTTAAAACCTTATCTCTATGAGAAAAACATTATCCCGGGCAATCAGTTTGGTTTTCAAGGAAAGCATAGTACAATTGAGCCAGTCCATAGGATTGTGTCCATTATTAGACCGGCATTTGAAAATAGGCAATACATTTCAGTTTTATTTTTAGCATTTCCCAAGCGTTTGATTAAGTCGAGTTCATCTTAAAATGTAAACAAGCTTCCTAAGAGCTATTTAACAACTAGAACGTTTAAAGTAAGGTTAAAGGATTTATTTTATAAAACGGGAAAATCTACGCAAGAGACCGCTATTATATATTATCTATACAGCGGATATATATACGTCAACGTTTGCGGACAAGATCCAAAGGTTACATCCGAACAACTTCAGTCTCATTTTAATGAACTAGATGACTGGCTAAAACATGGAAAATACTGGAGAATCTCAAAAGATAAAATTGTCCACGCACAGCAATAACAAATAACGGAAACCCACGTTAAATACTTGGGCATCCACATAGTTCGACGCCTGGTTAATAGGTCCTAACTCACTGGCTTTGGAATATGGTCATAAAGCAGTCAGGTGTGGGGAATTGCTTGCGCATCATCCAGAAGTTACAAAGGAAGTCCAGGATCTTACGACTTATCGTTTGAGCCCCTTTTTATGTAAGAGATGAAAATATCTATGGAGATCTAGAAGTCACCAATATCCAGCAAGAAGTAAAAACATGCTTGTGCAAATATGTAAAGAAACTAGTCGTGCATCCCTCCCAACACTCTTGCACGCAATTCTAAGATAAGATTTGAATACTTATTGTCATTTTTTTATTAGAAAGATTTATTAAAATAAAACTATAGCCTAAAAAATGCTGAGTTTATCTTTATATTGATTTTAATACTAATTTCAATAAGAAGTTTTATCTCTTAAAACTTTTTCTGACTAGATCACGCCTGTAACATTTTCGAAAACAGATTTTTTAAAGAAAATTGTGTTTTTTTCAGACTTTTTGAACAATTAACTGAAATTATTTTGTTCGTCCTACAGAATATTTTACATAATAAATTCTACTATTAAGCCCGGCGCGCGTTGCTACGCCCCTTAATGAGCTCAATATGTGTGCAAAGTTTCAGAAAAATCGATCTAGTGCAAGTAGCTACAAATGATAACTTATTTTTTATAGGCGTGGCACTGCCCACTATTATAATTATGTGTGCAAAGTTTCAGAAAAATCGGTCAAGTGCAAGTAGCTGAAAAATTAATATTTATTTTGTATGGGCCCACTCTTTTTTTTAATTACCACCCATAAACACTCCCTGGAATATGTACAACAACTTGCCAACGTTTGAGTCCGATCGGCTTTACGGTTTCGGAGTCTATAGCTAACACACACACACACAAACAGACAGACAGAGTTTCACTTTTATATATATAGATAGATTAGTTAGTTAAAAACTGAGATTTGCAGTCATATCTATCACAGCCTCCTGATGGCCATTCTGAGTAGAAATCTTGTTTTTTCATGTTCTACTGCATTTAAGTATAAATTTTATATCATGGTCGTCACACGCATCAGAATAGAATTACCCATATATGATATGATTTATAATTCGATTATAATTATTTTGCATTTCAAATGCACTGCATTGTTATTTAGATTAACTGCTTTGTAGTGTACAAGTGCATACTAAAATTTACCAAGAGTGTTTTACGAATTACTATCATAATATTTACCTTATAATTTGCCGCCGTTCTTTTGGCCGAATTATATTTTGACTGCCACAATTCTATGGCATTTTCGTGTGCTTTTTGTAAATCCGCAAACTTCTGTTTCCAATCCATTTCCACGGCATCTACAGTTTTCCTTTGCTCTTCCCATTGTTTCATGACAGCTTTCATGGATTTTCTTTCACCCTCAATTTGGGTTTGTCTTTCATTTAACTCATTTTTGAGTTCTTTTATATTTTGCGTTTTCAGTTTTAGTTCGTCACGCAATTTTTCTGTGACAACATTTTGCTTCTGTATAACAATCTCATGCTCCTCATCTTTTTGTTTAAGAATTTCATTCATTTTTTCCCGCTCCGCCAGAATGGCTTGTTTCAGTAGTTCCACCTCCGTTTGTCGTTGTTGCAATTCAGCATTGATGTGTTGATATTCACGTTGCAAACAAAGGCTTTGTTCTTGGGTCGCTTGAAGTTTGTTTTGAAAACGTTTCAGTTCTATCGCAAATATTTTGGCCATTTCATCACGTATTCTAGCTTCGATTCTTTTGATTTCTTTCTGTTCCATCTCTGGAGAGGTTGTAACACTTTTATCGTTTAGTTGACTGCAGTGTTTGGTTGAGCTATTCGAGACATCTGAAGCAGAACTATGAGATTTTATGTATTCTTCAAATTGTGTGGCTTTTGTTTTAAGTTCCTTAATTAGATGTTCTTGTTCTCCACTTAATTTTAATTGTTCATTTAGTTCAGCTATATGATCTTTAGAGTTCTTTAATTCTGCAGTTAGTTCATCTATTTCTTTTTTGTTGATGGCATTAATATTGGTCAGTTTGAGATTTTGTATTTCGAACTAGAAGTATTTTTATAATAAACAAAATTGAAAGTAACAAATTTAAATCACAAACAAAAAATAATACATGTATGAACCAAGCGGCACATATAGAATGAAATGAATATGGATTGAACTTGTCCATATAGAATAAAAAAAAATATGAATCGATATCATGTAGATTTAAATTTAACATGAACCATTTCGGCTCGAATGTAATTAAAAATCTGGTTCACATAAAATTAATTTAAATATTAAAAATGTATGAATCCGCTTCAAAAGGTTAATAAATACGGACTGAATTAGAATATGAAGTATATATTTGATTCTTGATTTGATATAGATTTTTGGAACGAATTTCCGTCATCCCTTGTCAAGTTTCGTTCGTTCTCGAACGAAAAATGACACTGTAGATGGCACATAGCCGAAACCGGTTTGTCTCCAAACCAAATTTGACAAGAGATGACGGAAATTCGTTCCAAAAATCTACAAGTATATACATATTTCTTTAAAAACACCGTGACATTTTACTTTCGAAAAATTGTTGATATGCTTTTGAGCTCAATTAAATACGCTATCCGCTGTAGTACAATTTTTGTTTTCTTACCCATGAAATATCAAAATATATGGCCTGATAATTAACTAGTGGGTGTAATTAATTGAACATACGCGTATGTCCATACTTATTTTAAAATTTTTTAAAAATAATTTTTTGCATGCCAAACCCAGCCTTTCACAAATTTTAAGAAAATCTTGAAATATGTTACATGCAAAACTTTGGAAACCAAGTTAAAGTTGTTTGTGAACCTTAAACCACTGTAAACATAGTTGCTGAATTCACAAGCTATGCTATCATGTCATATTATTGCAATGTTATAATTTGTACAGTAGTTTAAAAACATTGTCGCTGTGTTTCAAACAAAAAACGTAATAAAATAATAAAATCTGTTGTTGGAGGTGAGTTTATTTCTTGAGTAAAAATTTCAGTTATATTTCTTGTCGTCGTGAAACTTTATTTTATAAAACGCAACGCAACGCCACCAGAATTTATATGGAAAACAAAAACAAATTTCCAATATTAAAAAAATTTATATACATATTTTGATTTTCATATAAATTTTTGGGTGTTTGAATAGAAAATCAAAGCTTTTTATTTCATGGCGTTGCGGATTTGTTGCAAAAACTTTAAGCTTCTTTTAATTTTTGTTACAACCAAGACACAACTTTATACAATGAGCAAACACACTTTGCAATCACATACACAACTTCCTTCAGTTGTAGCAACGTCCATAACGTAGTGTCTACGGCTTGCTTTACCAAATTACTTTTAATTTAGTTATTCACATTAACAAAAAAAATACAGCCCTCTACATAAGCGAGAATTGATTTTGTATAAGAAACCCAACAGGATAGGATATTGTAATACAAAATATAGTGTGTTAGTCTAAGGTTCATCATAAATACTGGTAATAATTACCAATTCTACAAATACACAAACATTATAATATTAGTATACCACATTGCTACATTTGCAACCAAAACATTTATAAAAAAAACGTACCTTTGTCAAGTCTGCCACATAGCCCATGCACTTTGCACACTCATTAGACGCTTCCTTGGCAGCTTTTGTTGTTTCCCGCTTTTCTTTTTCCAACTTATCGCGAAAATCTATTAGTTCTTTTTCGTGACATAATTTTTCAGTTTCTAGCATTTTTGACAGTTCCGAACATTTGACTTCCGCCAATTTTAGAGCTCTATGCAGGTTAGCTACTTTTTCCTTTTCCTCTTGCAACTCTTTTGCTTTGTCCATTTTCAGTAATTTATCCATTTCATAGGCAAGAGCCTCTTTGGCGTTTGATATATCGACATAGAGATTTTTCAAACGATCACATTCGGCCTGTGAATCTTTTAAAAGAAATTTGTGTTTTTCTAATTCCAAACGCATATTATCGGCAGTTTGGCGCTGTTTAAGACCAATATTTTCTTTAACAATTTGTTCGTAATTCATTTTAAGGCTTTCGTGCTCTTGTTTGAGTTCTTCCAAATCAATTTCTAGATTTTTTAATTGGTCATTAAGTTTTTTACGTTCACATTCATATTGTGATTTATATTTTTCCAATTCATCGGCCTTTTGTTTTTCCAAATTACATTGAGATTTCAAGTCTTCTAGTTGCATATATAGCGTACGTACACGATTATCTTCTTGTCGAGTTTCTGCGCCTTGATCGGTTTTACACTGATCGAATTCTTCTTCTAGAACTCTTAATTTGTTTTGTAATTTAATATTCTCCTCTCTGAGGGTAGAAATTTGTACCAGTGAATTATTTTCTTCTTGTTTTAGACGTTTTATTTCTGTTTGTTTATCTTCCATTGATTGCTGAAGCTTACGTATTTCTTCTCTCTTGCTTTTTATATTGGCCAAAGCACGATGAAGTTCCTGTTTCAAATTACCCAATATATCAAGCGGATTGAGTGGTAAGCTGCCTGGCACATGACCTTGCGTTTGACTTAGTCTACGTGGTGTATCCTCTCGATTATATTGATGCAATATACTATTCATGGAATCCAGTTCGGTTGTGGTCATTTCTAGACGTTCCTTTAAAGAGTTATTAGTCTTTTCCATACTATTTATTTGCATTTGTAAACTTGAATTAAGCTTTTGCAGCCTTATATTCTCCTGAGAATAGTCTGGTTTGGATAGCAGTTCCTCATAACGCCTTTGTGCCTCATCCAGAGCATGACTGAGATCACTTATTTTACTGGCCTTGTCACACAGCATCATTTCATGTGTTTGTTGCAAAGATTGATACCGTGTATTCATGCTTTCAAGATCCGACGATTTTTTATCCAATTTATTGGCCAGCTGTTCCATTTGCTGCTGCAACATGGCAATTTCCGCCCTGTGATGAGCTTCCAACTGTTTACGCTTCACCTCAAAGTTACGTTCTTCATTTTTATTCAAGTCTCTTTCAAACATATCGTATTTTCTTTGAACATCTGCCAAAAGTGTCTGGGCTGTTTCCAATTTTCCCAAAAGTTCATTTTTTTCCGCCTGTAAATGGGCCCCTTCTTTTTTTATTTTATTTATAGTGTTTTCTAAGTTCGAGATTTTTTCTTTCGACTCTACCAACAGCTCATGATTATTTTTCTTATGAGACAATGCTCGATCTAATTCCGCTTCCATTATGGCTAATTTCTTTTCCAAATTATTACTTCTCTTATACTCCTCCTCAAGTAAATGTTGGGATCTTTCTAATTCACGGCTACGAGAATCTACCAACATTTTGAGGTTATGTATTTCCTTATCACAAGCATTATGATCCAAAGGTTGAGGCGCAGCAGCATAACCATTATTTACATTAGCATAAGGACTACTGTGTTCATTATGTTGCATATGATGATTTTGGTGATTATGATGTATTTGTGGTGATCTTACGGCGCCATCCATTAAATCAGACTGAAAATTTGTTGTGGAATCTATAGTGGTGTCATCATTATCCAAATCACGAAACCCATTTTCTACTAGAACGCCCAGCTAAATAAAAATAACATATTCAAATCTACAAATTATTAAAACAAACGAGAAACCAACATACCTCCTCCTTGCGTCTTCTCTGATCTTCTAACTCCTCTTGCTCATCTTCCCATTCTAAGCTGGTGTTAACTTTAATATCTTCGGCTCCTTGAAATAAACTTACACCGGGCGTATTCATTTTACTAGTATGTTTGAGCCAAAGAGTATATGTTTGGGCTCCTAATCAACAGTTGTTTACAATTGTATCAGAGGATTGTGTATTTAATTTTTAAATGTTTGTGCTTTGACTGCAGTGATGCCAGAAACCATTTTAAAATATCCCTATATAGCGCAAAATAATATCCAAACGTAAAATAGGTTCCCGTACACACTGTTTTGTCATTTGTGTCTATTCTGGGGTAAGCTTGGGCGAAGTAACACTTTGTATGGAAAACAAAAACAAAGTTTTACAAATCTAAAAAAATGTTTTTGTTTTATACAAAATTTAAGTCCATAAAGTAGAGAGAAACATGTTCGTGCGTATTCCAAAATAGACACGATTATGAAAAATTAATTTTATTTACGAAAAAAAGCCAAGAAAAACCTAGGCTGTTAATTCCACAAAAACGTACATAACCTATGCTGAGAGCATAGAAGCCATCTCCATGAGAGACAAAAAATTACGCTCTCTCAATGCGTAAATAAATTTATGGCTAGTCAAGACGTACCATATTGAAAAAAATAATATTCTTATCTATAAATGATAGTGCTGAAAGCCAGATGATATGAAGAAATGGTACTTTGTATTTTAGGATATCAAAATTTCTATTACATTACATATGTACATATGTATATGTATGCCATATTTTGTTTTGTAACTTTTTGTTTTTATAACTATTCTTTCTTGTTTGGCACAATATTTAATTTTTACATGCTGGTATATATCATGTGCAGTAAACACCAACATCTCATAAATGTTAAAAAAGTATGGAACATACTATAAGATTCTATGCAGAACGAAAAATGACACTGAAGATTGCACCTAGCCGAAATCAGTTTGTCTCCAGCCAAACTTGACAAGAGATAACGGAAATTCGTTGCAAAAATCTACATTCCATGCTCCCTTGACTTACACCTGAATACATTTTGTACATGTATGTAAATGTATTATTAGTTGCAAACCGCCTTTTATCATTTGCTTAGTTTAACTATTAAAAACAGAAGTAATATCTAATTCCAAAGCAACTATTAGTCAGTCACATAACATGCATAGAGTCCAGTAAATTAATAATCAAACTCATTAAAAACTTTTATTTACGGTAATATTTCGCGCATACTGTACTAAAAAACATAATAGTACTAAGTTATCCATACCTGAGCCAGATGTTAAATTAAAAAAAAAAAGATGAAAAATATCAAATCACGAATCATATGTAGAACCAAATCTTATGATTAAAGATATTAAGGGCTTTCATATTTTAAAATTTATTAAACTACACAAATTTAATTAAACTTTTAGTGAAAAAAATAACAATATTGATATATTTATTTGGTTAGTTTACATCGCTGCGACACCTAACGTGTAGTAGTAAATAAATTTAGGGGCCGTATTTACACATTCTTTTTATAATAGATTGTTTAGAATATTTGAAAATATCTGTTAAATAATATATGGTTTAAACACGATAACGACAAATTACAATAAAGATGGCACATAGCCGAAGAGTTTTGCCAATTCACTGCATATATTTTAAACAAAGTACTCAGTTATATTTCCTGTGGTGCTAAATACAACTATAAAAAATTTAAAAACGCCTAGTTTTATGTTAAAACTTGCAAAATAGTCTTAAGTTACCTTTCAGACCACTTATCTAATCTATTATTTGAAAGTGACAAAATGTGACGTCTCTATAAATTAAAAAAAAACAGTTCTGATGTCAAAAAAAAAAAAATTCTTTCGATATGTAAAAAAAAATTCTGATATGTCCACCAATGGGTTGAAAAAATAAATCCCTATTCAAACGTCTTTTAATGCATTCTTTTCTTCATTTACATTTTTTAAAGCTAATATGCTTAACAAGAATGCAGCTGATATTTAAATTTATTTTTTTATTCTTGTTTTTTTGGAAAACATGATTTTATTTTTCGAATACAACTTCGAAAACATGCTGGGATAAGTTTGGCGCTTTGCAAATCACATGCGATATCTGAATATATGTATGAAGTACCCCTTACTCCGCTACAATTCCATCAGTTTGTTTTTTCTGACTCCGCAGGTTGCTCCCAAAGTAAATCATACTATTATTATAGCTCTCAAAATATAAGAGAATAAAACTACATTGTAAGGGGGTACACATATGTCTAAAGGACACCTTAAAATTCCTGATGTTATGAATAAATTTAGTTATATGTGGCATACTCAGTACTAAAATAATTTTTCAATTTGTTGGCTTATTACTTGTTCATTTACGTGATAGATATCGATAGATTTTAAAACGAATCTATTTGAAGGGGCGTGGATGTATGTCGGTCGATTTTGAAAACGATTTTTGAACCATTTTATAATTATTATAAATGAAAGTGCAGACTAAGATATAAAATGAATTATTAAAATGATTAAAAACAAATTTTCTAAATCGATTTCCATCAAATATCTGACTTGTATAATTTAAAACGAAGCTTTAAAGGAAAACATTTCTATGAAGTTTTCTACGCGGCTCATAAGATTTTAATTTAATTCGCTGGCCGAAATTTCTTAAAACGTCTAGTAAAATGACATTTCTGAATGTTGTGCAAACCTGTTTTATGTTAATAGTTATTAATTCTTATACGATAATAAACCATAAATGAACAAAAGGATTTCTACTTTAATTATACTTTTTTCTAAAAAGGTTTGTGCAATTTAAAATGTTTTTACCATATTTATTCTTCCATGATTTTTTTGGTTTAGCCTTAATAAAAAAAAAATGTTGTATTACTTTAAAGATAATTTTTTGTTTTTTCAATTTTTTTATTTATATTATACAGACTGTCCATTTATGTTCATAAACGCACTTAAATTGGGGCATTTATCTAATTTCTCGGGATCGATTTGGAAAACCTTGGACAAACGTTTCCAACTCTGCGCATCGAAATAGTAAAAGGTGCCACGTTCTTTTGTACCATTTTTCTCATATTGATTGGGGCCAGGAATTCGAGTTATCCAAATTTTTTCCTCTATATGATATCTCCATTCGCGACTATGTCTAAAAGAAATAAAAAAAATATGTAATTAAATTTTGTATACAGACATTACATTAAACTTTTCAAATGGTATTAGTGCTATCCAAACTGTTAGAAAATATTGTTTACGATTTTACTAAATATATTAAATGTTTAAACGATAAGAAAATACAAAACTTTTTAAAATTTTGCTAGTCCAGTTAAACTATACATATACACACAAAGTGTTTTGGGGAAAGTCCCTACACAATGCAACAATTTGTTTGCCTATTTTACAGTTAAGAAATTAAAGTTCTATAATAAATATTTCTTTAAAATAATTTAAAAAAAAAACACAGTGCAACATTTTTTAAGTTTTTCTAGTTTAACTATATACTATTGAAATACATATTTTGTTCTACTTACAATTCTGCGGCTGCCATAAGTTGCATGATATCGCCGATATTTGTGTAGAAGAGGAAAAAAAGCAGATCTTCTTGTAATTTTTTTAAATGTGGCGAGGAAAGTTTATCTCTTATCGCAAAATTTATTAAATATTCAGGTGGCACATTACATTCGACATCTTGTGCTCTAAAAAAGACATGTTTAAAATAAAATTACACTTAAATTTATATTTCATAGTTTGTAAGCGCTATAAAAGAATATAATCATGCAGGTACTTTGTTTTTACTTAAGTACGTTTTTTTTAGGATTTCAGATTTCTATGCATTTTAGAGTATTACACTACGTAGATTTTTGGAACGAATTTCCGTCATCCCTTGTCAAGTTTGGTTTGGAGACAAACCGGTTTCGGCTATGTGCCATCTTCAGTGTCATTTTTCTTTCTGCATGGAATCTTATAGTATGTTCCCTACTTTTTTAACATTTATGAGATTCTGGTGTTTACTGCACAAACAAGAAGGAAAAGTTACAAAAACAAAAAATTGCAAAACAAAATATTTCATACATACATATATGTATGTATATATGTAATGTAATACAAATTGTGATATCCTAAAATACAAAGTACCATATCTTCATATCATCTGGCTATCAGCACTATCATTAATAGATAAGAATATTATTTTTGGATACACTAAGTCTTGACTAGCCATAAATTTGTTCGCACATTGAGAGAGCGTCTACAAAATTACAAGATTGTGTTCGTGATCTTCTGTTTGAATAATACGTGTAGATAGTTATGTCCAGTTTAAGCATAATTTTTTGTCTCCCATCGAGATGCTTTTAGCAGAGTTTGTGTACGGGTGTTTACAAACGAGCGCACGCACACATATATACTTTTTATTTTGCCTCTGTATTTTGTTTGTGTAAAGGCATAACAGAGTTGTGCGAACAACTGTTTAAACATGGAACGACCATGAATAGCGAGTCTTGGCTAGCCAAATTTCTGTGCGAACAGCAAACTGTGCGATGACTAAACAGATTTATGGATAATCAAGACGCCATGTTATGAGCAAAGTTCTATAACAACACTAAGATGCGGTAAGTTAGTGTTCTGCATCTTGTTTTTCCATAAACTATTACAAATATTTAAATTGTATTTATAAATTTTAGATACTTGATGGTTAAATTAACAATATCACACGGTAATAAAAACCCTGAAATAATTTACACGTTGAGTGCCACGTCAGTCACCGGTGACTGTGACCGACCTTGCCGGTGACTGTCAGTATAAAATATGATAATAAAGGTAAAAATTGAACATTTTTTTCAGAAAACTTTAATGGATTTTAGTAAACAAATGTGTAATTTTTCCTTCAATAACTTGCCATTACTGAATTACACTTGAATTACTGCCCTGCTAGATACATACGAAGCTGTGGTTCGTTCAAAAGAAAAGTTGAAGTTTGATTTTTTTTGAAAAGTATTTATTTATTCATATATTCAATATTTTGTCCCCTTCAAATTAATTCCCCTGAGATATACTGAACTTATGCCAGCGCTTCACCCAATCCTCGAAGCACCTCTGAAATGAGCTTTTCGGTATGACCATCAGCAGCTCATTCTTCGATTCTGACTTTATCTCATTAAATATGGCAAAACGCTATTCCTTTCATTGGTTTCTTCAGTTTTTGGAATAGGAAAAAGTCGCAGGGGGCCAAATCTGGTGAATGGCATGATTAGGGTGTTGTTTTTGGTCAAAAATCATATTCTTTGATCCATTTTTTTCAAAAGTCAAAAATCGAAGAACACACACAAGCCTGACTAACCTTTTCAGTTGTCAACAACGAACTACTAATCCAAATTGGCTGAAAATGACAACATATGACTAACACATGCGTACCAACATAGCCCGCGTAAACTTAAAATTGACGTTTTCTTTTGAACAAACCATGCACATGTATTTGTTTAATGCATGTACGATATTTACAACGAGTTGATGTTTCGTTTATGGTTTAATTTGTATCGTCTGTATAAAAAAATGCAACTAGGTTTCTAAAACATTCTAATGATATTCCGTGTGTATCTAGCATTCGAACTATATTCTAATTGCAGGTTTATTTCAATAATATTTCCCGTTGTTTAAACAAATCGTCTGCACTCATTAAGAACCGGAAGAAACTTTATGTTTGAAGGAGCCGTTTGTAGTAATGAGTATGAAAAAAATAAATAAGTGACAACTCGATTGTGTTTAGCGTTTGCGTTCATCAGCTCACAATCGTTGTGTAGTTCTGTTAAAACTTCAATGTTTTTGTTTAAACTTCTTAAAAGCTATTATTTAGTTTGAGGAACTTTAAACATACGACATTTCTAGGTTTCCTGATGACCTGATATGAGGAGCAATCAGCTTAACGCGCATAGAATTGGGATAATTGTCAAAGTTTAATTTAAGTAGAATATATTATATAAGAGTTGGCTAAAGCAAAAATTAAAAAAAAATAGTACGATAAAGAACACATGGAGTAAAGTTTCAGTGCAGTAAAATTCGTTCTAACCCAGTCAAAAAATTATTGAAAAATATGGGTTAAATAGACGATGTTTGCAATGGACACTACTCAGTAGAAAGGCACATAGAATCCTGATGACGTGTGAAGCGACACAGAAAATACATGCATTTCATTCTGCTAGTGTTCAAAACTTAACTTTTTCAGTGTTCTATAAAAAGTATCGTATTAATAAACAAAACGAATTTTACTTTATTGAAACAATAACCAACGAACTTAAGACTGAATAAATTATTCATATTAATTATTAAAGTCTTCAGTTCGATACAAATCATTTAGGTGAAAATACACACAAAAAAAATGTAAACAAACCTGCAGGGATGATCCGCAAATGGTCCAGCGAATGTTGGATGTAAACTTTCTTGGGAATTAAGGTTTAAACCTAAGCCAGTTAAATCGATGCCTGAGGCTAATGTAACCAAATTTGGATCGGATTCGGCGGCTCGCATAAACGTTAATAAACCCACCATACCAAATTGATTATTCACCATACTCGCTGGTATATTTGTGACTTTGCCTAAAAGAGAAAAGAAAAATAAACAAAAAAATATGTAAAGCATTTAAATATAAAAGAATATTAAACAGAAAGGTGTGCTTAGCAATAGCAATGAAATTTATTAAAAAATAAAGCAACTTTAATGAAAACCGTACCATCGGGAGATGTTTGCACGCCGGTTTTCATCAATTTGTTTTCGCTGGAATTATCATTTGGATGTTGTTGTTGTTGCTGTTGTTGTTGCTGCTGCTGTTGTTGTTCAATGCTATTACAATTATTCATACCACTAATGCCAGATGTACCACTACCACTGGGTGCTGAACTATTCACACCACCAGAGCTAACAATACCACCAATACCACTGCCAAAATTGCCACCTGCTGTACTACCAGGCGTTCCAATGCCAACACCACCACCAACTACACCAACACCTCCTTGTCCACTACTACCACCACCAACGATACCACCAACTGTTGAGCCTGATCCTACCGCGCCACTACCCACAGCTCCCAACCCACTGTTGGCTACAATTGAATTCATTGTCTTTTCCGTACCATCCAAATTATTACTATCTGCTAGACCACTTCCCGCATTCGTTGTACCATCCGAGTTTTGAGTGCCCGGTAACGCAGGGAAATCTTCATTAGACATTGTGAATTCCGATTGCTCTGACGTTGGTTGTTTTACCATGCCAACTAAAAAATTTGATTTTATTTGGTTTTTTTTTTTGTTTGTTTTTGGTTGGGAAGAAACAAAAGAAGAGAGAGGGGAAGAAATACTCTTTAGCATTGAAGAATTTAATAAATGTTAATTTTGTTTTCGTTTGTATTCTTTTGTAAATGGGTGAAGAAATTTAATTTTTACGAAAAAGCAGATAGATAAAATCTCAGAAATTTTTGAAAATGAATCTTTGAAAGCCAATATGTCGATAACCAAAATAAAAAATTAAAAATAAAAACACTATAAAATATTTTTAAAAACACTAAGCTTTTAAGTTAATTACAACAACGAGTGCTTTGCTGAGGTGTTTTAGTGTTCATGCGACTAAACATAAACGCGAACAAAAATTTTTATTTTATTTTCAATGTTTAGTTAGATACAATTTATAAAATTTTAATTGAAGTAAACAAATTAAAAATATCAAAACTTTAACTTCCAAACTGAACACAATTAAAAGAGCGTTCTTTCTGTAGTATTGCCTTAAAGCCGGCGAAAATGTTTCTATCTTTGATTAGTTTACGGAATGGTACAATATCATCGGGAAATAATTTAAAGATAATCTTTATGCTTTAACATGAAATTGATAGGAAGTAAGCCAATGGGTTTACTTTTTAAACAAAAATATAATTGAAAAGAGTATGAAAAAGAATACAACAAATAAATTTACAGTGTCCCACTTCATTCTAACCGACAACAAAAATGATCGAAAAATATGGAAACTATGAGGAGATTTTCGAATTCTATTTTTATCACTTGGTGGGTTAAAGCGATAATGTTTGCAAAAGATACCACTACTCAGTTGAAAGGCACCAAGAATGCTGGCGACGTGCGTAGAAGCACAGAAAATGCATTCGTTCCAACTTTGAAATTTTACTTATCTTTTTTTAGTATTCTAAAAATTATCGTAAATTTTTCCTTCTTCACTAAAAGAATAAAAAACGAACTTGAGCCTAAATATTCGATTAATTATTAAAAATATCAGTTGGATTAAATCGTTCAAATAATAAAAAAAAAACATTGTTTTAGCACAATCTTTGAATTTTAAATTGGATATCGCTAATCCCTGAATTCCATTTAATTTCTCATCCTAAACATAAACGACATGCACAAATATGGTCAAAATATATGAAACAAATTTAAAATATTGTGTAGATTTTTGGATTTTCGGCATTCCCTTGTCAAATTTGGTTTGAAGGCAAACCGGGTTCTGGTATATGTTATTTTTCGTTCCAATATTGATTTTTTTTTTTTTTATTCAAAACAGAATTTTTACAAAATTTGAGTCGTTTTCTTTATACGTTGTTGGAAAAATTTAAAATTTGTTATAGACAAAAATTAATATTTTGTTAAAAAAATCTAGGAACTTATGGCTTTGAGAAAAACATCAAATCATTTGGATGATGGACTTTGGAATCTTTTTTTCGTTTTATTTTTCATTTAAGAAGTTTCCAGAAAAATTATCAGAATGAAGAAATTACATGGCTGGCAAAGAAAGCGGTTTAAAATGCTGTATGACTTTTAAACCAATAAAATGAAAATATATTACTTTGCGTATATCTAACATATTGCATGGTTTGCAGACAACGGCCTCTAAAGGGTCTAGAAAATCACCTCTTGCTCTTATTAGTAGTTCTATGGCCTCAGATGAAAATTCCGAGAAAGTACGATGCAGCAAAAAATTGTGTAACGATGAGTGTAAATCATGAAATTGGATCGTAGTAGACTAAGCTTTTAATTCTTTGTGTTTTGTTAAAATTGAATTGGGAGTTTTTGCAATAAATCTTTGGTTTACCTCAATACCTTAGCCAAAACTACTTTTACGGAAATTTGATAGTCACTAGTGACTTTCCATGTTTGTTTTTAATGGTAACAAATTTCTATGTAAACATTAATTGTAGTTCTGCTAATTAAGCCTAATGGCTCCTTTGTACTGAATTAAATATGCTAAATCAATTAATCACCATATTAATTACCATAAATTAAAAATTAAATAAATAAATGTTTATAATAATACACCCAGAAATTATCTGACGCTATCAATCAGGAGGGAAATGGTAACTGTCGTACTAAGAAGTTTGAAGAATACATAAAACGAAGAATTCGGAAAGCTAGAAAAAAAATTACTAGACCAGCTCATAAAAACGGAAGAGTGCGAAACAGAATTGTTTTGCCAATAACATTTTAATACATATATATTTATTCTAAACGAGGAACATTTTTAACTTTATATTTCAATGCATTCTATTGGACACATGCATACATACACGAATACATTCACAATAGTTTCGGCTTAAGTTTTTCAAAAAAAACTGTGTAACTTTATTTACTACATATTCTAATTAGCCTTAAAGATGTGTATTAGTAACTTTGCACCATAATCCCAGTGTAAAACAAAGCAAAAAAGTTGTGAGTTATAATAATATAGGACAAATGCACAAATATACGAGTACAATATGATCAAGGCATGAGAAATTTGATCTCTTCAATAGCTTAAATTGTGTTTATAATTTTTTTTCTCAATCTAATTTCTGTTTAAAAAATCCACAATGCTCGAAATCAATCTGATAGTACATTTCCACGAAGACCAAAATAAGTTCTTTTGAGCAAATCATTTAGAAGCGTTTCCACTTAGTAAGTGTGTTTGTGTTCGAATTTTGTAAGTCAATTTGATGTTTTGGTTGTATAGTTTTCTTACAACATAAAATAAACAAAATTTTCATTTCAAAAAAATGTAAGGTCGTATGCAAAAAAAATATTGTTTTAAAGTTGAAACTAATTAATAACCACTTTAGGCCTTTGTTAAAAGACGTATACAAAAAGTACTTTAACTTATGTATGCATTAGTGAATTGCTGTCAATGCCATCCCAATATAAAAGATGTCATTGTTTTAAAATAAAGTAACTTTTTTTTTTAATTATAAAAATTGTATTAGGTGAAATTAAGAAAAATAATATGAATAATTAAGAACTCACACGTCGTACTTTTGTAAGGAATGGAAACTTTATTCGCATAAAGAGTATTTTTATTCGTTTGGATTGTATGTGCTCCACTACGAATATAATATTTATTTTTACATCGTTTTTTTTAAAGAATTTGTCAAACCAAGGGAAACAATTAAAATGTTAAATGAAAAGAAGGGCTTGAATATTCGCAGATGGAATATATACACTACGCAATATTGTTACTTTCTGAAAAAGTATTGCTTCAAAAACGATTTTTCCCAAAAATTTAAAAATGTCATTTTAAAATAGGTTTACTGTAGGAGTCTATCTGCTTTTAAATACTTCGATAATAATTGTTTTGAAATACAGTTTTGCTCAACACAGCTTTGTTAAGATATTTTGCATACGCTCGTTAATATTTGTTGAATGAAAACGGTTTAAAATTGTAAGATGTCATTGAGAAGTTGTGTTAAATAATGTTGTATATAAAAATAATATGATGATTTAATTGTGTATTTACTTTTCAAATGCTACAATAAAAAATTTGTTAAAAGTTGTTGTG